>JAUIMM010000187.1:2457500-3057500 GCA_031769625.1 Taudactylus pleione | reverse complement strand
ACAACCTTTTGGCCTAAAAACAATATTGTGAGGTGTGAGGTGTTCAGAATAGAATGGAAATGAGTGGAAATTAATGTTATTGGGGTTATTAATAGCGTAGGAACAAAAAAAGGCCCATTTATGTGATTTTAGCGTTTTTTTTTTATTTTTTAAGAAAAAATCCAGATCCAAAACACAAAACCCAGAACCCAAAACACGGAAGGGTGGTTTTGGCAAAACCAATCCAGATCCAAAACACGAAGAAAGATCCAGATCCAAAACCAAAACACAAAACACGAAAAGTGTCCGGTGCACACCCCTAATATATATATATATATATATTAGGGATGAGCGGGTTCGGTTCCCTGAGAACCGAACCCACCCGAACTTCGGGGATTCGGGGCGATCCGAGCCCAAGCTCGGATCTCCCTGTCTTCCCCGGATCCCTCTCCCGAGGCAAAACCTCGAGATCTGCTGTCGGATCTCGAGGTTTTGCCTCGAGTGGCCATTTTAAAAAAAATGCCTTTGCCTTTAATGGGCAAAGTGCTGATTGGCTGACAGAGCCGTCTGTCATGGCTCTCAGCCAATCAGCATTATGGTGCTCATTTGCATGTAGCACGGACTCGTGAGATCCGTGCTACATGCATCTGTGTGATTGACAGTGACACAGAGCACAGATGGGTCAGTGAGACCCGTCTGTGCTGCTGTGTATTTCAATGACACAGATGCACGCATGAACCAGGAGATCCGTGCTACTTGCATCTGTGTGATTGACACAGAGCACTGACGGGTCCGTGAGACCCGTCTGTGCTGCTGTGGTAAAAAAAAAAAAAAAACCTGTGTAAAAAAAGAAAAAAATGGCGTGCCCCCCCTCAAAAAATAGCAACCAGCCCCGGGCATTAGTGACCCAGTGCTGGGTGTGCTTAAATACAGGGGACAAACGACATAGGGGTCCCCTGTACTTAAGCACAACCAGCACCGGGCTAGTCAGAACCAGCGCTGGTTGCCAAAATACGGGGGACAAATGATGTAGGGGTCCCCCGTATTCTGCGCAACCAGCTCTGGGCTCTGATGTGGTCCTGGTTCTGGAAATACAGGGGAAAAAAATTGGTAGGGTTCCCCTGTATGTTCCAGAACCAGCACTGGACTTTTTCTAGCGGGGGGCTGATGCCACAGCCAGGGGAGCCCTTTCACCAGGCCCCCCAGCCGCAGCATCAGCCCTGACCGCTAGTCAGCCCAGGCCGGGGATCCCTGGAGAGCTGGGGACCCCCCCAATAAAGGGGTCACCCTCTCCAGGGCACCCCAGGCCCAGGCTGATAGCCCGGGGCTATCCCCGCCACCCCTGGTGGCGGTGGGTGGCGGGTTGATTGAGTGGTGTGGTGTAAATAAAGAATCTCCCGTCTCTCTCAGCCAATGAACGGCTCCCTCCATTGTAGTCAATGGTGGGAGCCGCAAGGTTATTAAAGTTTACCCTGCGGTTCCCACCATTGACTACAATGGAGGGAGCCGTTCATTGGCTGAGAGACGGGAGATGACCTCTCTCAGTCAATGAACGCTTAGCAGCGGGGTTTCCATGGTGATACCCCGCCGCTAAGCTCTCATTCAGGAAGTACCGTTCTATAGAACGGTACTAAGTTCGTGGATCGCGTTTTCGGTTTTTTTTTGCCAAGTCTGGGGATGCCTACTTTGGAACGAAGAGGACAGAACCTCGCATAGGAGATGGTGAGTATGTTTTTTTTCACAGGTCCCCTAGGGATACTTTACCGGACAAGTGGACCGATGCTACAGGTTACATAGGTGAGTATGTGTACATGTGTGTGTGTGTGTATGTATGTTTAATAAACTTATACTGTCACGGTGTGTGTGTCCTGTGTTTTTTTAAACATTTTTTTTACAGGTGAACTACAGGTACTAGTGGGCCCTTAATGCCCTGCATGCTGGTACTTGTGGTTCTCCAAGTACCAGCATGCGGGGCAGGCTAGCTGGGACTTGCAGTTCTACTTGTAAAGACAATGTTTGATATTCTTTATTTACACCACACCACACAATCAACCCGCCACCCACCGCCACCAGGGGTGGCGGGGATAGCCCCGGGCTATCAGCTGGGCCTGGGGTGCCCTGGAGAGGGTGACCGCTTTATTGGGGGGGTCCCCAGATCTCCAGGGATCCCCTGCCTGGGCTGACTAGCGGTCAGGGCTGATGCTGCAGCTGGGGGGCCCGGTGAAAGGGCTCCCCTGGCTGTGGCATCAGCCCCCCGCTAGAAAAAGTCTAGTGCTGGTTCAGGAACATACAGGGGAACCCTACTAATTTTTTTCCCCTGTATTTCCAGAACCAGGACCGGATCAGAGCCCAGAGCTGGTTGCGCAGAATACGGGGGACCCCTACGTCGTTTGTCCCCCGTATTTTGGCAACCAGCGCTGGTTCTTACTAGCCCGGTGCTGGTTGTGCTTAAGTACAGGGGACCCCTACGTCGTTTGTCCCCTGTATTTAAGCACTTCCAGCACTGGGTTACTAATGCCCGGGGCTGGTTGCTCTTTTTTGGGGGGGTGCACGACATTTTTTTCTTTTTTTACACAGGTTTTTTTTTTTTTACCAGAGCAGCACAGACGGGTCTCACGGACCTGTCATTGCTCTGTGCCAATCACACAGATGCAAGTAGCACGGATCTCCCGGGTTCGTGCTACATGCAAATGGGCACCATAATGCTGATTGGCTTCCTGTCTGCCACTGCAGTGCCACTCCTAGATGGGCCACGTGTTTGTGCCGCCCACTTGTGTCGCTTAGCATAGTCATCCAGCTACCTCGGTGCAACCTTTTGGCCTAAAAACAATATTGTGAGGTGTGAGGTGTTCAGAATAGAGTGGAAATGAGTGGAAATTAATGTTATTGGGGTTATTAATAGCGTAGGAACAAAAAAAAGGCCCATTTTATGTGATTTTAGCGTTTTTTTTTATTTTTTAAGAAAAAAATCCAGATCCAAAACACAAAACCCAGAACCCAAAACACGGAAGGGTGGTTTTGGCAAAACCAATCCAGATCCAAAAGACGAAGAAAGATCCAGATCCAAAACCAAAACACGAAAAGTGGCCGGTGCACACCCCTTATATATATATATATATATATATATATATATATATATATATATATAATATATATATATATATTGTAACACAGTTAGGTTAGGGGGTCCCTCTCCTGGGTAGAGGACTCCTTCCTTTCACACACAGCAGCTGGGAAACAGTACGCCAGACTGGATGCAAGTACAAGCTGATCGGCGCCAGTCTTTATTGTGCAATGTCAGAAATAACACAAAGAAAACTTAAACGTAAATCCTAGCCCTGTCGGGGCACTAACTTCACAGGTAGTTCCCTCACTACCAGAACCTGGCAGGGCCTAATGCCCTCACCAGCAACAAAAGCACAGCACAACACTTACAGTTAGGTTTTCAAGTGTCTCTGAGCAAACTCCCTGTCTGCTCTCCCAGGTGAGACAATCAGCCCTAAACACACTAGGCTTATATTGGCCACTCTCAGGTGGAAAACTAACAAGCCTGTTACCAGGCTGCGAGAACCAAAACCTGGAGTGGCCGTGTGTGGAGCCCTCTCTCTCCTCTCACCCACAACCCCCAGGTCCCAAACCGGCTTTTCAAAAAGCCGAAACTCAAGCCTGCTACACTGCAGACTTTCTCCTGGGGATTTTAAACACATAGGACAGGAATCTGGGATAAATGTCCCTGCCACAGACCATTTTACCAGTGATCCTATCACAATATATATATATATATATATATATATATATACATAGATAGATTTTTTTTAACTAATGGGGTTATTCAGTTTCAAACAAGTCAGCTGTATGCTTGCATTAAAAATGAAAGGCACCAGCAGGGACACCCCCATATCACTGTGGTGTAACACTGCAGAGAGATGTGTCTCTATAAAAGCTATGGGGGGGGAAGGGGTCCACAAAGTTTTAGTTACGTCCCTGGTCTAGGACATGATACAGAGGTCACCACAACACAGTTAAAGGCTTCACAAGCTCTCCATGCGCAACATATGGTCTCAGCGCCCCCTCAGCACCTAGGGACAGAGTAGCTGAGCAGCCTATAGTCTGTGAAGTCGGCCCGGGCCTCCTTATGACCCTGTCCACTAGTGTATCAATAAGCACACTAATAAAGAGACCCGGGTCACCTCGGTCTGCCTCCCCCACTGCCCCATCCCATTTATGTGCTACCCACACCCCGCAGCCAAGGCCACACCCCCACAGCATTGGTCATGCCTACCACATCACTAGTCACATCCCTGCGGCGCTGGTCACACCCCCTCCGGCGGCACAAAATGGACCCTTCATCAGTTTCAGCTCCAGGCCCATGTGCACCTTAATCTGGTACTGGGAACAGCGCATAGCATGCAATGAGAGACACGGATGTGTATGTACTATGGGAACAGTGCATAGCATGCAATGAGAGGCACGGATGTGTTTGTACTACGGGAACAGCGCGTAGCGTGCAATGAGAGGCACGGATATGTTTGTACTATGGGAACTGTGCATAGCATGCAATGAGAGGCACAGATGTGTTTGTAATATGGGAACAGCTCATAGAGTGCAATGAGAGTCACTGATGTGTTTGTACTACGGGAACAGCGCGTAGCATGCAATGAGAGGCACAGGTGTGTTTGTACTGTGGGAACAGCGCATAGCGTGCAATGAGAATCACTAATGTGTTTGTACTATGGGAACAGTGCGTAGCGTGCAATTAGAGGCACGGATGTGTTTGTACTATGGGAACAGCGCATAGCGTGCAATGAGAGGCACGGATGTGTTTGTACTATGGGAACAGCCAGGGCTGGATTAATAATGGGATGGGTGGAGCTGCAGTTCGCGCCCACCCATGGAAATAGGCCCACAGTATCTGCTGGCAGTGTTGACAAGAATTTTTATTTTTCCTGCCAGCTGCTATGTGGTGTCCACGGTCCCATCCACTGAGACTCCGCTGTGCCACTGTCGCTATCCCCATCCTCTCCAGTTGTCCCACTTGGGAGATCTAGGCATAACTACCGTGGCGTGGGTGCAGTTGCTACTGCTTACTGGGTCCGCACTGCCCCCAAGGCCTGCCTTCCCCTCTGCACCCAGTCACGTCATCAAACAGATCACAACTGCCTGGGTCTTGTGGGAGGAACTGTTGTTTCAGGCTTCGCTGATCGCTGAATGTCATTATCTCGGCCTGCCATCCTGACTGTGGTTCTGACTGTAGGAGCACAATGGCTGTGGATTGAACCCAGCAGTGACATTATAATATAATGTTGAAGATATTATCATACCTATGGAATCAACTCCAGCAACTTGTATAAGGTACCAAGAAATCTCTATATATGCAGGAACTTTCATGTCTGTCTATCTATCTATCTGATTGGCTGGTGCTTTATCTCTCACAATTTTATCTCTCTCCAAGCTTTATTAAATCTCCCCGTTATTGCCAGCGTTGGCGTTAGTGATACAGTGACAGACAGCTGTAAGGTAAGCTTACTGCTGTTATATAAATACTGAATGGAGCACATAACCCCTGTAACGAGTGCTAAAGGGGTTATGTCTCATTGGGAAATGGAGCCCAGAGTCAGAGAGAGACTGAGCACTGCAGAGATCCTTGTGGCAGACAGGCCCGGCCTTGGTGGGTACCGAGGATCTTGCTAGCGCTTCCCTATATGAGTGATATATTATAATTAGGGGTGTGCACCGGCCACTTTTCGTGTTTTGGTTTTGGATCTGGATCTTTCTTCGTGTTTTGGATCTGGATTGGTTTTGCCAAAACCACCCTTCCGTGTTTTGGGTTCTGGGTTTTGTCTTTTGGATCTGTATTTTTTTGAAAAAAAGCATAAAAACAGCTTAAATCACAGAATTTGTGGGGTTTTCTGCTCCTATGCTATTATTAACCTCAATAAACTTCATTTCCACTCATTTCCAGTCTATTCTGAACATCTCACACCCCATCTAGGAGTGGCACTGCAGTGGCAGACAGGATGGCAGTTTGAAAAACTAGGCCCCAAACAGTACATACTGCAAAGAAAAAAAAGAGGTGCAAGATGGAATTGTCCTTGGGCCCTCCCACCCACCCTTATGTTGTATAAATAGGACATGCACACTTTAACAAACCAATCATTTCAGCGCCAGGGTCTGCCACATGACTGTGGCTGAAATGATTGGTTCATTTGGGCCCCCACAAAACAAGCTGGCAATTAATGTGTCCCTGGCTCTACGGAGGCAAGATGTCGTCCTCATCCTCCTCATCCACCGATTCCTTGGATAAAACAGGAAAAAGGGATTTAGGTGTCCCTGGACTGCTTACGGTCTTAGCCAAAGTTTCTGAACTTGACAGTAACTTTTTATGAATGCGCTGCAGGTGCCGTATATGGGAGGATGTTCCTAGGTGGTTAACGTCCCTACCCCTACTTATTTCACCTTTACATATGGTACATATGGCAAGACAGTTGTTGTCCGGATTTGGATAGAAATATTGCCAGACCAAAGAGGTGGAATGGTTGGTCTTCTGCCCAGGCATGACCATGATGGGCTTTTTCATCCCACGGACAACAACTGTCTCCCCCGGAGCCTGATTTAAACAAACCACATCACCATCAGAATCCTCCTCGCCAACTTCCTCCTCAGTGCCAGCTACACCAGTATCCTCATCCTGTTGTACTTCAACAGTGACATCTTTAATTTGCATATCAGCAAGTGGACTGTGGGTGCTCCTTTCAGCACTTGCAGGGGGCGTGCAAATGGTGGAAAGAGCCACCTCTTCCCGTCCAGTGCTGGGAAGGTCAGGCATCGCAACCGCCACCACACTTGGACTCTCCTTGGGAATTTGTGATATCTTCTTAGAACGCACAGTTCTTCGCTGTGCTTTTGCCAGCTTAACTCGTTTGATTTTTTTAGCGGGAGGAGGGCTTCCATCGTCATGTGAAGCTGAACCACTAGTCATGAACATAGGGAAAGACCTTAGCCGTTTCTTGCCACTCCGTGTCGTAAATGGCATATTGGCAAGTTTACGTTTCTCTTCAGATGATTTAAATGTTTTTTTCAAGGTCATTTTCCTGAACTTTGTCATTTGGGATTGTATGTGCCCTCTACTATGACATTGGGCATCGGCCTTGGCAGACGACGTTGATGGCATGTTATCGTCTATGTCATGACTAGTGGCAGCAGCTTCAGCACTAGGAGGAAGTGGTTCTTGATCTTTCCCTATTTTATTTTTATCGGAGAAAGTTTGGTCCTCCATTTATGTTATATTGATATATACGTGCGGCTAAGGTGCACACAAACACAGAAAATATTTTTTTATTTTTGCTGGAGAGTAGTGCACTTTGTGGGTTACACCACCCTTTAAGAAATGAGCCAGCCGGCTCTTTACTTATGGGACACAGGCTCACGCTTGGCGCTGCTCCTTTGTTGATGCACGTGCGGCTACTGCGCACACAGTTCACAAACACAGAAAATATTTTTTTATTTGGTTAGGAGTGTACTTTGGGGGTTAAAGCACCCTTTAACGGTCAAGCCAGCTGGCCCTTTACTTATGACACAGGCGCACGCTTGGCACTACTTTGTTGATGCACGTGCGGCTACTGCGCACACAATTCACAAACAGAAAATATTTTTTTATTTGGTTTGGAGTGTACTTTGGGGGTTACAGCACCCTTTAACGGTCAAGCCAGCCGGCCCTTTACTTATGACACAGGCGCACGCTTGACACTACTTTGTTGATGCACGTGCGGCTACTGCGCACACAATTCACAAACACAGAAAATATTTTTTTATTTGGTTTGGAGTGTACTTTGGGGGTTACAGCACCCTTTAATGGTCAAGCCAGCCGGCCCTTTACTTATGACACAGGCGCACGCTTGGCACTACTTTGTTGATGCACGTGCGGCTACTGCGCACACAATTCACAAACACAGAAAAAATATTTTTTTTTTTAGCACTTGGGGGGAGCACCCCTGACAGACAGAGCACCCCCTGGACAACACTACAGCACCCCTTTAGGACGGGGACACTGCACAGGACTTTGGAGTGGACACAGCCCCTATGGACAACTGACTGCACAACATAGTCCAGCCAGCCCCTATGGACTTTGAAGTAGTGGACACAGCCCCTATTAACAACAGCAGCACAGCACAACACAGCCAGCCCCTATGGACTTTGAAGTAGTGGACACAGCCCCTATGGACAACAGCAGCACAGCACAGCACAGCACAACACTACTCTGCACTACACTACACTACACAGCCCAGCCAGCCCTAACTCCTACCCTCCCTCTTCACTGTCCACAGCCGAGTGAGAAAATGGCGCCGACGCGGATACCTTATATAGGATCCAAAACCCGCGAGACCCGGAAGGCGGGATGATGACGTTTTGCCTCGATTTCAGATCCGAGTCAGGCGGGAAAAGTCGAGCCTGACTCGGATTGGCCTCAGATCGGGGGGGCTCGCGGGGTTCGGATTTCAGAAATCCGAACCCGCTCACCACTACTTATAATATTATTACATTTAGAAATGCTGAGTTTTGAGGCAGAATTTATCATTAATGGGGTTATTCAGTTTCAAACAAGTCTGGTTTGATGCTTGCATTAATAATGATAGGCAGCAGTAAGCACACCCCCATATCACTGTGGTTGAACACTGCAGAGAGATAAAAGCTATGGGGGAAGGGGTCCTTTAAAATTTTGCCATGGGGCCCACAAAGTTCTAGTTACGTCCCTGGTCTGGGACATAATACAGATGTTGCAGCAGCGCAGTGAAAGGATTCACAAGCTCTCCATGTGCAACATAAGGTCTCAGCGCCCCCTCAGCACCTAAAGGGACAGAGTAGCTGAGCAGCCTAATGTCTGTGAAGTCGGCCCTGGCCTCCTTATGACCCTGTGTCAATACCCACACTAATAAAGAGACCCGGGTCACCTCGGTCTACCTCCCTCACTGCCCCATCCTATTTATGTGCTACCCACAGCCTGCAGCCCAGGCCACACCCCCACAGCATTGGTCAGGCCTACCACATCACTAGTCACACCCCTGCAGCACAGGCCACACCCCCACAGCATTGGTCATGCCTACCACATCACTAGTCACACCCCTGTGGCGCTGGTTACACCCCCAGCAGCACACAATAGGCCCTTCATACATTTCAGCTCCAGGCCCATGTGCACCTTAATCTGGTACTGCTTTTGACATCTGTTATTAATTATTATAATATTTTTCATTTTATTATATATTATTTAATTTTTTTAAATAAAGTTCTACAACACTTTTCGTAGTTGCTCTGCAGATCTTAATGGGGAAGGGAGAGGATGGGGAGTTGCGTTTTCTGGCTAATATGATGTTTAATTAAAAGTATCACAATACTTTTGAGGGAGGTCAGTGCCATAAACAGTGATTAATACTTAATTGAGGTGATCACTGATACACTGTAACATTAAAAACAATGTAACCACAGTGAAATTGGGTTCGTATAAAGCCCTATATACAGTAGCCAAAGATTAATAGGGAAACCCTGCCATTAAAATAATCTGATGTGAATGTAATAGCTGTAAATAAGAAGTGACATCACATTTCCCGTAGGTCAGTCATACAAAAGACACCAGGGGCCTCAAACCAGAAATAACCAGTCTTGGCCTGCCTGTTGGAGTCTGTGAGGTCATGCTGTGATGTCATAATGGTAACTGCCTGTATCAGGGCGTTGCTGTTGCTGCCTCTCTCATACAATACCAGGCCACTGACACTGCACCACACACCTGCAGGAGATACTCCATAAGGTTAGTGACTGGACAAAGATAGGGGCAGCTTAGTTCCATGCGTCGGCAGACAGCGTGACTACTGTAATATGACTTATGACCTTGGGGACAGGGCAGTATTGGGTAAAAACAGAACCTCACACCTAGTGGGACAGTGTCATTACAGCCCAAAGTGGCTGCATCCTGGGTGGGCACTGTCTGGATGGGACTATACTGTTCCTAATTAATTCCTTTACACTCTGCCTCCTAAGCCCGGTATACCAGTATTACGGCCTGTTCCATTGTTATTAATGTGCAGAGGTGTGAGAGAATTACAGGTTATGGGAAATGACCGGGCCCCAGTGCACTGTGGGAGACCAGCTGACCGGAGAGGAGCCATCACCGGAGGCCCGATCACCGGTCCCTGGATTCAGGTAAGGAAAAAAAAAATGTTTAATTTTTTTTTTCTTTTTTTTACAGCAATCAGCTTGCGGTCTCTTTAGACCACATAGCTGATTACTGGTACCGGCTCCCGCCTCTGCTCTCCCCGTTAGAGCAGAGTGGGAGCCCGGTAACCGGGGGAGACCCTCGATAACGCCACCTCCAGGTGGCGTTATTATCACAGGGCTTCCCCCGGTATTTTTTTACAATTTATTTTTAGTAACTATGGTCGGAACACATTTCCCATTACAGTTATGGGAAATGCGATCTGCTTTACTAAAAATAAGTGATACTGGGGTTGGAGTAGAATTTTACTAATTCTACTCCAATTGCCCTGTAATAAATACAGGTGAAACTAAAATAATGTGAAAAGGGTGTGAAAACACCCTTTTTCACTTTATTTTAGTAAAAATAATGTTAATAAATAGAGCCGTAAGGGAGATGCTTGCTTAATCATCAGAACCATGCATTGTTTATTCTACACAAGAGAGTACCAGGTGAGGCAGCCATCTTGGGTTCATGTCATAGGTTACAATGTGCGATTAGCAAGACGTGAAAATAAGACATACAGAGTTAAAATGAAAAGTGACTAACAGGATACCCTCTGCATAAATCTGCCGCTTACAGAGGAATATGGTCTTACTCTGCAATTGCTTTTATTCACTTTTTTCCTTTACAATTTTAAAGTGAGCTGAGGGGAAAATATCAAAAGATGATACAAAACAGTATCTGACAAAGAGAAAAGTAACATAAATAAAAAAAACTATATTAATCCTTTGACACTCAGAGTCTGATTTGCATAAAATCTTTGTATGAAGCCCACATGGATTACTGACACCTCAGGTGTGATGTGGTAACTTTGGGCTGTGGTAAGGGTTCCAATGACACAGACTTTATTTAGGTGCAATATAGAGAAATGCAAGCGCTATGAGACCACCTAAACATATATCTTTACATTTCTAAACAGCAAGAGTGGCGTTAGTATCATACAGGTTTATTCTTACGATCATATTATAACCAATATCAATAAAAAGGAATAAAAATGTGGTGCTATATTCGCATAAGCACTGTATCTCCAATGTATACAAGGGACACTTTGAACAAAGATCAAATAACAATGTGCCTGTTATCAAATAAATCCTGCAGGGTGCTTGGATAAATGGCAGCTCAGGGTGGGCCCTAGGTCTACTAGCAGCCTGTGAGAGAGATGATGGATACCTTATATTACATGTAAAGAGCAACCTGTCTTGCAGTATTGTAAATCTTCAAACTATATTAGAAAATGGATGTTGAGAATAAGCCTACAATAAGTACATCTGTACCAACAATTTATTACACTCATATTATATTAAGACTCAAAATATAAGAAAAAAGTACGTAATCTGGGTAAAAAAAATAAAAATACAAAGGTCTGATGTCTGATACAAGTGACCCGCGCCATGCCTTGTGTCGCGTATTGTTATGATTAAACTGACATATGTACATTTTTAGTAGGGAGCACCAAAGGAAATTTCTGTCCTGGGCTCCACTTTGTCTAGACCCCATCCTGTACTCAACATAACAGTTCTGAAAATGTTGCTTATCTGGAGAACTACACTGTATATAACATGCCTGCTCCCCTCTAACCAGGATCCTCTTCACAATAAGAGAACATTCTGCTCCTGATTTTCACACTAATTTCCCACATGCAATCTCCTGCATTCATTATTTGGAGTTAAAAGCATTTAACATGGTGTAGTCCACACTATTATCCAGATGGGAGCAGGCCATTGTGAGAGCTCTGGCTACTGATGGTCCGGTGGTGTAGTCCACACTATTATCCAGATGGAGCAGGCCATTGTGAGAGCTCTGGCTACAGATGGTCTGATGGAATAGTCCGCAAATCAGATAACTGGTTCATATCCACTCAAGACCAGGGACATCTTATGAGGGGAGGGGGCCCGTCTGTGGTGTCCAAGTGGTCCCCTCCCCCCTTGTGCCAGTGCATGTGCATGGTAGGTAGACTCTCTCAGTGGGCTGGTGCTGTTCTCCTGGTGATTCCTCTAACGTGCTAGAAGCTGCACAAGGTAAGTATAATGAATGGGTGTGCATCGCACACTCTGCACCAATTACAGAAGCAAACATTAGGTAGCAAAAATTTCTCCAACAGTGCAGAGTGGGCACACAGGTAAAGGTGGTAACACTGCTGCTGTACGGATGAATAGGAACCTGGACCGGGAACTCACTAAGGCATGCTAGGGGACAACCGTTGTTCAGGCAATTTCCCATAACCTGTGGAACAGTTTTATACCCAGGGGAACCCTTAGACAGGTGCACAGCATCAGCTGGAAATGAGCCTATCAGGAGGAAGGATCCAGTCACATGGGCCGACTGTCATGGCGGCGCCCATGTCCGGATTAGTGATGCCGGACACCAGCCCTCCAGGAAGCCACAGCCAGCGGGGAGAATCCTCAGCTTCTCCCCCGCCATCGCGCAGGCCGACCGACCACCCAGGATGAATGGGGAAGCCGGCGGTGCGGTAAGCGGGCGCCGATCCCCGGCTGAGCCCTGACAGTACCCCCTCCTTTAAGGGTGGGCACTGAACACCCAACAGGCTTATCTGGGAATCGCCTATGAAAACTCTGGATTAGTCACGGGGCGTGTACATCAGAGGCTCTGATCCAGGCCCTTTCCTCGGGGCCGTAGCCCTTCCAATCGATGAGGTATTGAAGGGTGTGGAATCTGTGCCGGGAATCCAAGATCTTTTCCACCTCAAATTCAGTGCCTTGTAATGTCTTGACTTGAGGCAATTTAGGGGAACACTTCTGAAAACGATTGAGCACCAGGGGCCGTAAGAGAGAAACGTGAAAAGTATTTGAAATCTTCATTTGAGGGGGAAGTTCCAATTTATAAGTTACCGGACTGATTATCTTAATGATACGATATGGACCGATAAAACGCGGAGCAAGTTTCATGGACGGGACTCTTAAGCGAATATTTTTGGAAGATAACCAGGCCCTGTCCCCGACTCTCAACAGGGGAACCGCCAAACGATTCCTGTCCGCAAATTTCTTGTAATTCCTAGAAGATTGCTTCAGAGATAAGTGAATTTTATTCCATAAAACTGAAAAGGATTGAATCTCTTGATTCACAGCTGGAACATCTATAGATGGAAGCTTCTGGAAATCTGGAACTCATGGATGTCTACCAAAAACCGTAAAAAAAGGAGTGGATTTAGAGGAAGAATGGAATTTAAAGTTATGAGAAAACTCTGCCCATGGCAGGAGGTCCACCCAATCATCCTGGGAAGATGACACAAAGAGCCTAATGAAGGTCTCTAGCTCTTGATTGACCCTTTCCATTTGACCATTCGACTGTGGGTGGTAGGCTGAGGAAAAGTTCAATTTGATTCCACAGGTACTACACAGGGCTCTCCAGAATTTGGCTGTAAACTGAACACCTCGATCAGAGACTATTTCCCTGGGGAGACCGTGTAATCTGAAGATGTCTCGAATAAAAATTTTTGCTAATTGAGGAGCAGAAGGAAGGCCAACGAGCGGGATAAAATGTGCCATTTTAGAAAAGCGATCCATGACCACCCATACCGTGTTGTGTCCCTTGCACCGAGGTAATTCAGAAATAAAATCCATTGAGATGTGGGTCCATGGAGCAGTTGGGATAGACAAGGGACGAAGAGGATCAACCATCTGTCTACGCGGAGTTTTATGTTGGGCGCATGACATCCTTCTTCATGGTCGGCCACCAGTACGATCGAAGTAAGAACTGGTAGGTCTTGGTGATTCCAGTGTGACCTGCGAACAAGGATGCATGAGCCCAAACCAGCAATTTCTTACGTAACTTAGGAGGTACAAAAATTTTCCCAGGTGGCAAGGACACTACTTGAGTAGGAGCAAATACAATTGGGTTAAAAATGGAACGAACTTGAGAACACTCCTCCTCCTCCAAGTTAGTCATGAAGGAGCGAGATAATGCATCGGCCTTCTTGTTCAATACACCAGGACGATACTGGAGTTTTAAATCAAACCTAGAAAAAAAAGTGACCATCGTGCCTGCCTGGCATTTAACCGGTGTGCAGTTTGTAGATAGATCAGATTCTTATGGTCTGTAATAATCGTGACAGGAAATTTGGCCCCTTCCAGAAGATACCGCCATTCCTCTAAGGCTAAGCGCATGGCTAGAAGTTCTTGGTCGCCTATAATATAATTTCTCTCGGCAGGGGAAAATTTACGGGAGAAAAATCCACAAGGATGCATCTTCCCATCTTCAGCAGACTGAGATAATACCGCACCTACTCCAACGGAGGATGCGTCCACCTCCACAATGAATGGTTTGTCTATTTGAGGCTGACAGAGAATGGGAGCTCGAGAAAAGGCACCTTTTAGGTTTTGAAAGGCTTGTACTGCTGGAACAGACCATTTAGAAGGATTGGCTCCTTTCCTTGTGAGGGAGGTAATGGGTGCTACCAGTGTAGAAAAGTGTGGAATAAACCTCCTGTAATAGTTTGCGAATCCTATAAAACGCTGAGTACCTTTTAACGAAGTAGGCAGGGGCCCATTCAGAGATTGCCTTTAGTTTATCAGGATCCATCTGGAGAGTCCCCCCGGAGATAATATGGCCTAAAAAAGGTACTGAAGTTTGGTGAAACATACATTTGGAAAGTTTCCCAAAGAGGTGATGAGTGCGAAGGCGGAATAATGCCTCCCGTACATGAAGACGATGACTCTGTAAATCTCTGGAAAAGATTAAAATAACATCGAGATAAATCACAACAAATTTATGAAGAATATCCCGGAAGAACTTGTTGACGTAACCTTGAAAAATAGCTGGTGCATTACAAAGACCGAAGGGCATTACGAGGTACTCATAGTGTCCGTCTCTGGTATTGAATGCGGTCTTCCACTCGTCCCCGGTTTCAATTCGAATCAGATTATATGCACCACGTAGATCCAGCTTCGTGAAAACCTGAGCCCCTTGAACCTTGTCAAATAGTTCTGAAATTAAAGGTAGCGGGTACCGATTTTTTATGGTGATTTGATTTAACCCTCGATAATCTATACAGGGGCAGAGTCCACCATCCTTTTTCCCTACAAAAAAGAAACCTGCCCCTGCAGGAGAAGAAGAAGGCCAAATTAATCCTTTAGCAAGGTTTTCCTTAATGTATTCCTCCATGGCCGCGGTCTCAGGCACGGACAAAGGGTAAACACGGCCACGTGGAGGACTTTTCCCAGGAAGCAAATCGATGGCACAATCCCAAGGTCGATGCGGAGGAAGTTTATCTGCGGCTTGTTCACAAAATACGTCAGCAAAGTCTTGATAAGCCTCGGGCAAGCCCGGCTGGGGGGAATGTTTAGAAGACTCTGGTCGAAGGGACTTCTTAGCCGAGTTGGCAACCATCGCTTGGTTACATACTGGAACGACCTTGGTTAAACAATCTTGGAAACACTGTGAACCCCAGGATAGGATTTGCATAGCATCCCAGTTGAACACAGGATTGTGTTTTCTCAACCAGGGCAGCCCTAATACCAGCTCATAGGAGGATTCGGGTAATACAAAAAATTCCAGCATTTCATGATGTAGGCACCCAATTTGAACAGACACAGGATGAGAGAGTGAAGAAATGGGTAACCCCACCAGAGTTTTACCATCTAGACCAGACAGTAACAATTTATTAGGTAGGGAAACGACTGGAATACCCAAGGTGTGAATCAATCTCTCTGCAATAAAATTACCAGCGGCACCAGAATCAATTAAAGCGTGAACCTTTCTTGCCCTGGACTTATGGGAAAGCGACACTACTAAAAGACTTTCGGATAATTGGGATGACTTGAGAATAACCCCCAACTGAATGCTCCCTACTTCAGTCAGGGTTTCGCATTTCCCGCAAGTAAAGGACAATTCCTTAGAATGTGGTTAGGTGCAGCGCAATAGATACACAATTTATCATGGAAGCGTCTATTGCGCTCTGCCGGGGTGAGTTTGGCTCTGTTGACCTGCATTGGTTCATCTTCACTAGCTAGGGTGGGTATAGGCGGACTAACAGCAGAAGAGCGGACTGGTAGACGTTCACCTCTTCCCCTACTAGCCCATCTTTCCCGATGGCGAAGGTCAATTTTGATACAGAGAGAGATAACGTCAGCGAAGGATTCTGGCAAATCCCTGGAGGCAAGCTCATCCTTCATCCTCTCAGAGAGTCCATGAAGGAAGGACGCTTTAAGAGCTTCCTCGTTCCATTTTAATTCAGATGGCAGGGTCTGAAATTGGACTACATACTGCCCCACGGACCGTGTGCCCTGTCGCACTCGGAGGAGGTCAGAGGATGCAGAAGCAGAACGGCCTGGCTCGTCAAAAATTCTCTTAAATGCGGAAACAAATTCCTCGTAGGTAGATACGATGGGGTCGGCCCGTTCCCATAAAGGGGAGACCCAGTCTAACGCTGCTCTTGTTAATAATGAAATCACATATGCTACTTTGGCCCGAGACGTGGGAAAGTTCTGGGGAAGACATTCGAATTGGATCTCACATTGGTTGATGAACCCGCGGCACCGCCTGGGGTCGCCATCAAACCTTTCTGGAGTGGCAAGCTGTAGTCGGGGTTTGGGAGTAAGAACCACCGGTGGAGGACCTGATGGAGAAGGTACAGGAACCGCAGGCAGGGGAACCGGGAGAATAGAAGCCAACGTGGTTTGGATTGAGACCAGTTGCCTCGAGAGCTCCTGTAAATACTGAGCCACTTGTTGTTGTTGCGCCTCCTGGTTGTCCATCCGAGAGGGCAACTCTTGCAGAGACCCAGTACCTTGGGATCCTGCAGCCTCCATTGGGCCTGAACAAACTGTCACGTCTGAAACTGGAGAAGAGGACGTGGTGGGCCTAAGTTGGGGAAAGAAACGGAGACGAGGGGCCTGGATGTACGTTCTCCTCATCCACAGGTCGTGAGTGTTGGCGAGACCTGGGCAAAGGTGCGGAGTCTAACCCACAGGATGGTGTTCGCCAGTGACCCCCCCAATTGGGATATGGGCTTAGCTGCACCCCGTGAGCAGGTCGCGGTCCTTTGACCAGGTACCCAAGCCCTGCAGGGATAGAGACACTACACCCGTGGCTCAGCGAGGATATGCCTGTTAGGCACAACACAGTCCCTTAAAATACTGTATAGAAAACACCTTGACACGAGGATCAAAACGTCAATAAGGATTTCAAAGTGGGAAGCGACTCATGGTTACTTGGGACGTCACCAGAGATAGAAGGCACACGGGTAGAGGCGGAAAATGTTATAGCACGGATGTCCACTGGAGACGTGAGGCACACAGGTGGAGATGGTAACACTGCTGCACAGGTATTCACCGGAGACGTATAGGCACACAGGTAAAGGTGGGTACACTGCTGCACGGGTATTCACCAGAGACGTAAAGGCACACAGGTAAAGGTGGTAACACTGCTGCACGGGTATTCACCAGAGATGTTTAGGCACGCAGGTAAAGGTGGTAACACTGCTGCACGGGTATTCACCAGAGATGTTTTGGCACACAGGTAAAGGTGGTAACACTGCTGCTGTACGGATGAATAGGAACCTGGACCGGGAACTCACTAAGGCACGCTAGGAGACAACCGTTGTTCAGGCAATTTCCCATAACCTGTGGAACAGTTTTATACCCAGGGGAACCCTTAGACAGGTGCACAGCATCAGCTGGAAACGAGCCTATCAGGAGGAAGGATCCAGTCACATGGGCCGACTGTCATGGCGGCGCCCATGTCCGGATTAGTGATGCCGGACACCAGCCCTCCAGGAAGCCACAGCCAGCGGGGAGAATCCTCAGCTTCTCCCCCGCCATCGCGCAGGCCGACCGACCACCCAGGATGAAAGGGGAAGCCGGCGGTGCGGTAAGCGGGCGCCGATCCCCGGCTGAGCCCTGACAGCACTGCAGAAATGAAGATGGGCCTTGGTGGGTACTAAGGATCTGGGCTACTGTTTTCCTATTCCCTGAATGATGTATAATAATATTATCACATTTAGAAATGCTGAGTTATGGGGCACCACTTATAATTGTAATAAACTAACATATATATATATAGATAGATTTTTTTTAACTAATGGGGTTATTCAGTTTCAAACAAGTCAGCTGTATGCTTGTATTAAAAATGAAAGGCAGCAGCAGGGACACCCCCATATCACTGTGGTGTAACACTGCAGAGAGATGTGTCTCTATAAAAGCTATGGGGGGGAAGGGGTCCACAAAGTTTTAGTTATGTCCCTGGTCTAGGATATGATACAGAGGTCACCACAACACAGTTAAAGGCTTCACAAGCTCTCCGTGCACAACATATGGTCTTAGCGCCCCCTCAGCACCTAGGGACAGAGTAGCTGAGCAGCCTATAGTCTGTGAAGTCGGCCCGGGCCTCCTTATGACCCTGTCCACTAGTGTATCAATAAGCACACTAATAAAGAGACCCGGGTCACCTCGGTCTGCCTCCCCCACTGCCCCATCCCATTTATGTGCTACCCACACCCCGCAGCCCAGGCCACACACCCACAGCATTGGTCATGCTTACCACATCACTAGCTCTCCATGCACAACATATGGTCTCAGGGAATTGGTATGAAATACCGTCAGCTGCATGGCCGGCGGTTCGATTCCCATCAGCGGCAGCCCGACAGAAGCAGAGTGCGATGCAGCGGAAGCCCGACAGCGCTGGAAATCCCGATCGTGGATAGGTAAGTATCCACTAACCTAACCCCCCTAACCCTCCTTAGGGGTGCCTAACCCTAACTTCCCCCCCAAGTGCCTAACCCTAATCCCCCCTCTAAGTGCCTAACCCTAACCACCCCCTTCCCCGCTGCCTAAACCTAAGTCCCCCGGGGGGGGTGCCTAACCCTAAGTCCCCCACGGGGGTGCCTAACCCTAACCCTCCCTCCCCCTAGCCTAACCCTAACCCTCCCGGGGGGGTGCCTAACCCTAAGTCCCCCCCGGGAGCCCTAAACCTAGCCCTCCCCCCCCCGCGGCTGTCCGCTCGCGGCGCCCGGCATCACTACGATCGTGATGCCGGGCGCCGGTCTCCCAGCGTCGGGGAAATGCGGGCGTCTATATCTAGACGCCCGGCATTTCACCCATGCCGGGATAAGACAGTCGGGAAGCCGGCTGCCGGTATTTAGACAGTCAGCTTCCCGATTGCCTCCCGGTCTCAGCGCCCCCTCAGCACCTAGGGACAGAGTAGCTGAGCAGCCTATAGTCTGTGAAGTCGGCCCAGGCCTCCTTATGACCCTGTCCACTAGTGTATCAATAAGCACACTAATAAAGAGACCCGGGTCACCTCGGTCTGCCTCCCGCACTGCCCCAACCCATTTATGTGCTACCCACACCCCGCAGCCCAGGCCACACCCCCACAGCATTGGTCATGCCTACCACATCACTAGTCACATCCCTGCGGCGCTCGTCACACCCCCTCCGGCGGCACACAATGGACCCTTCATCAGTTTCAGCTCCAGGCCCATGTGCACCTTAATCTGGTACTGGGAACAGCACATAGCGTACAATGAGAGACACGGATGTGTTTGTACTATTGGAACAGCGTGTAGTGTGCAAAGAGAAGCACAGATGTGTTTGTACTATGGGAACTGTGCATAGCATGCAATGAGAGGCACAGATGTGTTTGTACTATCGGAACTGTGCATAGCATGCAATGAGAGGCACAGATGTGTTTGTAATATGGGAACTGTTCATAGCATGCAATGAGAGGCACAGATGTGTTTGTACTATGGGAACAGCGCGTAGCATGCAATGAGAGGCACAGGTGTGTTTGTACTATGGGAACAGCGCATAGCGTGCAATGAGAGGCACAGGTGTGTATGTACTATGGGAACAGCATGTAGCGTGCAATGAGAGACACGGATGTGTTTGTACTATGGGAACAGCGCGTAGCGTGCAATGAGAGGCACGGATGTGTTTGTACTATGGGAACTGTGCATAGCATGCAATGAGAGGCACAGATGTGTTTGTAATATGGGAACAGCGCATAGCGTGCAATGAGAGTCACTGATGTGTTTGTACTACAGGAACAGTGCATAGCATGAAATGAGAGGCACAGGTGTGTTTGTACTATGGGAACAGCGCATAGCGTGCAATGAGAATCACTGATGTGTTTGTACTATGGGAACAGCGCGTAGCGTGCAATGAGAGGCACGGATGTGTTTGTACTATGGGAACAGCGCGTAGCGTGCAATGAGAGGCACGGATGTGTTTGTACTATGGGAACAGCGCGTAGCGTGAAATGAGAGGCACGGATGTGTTTGTACTATGGGAACAGCGCGTAGCGTGCAATGAGAGGCACGGATGTGTTTGTACTATGGAAACAGCACATAGCGTGCAATGAGAGGCACGGATGTGTTTGTACTATGGGAACAGCGCATAGCATGCAATGAGAGGCACGGATGTGTTTGTACTATGGAAACAGCGCGTAGCGTGCAATGAGAGGCACAGATGTGTTTGTACTATGGGAACAGCGCGTAGCATGCAATGAGAGGCACGGATGTGTTTGTACTATGGGAACAGCGCATAGCGTGCAATGAGAGGCACGGATGTGTTTGTACTATGGGAACAGCGCGTAGCGTGCAATGAGAGGCACGGATGTGTTTGTACTATGGGAACAGCGCGTAGCGTGCAATGAGAGGCACGGATGTGTTTGTACTATGGGAACAGCGCATAGCGTGCAATGAGAGGCACTGATGTGTTTGTACTATGGGAACAGCGCATAGCGTGCAATGAGAGGCACGGATGTGTTTGTACTATGGGAACAGCGCATAGCGTGCAATGAGAGTCACTGATGTGTTTGTACTACGGGAACAGCGCATAGCATGCAATGAGAGGCACAGGTGTGTTTGTACTATAGGAACAGCGCGTAGCGTGCAATGAGAGGCACGGATGTGTTTATACTATGGGAACAGCGCGTAGGGTGCAATGAGAGTCACAGATGTGTTTGTACTATGGGAACAGCGCATAGCGTGCAATGAGAGGCACGGATGTGTTTGTACTATGGGAACAGCGCAGAGCGTGCAATGAGAGGCACGGATCTGTTTGTACTATGGAAACAGCGCATAGCGTGCAACAAGAGGCACGGATGTGTTTGTACTATGGAAAGAGCGCATAGCGTGCAATGAAAATCACGCATGTGTTTGTACTATGGAAACAGCGCATAGCGTGCAATGAGAATCACGGAAGTGTTTGTTGTACTCTGGGAACAGCGCATAGCGTGCAATGAGAGGCACTGATGTGTTTGCACTATGGGAACAGTGCGTAGCGTGCAATGAGAGGCACTGATGTGTTTGTACTATGGGAACAGCGCATATCGTGCAATGAGAGGCACGGAAGTGTTTGTACTATGGGAACAGCGCATAGCGTGCAATTAGAGGCACAGATGTGTTTGTACTATGGGAACAGCGCATAGCGTGCAATGAGAGGCACGGATGTGTTTGTACTATGGGAACAGCGCATAGTGTGTAATGAGAGGCACTGATGTGTTTGTACTATGGGAACAGCGCATAGCGTGCAATTAGAGGCACGGATGTGTTTGTACTATGGGAACAGCGCATAGCGTGCAATTAGAGGCACGGATGTGTTTGTACTATGGGAACAGCGCATAGCGTGCAATGAGAGGCACGGATGTGTTTGTACTATGGGAACAGCGCATAGCGTGCAATTAGAGGCATGGATGTGTTTGTACTATGGGAACAGCGCATAGCGTGCAATTAGAGGCACGGATGTGTTTGTACTATGGGAACAACCAGGGCTGGATTAATAATGGGATGGGTGGTGCTGCAGTTCCAGGCCCACCCATGGAAATAGGCCCACAGTATCTGCTGGCAGTGTTGACAAGAATTTTTATTTTTCCTGCCAGCTGCTATGTGGTGTCCATGGTCCCATCCACTGAGACTTCGCTGTGCCACTGTCGCTATCCCCATCCTCTCCAGCTGTCCCACTTGGGAGATCTAGGCATAACTACCGTGGCGTGGGTGCAGTTGCTACTGCTTACTGGGTCCGCACTGCCCCCAAGGCCTGCCTTCCCCTCTGCACCCAGTCACGTCATCAAACAGAACACAACTGCCTGGGTCTTGTGGGAGAAACTGTGTGACGGCCGCCTCCCTGCGATCTCTACCCACTGCCCAGTGCCGGTTTATCCGCAGCAGGGCCCCACAGTAAGTGACAGACTGGCCACTTACTGCATTTGATGTTGGCGGCAGCACCGGTGGCGTAAATCATAATTACAGTTGTTTCAGGCTTCGCTGATCGCTGAATGTCATTACCTCGGCCTGCCATCCTGACTGTGGTTCTGACTGTAGGAGCACAATGGCTGTGGATTGAACCCAGCAGTGACATTATAATATAATGTTGAAGATATTATCATACCTATGGAATCAACTCCAGCAACTTGTATAAGGTACCAAGAAATCTCTATATATGCAGGAACTTTCATGTCTGTCTATCTATCTATCTATCTGATTGGCTGGTGCTTTATCTCTCACAATTTTATCTCTCTCCATGCTTTATTAAATCTCCCCGTTATTGCCAGCGTTGGCGTTAGTGATACAGTGACAGACAGCTGTAAGGTAAGCTTACTGCTGTTATATAAATACTGAATGGAGCACATAACCCCTGTAACGAGTGCTAAAGGGGTTATGTCTCATTGGGAAATGGAGCCCAGAGTCAGAGAGAGACTGAGCACAGCAGAGATCCTTGTGGCAGACAGGCCCGGCCTTGGTGGGTACAGAGGATCTTGCTAGCGTTTCCCTATATGAGTGATTTATTATAATATTATTACATTTAGAAATGCTGAGTTTTGAGGCAGAATTTATAATTAATGGGGTTATTCAGTTTCAAACAAGTCTGGTTTGATGCTTGCATTAATAATGATAGGCAGCAGTAAGCACACCCCCATATCACTGTGGTTGAACACTGCAGAGAGATAAAAGCTATGGGGGGAAGGGGTCCTTTAAAATTTTGCTATGGGGCCCACAAAGTTCTAGTTACCTCCCTGGTCCAGGACATGATACAGATGTTGCAGCAGCGCAGTGAAAGGATTCACAAGCTCTCCATGTGCAACATAAGGTCTCAGCGCCCCCTCAGCACCTAAAGGGACAGAGTAGCTGAGCAGCCTAATGTCTGTGAAGTCGGCCCGAGCCTCCTTATGACCCTGTGTCAATACCCACACTAATAAAGAGACCCGGGTCACCTCGGTCTACCTCCCTCACTGTCCCATCCTATTTATGTGCTACCCACAGCCTGCAGCCCAGGCCACACCCCCACAGCATTGGTCAGGCCTACCACATCACTAGTCACACCCCTGCAGCACAGGCCACACCCCCACAGCATTGGTCATGCCTACCACATCACTAGTCACACCCCTGTGGTGCTGGTCACACCCCCAGCAGCACACAATAGGCCCTTCATACATTTCAGCTCCAGGCCCATGTGCACCTTAATCTGGTACTGCTTTTGACATCCGTTATTAATTATTATAATATTTTTCATTTTATTATATATTATTTAATTTTTTTAAATAAAGTTCTACAACACTTTTCATAGTTGCTCTGCAGATCTTAATGGGGAAGGGAGAGGATGGGGAGTTGCGTTTTCTGGCTAATATGATGTTTAATTAAAAGTATCACAATACTTTTGAGGGAGGTCAGTGCCATAAACAGTGATTAATCCTTAATTGAGGTGATCACTGTAACATTAAAAAACAATGTAACCACAGTGAAATTGGGTTCATATAAAGCCCTATATACAGTAGCCAAAGATTAATAGGGAAACCCTGCCATTAAAATAATCTGATGTGAATGTAATAGCTGTAAATAAGAAGTGACATCACATTTCCCGTAGGTCAGTCATACAAAAGACACCAGGGACCTCAAACCAGAAATAACCAGTCTTGGCCTGCCTGTTGGAGTCTGTGAGGTCATGCTGTGATGTCATAATGGTAACTGCCTGTATCAGGGCGTTGCTGTTGCTGCCTCTCTCATACAATACCAGGTCTCTGACACTGCACCACCCACCTGCAGGAGATACTCCATAAGGTTAGTGACTGGACAAAGATAGGGGCAGCTTAGTTCCATGCGTCGGCAGACAGCGTGACTACTGTAATATGACTTATGACCTTGGGGACAGGGCAGTATTGGGTAAAAACAGAACCTCACACCTAGTGGGACAGTGTCATTACAGCCCAAAGCGGCTGCATCCTGGGTGGGCACTGTCTGGATGGGACTATACTGTTCCTAATTAATTCCTTTACACTCTGCCTCCTAAGCCCGGCATACCAATATTACGGCCTGTTCCATTGTTATTAATGTGCAGGGGTGTGAGAGAATTACAGCATACTGTGCTTTAGTGATTTGTTTTTATCCAATACTGTCATCAGTAAATGTTACATCTAGATCATAGTGTGGACTCCATGTAAGTGTGATACTAAATACCAGTGGCATATTTTGTTTCGTGTTACATACGAATATGCTGCAGGTATTTACCATCACTTACCTGTCCAGCGAGGTCCGGCGGTGTCCTCCTCCTCTGCTGCATCCTCTGCTGTATTGCTGGCACCTAACGCTGCCGGCGATGGGTCACTGACTAATGTACATACATGATGACCGTCTGTGTATGCGCATAGAGCTCAAACCCTGTGGGGACTTCAGAACCAGCGTTAGAGCTGTTTGCTGAATATAGCATTGCAGTCGTCACCCCCTTTTACCACCAGAAATGAGTACTAAAGGGGTCATGACTCTTTCCTACATGGAGCTCTAAATACTAAGGGGGTGCTAAGGTTTCTTCTCACCCCCCTCTTCCCCTCTCTGTCTTGCCCCTCCCATGCCCACTTCCCCTGTCTATCACTCTCTTTTCTATCTCTCACCGTGGACATGCGATCGTCATCGACGTGCAAATGCATTTATCACCGGCCGGGTAATAGGTCAAAGTAGCAGATTGAGGTGACAGAAGGGATGACGGGTTATGCATGGTTAGTGGTGGGTGGGTGATTTGGTCAAACTCTGCATAGCCTCTTAATGCCTAGAGGGACAGGCAGTTCTTCAGCCATGGGTCCCCATAGGTTTCCTCCACAGGGGGTTTTCCTCTCCTGAGTGCTGAAGGATGATTCTTTGTGAGTCATGAGGTTTCCGCCATCTTGTTCCTCTTATAGGACGAGAGTGTAAAGGTGCATATCCACTACACGATAAAATTGAGTGATTGAACGATTACGATATCGTTATCATTCAATTGTTCACTAATCAAGCAGTAAATATGCTGGCAACGACCAGCGATGCGCGCTCCCGCTGGTCGTTGTCGGCATCTGTCATCGATAGGTTGTGCATGTTCGGGGATGAGGGAGGGTGCCTGCACTGACCGACATATCGTCCAGTGTGGGCACATTATCCACTGCACAGGATGATGAACAATTGAACGATTACAATGTTGTAATCGTACAGGCATTCTACACTCGTGTAGTGGATATGCACCTTAGGAATTCTGGATCAATATTGGTCCAGAATTCTCTATTTTATAATGCAGAATAATGTAAATGAAAAAATTAAATTTTACTTTAAATAAAAGCTTACATAATGTTTTTAAATATATTTTGCTTGAAGTTGTCTTTATTTTTATTAATAAATGCTCTCACAACGTGAAGAAGCTGAAGTGAGGCCTGGCGAGGTAAATGAGAGCAGAGTTGGTAATGGAAGTAATATGGTGGTGGGGAGGCTGAGAGGATGAAGGCAAAGCTTAGATAAAGTACAGGTAAAGGTGTGAGATCTGCAGCCTAAACACTGAGGTAGCAATGCAAATGAGAGGGCTTTATGGAGAAATTGTGAGAATGGATCGATGCCTCTGAGTAATATGTGATCAAGAATTGGTAGGGAAACATTATATTTGTATGTGAGAGATTAATGTAAGTCAAAAATACCATATATGGGTGATAAACTCCTGCTAAGTAGTAACAATAATAAATAAAATACAAAAATAATAATAATAATATTACATTTATATAGAACTTTTCTCCAATAGAACCCAAGGCTTTTTACAGATACTATGAACATAATACAGAGATTTCGATTTTCATAAAATACAGAAATCATGAATAAAATACAAATAGCAGCCATTTTTGGGTCATCATTTCCAAGGATTATTCATCCTATCCACAAAGGATCCAGGTGAGGCAGCCATTTTAGGCGCACTACAGATAACAAATACTAAGGGCTCTATTTACTACAATCCGCATATTGAATGCGGATTGTAGTGTGATATTACCGAGTGAATTCGCATTGCGAATTCAGGTAATATCACAGGGATTTACTATAAATCCCTTGCAGGGACAGAGCTTGCGATAAAGCTCTGTCCCTGCGGATCCCATCCGCACTCTAGTCGCGGTATTTTCGGAAAAAATACCGCGACTAAGAGCACGCGCATGCGCCGACCGACCACCGCTACTACCCCCCCCACCGATGCTAAGCCCCGCCCCCCGGCGCTAAGCCCCGCCCCCCGCGATCGCGGACCCCCGCGACCCCCCCTCCCCCCCCGACCCCCCTCCCTTCATTACACTTACCTGCATCCTCCTGGCCTCCGGTGGTCTTCTCCGGGCTTCCCGATCAGGTGATCTCCCATACTGCACTGGGGCCCGATCACCTGATGACCGGGCCCCAGTGCACTGTGGGAGACCAGCTGACCGGAGAGGAGCCATCACCGGAGGCCCGATCACCGGTCCCTGGATTCAGGTAAGGAAAAAAAAATGTTTAATTTTTTTTTTCTTTTTTTACAGCAATCAGCTTGCGGTCTCTTTAGACCACATAGCTGATTACTGGTACCGGCTCCCGCCTCTGCTCTCCCCGTTAGGGCAGAGTGGGAGCCCGGTAACCGTGGGAGACCCTGGATAACGCCACCTCCAGGTGGCGTTATTATCACAGGGCTTCCCCCGGTATTTTTTTACAATTTATTTTTAGTAACTATGGTCGGAACACATTTCCCATTACAGTTATGGGAAATGCGATCTGCTTTACTAAAAATAAGTGATACTGGGGTTGGAGTAGAATTTTACTAATAACCCCACCAGAGTTTTACCATCTAGACCAGACAGTAACAATTTATTAGGTAGGGAAACGACTGGAATACCCAAGGTGTGAATCAATCTCTCTGCAATAAAATTACCAGCGGCACCAGAATCAATTAAAGCGTGAACCTTTCTTGCCCTGGACTTATGGGAAAGCGACACTACTAAAAGACTTTCGGATAATTGGGATGACTTGAGAATAACCCCCAACTGAATGCTCCCTACTTCAGTCAGGGTTTCGCATTTCCCGCAAGTAAAGGACAATTCCTTAGAATGTGGTTAGGTGCAGCGCAATAGATACACAATTTATTTTGGAAGCGTCTATTGCACTCTGCCGGGGTGAGTTTGGCTCTGTTGACCTGCATTGGTTCATCTTCACTAGCTAGGGTGGGTATAGGCGGACTAACAGCAGAAGAGCGGACTGGTAGACGTTCACCTCTTCCCCTACTAGCCCATCTTTCTCGATGGCGAAGGTCAATTTTGATACAGAGAGAGATAACGTCAGCGAAGGATTCTGGCAAATCCCTGGAGGCAAGCTCATCCTTCATCCTCTCAGAGAGTCCATGAAGGAAGGACGCTTTAAGAGCTTCCTCGTTCCATTTTAATTCAGATGCCAGGGTCTGAAATTGGACTACATACTGCCCCACGGACCATGTGCCCTGTCGCACTCGGAGGAGGTCAGAGGATGCAGAAGCAGAACGGCCTGGCTCGTCAAAAATTCTCTTAAATGCGGAAACAAATTCCTCGTAGGTAGATACGATGGGGTCGGCCCGTTCCCATAAAGGGGAGACCCAGTCTAACGCTGCTCTTGTTAATAATGAAATCACATATGCTACTTTGGCCCGAGACGTGGGAAAGTTCTGGGGAAGACATTCGAATTGGATCTCACATTGGTTGATGAACCCGCGGCACCGCCTGGGGTCGCCATCAAACCTTTCTGGAGTGGCAAGCTGTAGTCGGGGTTTGGGAGTAAGAACCACCGGTGGAGGACCTGATGGAGAAGGTACAGGAACCGCAGGCGGGGGAACCGGGAGAATAGAAGCCAACGTGGTTTGGATCGAGACCAGTTGCCTCGAGAGCTCCTGTAAATACTGAGCCACTTGTTGTTGTTGCGCCTCCTGGTTGTCCATCCGAGAGGTCAACTCTTGCAGAGACCCAGTACCTTGGGATCCTGCAGCCTCCATTGGGCCTGAACAAACTGTCACGTCTGAAACTGGAGAAGAGGACGTGGTGGGCCTAAGTTGGGGAAAGAAACAGAGACGAGGGGCCTGGATGTACGTTCTCCTCATCCACAGGTCTTGAGTGTTGGCGAGACCTGGGCAAAGGTGCGGAGTCTAACCCACAGGATGGTGTTCGCCAGTGACCCCCCCAATTGGGATATGGGCTTAGCTGTACCCCGTGAGCAGGTCGCGGTCCTTTGACCAGGTACCCAAGCCCTGCAGGGATAGAGACACTACACCCGTGGCTCAGCGAGGATATGCCTGTTAGGCACAACACAGTCCCTTAAAATACTGTATAGAAAACACCTTGACACGAGGATCAAAACGTCAATAAGGATTTCAAAGTGGGAAGCGACTCACGGTTACTTGGGACGTCACCAGAGATAGAAGGCACACGGGTAGAGGCGGAAAATGTTGTAGCACGGATGTCCACTGGAGACGTGAGGCACACAGGTGGAGATGGTAACACTGCTGCACGGGTATTCACCGGAGACGTATAGGCACACAGGTAAAGGTGGGTACACTGCTGCACGGGTATTCACCAGAGACGTAAAGGCACACAGGTAAAGGTGGTAACACTGCTGCACGGGTATTCACCAGAGATGTTTAGGCACGCAGGTAAAGGTGGTAACACTGCTGCACGGGTATTCACCAGAGATGTTTTGGCACACAGGTAAAGGTGGTAACACTGCTGCACGGGTATTCACCAGAGATGTTTTAGGCACACAGGTAAATGTGGTAACACTGCTGCTGTACGGATGAATAGGAACCTGGACCGGGAACTCACTAAGGCACGCTAGGAGACAACCATTGTTCAGGCAATTTCCCATAACCTGTGGAACAGTTTTATACCCAGGGGAACCCTTAGACAGGTGCACAGCATCAGCTGGAAACGAGCCTATCAGGAGGAAGGATCCAGTCACATGGGCCGACTGTCATGGCGGCGCCCATGTCCGGATTAGTGATGCCGGACACCAGCCCTCCAGGAAG
The DNA here is from genome assembly GCA_031769625.1 of Taudactylus pleione. NCBI lineage: Eukaryota > Metazoa > Chordata > Amphibia > Anura > Myobatrachidae > Taudactylus > Taudactylus pleione. The sequence continues at coordinate 3,028,043 of JAUIMM010000187.1, read as the reverse complement.
CCACAGCCAGCGGGGAGAATCCTCAGCTTCTCCCCCGCCATCGCGCAGGCCGACCGACCACCCAGGATGAAAGGGGAAGCCGGCGGTGCGGTAAGCGGGCGCCGATCCCCGGCTGAGCCCTGACAGCACTGCAGAAATGAAGATGGGCCTTGGTGGGTACTAAGGATCTGGGCTACTGTTTTCCTATTCCCTGAATGATGTATAATAATATTATCACATTTAGAAATGCTGAGTTATAGGGCACCACTTATAATTGTAATAAACTAACATATATATATATAGATAGATTTTTTTTAACTAATGGGGTTATTCAGTTTCAAACAAGTCAGCTGTATGCTTGCATTAAAAATGAAAGGCAGCAGCAGGGACACCCCCATATCACTGTGGTGTAACACTGCAGAGAGATGTGTCTCTATAAAAGCTATGGGGGGGAAGGGGTCCACAAAGTTTTAGTTATGTCCCTGGTCTAGGATATGATACAGAGGTCACCACAACACAGTTAAAGGCTTCACAAGCTCTCCATGCACAACATATGGTCTCAGGGAATTGGTATGAAATACCGTCAGCTGCATGGCCGGCGGTTCGATTCCCGTCAGCGGCAGCCCGACAGAAGCAGAGTGCGATGCAGCGGAAGCCCGACAGCGCTGGAAATCCCGATCGTGGATAGGTAAGTATCCACTAACCTAACCCCCCTAACCCTCCTTAGGGGTGCCTAACCCTAACATCCCCCCCAAGTGCCTAACCCTAATCCCCCCTCTAAGTGCCTAACCCTAACCACCCCCTTCCCCGCTGCCTAAACCTAAGTCCCCCGGGGGGGTGCCTAACCCTAAGTCCCCCACGGGGGTGCCTAACCCTAACCCTCCCTCCCCCTAGCCTAACCCTAACCCTCCCGGGGGGGTGCCTAACCCTAAGTCCCCCCCGGGAGCCCTAAACCTAACCCTCCCCCCCGCGGCTGTCCGCTCGCGGCGCTCGGCATCACTACGATCGTGATGCCGGGCGCCGATCTCCCAGCGTCGGGGAAATGCGGGCGTCTATATCTAGACGCCCGGCATTTCACCCATGCCGGGATAAGACAGTCGGGAAGCCGGCTGCCGGTATTTAGACAGTCGGCTTCCCGATTGCCTCCCGGTCTAAGCGCCCCCTCAGCACCTAGGGACAGAGTAGCTGAGCAGCCTATAGTCTGTGAAGTTGGCCCAGGCCTCCTTATGACCCTGTCCACTAGTGTATCAATAAGCACACTAATAAAGAGACCCGGGTCACCTCGGTCTGCCTCCCGCACTGCCCCAACCCATTTATGTGCTACCCACACCCCGCAGCCCAGGCCACACCCCCACAGCATTGGTCATGCCTACCACATCACTAGTCACATCCCTGCGGCGCTGGTCACACCCCCTCCGGCGGCACACAATGGACCCTTCATCAGTTTCAGCTCCAGGCCCATGTGCACCTTAATCTGGTACTGGGAACAGCACATAGCGTGCAATGAGAGACACGGATGTGTTTGTACTATTGGAACAGCGTGTAGCGTGCAAAGAGAAGCACAGATGTGTTTGTACTATGGGAACTGTGCATAGCATGCAATGAGAGGCACAGATGTGTTTGTACTATGGGAACTGTGCATAGCATGCAATGAGAGGCACAGATGTGTTTGTAATATGGGAACTGTTCATAGCATGCAATGAGAGGCACAGATGTGTTTGTACTATGGGAACAGTGCGTAGCATGCAATGAGAGGCACAGGTGTGTTTGTACTATGGGAACAGCGCGTAGCGAGCAATGACAGGCACGGATGTGTTTGTACTATGGGAACAGCGCGTAGCGTGCAATGAGAGGCACGGATGTGTTTGTACTATGGGAACAGCGCGTAGCGTGAAATGAGAGGCACGGATGTGTTTGTACTATGGGAACAGCGCGTAGCGTGCAATGAGAGGCACGGATGTGTTTGTACTATGGAAACAGCGCATAGCGTGCAATGAGAGGCACGGATGTGTTTGTACTATGGGAACAGCGCATAGCATGCAATGAGAGGCACGGATGTGTTTGTACTATGGAAACAGCGCGTAGCGTGCAATGAGAGGCACAGATGTGTTTGTACTATGGGAATAGCGCATAGCGTGCAATTAGAGGCACGGATGTGTTTGTACTATGGGAACAGCGCATAGCGTGCAATGAGAGGCACGGATGTGTTTGTACTATGGGAACAGCGCATAGTGTGTAATGAGAGGCACTGATGTGTTTGTACTATGGGAACAGCGCATAGCGTGCAATTAGAGGCACGGATGTGTTTGTACTATGGGAACAGCGCATAGCGTGCAATTAGAGGCACGGATGTGTTTGTACTATGGGAACAGCGCATAACGTGCAATGAGAGGCACGGATGTGTTTGTACTATGGGAACAGCGCATAGCGTGCAATTAGAGGCATGGATGTGTTTGTACTATGGGAACAGCGCATAGCGTGCAATTAGAGGCACGGATGTGTTTGTACTATGGGAACAACCAGGGCTGGATTAATAATGGGATGGGTGGTGCTGCAGTTCCAGGCCCACCCATGGAAATAGGCCCACAGTATCTGCTGGCAGTGTTGACAAGAATTTTTATTTTTCCTGCCAGCTGCTCTGTGGTGTCCATGGTCCCATCCACTGAGACTTCGCTGTGCCACTGTCGCTATCCCCATCCTCTCCAGCTGTCCCACTTGGGAGATCTAGGCATAACTACCGTGGCGTGGGTGCAGCTGGTACTGCTTACTGGGTCCGCACTGCCCCCAAGGCCTGCCTTCCCCTCTGCACCCAGTCACGTCATCAAACAGAACACAACTGCCTGGGTCTTGTGGGAGAAACTGTGTGACGGCCGCCTCCCTGCGATCTCTACCCACTGCCCAGTGCCGGTTTATCCGCAGCAGGGCCCCACAGTAAGTGACAGACTGGCCACTTACTGCATTTGATGTTGGCGGCAGCACCGGTGGCGTAAATCATAATTACAGTTGTTTCAGGCTTCGCTGATCGCTGAATGTCATTACCTCGGCCTGCCATCCTGACTGTGGTTCTGACTGTAGGAGCACAATGGCTGTGGATTGAACCCAGCAGTGACATTATAATATAATGTTGAAGATATTATCATACCTATGGAATCAACTCCAGCAACTTGTATAAGGTACCAAGAAATCTCTATATATGCAGGAACTTTCATGTCTGTCTATCTATCTATCTGATTGGCTGGTGCTTTATCTCTCACAATTTTATCTCTCTCCATGCTTTATTAAATCTCCCCGTTATTGCCAGCGTTGGCGTTAGTGATACAGTGACAGACAGCTGTAAGGTAAGCTTACTGCTGTTATATAAATACTGAATGGAGCACATAACCCCTGTAACGAGTGCTAAAGGGGTTATGTCTCATTGGGAAATGGAGCCCAGAGTCAGAGAGAGACTGAGCACAGCAGAGATCCTTGTGGCAGACAGGCCCGGCCTTGGTGGGTACAGAGGATCTTGCTAGCGCTTCCCTATATGAGTGATTTATTATAATATTATTACATTTAGAAATGCTGAGTTTTGAGGCAGAATTTATAATTAATGGGGTTATTCAGTTTCAAACAAGTCTGGTTTGATGCTTGCATTAATAATGATAGGCAGCAGTAAGCACACCCCCATATCACTGTGGTTGAACACTGCAGAGAGATAAAAGCTATGGGGGGAAGGGGTCCTTTAAAATTTTGCTATGGGGCCCACAAAGTTCTAGTTACCTCCCTGGTCCAGGACATGATACAGATGTTGCAGCAGCGCAGTGAAAGGATTCACAAGCTCTCCATGTGCAACATAAGGTCTCAGCGCCCCCTCAGCACCTAAAGGGACAGAGTAGCTGAGCAGCCTAATGTCTGTGAAGTCGGCCCGAGCCTCCTTATGACCCTGTGTCAATACCCACACTAATAAAGCGACCCGGGTCACCTCGGTCTACCTCCCTCACTGTCCCATCCTATTTATGTGCTACCCACAGCCTGCAGCCCAGGCCACACCCCCACAGCATTGGTCAGGCCTACCACATCACTAGTCACACCCCTGCAGCACAGGCCACACCCCCACAGCATTGGTCATGCCTACCACATCACTAGTCACATCCCTGTGGTGCTGGTCACACCACAAGCAGCACACAATAGGCCCTTCATACATTTCAGCTCCAGGCCCATGTGCACCTTAATCTGGTACTGCTTTTGACATCCGTTATTAATTATTATAATATTTTTCATTTTATTATATATTATTTAATTTTTTAAAATAAAGTTCTACAACACTTTTCATAGTTGCTCTGCAGATCTTAATGGGGAAGGGAGAGGATGGGGAGTTGCGTTTTCTGGCTAATATGATGTTTAATTAAAAGTATCACAATACTTTTGAGGGAGGTCAGTGCCATAAACAGTGATTAATCCTTAATTGAGGTGATCACTGTAACATTAAAAAACAATGTAACCACAGTGAAATTGGGTTCATATAAAGCCCTATATACAGTAGCCAAAGATTGGGAAACCCTGCCATTAAAATAATCTGATGTGAATGTAATAGCTGTAAATAAGAAGTGACATCACATTTCCCGTAGGTCAGTCATACAAAAGACACCAGGGACCTCAAACCAGAAATAACCAGTCTTGGCCTGCCTGTTGGAGTCTGTGAGGTCATGCTGTGATGTCATAATGGTAACTGCCTGTATCAGGGCGTTGCTGTTGCTGCCTCTCTCATACAATACCAGGTCTCTGACACTGCACCACCCACCTGCAGGAGATACTCCATAAGGTTAGTGACTGGACAAAGATAGGGGCAGCTTAGTTCCATGCGTCGGCAGACAGCGTGACTACTGTAATATGACTTATGACCTTGGGGACAGGGCAGTATTGGGTAAAAACAGAACCTCACACCTAGTGGGACAGTGTCATTACAGCCCAAAGCGGCTGCATCCTGGGTGGGCACTGTCTGGATGGGACTATACTGTTCCTAATTAATTCCTTTACACTCTGCCTCCTAAGCCCGGCATACCAATATTACGGCCTGTTCCATTGTTATTAATGTGCAGGGGTGTGAGAGAATTACAGCATACTGTGCTTTAGTGATTTGTTTTTATCCAATACTGTCATCAGTAAATGTTACATCTAGATCATAGTGTGGACTCCATGTAAGTGTGATACTAAATACCAGTGGCATATTTTGTTTCGTGTTACATACGAATATGCTGCAGGTATTTACCATCACTTACCTGTCCAGCGAGGTCCGGCGGTGTCCTCCTCCTCTGCTGCATCCTCTGCTGTATTGCTGGCACCTAACGCTGCCGGCGATGGGTCACTGACTAATGTACATACATGATGACCGTCTGTGTATGCGCATAGAGCTCAAACCCTGTGGGGACTTCAGAACCAGCGTTAGAGCTGTTTGCTGAATATAGCATTGCAGTCGTCACCCCTTTTACCACCAGAAATGAGTACTAAAGGGGTCATGACTCTTTCCTACATGGAGCTCTAAATACTAAGGGGGTGCTAAGGTTTCTTCTCACCCCCCTCTTCCCCTCTCTGTCTTGCCCCTCCCATGCCCACTTCCCCTGTCTATCACTCTCTTTTCTATCTCTCACCGTGGACATGCGATCGTCATCGACGTGCAAATGCATTTATCACCGGCCGGGTAATAGGTCAAAGTAGCAGATTGAGGTGACAGAAGGGATGACGGGTTATGCATGGTTAGTGGTGGGTGGGTGATTTGGTCAAACTCTGCATAGCCTCTTAATGCCTAGAGGGACAGGCAGTTCTTCAGCCATGGGTCCCCAGAGGTTTCCTCCACAGGGGGTTTTCCTCTCCTGAGTGCTGAAGGATGATTCTTTGTGAGTCATGAGGTTTCCGCCATCTTGTTCCTCTTATAGGACGAGAGTGTAAAGGTGCATATCCACTACACGATAAAATTGAGTGATTGAACGATTACGATATCGTTATCATTCAATTGTTCACTAATCAAGCAGTAAATATGCTGGCAACGACCAGCGATGCGCGCTCCCGCTGGTCGTTGTCGGCATCTGTCATCGATAGGTTGTGCATGTTCGGGGATGAGGGAGGGTGCCTGCACTGACCGACATATCGTCCAGTGTGGGCACATTATCCACTGCACAGGATGATGAACAATTGAACGATTACAATGTTGTAATCGTACAGGCATTCTACACTCGTGTAGTGGATATGCACCTTAGGAATTCTGGATCAATATTGGTCCAGAATTCTCTATTTTATAATGCAGAATAATGTAAATGAAAAAATTAAATTTTACTTTAAATAAAAGCTTACATAATGTTTTTAAATATATTTTGCTTGAAGTTGTCTTTATTTTTATTAATAAATGCTCTCACAACGTGAAGAAGCTGAAGTGAGGCCTGGCGAGGTAAATGAGAGCAGAGTTGGTAATGGAAGTAATATGGTGGTGGGGAGGCTGAGAGGATGAAGGCAAAGCTTAGATAAAGTACAGGTAAAGGTGTGAGATCTGCAGCCTAAACACTGAGGTAGCAATGCAAATGAGAGGGCTTTATGGAGAAATTGTGAGAATGGATCGATGCCTCTGAGTAATATGTGATCAAGAATTGGTAGGGAAACATTATATTTGTATGTGAGAGATTAATGTAAGTCAAAAATACCATATATGGGTGATAAACTCCTGCTAAGTAGTAACAATAATAAATAAAATACAAAAATAATAATAATATTACATTTATATAGAACTTTTCTCCAATAGAACCCAAGGCTTTTTACAGATACTATGAACATAATACAGAGATTTCGATTTTCATAAAATACAGAAATCATGAATAAAATACAAATAGCAGCCATTTTTGGGTCATCATTTCCAAGGATTATTCATCCTATCCACAAAGGATCCAGGTGAGGCAGCCATTTTAGGCGCACTACAGATAACAAATACTAAGGGCTCTATTTACTACAATCCGCATATTGAATGCGGATTGTAGTGTGATATTACCGAGTGAATTCGCATTGCGAATTCAGGTAATATCACAGGGATTTACTATAAATCCCTTGCAGGGACAGAGCTTGCGATAAAGCTCTGTCCCTGCGGATCCCATCCGCACTCTAGTCGCGGTATTTTTGGAAAAAATACCGCGACTAAGAGCACGCGCATGCGCCGACCGACCACCGCTACTACCCCCCCCACCGACGCTAAGCCCCGCCCCCCGGCGCTAAGCCCCGCCCCCCGCGATCGCGGACCCCCGCGACCCCCCCTCCCCCCCCCGACCCCCCTCCCTTCATTACACTTACCTGCATCCTCCTGGCCTCCGGTGGTCTTCTCCGGGCTTCCCGATCAGGTGATCTCCCATACTGCACTGGGGCCCGATCACCTGATGACCGGGCCCCAGTGCACTGTGGGAGACCAGCTGACCGGAGAGGAGCCATCACCGGAGGCCCGATCACCGGTCCCTGGATTCAGGTAAGGAAAAAAAAATGTTTAATTTTTTTTTTCTTTTTTTACAGCAATCAGCTTGCGCTCTCTTTAGACCACATAGCTGATTACTGGTACCGGCTCCCGCCTCTGCTCTCCCCGTTAGAGCAGAGTGGGAGCCCGGTAACCGTGGGAGACCCTGGATAACGCCACCTCCAGGTGGCGTTATTATCACAGGGCTTCCCCCGGTATTTTTTTACAATTTATTTTTAGTAACTATGGTCGGAACACATTTCCCATTACAGTTATGGGAAATGCGATCTGCTTTACTAAAAATAAGTGATACTGGGGTTGGAGTAGAATTTTACTAATAACCCCACCAGAGTTTTACCATCTAGACCAGACAGTAACAATTTATTAGGTAGGGAAACGACTGGAATACCCAAGGTGTGAATCAATCTCTCTGCAATAAAATTACCAGCGGCACCAGAATCAATTAAAGCGTGAACCTTTCTTGCCCTGGACTTATGGGAAAGCGACACTACTAAAAGACTTTCGGATAATTGGGATGACTTGAGAATAACCCCCAACTGAATGCTCCCTACTTCAGTCAGGGTTTCGCATTTCCCGCAAGTAAAGGACAATTCCTTAGAATGTGGTTAGGTGCAGCGCAATAGATACACAATTTATTTTGGAAGCGTCTATTGCACTCTGCCGGGGTGAGTTTGGCTCTGTTGACCTGCATTGGTTCATCTTCACTAGCTAGGGTGGGTATAGGCGGACTAACAGCAGAAGAGCGGACTGGTAGACGTTCACCTCTTCCCCTACTAGCCCATCTTTCTCGATGGCGAAGGTCAATTTTGATACAGAGAGAGATAACGTCAGCGAAGGATTCTGGCAAATCCCTGGAGGCAAGCTCATCCTTCATCCTCTCAGAGAGTCCATGAAGGAAGGACGCTTTAAGAGCTTCCTCGTTCCATTTTAATTCAGATGCCAGGGTCTGAAATTGGACTACATACTGCCCCACGGACCGTGTGCCCTGTCACACTCGGAGGAGGTCAGAGGATGCAGAAGCAGAACGGCCTGGCTCGTCAAAAATTCTCTTAAATGCGGAAACAAATTCCTCGTAGGTAGATACGATGGGGTCGGCCCGTTCCCATAAAGGGGAGACCCAGTCTAACGCTGCTCTTGTTAATAATGAAATCACATATGCTACTTTGGCCCGAGACGTGGGAAAGTTCTGGGGAAGACATTCGAATTGGATCTCACATTGGTTGATGAACCCGCGGCACCGCCTGGGGTCGCCATCAAACCTTTCTGGAGTGGCAAGCTGTAGTCGGGGTTTGGGAGTAAGAACCACCGGTGGAGGACCTGATGGAGAAGGTACAGGAACCGCAGGCGGGGGAACCGGGAGAATAGAAGCCAACGTGGTTTGGATCGAGACCAGTTGCCTCGAGAGCTCCTGTAAATACTGAGCCACTTGTTGTTGTTGCGCCTCCTGGTTGTCCATCCGAGAGGTCAACTCTTGCAGAGACCCAGTACCTTGGGATCCTGCAGCCTCCATTGGGCCTGAACAAACTGTCACGTCTGAAACTGGAGAAGAGGACGTGGTGGGCCTAAGTTGGGGAAAGAAACGGAGACGAGGGGCCTGGATGTACGTTCTCCTCATCCACAGGTCTTGAGTGTTGGCGAGACCTGGGCAAAGGTGCGGAGTCTAACCCACAGGATGGTGTTCGCCAGTGACCCCCCCAATTGGGATATGGGCTTAGCTGTACCCCGTGAGCAGGTCGCGGTCCTTTGACCAGGTACCCAAGCCCTGCAGGGATAGAGACACTACACCCGTGGCTCAGCGAGGATATGCCTGTTAGGCACAACACAGTCCCTTAAAATACTGTATAGAAAACACCTTGACACGAGGATCAAAACGTCAATAAGGATTTCAAAGTGGGAAGCGACTCACGGTTACTTGGGACGTCACCAGAGATAGAAGGCACACGGGTAGAGGCGGAAAATGTTGTAGCACGGATGTCCACTGGAGACGTGAGGCACACAGGTGGAGATGGTAACACTGCTGCACGGGTATTCACCGGAGACGTATAGGCACACAGGTAAAGGTGGGTACACTGCTGCATGGGTATTCACCAGAGATGTAAAGGCACACAGGTAAAGGTGGTAACACTGCTGCACGGGTATTCACCAGAGATGTTTAGGCACGCAGGTAAAGGTGGTAACACTGCTGCACGGGTATTCACCAGAGATGTTTTGGCACACAGGTAAAGGTGGTAACACTGCTGCACGGGTATTCACCAGAGATGTTTTAGGCACACAGGTAAAAGTGGTAACACTGCTGCTGTACGGATGAATAGGAACCTGGACCGGGAACTCACTAAGGCACGCTAGGAGACAACCATTGTTCAGGCAATTTCCCATAACCTGTGGAACAGTTTTATACCCAGGGGAACCCTTAGACAGGTGCACAGCATCAGCTGGAAACGAGCCTATCAGGAGGAAGGATCCAGTCACATGGGCCGACTGTCATGGCGGCGCCCATGTCCGGATTAGTGATGCCGGACACCAGCCCTCCAGGAAGCCACAGCCAGCGGGGAGAATCCTCAGCTTCTCCCCCGCCATCGCGCAGGCCGACCGACCACCCAGGATGAAAGGGGAAGCCGGCGGTGCGGTAAGCGGGCGCCGATCCCCGGCTGAGCCCTGACAGCACTGCAGAAATGAAGATGGGCCTTGGTGGGTACTAAGGATCTGGGCTACTGTTTTCCTATTCCCTGAATGATGTATAATAATATTATCACATTTAGAAATGCTGAGTTATAGGGCACCACTTATAATTGTAATAAACTAACATATATATATATAGATAGATTTTTTTTAACTAATGGGGTTATTCAGTTTCAAACAAGTCAGCTGTATGCTTGCATTAAAAATGAAAGGCAGCAGCAGGGACACCCCCATATCACTGTGGTGTAACACTGCAGAGAGATGTGTCTCTATAAAAGCTATGGGGGGGAAGGGGTCCACAAAGTTTTAGTTATGTCCCTGGTCTAGGATATGATACAGAGGTCACCACAACACAGTTAAAGGCTTCACAAGCTCTCCATGCACAACATATGGTCTCAGGGAATTGGTATGAAATACCGTCAGCTGCATGGCCGGCGGTTCGATTCCCGTCAGCGGCAGCCCGACAGAAGCAGAGTGCGATGCAGCGGAAGCCCGACAGCGCTGGAAATCCCGATCGTGGATAGGTAAGTATCCACTAACCTAACCCCCCTAACCCTCCTTAGGGGTGCCTAACCCTAACTTCCCCCCCAAGTGCCTAACCCTAATCCCCCCTCTAAGTGCATAACCCTAACCACCCCCTTCCCCGCTGCTTAAACCTAAGTCCCCCGGGGGGGTGCCTAACCCTAAGTCCCCCACGGGGGTGCCTAACCCTAACCCTCCCTCCCCCTAGCCTAACCCTAACCCTCCCGGGGGGGTGCCTAACCCTAAGTCCCCCCCGGGAGCCCTAAACCTAACCCTCCCCCCCCCGCGGCTGTCCGCTCGCGGCGCTCGGCATCACTACGATCGTGATGCCGGGCGCCGGTCTCCCAGCGTCGGGGAAATGCGGGCGTCTATATCTAGACGCCCGGCATTTCACCCATGCCGGGATAAGACAGTCGGGAAGCCGGCTGCCGGTATTTAGACAGTCGGCTTCCCGATTGCCTCCCGGTCTAAGCGCCCCCTCAGCACCTAGGGACAGAGTAGCTGAGCAGCCTATAGTCTGTGAAGTCGGCCCAGGCCTCCTTATGACCCTGTCCACTAGTGTATCAATAAGCACACTAATAAAGAGACCCGGGTCACCTCGGTCTGCCTCCCGCACTGCCCCAACCCATTTATGTGCTACCCACACCCCGCAGCCCAGGCCACACCCCCACAGCATTGGTCATGCCTACCACATCACTAGTCACATCCCTGCGGCGCTGGTCACACCCCCTCCGGCGGCACACAATGGACCCTTCATCAGTTTCAGCTCCAGGCCCATGTGCACCTTAATCTGGTACTGGGAACAGCACATAGCGTGCAATGAGAGACACGGATGTGTTTGTACTATTGGAACAGCGTGTAGCGTGCAAAGAGAAGCACAGATGTGTTTGTACTATGGGAACTGTGCATAGCATGCAATGAGAGGCACAGATGTGTTTGTACTATGGGAACTGTGCATAGCATGCAATGAGAGGCACAGATGTGTTTGTAATATGGGAACTGTTCATAGCATGCAATGAGAGGCACAGATGTGTTTGTACTATGGGAACAGTGCGTAGCATGCAATGAGAGGCACAGGTGTGTTTGTACTATGGGAACAGCGCGTAGCGCGCAATGACAGGCACGGATGTGTTTGTACTATGGGAACAGCGCGTAGCGTGCAATGAGAGGCACGGATGTGTTTGTACTATGGGAACAGCGCGTAGCGTGAAATGAGAGGCACGGATGTGTTTGTACTATGGGAACAGCGCGTAGCGTGCAATGAGAGGCACGGATGTGTTTGTACTATGGAAACAGCGCATAGCGTGCAATGAGAGGCACGGATGTGTTTGTACTATGGAAACAGCGCGTAGCGTGCAATGAGAGGCACAGATGTGTTTGTACTATGGGAACAGCGCGTAGCGTGCAATGAGAGGCACGGATGTGTTTGTGCTATGGGAACAGCGCATAGCGTGCAATGAGAGGCACGGATGTGTTTGTACTATGGGAACAGCGCGTAGCGTGCAATGAGAGGCACAGATGTGTTTGTACTATGGGAACAGCGCATAGCGTGCAATGAGAGGCATGGATGTGTTTGTACTATGGGAACAGCGCATAGCGTGCAATGAGAGTCACTGATGTGTTTGTACTACGGGAACAGCGCATAGCATGCAATGAGAGGCACAGATGTGTTTGTACCATGGGAACAGCGCGTAGCGTGCAATGAGAGGCACGGATGTGTTTATACTATGGGAACAGCGCGTAGCGTGCAATGAGAATCACAGATGTGTTTGTACTATGGGAACAGCGCATAGCGTGCAATGAGAGGCACGGATGTGTTTGTACTATGGGAACAGCGCATAGCGTGCAATGAGAGGCACGGATCTGTTTGTACTATGGGAACAGCTCATAGCATGCAATGAGAGGCACAGATGTGTTTGTACTATGGGAACAGCGCATAGCGTGCAATGAGAGGCATGGATGTGTTTGTACTATGGGAACAGCGCATAGCGTGCAATGAGAATCACGCATGTGTTTGTACTATGGAAACAGCGCATAGCATGCAATGAGAATCACGGAAGTGTTTGTTGTACTCTGGGAACAGCGCATAGCGTGCAATGAGAGGCACTGATGTGTTTGCACTATGGGAACAGTGCGTAGCGTGCAATGAGAGGCACTGATGTGTTTGTACTATGGGAACAGCGCATATCGTGCAATGAGAGGCACGGTTGTGTTTGTACTATGGGAACAGCGCATAGCGTGCAATTAGAGGCACGGATGTGTTTGTACTATGGGAACAGCGCATAGCGTGCAATGAGAGGCACGGATGTGTTTGTACTATGGGAACAGCGCATAGTGTGCAATGAGAGGCACTGATGTGTTTGTACTATGGGAACTGCGCATAGCGTGCAATTAGAGGCACGGATGTGTTTGTACTATGGGAACAGCGCATAGCGTGCAATTAGAGGCACGGATGTGTTTGTACTATGGGAACAGCGCATAGCGTGCAATGAGAGGCACGGATGTGTTTGTACTATGGGAACAGCGCATAGCGTGCAATTAGAGGCATGGATGTGTTTGTACTATGGGAACAGCGCATAGCGTGCAATTAGAGGCACAGATGTGTTTGTACTATGGGAACAGCGCATAGCGTGCAATTAGAGGCACGGATGTGTTTGTACTATGGGAACAGCGCATAGCGTGCAATTAGAGGCACGGATGTGTTTGTACTATGGGAACAGCGCATAGCGTGCAATTAGAGGCACGGATGTGTTTGTACTATGGGAACAACCAGGGCTGGATTAATAATGGGATGGGTGGTGCTGCAGTTCCAGGCCCACCCATGGAAATAGGCCCACAGTATCTGCTGGCAGTGTTGACAAGAATTTTTATTTTTCCTGCCAGCTGCTATGTGGTGTTCATGGTCCCATCCACTGAGACTCCGCTGTGCCACTGTCGCTATCCCCATCCTCTCCAGCTGTCCCACTTGGGAGATCTAGGCATAACTACCGTGGCGTGGGTGCAGTTGCTACTGCTTACTGGGTCCGCACTGCCCCCAAGGCCTGCCTTCCCCTCTGCACCCAGTCACGTCATCAAACAGAACACAACTGCCTGGGTCTTGTGGGAGAAACTGTGTGACGGCCGCCTCCCTGCGATCTCTACCCACTGCCCAGTGCCGGTTTATCCGCAGCAGGGCCCCACAGTAAGTGACAGACTGGCCACTTACTGCATTTGATGTTGGCGGCAGCACCGGTGGCGTAAATCATAATTACAGTTGTTTCAGGCTTCGCTGATCGCTGAATGTCATTACCTCGGCCTGCCATCCTGACTGTGGTTCTGACTGTAGGAGCACAATGGCTGTGGATTGAACCCAGCAGTGACATTATAATATAATGTTGAAGATATTATCATACCTATGGAATCAACTCCAGCAACTTGTATAAGGTACGAAGAAATCTCTATATATGCAGGAACTTTCATGTCTGTCTATCTATCTGATTGGCTGGTGCTTTATCTCTCACAATTTTATCTCTCTCCATGCTTTAGTAAATCTCCCCGTTATTGCCAGCGTTGGCGTTAGTGATACAGTGACAGACAGCTGTAAGGTAAGCTTACTGCTGTTATATAAATACTGAATGGAGCACATAACCCCTGTAACGAGTGTTAAAGGGGTTATGTCTCATTGGGAAATGGAGCCCAGAGTCAGAGAGAGACTGAGCACTGCAGAGATCCTTGTGGCAGACAGGCCCGGCCTTGGTGGGTACCGAGGATCTTGCTAGCGCTTCCCTATATGAGTGATTTATTATAATATTATTACATTTAGAAATGCTGAGTTTTGAGGCAGAATTTATAATTAATGGGGTTATTCAGTTTCAAACAAGTCTGGTTTGATGCTTGCATTAATAATGATAGGCAGCAGTAAGCACACCCCCATATCACTGTGGTTGAACACTGCAGAGAGATAAAAGCTATGGGGGGAAGGGGTCCTTTAAAATTTTGCTATGGGGCCCACAAAGTTCTAGTTACCTCCCTGGTCCAGGACATGATACAGATGTTGCAGCAGCGCAGTGAAAGGATTCACAAGCTCTCCATGTGCAACATAAGGTCTCAGCGCCCCCTCAGCACCTAAAGGGACAGAGTAGCTGAGCAGCCTAATGTCTGTGAAGTCGGCCCGAGCCTCCTTATGACCCTGTGTCAATACCCACACTAATAAAGAGACCCGGGTCACCTCGGTCTACCTCCCTCACTGCCCCATCCTATTTATGTGCTACCCACAGCCTGCAGCCCAGGCCACACCCCCACAGCATTGGTCAGGCCTACCACATCACTAGTCACACCCCTGCAGCACAGGCCACACCCCCACAGCATTGGTCATGCCTACCACATCCCTAGTCACACCCCTGTGGCGCTGTTTACACCCCCAGCAGCACACAATAGGCCCTTCATACATTTCAGCTCCAGGCCCATGTGCACCTTAATCTGGTACTGCTTTTGACATCTGTTATTAATTATTATAATATTTTTCATTTTATTATATATTATTTAATTTTTTTAAATAAAGTTCTACAACACTTTTCATAGTTGCTCTGCAGATCTTAATGGGGAAGGGAGAGGATGGGGAGTTGCGTTTTCTGGCTAATATGATGTTTAATTAAAAGTATCACAATACTTTTGAGGGAGGTCAGTGCCATAAACAGTGATTAATCCTTAATTGAGGTGATCACTGTAACATTAAAAAACAATGTAACCACAGTGAAATTGGGTTCATATAAAGCCCTATATACAGTAGCCAAAGATTAATAGGGAAACCCTGCCATTAAAATAATCTGATGTGAATGTAATAGGTGTAAATAAGAAGTGACATCACATTTCCCGTAGGTCAGTTATACAAAAGACACCAGGGACCTCAAACCAGAAATAACCAGTCTTGGCCTGCCTGTTGGAATCTGTGAGGTCATGCTGTGATGTCATAATGGTAACTGCCTGTATCAGGGCGTTGCTGTTGCTGCCTCTCTCATACAATACCAGGTCTCTGACACTGCACCACACACCTGCAGGAGATACTCCATAAGGTTAGTGACTGGACAAAGATAGGGGCAGCTTAGTTCCATGCGTCGGCAGACAGCGTGACTACTGTAATATGACTTATGACCTTGGGGACAGGGCAGTATTGGGTAAAAACAGAACCTCACATCTAGTGGGACAGTGTCATTACAGCCCAAAGCGGCTGCATCCTGGGTGGGCACTGTCTGGATGGGACTATACTGTTCCTAATTAATTCCTTTACACTCTGGAATTCTGGATCAATATTGGCCCAGAATTCTCTATTTTATAATGCAGAATACTGTAAATGAAAAAAAGTTTACATTTTACTTTAAATAAAAGCTTACATTATTTATTTAAATATATTTTGCTTGAAGTTGTCTTTATTTTTATTAATAAATGCTTTCACAATGTGAAGAAGCTGAAGTGAGGCCTGGTGAGGTAAATGAGAGCAGAGTTAGTAATGGAAGTAATATGGTGGTGGGGAGGCTGAGAGGATGAAGGCAAAGCTTAGATAAAGTACAGGTAAAGGTGTGAGATCTGCAGCCTAAACACTGAGGTAACAATGCAAATGAGAGGGCTTTATGGAGAAATTGTGAGAATGGATAGATGCCTCCGAGTAATATGTGATCAAGAATTGGTAGGGAAACATTATATTTGTATGTGAGAGATTAATGTAAGTCAAAAATACCATATATGGGTGATAAACTCCTGCTAATTAGCAACAATAATAAATAAAATACAAAATAATAATAATAATATTACATTTATATAGCACTTTTCTCCAATAGAACTCAAGGCGTTTTACAGATGTTATGAACATAATACAGAGGTTTCGATTTTCATAAAATACAGAAACCATGAATAAAATACAAATAGCAGCCATTTTGGGTCATCATTTCCAAGGATTATTCATCCTATCCACAAAGGATCCAGGTGAGGCAGCCATTTTAGGCGCACTACAGATAAAAAATACTAAGGGAGATCCTTGGTAAATCATCAGAACCATGCATTGTTTATTCTACACAAGAGTACCAGGTGAGGCAGCCATCTTGGGTGCACGTCATAGGTTACAATGTGCGATTAGCAAGACGTGAAAATAAGACATACAAGGGTAAAATGAAAAGCGACTAAAATGATACCCACTGCATAAATCTGCCGCTTACAGAGGAATATGGTCTTACTCTGTAATTGCTTTTATTCACTTTTCTCCTTTACAATTTTAAAGTGAGCTCAGAAAATGTCAAAAGACGGTACAAAACAGTATCTGACAAAGAGAAAAGAAACATGAATAAAAAAAACTATATTCTTTGACACTCAGAGTCTGAATTGTATAAAATATTTGTATGAAGCCCACATGGATTACTGACACCTCAGGTGTGATGTGGTAACTTTGGGCTGTGGTAAGGGTTCCAATGACACAGACCTTATTTAGGTGCAATATAGAGAAATGCAAGCGCTATGAGACCACCTAAACATATATCATTACATTTCTAAACAGCTAGAATGGTGTTAGTATAATACAGGTTTATTCTTACGATCATATTAGGACCAAAATCAATAAAAACAAAAGGAATAAAAATGTGGTGGTATATCAGCGTAAGCAGTGTAGCTCCAATATATATAAGGGACACTTTGAACAAAAATCAAATAACAATGTGCCTGTTATCAAATAAATCCTGCAGGGTGCTTGGATAAATCGCAGCTCAGGGTGGGTCCTAGGTCTACTAGCAGCCTGTGAGAGAAATTATGGATACCTTACATTCAGGGCTGCCACCAGAAATTGTGGGGCCTGGTACAGAGAAAATAGGCCCCCTCCCCAAGGCCCCCTCATCACATTACTGTCTTCCCTCCCCCTCTACCCTCCACCGCCCTAAATGTGATGCCCACTTCTCTCCCCTTCAGTGTGGCCCTACCTCACCCCCTCAGCATGTGTGTGCCCTCCCCACCTTGGTGTTACCCCCAAGTGTAGCCCCCTCCTCAGTGTTACCCCCCCAGTGTGGCCCCTTCCTCACCATCTGGCTCATCATATAGGGACCGTTGAGCTTGAGCTGGAATTCCCTGAGTGCCTGGCTGTCTCTGCTCCTGCAGATATATACCGAAAAACAAACAGCGCTGCCGCCGGCACTTCAGATATATGGTGCCGGCCACGAGCCAATCCCAGCTCCTGGAATGGCAGCCAGTCAGTTGCGGCTGCCACTGATTGGCTGCTGGTCCGCGAGTTGTGATTGCTCGCGGCCAGCGCTGCGCCTTATATCTGAAGTGCCGGTGGCAGCGCTGTTTGTTTCTCCCTGGTTGCCGGTGTATATCTGTACCGCTGTCAATCGGGTCCCCGCTCCCTCCGGGCCCGGGACCACGGGCCCGGCAGTCCCCCCCTGATGGCAGCCCAGCTTACAATGCATGTAAAGTGCAACCTGTCTTGCAGTATTGTAAATCTTATTAGAAAATGGATGTTGAGAATAAGGGTACAATAAGTACATCTGTACCAACAATTTATTACACTCATATTATATTAAGACTCAAAATATAAGAAAAAAAGTATGTAATCTGGGTAAAAAAAATAAAAATACAAAGGTCAGATGTCTGATACAAGTGACCCGCGCCATGCCTTGTGCTGCGTATTGTTATGATTAAACTGACATATGTACATTTTTAGTAGGGAGCACCAAAGGAAATTTCTGTCCTGGGCTCCACTTTGTCTAGACCCCGCCCTGTACTCAACATAACAGTTCTGAAATTGTTGCTTATCTGGAGAACTGCACTGTATATAACATGCCTGCTCCCCTCTAACCAGGAGTCTCTTCACAATAAGAGAACATTCTGCTCCTGATTTTCACACTAATTTCCCACATGCAATCTCCTGCATTATTTGGAGTTAAAAGCATCAAAGATCAATTTATTTCATCCATCACTTGCTCAGCTGTCTCAGCACCGCAGACAGAGTCTTCACCTCACCAAAGCCAGCCGTAATCAGCACTGTGCCCTCAGCCTGCCCTGCCGCTGTGTCAGTGACTCACCCCACTATGGAGGGTTGCCCTTGTGTGGGCGCCCCGGTGGAATGAGCTTCGAGCCGGCCCTGTATCAGATGTAAACAGCCGGCACTGTCCATGGTGCATAACCACAAAATTGTACAGTGAGAGAGACACTGATTTGATATCCTGGCAGATGGAAAGCTCAGTGAGGATGGTCCGCACTAGTATCCGAGTGGAAGCAGGCCTTTGTGCGAGCTCTGGTTACTGATGGTCCGGTTGTGTAGTCCACACTTTTATCAAGATGGGAGCAGGCCATTGTGAGAGCTCTGGCTACTGATGGTCCAGTGGTGTAGTCCACACTATTATCCAGATGGGAGCAGGCCATTGTGAGAGCTCTGGCTACTGATGGTCTGATGGAATAGTCCACAAATCACATAACTGGCTCATATCCACTCAAGACCAGGGACATCTTATGAGGGGAGGGGGCCCGTGTGTGGTGTCCAAGTGGTCCCCTCCCCCCTTGTGCCAGTGCATGTACATGGTAGGTAGACTCTTTCACTGGGCTGGTGCTGTTTTCCTGGTGATTCCTCTAATGTGCTAGAAGCTGCACAAGGTAAGTATAATGAATGGATGTGCATCGCACACTCTGCACCAATTACAGATACACCACTGCACTGAAGCAAACATTAGGTAGCAAAAATGTCTCCAACAGTGCAGAGTGGGCATGCAGATGTGGCCTGTATGCAACTTCCCCCCCACACCGCGGGACACTGCAGACCGCGGGTGGGACGGCGGGACAGTCCCAGAGAAACAGGACTGTCCCACCCAAAGTCAGAGAACATAAACCCTTTAACGAGTGCTGAAGGGGTTATGGCTCATTGGGAAATAGAGCCCAGAGTCAGAGAGAGACTGGGCACTGCAGAAATCCTTGTGGCAGACAGGCCCGGCCTTGGTGGGTACTAAGGATCTGGGCTAATGTTTCCCTATTCTCTGAGTGATGTATTATAATATTATCACATTTAGAAATGCTGAGTTTTGAGGCATTACTTATAATTGTAATAAACTAACATATATATTATTCAGGGTTATTCAGTTTCAAACAAGTCAGCTGTATGCTTGCATTAAAAATGATAGGCAGCAGCAGGGACACCCCCATATCACTGTGGTGTAACACTGCAGAGAGATGTGTCTCTATAAAAGCTATGGAGGGAAGGGGTCCTTTAAAATTTTGCCGTGGGGCCTACAAAGTTTTATTTACGTCCCTGGTCCAGGACATGATACAGAGGTCACCACAGCGCATAGAAAGGCTTCACAAGCTCTCCATGCACAACATAAGGTCTCAGCGCCCCCTGAGCACCTGGCTGAGCAGCCTAAAGTCTGTGAAGTAGACCCGGGCCTCCTTATGACCCTGTCCACTAGTGTATCAATAAGCACACTAATAAAGAGACCCGGGACACCTCGGTCTGACCTCCCGCACTTCCCCATCCCATTTATGTGCTACCTGCATCCCAGGCCACACCCCCACAGCATTGGTCATGCCTACCACACCACTAGTTGCACCCAGGGGTGCCAAGAGGGAGGGGGGAGCGGGTACAGTTTACCCAGGCTTCCAGAGGGGCATGGTGGGGGCCCGAGTCCGGCGCCGCCCCCCCCCCTCACTTCCTCCCTCCTCCCTCCCTCAATAGCCACAGCAATCTCCTATGCCTGAAGGGGGGAGCAATCACACTGATCGCGCCCCCTCTGGCTTTACGCCGGGCTGAGGGGCTCACAGCGCTGCAAGACAATGTTTTGTTTTTTTTCCAAGGGGGTGTGGCCACGCCTCCTGCGTGTCTCTCTATGCCCCTGGTCACACCCCTGCGGCGCTGGTCACACCCCCTCCGGTGGCACACAATGGGCCCTTCATCAGTTTCAGCTCCAGTCCCATGTGCACCTTAATTTGGTACTGGGAACAGCATGTAGCGTGCAATGAGAGACACGGATGTGTTTGTACTATGGGAACAGTGCATAGCGTGCAATGAGAGGCATGGATGTGTTTGTACTATTGGAACAGCGCGTAGCGTGCAATGAGAGGCACGGATGTGTTTGTACTATGGGAACAGAGCATAGCGTGCAATGAGAGGCACGGATGTGTTTGTACTATGGGAACAGCGCATAGCGTGCAATGAGAGGCACGGATGTTTTGGCACTGTGAAACAGCAAGTAGCGTGCAATGAGAGGCACGGATGTTTTGGCACTGTGGGAACAGCAAGTAGCGTGCAATGAAGGGTATGGTTGTGTTGGCACTGTGGGAACAGCGAGTAGCATGCAGTGAAGGGTATGGATGTGTTGGCACTGTGGGAACAGTGAGTAACATGCAATGACAGGCACTGTGGGAACAGCGCATAGCATGCAATGAAGGGTATGGATGTGTAGGCACTGTGGGAACAGCGAGTAGCGTGCAATGAGAGGCACAGATGTGTTGGCACTGTGGGATCAGCGAGTAGCATGCAATGAGATACACTGAGTGAATACAATAAACCTGGAGCTCAAAACCAGACAGCAAGTGTATCAGAGTACACACATGCTCAAAGGACCTTATTCAGCAATGCACGTATGTGCAATGCTGAACATAGATTCCTAATAGTTGGGAATCTGCATGTGCGCAGGATCTGTTCTGCACATGTGCAGAACAGGTCCTGCGTGATCATACTCAGAGTGGCAGCAGACTGTCAGTAATTGACAGTCTGCTGCCAATTGTGGGCAGCAAAACAGAGGTGTGATGCCGCCATTGGGGGGAGGGAAGAGGCGAGGATCTCCTGACCTTTTTGTTGGACCTGTGACGGCTGGTTTGAGTGGCCCCCACTGGACTTCACCAGATGATGCAAGAAGGTATGGACTTTACTCAGTGAGGACCCAGGTTGAGTTCCAGTCTAGTTGATTCCCACTGTGAAAGCAACAGAGTAATTAGCTGGTATGAGGACGATGTCTACAGAAATGCGGGTATAGATGTGCTACTGTTGAGGAGTCTGACCACCGGTAGTTGAAACAACACTGGAAGCAAACTATACTGGAAGTATAGTACTGAAGCACGAGTCACTATGGAAACACAACTGATACTCAGGCACTGAGGATATGCACTAAGCAGGCTTTTATAGTGGTTGGCTGATAGGTGAGTAAAAAAAAACAGTGAGAGGTGTTATGTCAACTCTTGCCTAAAGCTAAGCCCAGCTACGTATTTTTGAGGCCAGAGGAATCCATGATTACTGGTACTTACACCATTTCACAGGACTGTTTGTGTAATGCTCAATTACGGAGATAACTGCAGCAGCTGCAGATTGAGGCATATATGTTATTGTTGTTGTATTTTCATATATAATCATCGGCTAAATGCACATCTGAAAGTAAGATAAAATAGCAAAAATTGTTGATTAATTTTTTTTTTTTTCAATCATGCTGGGACCTGGAAAGAGTGTCATAGATGTTTGGGGTGTAACCAGTTAATAATACGTCCCCATAGGGATGCTGAAATGGACTGCTCAGGGACCCTCGAATGCAGAGCTCCAATGGAACCCATTTGGTCTCAGTGGCGCTATTCATGCGCTCATCAGTAAATATTTTTTTATTGTCGTAAAACATATTTTTTTTGCACTTAGTAAACCAAATGTACACAGTATGTATTAGTGGAGCTAGTTTCTCATATTTCTAAGAACATAGGTGATTTTATGATGCATGGGCATTTAAATATTCTTGGCTCAGCCTTCTCTCATAAACAAATATATCTTATGCACATAAATGGTCTGTTGGCTGTGGGTAGTCAAAAGCCATCTGTTACATTGGCATTTATCCCTAATCCACACTGAATCTAATAGTTGATTTAATAGGTAATATGTAAGCATGTGTTTTTGGGAAATATACAGACATGTTTCATTAAAAAGGTTATGAATTGCACAATATTGGAAACAAAAATAATAAAAATTTAAGGCTTCTGACCTTGTTACATAATATGCCCCCACCAAAGTATCTATGTTAATGTTAGTGCTGTAATGAGTTATATTTTTAATTATTACAATAAATTATAACATTTAGACAATTTGAACTTTATATTGTGTCTTAAAATATATCTCCAAGATGTCAGGAACCAAACAAAATAATTGACCTTTGAGTAATAGTTTCCTTTCCCAGCAATTCCCCCTTGAAAGACATTTGTTCTGTTCTGTTCTGTTCTGAAGAGGTAGAGCAATACTAACGTATTCACTGATGCAATCATAGCATGAATTGTAAATAAATATGTGATAATGTTTTACATTTATTATTAGATTATTCTAGGAAGACAAGATAGTCTGCGTTTCACTGGAACTACGTATAATAGTTACTCTAACATTTATCAAGTCTGGAATGTGAATTTCCCAAAAAGGATCAATTAAGAAAGGGGAGTTCAGTGTTTGGTAATCTTGGTTACCAAGTACAGCTGGCAGACACCATTATTGTGCAATTAGACATTTTTTTAAAATATTATCTGAAAAGGTTTAGAGATGAGCAAATCTCCTGCAGTTCAGTTCTTGGAAGTAAGTAGAAACTTGACCAGTCTACAATATTAAATTATCTCACTGGTGCATAAATAAAGGCACAATTTAATATAACACATACAATAACATATAACTACCTTATAACAGTTATATTGTTGTTAAAAATAAGCTCAGGCTGTCACTTTGTAATAAGGTCCTTGTAAGGGGAAAATGTTAGAAGGAGTTGGAGAGGCCTTAGGGAACTTATTGTGACATTCTTATGAAAAATGGATTAGTTGGAGACTTGGAGCAGGTAATTTTATCATCTGAGGACAGCAGTGTGTAAGACTACAGAAACGCGTCAAGAACGTGGCTATATGATTCTCATAACACAATGCACTCAGCTCTACTGTACTGCTTGGAACCAGCTGTCCCTTACAAATGACACAGTAAGTTCCATAAGACTTCTGCTTAATAACCTTCTTGTCTTGAAAGTACCTTATTACAAACTGACAGTTTGAGCATATAAATATAAATGATTTTTATAAATGATTTTTTTTGTGGTAATTGTTTAGTTTTCAGCAGAACACTTTGGGGATTTCGTCAATTTAGGAGGTCATTTAAGGTGCATAAAACTGCCAAATTCCAGGGCAAAATTCTCTTTGGTGATATTGAAGCATTGTCCCTGTAAATTCAAACACAAATGTTATGAATCTAGGGGAAGATTCACCTTAGACTTAAGGCAATAGTGCTGAGGATTATATGTAGCGATGGGAATAACTGAAATGGAAGTCCTTGTCAGGAGTAAGGCTGGGTAACCCAAAGTTGAAGCAATAGTGCTGAGGATTTTATGAAGCGATGGGGACAACGGAGAAGATAGTCCTTGTCAGGAGTAAGGCTGGTAGGCCAGTTGCAGCCTTGAGGGCTGATTGATGTTTGGCAAGGTTGTGGTCTGGTGACCAAGTCACAGCCTTGTGGCTGATGTGAACTTGGCTGAGGTGCGGCCTTGGGGCCGAGCTGCAGTCTTGGGGGCTGTTATGAACTTGGCTGAGGTGCGGCCTTGGGGCCGAGTTGCAGTGTTGGGGACTGTTGTGAACTTGGCTGAGGTGCGGCCTTGGGGCCGAGTTGCAGTCTTGGGTGCTGTTGTGAACTTGGCTGAGGTGCGGCCTTGGGGTCGAGTTGCAGCCTTGGGGGCTTTTGTGAACTTGGCTGAGGTGCGGCCTTGGGGCCGAGTTGCACTCTTGGGGGCTATTGTGAACTTGGCTGAGGTGCGGTCCTAGGGCCCAGTTGCAGCCTTGGGGACTGTTGTGAACTTTGCTGTGGTTTGCCGTTGCTCGCCAGCGAAAAGTGAGTAGTGAACACCCGCCCACTACTGTGGTTTATCCTCCATCTATATGACCTCCCGTGGTTGCTAGCACCGCGAAGTACAAGGGGATTACACTGCCAGGGTGGGCTCATTATGCGTCCCCAGGGGCGTAGAGAGCCACGCGGGGCCCCGGTAAAGAGGGGGCGTGACCTAATTTCAGGAGGCGTGGCCACGCCCCCTTGAAAAAAAAAAGATTTTTGCAGCGCCGTGAGCCCCTCAGCCCGGCGCAAAGCCAGTGGGGGGCGCGATCAGTGTGATCGCTCCCCTCTTCAGGCATAGGAGATTGCTGTGGCTGCTACTTAGCAGCCGCAAGCAATCTCCCGCTGCAGTCCAGCACACGCTGTGTGCTGGGCTGCTGCAGAGGGAGGGAGGGAGGGAGGGAGGAAGTGAGGGGGGGGCGGCGTCAGACCCGGGCCCCCGCCGGGCCCCTGCCAGGCCCCTCTGGAAGCCCGGGCCCGGGTAAACTGTACCCGCTCCCCCCCCCTCTCGGCGCCCCTGTGCGGCCCCACCGCTAATAGACATTTAAAAATCATATTGCCTGCAACTAAGGACCCACATTACTATTGCAGAGTGCATACCTCAGAACCACACCTGCCGTTTGGGGTAAGGAACATACTTCTCCGGCAGATGACAGTAAGTATATGAGTGGAACCAGCACCTTATGGGACCTACTACAAACATGATTTAACTGTTAATAAGCGGTAAGAGAATATACCCTGCATCTTATTTAACATCACTGAGGAACTCTTTATTCCAGCAATTCATTTGAAAGTTTAATACGTTCCACAAACTGTTCACTGGATACTTTTTTATTATATTGTGTCAGCTATTAGACTTATTAGTCTATTTTAAGCTACTGGTTGAATTTTATATTAATATCAATTCATGTGTATTTATGTTTGTTTACAATTATATTTGAACTATATTTAAATGAAAGAGCAATATTGGACTCACCAACTGAGATAAAGTGGTGAGAACCACCAACCAATCAGCTCCTAACTGTCATTTTACAGGTTGTGTTTAAAAAATGACAGTTAGGAGCTGATTGTTTGGTCCTATAAACTGTAAGCTTGCGAGCAGGGCCTTCCTACCTATATATCTGTCTGTTATTACCCAGTTTTGTTCTATTTGTTTCCAATTGTAAAGCGCAATGGAATATGCTGCGCTATATAAGAAACTGTTAATAAATAAATAAATAATAAATACTCTATCTCTCTCCAAGCTTTGATAAATCTCCCCCTTAAAGCGTAATGATCAGTTTGTGTATAATTCTGTTCTGCCACTGGTAAGGATCTCAATGAAAATGTGATATGTTGTTCACTGACATGCGGCATAGTATGTGATAATACTGCAACACAATAAGGTGAGGCTGCAAATGCCAACTTGATAAGCAGAGAAGCAGTGCTGGCAGCAGAAATCATGGGGCCTGATACACCAATTTTTTAGGGCGCTTCCCATCATCTCTTGAGAGTTTGCATTACCTGTATGTGGTTTCTCTGCAATGGGGAACCTCTGAAGAAACTGTTCCTCCCTGGGCAGAAGGTGACTTCAGTCGGTATTCACTATTCACGCATGAGGTCACATGGTCTGGAAGATGCCTGTTTACGTAGGATTTTAACCAATGTCATTGTTATATAGCAGAGGTTCACCCAGATAATACATATTAACAGAAGTTTTGGGGCAGGGCAAAATGTGAACTTCCCTGATCAAACAATGTTATATAATTAAACTATATTTGCTAATTTGGTACCATATGTAGCAGTAATGTTTTTTTTAGAATGAAGATTACTGTCCCCGAGCCTCTTCCTTCTAATCCTGCCAATTGTGGATAATAGCCAGCCTCATCCTTACTTGTGTCTCTTCAGCCTCATCCCTCCTTGTGTCTCTCCAGCCTCATTCCCCTCTCTCTAACCCCAGCCCCGTTCTGTCTCTCCAGCCCTAGCCCCATTCTGTCTCTTCTGCTCTAGCCCCCTTCTGTCTTTCCATTAACAGACCTCTTCTGTCCCTCCAGCCCCCACAGTGTCCCTCCAGCCCCCAGTGTCCATCCAGTCCCCACAGTGTTTCTCCAGCCCCAGAGTATCTCCAGTCCCCACAGTGTATCTCCAGTCCCTACAGAGTCTCTACAGCCCCACAGTGTCCATCCAGCCCCCAGTGTATCTCCAGTTCCCACAGTGTATCTCCAGTCCCCAGTGTATCTTCAGTCCCTACAGTGTATCTTCAGTCCCCAGTGTATCATCAGTCCCCACAAGACAGTTAGGAGTTGATTGGTCAGCAATTTATTTCTCTCCACTTTATAGCTCTCCAAGGATTGGTACATCTGCCCCTATGAATGTAGACATTGTCAATGTCTAATGTTTGATTACATTCCCTGAATCCTGCTCTTTACATAATATAAAACTTTTGCTTTACTCTAACATCATAAGAATTATTTCTACTCATCAAGGGTCCTACTTATCATTAAATATTGCTGCATATTCTTAGAAAACATAAATTTTGCGGGGATACCTGCAAATATTAACACGTTTCATATACAGTTATATGCTTTCTTTAATATAGAGAGCTCTGGAGTCCTTCAGCATTACTTATAGGACGTTTTATCTATTACTGTTTGAGCCAAAGCTGCAATGTTATCAAAAATTTAAATAACAACAGCAGATGATATAAAACTCATTCATGCAAAAACAAGCAGATTTCTTACATTTAATGGAAGACTCAGGCATTGCGGTCAGTGGCTATATAAAGTAAGATGTAAAGACCACTTGCGTCTATTAAATTGAAAGCTCTGGAAAAAAAAAAGAAACACTTTCTGACAGGAAAATTGAGGGGTATTACATTCCAAGCATGTTTTCACTGCTCTGCATGGATACTGCAATAAAACTCTAGGATTATGAAGTTGAGCAACTATAATTTGAAGGAAATACCTTACAAAAAGACTTGAGGTTATTGCATAAAAGCACATATTGTATTATTCATAAATGCAAATATGAGTCTCCAAACGGAATAAAACCAGGAGATGCATAAAATTGTATCCACTATATAGTACCTTTTGCTCTCAGGATCAAACTGCCACGATACCAGGGTGAGCTTATGCTAATTATCCCATGCACCTAGGAAAGAGTGTCATCATGTCCCCAGTGACTACCGGGTACTACTACGCATCAATGCGACACTTTGGTATAAATTTACTAAAGTGCAGGTTTTTAGAAGTGGAGTTGTTGCCCATAGCAACCAATCAGATTCTACTTATTTGTCTAGCACCTTCTAGAAGATAATAGCTAGAATCTGATTGGTTGCTATGGGCAACATCTCCACTTCTAAAAACCCGCACGTTAGTAAATATACCCCTTATGGCTTGAGATGCACATAGGGTCTGATTCACTACCGATCGCAATTGTGATTACGCACGCAATCAGCTTTTTGTTGCGTTCTGTGCAGACCCGATCGCAGTGACTATGCAGACCCATCGCTGAGTGATTGACAGGAACCATTTGGGGGTGATGATGGGGGGTGGTCGACAAAACGTAGGTGTGCCAGTAAGTGTGAACCCCGTCACAGGGGAGTGCATAAATTATCCACTGCGATGCCATTCCCAGTTTGGGCTCTCACTGCGTTCTCTGAGGTTCGCAATTCCTGAGTAAGGTCAGACCTTATGCAAGTGTGCATGAGGCTGCGATGGTACTCGATGTTACCAATGGTTTCGCAGACTTGCTAAGTATTACAGGTGTGTGTAAGGTAAAGTGGGCGTCCTCATGTTCGGTTGCGATGACATGGAAATGTATTGGGGGAGGTCCTGGGTTGTCACTAGGAGGTGGCTAATTCAGCTGCACGGAGATGTAAACAGTTATGGACGCGTTATGGCAGTGTGGTGGGTGTATCACATAGCTGGTTAGAAACTCAGGGCCTGAGTCAGAGATGGACGAAGTGATGACACTTACGCAGTTGTGCAAACGCAAAAAGCCCAGGATTCCCTTACTGTGCACGCACAAACCTAATTGTCCTAATCCGTTCGCAATTGCGTATGGCATCGCTAACACCTGAGAAGGGTTTTGAGATCTATGGGCGTTTGAGGTTGGAAACTGGGCGTGTTATGGGCGAGTCTAAGAATGCTGCTGCCAATCACAGTTACAATGCCTCAGAGGCCATGTGTAGTTGGATTAGAAGGAGAGAAGCTAGAGTAGACCCATGGCTACTGCAAATGTCTATGGTGCGACTGAGGTTGCGTTGATGTTGGAGTGTTTACAATCTCCATCGGAAATGCACAGAACATGCAGCCTGATAGTTGTGGGTGTATCACCGCTTGTACACTCCATAGAACCGACCTGCTCATAAGGAAGGCCGAGATTATCGTATCGCATTACCAATCATATCTAAATCAGGCCCTCAGACGCTTAATTGCCGATATTGGAGCCCATACTCTGACAGGGTATCAAAGTTTCCATGGTGCATCCGATGGTAGTGTCTAAAAACGCACAAAGTGGGCGTCTCAGCACGCTTGTACACCAGGGGAAGGGCTAATACTAGCATTAGCATAAAGTTGGCTATGGCAACCAGGGATGGACTGGGCCTCTATATCAGCCCTGGCATTAGCCTCTGCGTAAAAGAGGTGTAGCCTCGCCTCACAGGGGGGGCATGGGCTCATCTCATGGCGGTGTGGTTGAATCCAACTGGGGCATGCTGCGAGTGACTGGGGCCTGGCCTCACGGCACGCCCCCGCCTCTCAGTATTCCAGCAGTGAAGTGCGCCAGGTGACGGAGCTGCTCGGCCAGGTTTCAGACTGGGCCGGCCCATCAGGCTATCAGCCCTTCTGGCATTTGCCAGAATTGCTAGATGGTCAGTCAGATGGTCAGTGGCAACAGACGCTAAAGTGGTCACAGCAGGGTGCAACTCTGAATCAGCTCCTTAGCGAGCTAAGCTGCAGCCGTATTGTCTTACACCTAGTATTGTTACACAGAGCAATAATTAAAACATATGTAGTAAATAATATTAATACATATATATGTGAAACAGTCTGTAAAACAATATGAAATTTGGTAAGTAATGATGTCAGGATTAAGTTTTTGGCTATGTTTGAAGTTTGTCAGGACCATAGAGGTCTACAAGGTGCCCACCAGGTAAGCCATGGAGGCTCTGATTTGAAATTTGTGTTTAAGCAAGTTCGCTCAGGATGTCTTCCAGAGTCTAAAACTGCACTGATCTGAAGGCACAGGCTGATATGTACCAGTGGGGGGAAGGCAGAGCTCCAACGGAAGAGGTGTGAGTCGGAGGATCAACTGTTACACTGCACCTGCACTGACAGTTACTAACTTCCTCCAAGCACATTTTCATATGCCATGGTCTCCAAAGTTGGTCTGCAGAGATTTCTGCTCAGCAATGACTTTTGTTCTGCTCTGGTTTCTGTTCTGCACTGTTTTCTGAAACTGCTTTGATTTGGGAAGCTATACTGATATCTATCCTATAAGTCACTCTGCTCCTGATATACCCGATTCAAAACAGTCAGAGTGAGGGCTTCCAACAGCCTTTTCATCATGTCTCTTAATGTAAAAACAAACAACATTGTTTATACCTCAGTGTTGAGGTAATAGTGTCTAAATACTCTATATAAATTGATAGGTATTTTCAGGGCTAAAACCATGTTAGCAAACAGTGGGGTCCTTTTCAGGATCAATGGGTTGGGGTTATAGGTGAGGACAATCTAAAAATTGAAGGCTGCAGGTGTACTCCAAGGTCCATTCTTCAACCCAGGCAATGCCGAGTTTTCCAGCTAGTTGCTTATATTTAGTGAGTAGTGATGTCCTTACTGTAGAAGAATATTGATATAGCACCTATAAAATATTCCCTTTTTTGTTTTAGTCAGTAGACTTCTAAGAACCTTAAGCTGGGTACACAGTTACCTGACTTTGAGGCCGACCGGCCGTTGCGCCAACCGAGTATATACACTTAACAATCAGCCGCGCAATATGTCTGACCATCCATTTCTGATGTCAGTGACGGCGGTCCCTGCAGCAAGTGTACGGGTGGTCGGCAGGTGCATGCAGATGCACTGATATATCTGCAGCAGCTGTGCTTCAGGGCCGACCTGATATGTCTGTGAACGACGTAGTTAACAGAAATATATATCAGGTGTACACACCAGCCGATCCATTAACGATATCGTTTGTCAGTTTTAAATTTTGTAGTAGGGTTGCAAATTATATCTCATGACATTTTGTAGGGATCAGAAATGGTCTAAGACCCAGTGAGCTTGCAATTGTTGGGAGAAGGACTCATTACATGTGTTACCTGGATGCAGGGTTTCAAGAGCCGTGCCGGGCTGTGGGGGGATGGGAGCATGGCCTAATAGCAGGAGGCATGACCCCCCCTTAGGCTAAAAAAAAAGACAAAAATAATAATTTTTGCGGTGGCACTGTGTGCTGGGGAGGGTAGTGCTGTGAGCCCCTCAGCCCGGCACAAAGTGTTGCCCGAAAATGCAATTTTTGGGTTTTTTTGTTGCATTCCCCAAATGCGTTTTACTGCATTCTCCAAATCTACTAAGCACCGGATGCTTTACCCAATAGAAGCCTATGGGCTACTTATTGGTACGCTCCCCCTTGGGAGGGATCTGATCGAAGTCCCTCTACCGGAGCCATCACAAAGGACAGCTCTTATTGGGAGAGCTGTCACTTGCGATATTCTTGGTACATACTGCAGTAATGAACCGCGGTATGTACCCGAAGACAGGGGGGATGTACTGCATTGCGGATACGATGCTTAGTACATCCCACCCTTTGTCTGTAGGATTGCTTTGAGTTCTACTTTACTAAGTTATTGTTGCTGCGTACAACAACCAATTACATTTCACTTGACACCTGTAAAAATTTCAACTCTCCCAGACTTAGGGGGGGGAAAAAAAAAACAGAATATCCCCTTTCTGCTTATAATGAGCTGTGTTTTCACCAAGAGGGAACAAGCTCGGAGCTAACAAGTGAGATCTATTTTCTAGTCCTGTCGATGCCATCTGGTTGGAAGCAATCCAGCAAGGTCTGAACACACTGACTTATGTTTGTGCTGAAATAAATGTGAAAACATTGACTGTGGTCAGCTAAATTAATTCACTGAGGGAGAGGAATTACAGTCAGTAGTTAGCACCCTACCTTACTTTGTTTAACCCTAAACTGACGCCTTCAAATAAAGAATTGTGAACTCGAAGTTAACAAACATATGCTAGGGAGCTGCAGTTACCACAGAGAAATGAGGGCCTGATTCAGACCCGGACGCTAAGCCGCGGACGCACAATAAGGCTGATAATTGGTCGTTTGCGCATGCGTTTCCATCAATATGCGCATGCGTGAGTCACCCACTGCGCTCGGGAATTGTGTGCTCGTAGTACACAGACTGGACGCTAATTTGAGTGACAATGCCGTTAGTGGGTGGTAACAGGGGAAGGTGCTTGTGAACGGGGGAGTGGTGCTGTGAACGCAGGCGTGTCTGGGCGTCTAAACGCCGTTTTATGGGTGTGCATAATTAGCAAAGATGCGTCATTGTACACGTCACTTGGTTGTATTTCAGGCTGCAGTGATCGCAGTGCTTGCGGCGGGGTAGGGTCTACCTCAAGATCTGCGTGCAGCTCCAATGGCTCTCGATGGTTCTGAATAATCACACACTTCCTGGAGATGAGTGTTAAGAAAGAAAAGTGGGCGTCTTTATACCGGCGGGCGTTCGCTCTGCCATCGCTCTCTAACACCAGACAATGCGATTGTGGAATTTGCACACCCGGCCCCTTTTGGCTGCTAGAGAGCGCAGCTTAGCATATGGGTCTGAATCGACCCCTGGGTTCTGTATTTTTCATGGGATAGCAACATATTTTCAGCTAAGTAGTAACATTTATACTAGTGATAGGCAACCTGATACATATCGGGGGCCACACCGGTTGCTGCAAGAGAAGGCTGGGAGGGTCACATGCAGTTCTGGATGCTTCAAGTGAAGGCTTCGGGGGTCACTTTCAGCTTCAGTTGCTGCAAGTGAAGGCTTGGAGGGTCACATGCCGCTCCGGGTGTTACAAGTGAAGACTTGGAGCGTCAGTGTTGCTCCGGGTGTTACAAGTGAAGGCTTGGAGGGTCAATGCTGCTCTGGGTGTTGCAAGTGAAGGCTTGGAGGGTCACATGCTGCTCCGGGTGTTACAAGTGAAGGTTTGGAGGGTCACAGGCAGCTCCGGATGTTGCAAGTGAAGGTTTGGAGGGTCACATGCCGCTCCGGTTGCTGCAAGTGAAGGCTTGGGGGTTCACAGGCAGCTCTGGTTGCTGCAAGTGAAGGTTTGGAGGGTCATATGCTGCTCCAAGTGTTACAAGTGAAGGTTTGGAGGGTCACAGGCAGCTCCGGTTGTTGCAAGTGAAGACTTGGAGGGTCACAGGCAGCTCAGGTTGCTGCAAGTGAAAGTTTGGAGGGTCACAGGCAGCTCCAAGTGTTACAAGTGAAGGTTTGGAGGGTCACATGCTGCTCCGGTTGTTGCAAGTGAAGGCTTGGAGGGTCACAGGCAGCTCCGGTTGCTGCAAGTGAAGGTTTGGAGGGTCACAGGCAGCTCCGGGTGTTACAAATGAAGGTTTGGAGGGTCACATGCCGCTCCGGTTGCTGCAAGTGAAGGTTTGGAGGGTCACATGCTGCTCCGGGTGTTGCAAGTGAAGACTTGGAGGGTCACATGCAGCTTCAGTGGTGAGGGTTTTGAGGGTCACATGCAGATCCGTGGTCGCCTGTTGCACATTGCTGGTTTATGCAATAAAATATAAGGGTAGATTTAAAAAAATAAAAGTCTGAAAAACAAAAGTGGAAGTGCTGCCTCTAGTAACCAATCAGATTTGAGCTATCATTTATGTAGTACATTGTAGTAAATAATAGCTAGAATTTCATTGGGTGTTATGGGCAACACCTCCACTTTTCCTTTTTAGAAGTTTTAGTATATCTACTACTGTTTGTAGCAGAACGTGTATAGCTGCAGCAGGTGTTGTAGTGAAATAACATCTGTGAGGCTGCTTAATATTATTGATAGCAGAAAGAAGGTTTTTGAGCCTCACTATTTGACAACACATGGTTGTCAGTGTAACTCTTGGCACACTAGTCCCTATATGCTCTATAAACGCAGTAATGTATCTACTGCTTGTATGGCAGCACAAATACTGCCTATGTACAGGCAACTATTACAGGATGTAAGCGATGAGTTCATCGCGGTTACAATAATCGGTCACTCACAGTGACTGTATGTTACTAGATTAAGCCAGGGATTTGGTAGGCAGGAAGTGAGGTTGCTAGGAATGATCAAATCTCCAAGCCTCCAGCACAGCTAAGATTACCATGTATTCATTAGCACTGACTATCACGTGAAATCTTGCTGTGCTTTCAGAGACAAAACAGTTTGTTAGGAGGTATGAGATGTATTTCAAAATAATTGTTGACTGCATTTCTCTTTAGGGCCCAGGGACGTATCTATAATGGGTGCAGGGTGTGCGGTGCACATGGGCCCCTGGGTCCAGGGGGGCCCACACCGCACCCATAGTTGTATACTTACCCGTCCGTAGTGCTGCTCTGCAGGGCTGAGCCGCTGCTGCAGAGCAGCAAAAATCACTGGGAAAATGGCGGCGGCCATTTTCCCGGTGACTCGCACAGCATGTGCAGTACTGCTGTCCCCGGGGAAATGGTGCAGGCGCCATTTTCCCAGAGACCCGCGCATGCGCAGTAGATTCTGGCAAATCCAAAATTACTGCAATCATCATCATGCGTGATAATCATCACACAATAAAATCTTGGGGGCGCTATAATGGTCGAGGTGTTTGGACTTGATGCCTTTGGGAGCAATGAGCCAGTCTGGTCAGATCCAAGCAACAGTTCAATAAGAAAAAGCGGGCAAATAGGGGACAAATGCAGCCTCCAGCATTTGGTCTAGTCGAATAGAAATATTACGTACATCAACTATTTCTCTACGTTAGACATTCCTTTGCTTTACCAACAGTGATGCCAGGGAAATATTTGAGGTTCCACTGGCTCATCAGTGACAGGTGATTGTACTATTATGGGGGCTGGATCTCAATGGTTTATATTCAAATTGAAGCTGTTCATTAGTTTTCCCCCTCAAGGATGGTGGATTATGTTGGCCAACCTTTGCACTTCCTTGCTTCTGTCTGACTGGCAGAAGACTTTTGGTCTGATTCTGAGATGGACCCATGTGCGGTGGAAGGATGGACCCATCTGCACTTATAGAGCCTGTTACAGAGGTGGTCGCTGCCCTGTCCGCTCTAGCACCTGTTGCTGGAGTCATTGGAGCGATGATATGCAACTTTCAGTGACCGTGCAGGCTGTAACACCGCCAGTGGTTTTTGACGTGCCACCATCGGCGCACCATCGTCTACACCACCACCAGCAGCACCTGCGCTATGGCAGCTGCAGTTTCTCTGCTTGAAAATAGCCAATGTGGCGGCGGATATGCGTCTGGGAATGCAGCTGCTTTTGCTCCCATTATACGCCTACGAGACGTATCTTTTTGCATTCACTTCAGGCCACCTCCCAGCACCATTGGTCCCGTATGCAAACACACGTAGGTGTTTTCAGAATATTCTGCGCAGACACAGGAGCAAATAATTGATCAGTGCCAGAGTCTACAGCGCATGTACCCCGGCGAATGTGTGTGTGGGGGGACAGACGGCGGGGCTACATGGAGAATGGACACAGGACCCTCTGATGATGACACACCCCTGAGGAGAAGCATTATAATATCTTGTTATAGATGCATTTTTAGGGTTGTAGTCACCATGTCATCGATCATAGGATGGACACCATAATGTCAAATGTCATAATGTCAGCACCTGCAAAATGTTGACACAGTTAAAATGTCTACAGAATGCATTCTAGGGTTAGAGTTTAGGGTTAGGATGAGGGCGTAGGGATAGGGTTAGAGTTTAGGGTTAGGATGAGGGTGTAGGGTTAGAGTTTAGGGTGAGGATGAGGGTGTAGGGCTAGGGTTAGAGTTTAGGGTTAGGATAAGGGTGTAGGTCTAGGGTTAGACTTTAGGGTTAGGATGAGGGTGTAGGGATAGAGTTTAGGGTTAGGATGAGGGTGTAGGGTTAGGGTTAGAGTTTAGGGTTAGGATGAGAATGTAGGTCTAGGGTTAGAGTTTAGGGTTAGGATGAGGGTGTAGGGATAGGGTTAGAGTTTAGGGTTAGGATGAGGATGTAGGGTTAGAGTTTAGGGTTAGGATGAGGGTGTAGGGTTAGCGTTTAGGGTTAGGATGAGGGTGTAGGGATAGGGTTAGAGTTTAGGGTTAGGATGAGGATGTAGGGCTAGAGTTTAGGGTTAGGATGAGGGTGTAGGGTAAGCGTTTAGGGTTAGGATGAGGGTGTAGGGCTAGGGTTAGAGTTTAGGGTTAGGATGAGGGTGTAGGGCTAGGGTTAGAGTTTAGGGTTAGGATGAGGGTGTAGGGCTATGGTTAGACTTTAGTGTATCTGTGTGTACATTATGCAAGCTATATATATATAAACCATATACTGCTAATACTGAGGCACCTATGCTACGGATGCAGAACTGGGTACTTTTCCCATGATGCGTATGCCTCACCAGATACATTAGCTTGTACAGCTTCTAAAACATATTTATGAATACGAATTTATAATATATATATATATATACGGCTAACTCCTCAGAGCCAGCCCTATAATGTGTTTAAATAAATTGTATGAAAAGATGGTAATATTTATTTTCTTTGCTCTCAGTATTTTCAGTACAAGAACTGAGCGCAGACATAGACCTCATAATACTACATGAATAGACCTTTGTACATTTATTATGACTTTTGGTAAATTAAGCAATATTCGTTGTAGTTGCTGGCAGAACATTTCAGTGGCAAGAAACTGATCAACAAATGGACAACTAGTAAAAGGTTGCAGACATTACGTATAAGGCCAAGTGGAAACAATGGCCATTATTATATTTATTTTTACGACATGTTACGCAGCGATGTCAAATGAGGGGATCGTGGCACAAATAAATGACATAGAAAGACATGAGAGAAGGTAAAGATGGCTCTGCCCAACTGAGCTTACAATCTAAGAGTTGAGAGGAACACTTGATACATAAGGTATAGAAGATGCTAATGAGATCTTATAATCCTGCAATGGATGGCTGAAGCTGTTAGAGAAGCCACTGGTCTTTGATTTGGCATATGTACTGGCCTAGGAGATCATTCAGAGCCGCCGCAAGCGGCCTCTCGCTCGTTCGCGGCCGATGGTAAGCGACCGCGCATGCGTACGCTTCGTTCTGCGCGTGTGCAAACTACTCAGAGCGATCGGAATCCGCTCGCTCGCTTGCAAAGACAGCAAAGTGTAATGAGTGACAGAGAGGCCGTTTGTGGGTGGTAACAGGGGCAGGACTCTAATAACGGGGGAGTGGAGGTGCAAACGCAGGCGTGCCTGAGTGTTTCCACACCGTTTCAGAGGCGTGCATAATTAACATCCAGCATCATAGTACACGTCACATGCCTGGTTTTTACACTGAAGTTCTCGCAGTGCTTGCGGTAGGGTAAGGCAACCACAAGCTCTGCGATCGCTTCCGATTGTCCTCGATGTACCAATGTTTTAATACACTTCCTGGTGATGACGTGCGCTAGTGACCGGCTCTACATAAGCTAAAGGGAGTCTATAGACACAAAGTGATCGCTCGCAAAAACAAAGTGGGCGTGCTTATGCCTTTCCGAGCGAGCGCCTGCCATGCCGTCACTTAGCCGAATTTGCCTACACTGGGGGAGAGCGGGACTGAATCAGGTCCCTAGTGCGTACAAAATTTATATTATCCTGGGTGGTAGATGGAGTCAATGCAAGGTCTGGCAGCAACATATGAGTTGCTGGAAAAGTAAGTGAGCCTGGCATCTGGTTTTAAACTGGTTTCCAGTGGGCATAGTCTATGAAGTGGGCATATACTATGAAAATCAGTTAACATAGAATACTATGGAGATATGAGGTGGAGGTATGACATGATGAGAGAATATTTCAAGTTGTGTAGTTTGTAACCTGTTGCTTCGGTAACAATGGCAAGGTTCGGTTATAGCCCTTTCACACAGAAATACCAGCTTTTACCCAACATTTGAGTGCAGAGTGGGTTTGCCGGTTCTATCCTTATACCCCTTAAACACAGAAAATCTAATTACCGGGTAAAGCACTTTTACCCGGTAATTTGCAGATCAACACAGGGATTTTTTCTGTGCGAAAGGGTCAACCCGGGTCTAAATTGCCGGGTCTCCGACCCTGCTTTTTACCAGGGTCTGAGACCTGACAATTTCAACCCGGGTTGACCCTTTCACACAGAAAAAATACCTGTGTTGATCTGCAAATTACCGGGTAAAAGTGCTTTACCCGGTAATTAGATTTTCTGCGTGAAAGGGGTATTAGTGACTGAAAATAGGTATTGAAGAGAATAATCAAACAAAATTGTCTTCAGCACAAATACCAGCTCAGTGTCTTGATCTAGTCACTAAGTTGTCGGACTTGGTGGTAGTTATATGCTGACTAGCTGAACCCATTCACAATATTGATGGCACAGCTTGCTGACTGATATTTACAGACAAGCAGCTCAATGGTACAGGCCATGAACTGAGTTCTGAAATACTCTCCAGCACACTTTAATAGGGCCCATACACCTACACGATCAGCTTCCGATCCGTTTTACATCCGATTACCCTGCAGCTCCGTCGGCATGTTTTTTTTTTCTTTGCACAGGATCAGTCGTATGATCGATCGTGTGCCTCACGCGCTCATTAGGGAATAGGGACAAACAGTCATTGAAATAACTGTATTGCCACACAATGGATCGCATGAAAAAGAAAATGCCACGTTCTGAACACGATATGATGGAACATATGTGCTGCACATATGATCATAAAATACGATTGAAGGACCCACGGGAGCGCGCATCGGATGAAAAAATGCACGATTTCAACAAGACTGAACGTACATCGAGTCGAAAATCGTGTGATCGTCTAGAAATCGCGTAGGTGTATGGGGGCCTATTATATTAAGTTATACTTGAAAAGGCAAATAATGTGGGTATTTGGATAATAATTTAAGCAGCGACTCTTTGGCTTAATAATGCAGGGAAAATGCATTACTGTCTCTATTTTTTAGTAGTTGGTGTGTTAAAAATGTACTGGTCTGGGCATTAGTTAGATGTGGAATTGTCACTTTAATAACTTCACTTAGGATTTCTACTCACCTTGCCACCCTGCCCCTTCAGCTGCAGCACAAAAGATTATGCCTTCTGCCTATTGGCAGCATCTCAGATTCATTGCCTAATTTAAAAACTCTGTGTCATTGAATTAATATATTTCTCAAGCCATCAATCAGACAATTACCCACAATTTTTGCACGAGACCACTGTACCCTATTTTCAGTTATTTTAGGTTGTTTGTAGCTGACATTCGTCTCCTCTACTGTAGTGTTTGCAGTCATGTCCTTTTCTTTTAGTTTGTAGTCCTTTTCTTTCCTTCCCCTTAACATCGCCTTTCAGGAATCCAGGACACACCAAGGGTCTGGTGCCAGGGCTGGATTCCATTAGCCTCCTTAATTTACAGCTCAGGGAATAGGGTAGTAGCCTTGGAATTTTGTGCCTGGAGCTATTCAATTAAAAGCCCTGGTCCTCACTCAGTAAATCTGCGCTAACGTACATTAACCCATAAATTCCGGAATAAGTACCCAGAGCTATGGGTTAACACGTTTGCGGCTGCCGTGATAAGGGCATAGAACACTACTTAACGTAGGTGTTTGTTCGTGCCTCAGGAAGAGGTGAACAGAAATCCACGTTAAGTGGCTTCCGCGGGCTCTAATTGAATAGCCCCGGGCTCTGCATCGCAGCTAATTAGTCCTTTTGAGGCTAA
This sequence comes from Taudactylus pleione, assembly GCA_031769625.1. NCBI lineage: Eukaryota > Metazoa > Chordata > Amphibia > Anura > Myobatrachidae > Taudactylus > Taudactylus pleione. The sequence goes on along the minus strand of JAUIMM010000187.1, from coordinate 2,988,655 downwards.
TTGAATTTGACCCATAGGCTCACTGAAAGTGAGATTGAGTCTATCTTTACTCAAGGATGAGGCTTGATCTGGGCTATGATCTATCTGAAGAGAAACCAATACTAATATTTATCCTGAAATTGCTGTCTGCCTAAAACTTACAACAGAAAAGGTGATTTCGTTCCCGAAAAAAGTAAAAAAAAAAAGTTTCGTTATTTATTCAGATTTTGAGATATTGCCTCAAAATTCAGTTTTATATTAAAGTTTCTAAATACAAGCTCATTTTTAAAGGAGATGGTCCTAACATTTTGTAACAGGGCGTAATTTGAGGTATCACCATATTTTTGGTAACGCAATCACATTACGTTTCTCCTTTGATCTGGAAGTAGATCTAAAGAGGAATTGCCACCATTTACTGTATACTGGTGATCTCAATCACTGCAATGATGAGTGAGTTAGAAGTTTCATTCCTTAGCAAGCAAAATACTGCAGGAAGTGTGTTTATTTTCCTACAAATATAGGACAAATGTTGGGTGGATGAAACACAAGTGTTAAAGTTGGTGCAATGCCCCAAAATCATGCTGGGGTAATTATTGCAATTCCCAACCAGGGCCCTACCTCTGTGACGTTTATTCCCGTGTTCTCCCTGTTTTTGTGTGGTTTTCCTCTGGGTGCTTGTACAATTTATTCCCCCTCCCCACAAATATATATTACCAGTTTAATTGACGGCTAGCCATACTGGACCATAGTATATGTGTGCTCTGGAATTTAGAGGTTTATTTACTAAACAGTGTTAGGAGAAAGTGAAATAAGATAAGGTGCCAGCCAACCAGCTCCCAACTGTCATTTTTCAAACACAGCCTGTGACATGGCAGTTAGGAGCTGATTGGCTGGCACCTTATCTTATTTCATTTTGTCTCCAAACACTGCTTAGTAAATAGACCCTTTATTCTGTAAGCACCAATGAGGCAGGGACTGATGTGAATGACAGATACTCTCTGTGCAGTGCTACAGTATGTAATATGATGGGAATATATAAAATAAACAATGATTTAGCACATTGTTACGTCAGAATGCTACAGTAAAGGCTACATTTTATACATTTACTACTTGATTAGTCTTGATTTTGTTTTGAATGTACGTATTTGTACAGGTTTTTGATGGTTCAATGTACAAAAACTTTGCTTAAGGTACAACATTACTATAAATATTGTATAAAATACCTTTGTGTATAAGGTGTATATAAAACATAAATGAATTTCATGTAGGTACACAAACTTTGTTTGAGCCACAAAATGATTGAAAATATTGTATAAAAAGACCTGCAGGCTGTGTGTATAAGGTGTATATAACACATAAATGCATTCTGTGTTTAGATTTGGGTCTCAATCCCAAGATATCTCATTATGATAAGCAAATATTCCAAACAACGGAATATTCCGATATCCAAAATACCCCTGGTCCCAAGCATTTTGGATATGGGAGACTCAACCTGTAGTTGATATTTTTTTATTTGCACTTCTATGCATCTGATTCTATGGGGCATATCCAATTGGGCATGAGGTTTAGCGAGGTAAAAACCTTGCGCCCCTCGCGCCCAATTCAGAAATACCGCGGGTATGCGTGATCCCGATACCTGCCATACTCAATTCCAAAAATACTGGTCGCTGGGTTTTCAATTGTGAAAACCCTGCGCCGCATAATTTAAAAAAATAAATAAAATAAAATCACTTACCTGGCCAGGGGTCTCCAGTCGCTTCCGCAGCTCCCAGCGGCCTCCCCTCTCTCTTCTTACTGGAGAGGGGGCTGCTGGGAGTCCTAGGGACTGGTAGGAGGGCCAAGAGCTGCTGGGAGATGTAGTTCTCCCAACGCCCATTCCAGGGGGCACACTGACAGTGCTGCTGCTGAAGAGCCGGCTCCCGACGCTAGATGAAGAGGACAGCGCTGCAGGAGATAACTAAATAAGGACTAATTAAGCTAATTGGATACTTCCAATTGCTTAATTAGTCCTCAGGAGTGGTGCCGCAGAGGTGTCAGAGTAAGTCCCAGTGATCTTTCCTAAAATCATCGATTTTAGGAAAGATCACTCTTGCTCAGGAGGTGCGTGAAAAAAACCCTCCCGGTGCGTGTTTTCAAAAACACACGCACCTAATAGAATAGCAAAAAACCCGCACCTGCAGGTAAAACCTTGCAGGTGCGGGTTTTTTGCTATTCTCGCACCCTATTGAATATGTCCCTATGTTTGTACGTTTACGTCACTTTGTATTCGCAGGTATCCCAAGTATTGAGCCATGTTGATACATTTCAAATTGTGGACTTTGTCCTTAAATATTCTGTGAAACATAGTAGGAAATATAAATAGTAGTAATTGTCTTAGTAAGTAGAAAACCTATTGTAGTCAGTACACTTTACCGTGCTCATTAACCAATTAGTGATTCCGTTACCACAGCATGGCGATTCCATTACTGTATTACAAAATGTGCCCAGGTTACACAAATTGTCATTCTTTTACCAAATGTATGTAGATGTAACCCCTGGACGTTCACATCTTGCAATAAAATTGTGAAAATCTATAATTAAATTCAGTTTTCACACCCTTTTCATATTATTTTAGTATCACCTATAGTTATTACAGGGCAATTGGAGTAGAATTCGTAAAATTCTACTCCAACCCCTAAGTATCACTTATTTTTGTAATCAGATCGCATTTCCCATAATTGTAATGGGAAATGTGATCCGACCAGAGTTACTAAAAATAAAATGTGAAAAAAATACCTAGGGAGGCCCTGTGAGAATAACGCCACCTGGAGGTGGCGTTATCCAGGGTCTCCTCCGGTTACCGGACTCCTGCTCCGCTCTAACGGGGAGAGCAGAGCCGGGAGTCGGTCCCAGTAATCAGCTGTGTGGTCTAAACAGACCGCAATCTGATTACTGTAAAAAAAAAAAAAAAATTAACTTACCTGACTCCAGGGACCGGTAATCGGGGCTCCGGTGATGTCTCCCTTCTGGTCAGCTGGTCTCCCATAGTGCACTGCGGCCCGGTCATCAGGTGATCGGGTCCCAGTGCAGTATGGGACATCACCGGAGGCCCGAATCATGCAGGTAATTGTAATTAAGGGAGGGGGGGTCGAGGGGGGTCCGCAATCGCGGGGGGCGAGGCTTAGCACCAGGGGGTGGGGCTTAGCACCGGGGGGGTTGCAGCGACGGCAAGGGATTTGTAGTATATCCCTGTGGTATTAACAATACAAGACAAAAAGGAGCGCTATCTCTAGAGGCCTAGGTATTTCTAATAATTAGATAATAAATCCACTAAAGGAAGAAATATCACAGAACATCAAGAATGGAGAGTCTCACAAATCATAGAATAAAATAAAAAATCTTTATAGACATGAAAATAAAAATACCCAAAAAACAAAAATAATTAATAAAAATACACATATATAGCAATGACATTAATCAGTGACATGAACATAAAAGATACAAAAGATAATAAAGATATAGCCAAATGGTGACAAAACAATGGATACAGTGATCCTAAGGATGATTTATAAACCCTAGTCTGGAAGCTGCCGTAATTGATGACTGAGGTATCAATTCTCCAATAATGTGCAACTATATTGCCAATATGTAACAATAATGTCCTGTGAAGGTGGGATGAATAAAATAGAAATCCTCCAGTCTTGTGTATAATCTGATAAGTATCAGCAGCTGAGTTAGTTCATGGTACATCCATGTGAGCAGCCAGAAATAAAGGGATTAAAATCAAATCTCAATCCTTATGCACAGTGATGTTATTAATAATAAATTCCCAAATGAGCACTGTTCCTTCTCAAATGAGCACCGCTGGTACAGTCTCCTTCTATGAAAAGGAAAAGTGTCTGGGTACACTGTGATTAGTAAGGCCCCTCACAATACCTCGCCTATGTTCAAGGAATCGTGTACTCAATGCCCGTGTTGTACGTCCGACATATTATATTCCACAACTGCATTGTAAAACATAGACCACAAATGAAGATTTACAGTTTAGGAAACTTTCAATATTGAACTCCTCTCCACTAGAGAATGAGGTCACCATCATATTCCTATGGTTCACATGAACTCCTCTTTACTAAAGATGGATAGATTTCTAGCAGCCTCCATGTCCGAAACAACTAAAGTTGTTTTCAGATGTTCCAATACATTAAAACAAAAATTGGCACCTAGTGGACTTAAAAACTGTACCAGGGGTAATGAGAACCACTCTGGAGTATCCTGGGTACCACCTAAACCGAAGGGTTTTTTCAAGTGTGGTTCAACCAGATGCCTGACATGCCAACATGTGAACCATAGGAATATGATGGTGACCTCATTCTAGACGTACAACATGGGCATTGAGTACATGATTAATTGAACATAGGCGAGGTATTGTGAGGGGCCTTACTAATCACAGTGTACCTAGACACTTTTCCTCTTGTCCCGAAGGGAGCACAACTAAATTAAATGTTACAGCTATCGAACAGGTCAGTAATTCTAATCGTAGAGGAGACAGATTTAAATGTCTCTGCAAGAAGGAGGCTTTTTGGATTTTTAAAATAAATACATTGACACCATATGGCCTCAATGACACTACAGAACTGAATAACATTTAGTCTTAGTGTCACTGAACATGACCCTCGATCCTGTACTATTTATTTATCTTTGCATGTCCCCCCCTATTTCTTCCCTGTCCCTCACATTGCACTTGGACCCGAGGATCCCCTGGATTAGATTACAGATCCCTGTAGGTAATCATATGGGGATCATTCTGGTCCTTGACTTAGCACTAATGGTACTGTCAATTGTCCTCCCCACTCGTGTCTACCCTCCTGATTGAGACTCTGAGATTCACCTTTGGTTAGCAGAATCGCCCTAGCTGATGATTCTCTCCACTGTGCCTTCACCTCTTCAATAAAGCCCATTTTTTCAACCTATTTGTATTTATGTATATACATATGTATGATGTCTGTGCTATGGACATAGGGCCTGATTCAGAGCTGAACACTCTGACCAGAGCGCTCGCTCTGAATCAGGGCCCTCCTCCATGAAAATGGAGCGGCCTCCTGGCCGCTCGTATAGCTGTGGGTGACCACCCACAGCATATGCAAGCAGCCAAAAAGATGGTCGCGATGGTCTTGACCATCGCGACCATCGGACTTGCGACAGACACCCTGCGGTAGGGTCTCTCTGCCACAAGCCCTGGAGTGATTTTGGCTCTATCAGAGCCAAAATCACTCCCACTGACATCACTAGTGATGTCAGTGGGGCCGGCTTCAGACGGTAGGCATCCCCATGGGACACCCCCTTTGGTGCGAGACCTGGAGCAATGGAAAGCCCGTCGCTCGCCGGGTCTCGCGCATGCGCACGACGGAGCTCCCTCCGTTGTGCGCATGCGCAGTGGGGAACATCGACCCGCTTGCGAGCGTACTGACGCTCACGAGCGGGTCTGAATGACCCCCATATTCCACATTGAAAATTAATAGTGGTCTCTTTGATATTATGGTCTCTCAATTTTACCGTTGGACGGATGCTATTAGGTTGTGTTTAAGGTCAAGCTCCCCCTTTTCTATAATAATCATAATAAAAATACATTGTGTTATATATATGACTATATCTTGATAATAAAGAGGATTATTATGATGATTACTAATATTATGATGAATTTAATTAATGTTTGTCTAATTCAATTCCCCACATGGTGGTTTTGAATAGAAGGAACATTTTATTGTTTAAACGAAGTAATATATTAGCAATTTATTTTATTTATTTTTAAATACATATTATTATCATTATTAAATGTATTGTTATTACTATTATTATTATTATTATTATTATAATTATTATTATTAATACTAATAGGTGGTAGGTTTCTATTTATATGTAAGAATTTTTGGGGTCTGAGTATCTTAAAAATATTTATTTATTTTATTTATTTATTTATTTATTTATTATTTATTTATTATTATATTTTATTTTATTTATTATTTATGTCCACATACCATTGGTGTGTCTTATTTAATACATATTTATTTGGTCTGGTGCTAATTTATTTAATATAACTAGTAGGATTATGATTGTATTTCTGTTTTTATTTCTATATTATGTATATTTATATATTTGTCTTTATGAAGTTTTTTCTAATGAACATGAATATTTTTGCCAAGTCTATTTTTTAACTATGAGAATAAATAGAGCCATGTGTTCTTTAGTTTTAATTAATCAGATTAATTGAGAAGAACGAGATTTAGATGGGAAAGTTGATCTCTGATTGGAGATGTGTAGTATTTAAAGCCAATGCTTTACCACTGGAGAGACTGCTTCTTGAGGAAACGGCAGGAGCCGAGAAACGCGTCAAGCTGGTCATTTCACTTGCTACAATTGCACCCTCTGTGGGTTCCCTCCCTTTGCACTGACATCCGCCCGGCGTCTCCGGCTTATGCTGTAGTAGCACAGCTGAACATTGAATGGGCTCCAACTGACACACACGGCCACGAGTGCACTCGTCAAAAGATCTTATCCGGACAGACCGGCGTTGTGGAAATCCCCTAGACTGGAGTTTGAAGGTACCATATTGACTTAATTAATGGCACACGACTTATCCTCTCAGCGTGTCCCGTCTCCTGGTGTGTGCACTGCATTATTGTTCCTGTACCCCACAGTAGATCCCAGCATTGGGACTATTATACTGTTTAAGCAAACCTTGTTTTCATAGAAGGAGACTGTACCAGCGGTGCTCATTTGGGAAGGAGCGGTGCTCATTTGGGAATTTATTATTAATAACATCACTGTGCATAAGGATTGAGATTTGATTTTAATCCCTTTATTTCTGGCTGCTCACATGGATGTACCATGAACTAACTCAGCTGCTGATACTTATCAGATTATACACAAGACTGGAGGATTTCTATTTTATTCATCCCACCTTCACAGGACATTATTGTTACATATTGGCAACATAGTTGCACATTATTGGAGAATTGATACCTCAGTCATCAATAACGGCAGCTTCCAGACTAGGGTTTACAAATCATCCTTAGGATCACTGTATCCATTGTTTTGTCACCATTTGGCTATATCTTTTATATCTTTTTTATCTTTTATGTTCATGTCACTGATTAATGTCATTGCTATATATGTGTATTTTTATTAATTATTTTTGTTTTCTGGGTATTTTTATTTTCATGTCTATAAAGATTTTTTATTTTATTCTATGATTTGTGAGACTCTCCATTCTTGATGTTCTGTGATATTTCTTCCTTTAGTGGATTTATTATCTAATTATTAGTAATACCTAGGCCTCTAGAGATAGTGCTCCTTTTTGTCTTGTATTGTTTGTATCAAGAAGTTCAGCACCTCTATTGGTAGCAGCAATCACCTGAGGCCTTTATTTGTCTCTCTGCATTGTCCTCCTCTATATATTTACTGTGTTCCCAGTATACTATTATAACCATTCCTTTAGTTGTATAGCGCCTCGTTTTTGTTTTTTCTTTTTTTTATTAGTTTTTTCTTTGTGATATCCCTGTGGTATTGCCTGAATTCGCAATGCGAATTCAGTCGTTAATATCACACTACAATCTACATTCAATATGTGGATTGTAGTAAATAGAGCCCATAGTAACATTTCTCATGAATGGTGATTATGTTACTGACTTTAAAAGTAAACTGATTTATCGGGGATAACCTACACAAGATAGCACTTAAGCTATTTGGATAGTATTTTATATGGGGTTTATTGTGGGCTGTTGGGTTTTGAAAATTTTTTCAAATTAGTGGTGACAATTGTACGAGTTTATCACTGTAAAAAGGTGATTCTGTTACCAGTGGAATTAAAGTGGCCCTTAAGCCACTTTAATACAACTCAGGGCAAAGTCCTCTATTTCTACTTGTTGTTACCCATTGATTTTTCCTTCCACTTGCCATGCCAAGTGGTTTGTCCCTTTTTCCTAGGTGTGTGTTTGTGAGTAGCAACCAGTTATTTCCTGTAAGTTGGACCTGGGTTAAACCCTGGTAGACATCGCTGATATAGTAGCAACAATCTTAAAGAGAGGGATGACCAATTTAATTGGAGTTAGTGCATGTGCAACTGGGAAATACCCCAGTCCCCAGCCGGTAACCAATGGCTACATGTGAAAGTGACATCCTAATACTTTATCATCAGAGTTAATCCACTGCATCTATTTCTGGGAAAAACAAATGATGTAAAAATAATTGTTTTCTGCGCTTTATATCAATATTGTACATGGTGCCAGTTGTTTGCCAACAGGGTCGGACTGGTCTACAGGAGAAATCCCCGGTGGGTCAGACTGTCTGACGGCCCCACCCCCTCCTCTAGGGGTCAGTAACTTGGTTGAGAAGGATCATGGATACATTTGGGTGCTTGTTTTGTTTGTGGAACCTACACCAAGATTAGCACTCCTGCCAATCAATGTTGTTGTCCTGACACACCCGTCCTTTATAGAGGGCTCCTGTTCTTTGCATGTATCCTCTAATGGTTGGCCAAGTCCCTCTGTGGTGGCTGGCCACATCCCCTCTGGTGACTGGCCACACCACTTAAGCTTGGGCCCCTACCAGTGCATTTGCTGATGGGCCCTTTATGCCCCTGTCTGACACTGCTTGCCAATATTAATGCCATAAATGAATATTGATTAAAATATGAATAAATCCCTCATGCTTTTATTTGCTAGATACACACACATTTATGGTCGTCACAAGAGCCGGCAAGTATTGTTTTTCTATTACTTAGTCATGTATGGCATTAATATTGCCACGCAGCTGGTTCCATGTATAATGTGGGTAAAAGTGAGAGCAGGCGTATTACTTTTCTGAAATAATTTTACTAATAAATATTACATATCAACAGATTCTGCTGCAGTATTCCGATATGTATCCTAGGTGTTACCTCCCCACTCACTGTCAGTATTTATTATATTATATTGCCATGCTTTATGTAGAAGAATTGGTATCCCTTTTATCCAAAACCTGAAGGCCACCCAGCTGGTTTGTTGCATCCTAGCTGCAGTATATCCTTTTGGCCTCAATGATTTCTTCTTCCAGGGCCAGTGATGAAACTAGCGAGTGATGGGCCCAGGTGCAAAAATATGCTTTGAACCACCACCACCACTGAAGTCCTCCCCTACCACCACCAAAGGCACCTTCTGCCCACCACCACCATCGAAGACCCCCTTCCCCCTATCCCCAGCAAAAGAAAAAAACAAAATGCAGGTAGTAACTTGTGTGCAATTGTATATTAAGTATCACTTTATAGAGGATATTTCAGTCATTCACATAAGTCCTTGCCCCAGTAGAGCTTACAATCTATATTCCCTATCACATGGACACACATACACACTAGGGGTCAATTTTTGTCAAGGACCTGTTAACCTGCCAGTATATATTTGGAATGTGGAAGGAAACTGGAGCCAGTCTGAAGCATTGTGGTGAATGCTGGAGAAATCGGTGGGGGTGTCAGGGAGTGGGGTCAGAAAATGGGGTGATGAGAGATGGCAGGTGCTGTCAGAGAATGGGGTGCTGGAGGGATGGCTGGGGGTGTCAGAAAATTGGGTCCTGGAGAGATGGCTAGGGTGTCAGAAAATGAGGTACTGAAAGATGGCTGGGGGTGTAAGAGAATGGGTTGCTGAGAGATGGTTGGAGAGTCAGAATGGTGTGCTGGAGAGATGGCTAGAGGGGATCAGAGAATTGGGTACTGAGAGATGGCTGTGAGTGTCAGAGAATGGGGTGCTGTGATGGCTGGAGGTGTTAGAGAATGGGGTGCTGGAAAGACGGCTGAGGTGTCAAAGAATGGGGTGCTGGAGAGATGGCTGGGGTATCAGAGAATGGGGTGCTGGAGAGATGGCTGGGGTGTCAGAATGGGATGCTGAGAGATGGTTGGTGGTGTCAAAAAATGGAGTGCTGTAGAGATGGCTGGGGGTGTTAGAGAATGGGGTGCTGAGAGATGGCTGGGGGTGTCAAAGAATAGGATGCTGGAGAGATGTCTGGGAGTGTCAGAGAATGGGGTGCCCAGAGATGGCTGGGGGTGTCAGAAAATGGAGTGCTGGAGAGATGGCTGGGGGTGTCAGAGAATGGGGTGCTGAGAGATGTCCTCGGCTGTCAGAATAGAGTGTTGAGAGATGGCTGTGGCTGTCAGTTTTCCAAGGAGTCCCCAACCCCCATCTTAGTACCATTCTTTCCTGCAGGCCATGTTTCCTGCCTGCCTTCCTCTCATCTCCGTTGCCGTGGCCTGAGCCAGAAGAAGGTGTAGGTCCCAGCCAGAGCAACAAGTGGCCACCTCAGGTGGGTTTTAGCAGCAAAGGGTGCCCTGGAATACTGACAATGATGTCACTGGAATCAGTGCTGGCAGTGCAATCCCAGCTACTGTAGGATCATCTTATTACTGGTAACCATGGCCACATCAGGCTATGTGGGCACTGGTGTGGTGCACTGGCTGCACTGCCGGTAGTTCTGTCCCTGTACCAGGGCTACATCAGTCCTACTTTTTTTTTAAGGTATTATGAATTTTAATTTGGGACACAAGTCTCTAACATTTCACATGACTACTTGCATAATGTATTTAGATTGACAAGTTAGTTACAAATATAATTCTTTAAGCTCTTGCTACACATGAGGAGAAATAAATTATTTTGGAGTTACGTTAATGCCGACATCACAAGCTTTCCTGTGCACCTCTATGGAGCACTGTACTTGAAATATAGATGGATGCGATTTCCTATTCCGGAACGGCAAATTGTGTCCATCGCACTGAATTGAATTCCCCCCATAGTGTACCATAGCAATTAAAATGCACTAAAGACTTCTATTGGCACATTTTGCCTGCATGAGACCACCCTCCAACTTCCTCTATCCCTGGCACTAGTTGTACAAAGTATAACAGTAATAGCAATAGATAGAGCAACAATTGACATTGGCTAATGAAAGGCGCTTTGCTGTTTTCCCAATGGGCGCATCCCTTAAGACTTTCAAATTCTATCTATTCAGAAAGCTCCTGTCTAACTGGCCTCTAAATGGAGTCTGAATTTGTCCAGACAAGCTTCTGTGTGTTCAGGCATCGGAATGGGGTTATTGTGCCATCAGTTTCATAAATTTTAGGAGAGCGAGTATGCCAAGGTGAACCACACTCTTGTTCTGTATAGGAGAAAAAGCTTGCATTATAATACATCATTTCTTTTAACTTAGGCAACAAGAAAAACAGACGAGAGATTGATATTTATTGGCCCAGTGGAGCGGAGTTATTGCTCAAATACGTCTTCCTATGTTTAGTGGCATTGAACTATGCCTACAGTACAGCCATTAGGTTGTTTGACGGGCTCTGAGAGGAAGATGGTTGTAAAATAAATCACACCCTGCCAAGTTATGACTCCCACTTTTGAGTCTTATGGTTAAAAACATGTGTTATTATTAGGGGTGTGCACCGGCCACTTTTCGTGTTTTGTGTTTTGGTTTTGGATCTGGATCTTTCTTCGTGTTTTGGATCTGGATTGGTTTTGCCAAAACCACCCTTCCGTGTTTTGGGTTCTGGGTTTTGTGTTTTGGATCTGTATTTTTTTGAAAAAAAGCATAAAAACAGCTAAAATCACAGAATTTGTAGGTTTTTCTGCTCCTATGCTATTATTAACCTCAATAACCTTAATTTCCACTCATTTCCAGTCTATTCTGAACACCTCACACCTCACAATAGTGTTTTTATGTCCAAAAGGTTGCACCGAGGTAGCTGGATGACTATGCTAAGCGACACGAGTGGGCGGCACAAACACGTGACCCATCTAGGAGTGACACTGCAGTGGCAGACAGGATGGCAGTTAGAAAAACTAGGCCCCAAACTGTACATAATGCAAAGAAAAAAAGAGGTGCAAGATGGAATTGTCCTTGGGCCCTCCCACCCACCCTTATGTTGTATAAACAGGACATGCACACTTTAACAAATCAATCATTTCAGCGCCAGGGTCTGCCACACAACTGTGGCTGAAATGATTGGTTCGTTTGGGCCCCCACAAAACAAGCTGGCAATTAATGTGTCCCTGCACAAACTGGCTCTACGGAGGCAAGATGTCATCCTCATCCTCCTCATCCACCGATTCCTCACCCTCTTCAGTGTGTACATCCTCATCCTCACAAAGTATTAACTCGTCCCCACTTGAATCCACCACCACAGGTCCCTCTGTACCTTCTGGAGGCTGGTCTCCCTGGAAGAGCTGATAATTCATTTTGATGAACATCATCTTCTCCACATTCTGTGGAAGCAACCTCCTACGCCTTTCGCTGACAAGGTTCCCGGCTGCACTAAACACTCTTTCGGAGTACACACTGGAGGGGGGGCAACTCAGGTAAAATAGAGCCAGTTTGTACAGGGGCCTCCAAATTGCCTCTTTTTCCTGCCAGTACAGGTATGGACTGTCTGACATGCCTACTTGGATGCTGTCACCGATGTAATCCTCCACCATTCTGTCAATGGTGACAGTATCATATGCAGTGACAGTAGACATGTCAGAAATTGTTGCCAGGTCCTTCAGTCCGGACCAGATGTCCAAACTTGGTCCTGCCTGCCCTGCATCACCGCCAGCGGGTTGCTTAGGATACCTAAGTTTTTTCCTGGCAGCCCCAGTTGCGGGAGAAAATGAAGAAGGAGCCGTTGACGTGTCACGTTCCGCTTCAGCTGACAGTGTGTTCACCAGCAGGTCTTTGCACCTCTGCAGGCTTGTGTCGGCCGGAAAGAGAGACACCACATAGGCTTTAAACCTAGGATCGAGCACGGTGGCCAAAATGTAGTGGTCTGATTTCAACAGATTGACCACCCTGGAATCCTGGCAAAGCGAATGAAGGGCTTCATCCACAAGTCCCACATGCCGAGCGGAATCGCTCCGTCTTAGCTCCTCCTTCACTTTCTCCAGCTGCTTCTGCAAAAGCCTGATGAGGGGAATGACCTGACTCAAGCTGGCAGTGTCTGAACTGACTTCACGTGTGGCAAGTTCGAAGGGCTGAAGAACCTTGCACAACACGGAAATCATTCTCCACTGCGCTTGAGTCAGGTGCATACCCCCTCCTTTGCCTATGTCATAGGTGGATGTATAGGCTTGTATGGCCTTTTGCTGCTCCTCCATCCTCTGAAGCATATAGAGGGTTGAGTTCCACCGCGTCACAACCTCTTGCTTCAGGTGATGGCGGGGCAGGTTCAAGAGTGTTTGCTGGCGCTCCAGTCTTCGGCACGCAGTCGCTGAATGGCGAAAGTGGCCAGAAATTTTTCGGGCCACCCAAAGCGTCTCCTGCACGCCCCTGTCGCTTTTCAGAAAATTCTGCACCACCAAGTTTATTGTGTTAGCAAAACATGGGACGTGCTGGAATTTGCCCAGATGTAATGCCCGCACAATATTGGTGGCGTTGTCAGATATCACAAATCCCCAGGAGAGTCTAAGTGGGGTAAGCCACTGGGCGATGATTTCCCTCAGTTTCTCTAAGAGGTTGTCGGCGGTGTGCCTCTTACTGAAACCGGTGATACACAGCGTAGCCTGCCTTGTAACGAGCTGGCGTTTCTGAGATGCTGCTACTGGTGACGCTGCTGCTGTTGCTGCGTAAGGTGATACATCTACCCAGTGGGCTGTCACAGTCATATAGTCCTTAGTCTGCCCTGTTCCACTTGTCCACATGTCCGTGGTTAAGTGGACATTGTGTACAACGGCATTTTTCAGGACACTGAGGACACTTTTTCTGACGTTTCTGTACAGTCTCGGTATCGCCTGCCTAGTGAAGTGGAATCTAGACGGGATTTGGAACCGGGGACACACTACCTCCATCAATTGTCTAAATCCCACTGCACTAATGGCGGATACCGGACGCACGTCTAACACCAACATAGCAGTCAAGGCCTCAGTTATACGTTTTGCTTCAGGATGACTGCTGTCGTACTTCATCCTCCTCGCTAAGGACTGTTGGAGGGTCAATTGTTTAGTAAAAGTAGTGGTGTTCCTACTTCCTCTCTGGGATGATGAACGACTCCCAGCAGCAGCAACAGCAGCAGCGGCAGCAGTAGGCGTAGCAATGCAGGATCCTCCGGAGGAATCCCGGATAGGAGAGTCAGTCATGCCAGTGATATGGCCTGCAGGACTACTTCCGATCCTGACTAAGGAGGAAATTGACGAGGAGGGAGTTGACGGTGTGGTTTGCAGGCGCTTGGATACAACAGGACAACGGGATTTAGGTGTCCCTGGACTGCTTACGGTCTGAGCCAAAGTTTCTGAACTTGACAGTAACTTTTTATGAACGCGCTGCAGGTGCCGTATAAGGGAGGATGTTCCTAGGTGGTTGACGTCCCTACCCCTACTTATTTCACCTTTACATATGGTACATATGGCAAGACAGTTGTTGTCCGGATTTGGATAGAAATATTGCCAGACCAAAGAGGTGGAATGTTTGGTCTTCTGCCCAGGCATGACCGTGATGGGCTTTTTCATCCCACGGACAACAACTGTCTCCCCCGGAGCCTGATTTAAACAAACCACATCACCATCAGAATCCTCCTCGCCAACTTCCTCCTCAGCGCCAGCTACACCAGTATCCTCATCCTGTTGTACTTCAACAGTGACATCTTCAATTTGCATATCAGCAAGTGGACTGTGGGTGCTCCTTTCAGCACTTGCAGGGGGCGTGCAAATGGTGGAAAGAGCCACCTCTTCCCGTCCAGTGCTGGGAAGGTCAGGCATCGCAACCACCACCACACTTGGACTCTCCTTGGGGATTTGTGATATCTTCTTAGAAAGCACAGTTCTTCGCTGTGCTTTTGCCAGCTTAACTCTTTTGATTTTTTTAGTGGGAGGAGTGCTTCCATCGTCATGTGAAGCTGAACCACTAGTCATGAACATACTAGGGATCGACCTTAGCCGTTCCTTGCCACTCCGTGTCGTAAATGGCATATTGGCAAGTTTACGTTTCTCTTCAGCTGATTTAAATGTCTTTTTCAAGGTCATTTTCCTGAACTTTGCCATTTGGGATTGTATGTGCCCTCTACTATGACATTGGGCATCGGCCTTGGCAGACGACGTTGATGGCATGTTATCGTCTATGTCATGACTAGTGGCAGCAGCTTCAGCACTAGGAGGAAGTGGTTCTTGATCTTTCTCTATTTTATTTTTATCGGAGAAAGTTTGGTCCTCCATTTATGTTATATCGATTTGATATATACGTGCGGCTAAACACAGAAAATAATTTTTTTTTTGGTTTGGACTGGAGTGTACTTTGTGGGTTACAGCACCCTTTAACGGTCAAGCCAGCCGGCCCTTTACTTATGACACAGGCGCACTCTTGGCACTACTTTGTTGATGCACGTGCGGCTACTGCGCACACAATTCACAAACACAGAAAATAATTTTTTTTTGGTTTGGACTGGAGTGTACTTTCGGGGGTTACAGCACCCTTTAACGGTCAAGCCAGCCGGCCCTTTACTTATGACACAGGCGCACGCTTGGCACTACTTTGTTGATGCACGTGCGGCTACTGCGCACACAATTCACAAACACAGAAAATAATTTTTTTTTTGGTTTGGACTGGAGTGTACTTTCGGGGGTTACAGCACCCTTAACGGTCAAGCCAGCCGGCCCTTTACTTATGACACAGGCGCACGCTTGGCACTACTTTGTTGATGCACGTGCGGCTACTGCGCACACAATTCACAAACACAGAAAATAATTTTTTTTTTGGTTTGGACTGGAGTGTACTTTCGGGGGTTACAGCACCCTTAACGGTCAAGCCAGCCAGCCCTTTACTTATGACACAGGCGCACGCTTGGCACTACTTTGTTGATGCACGTGCGGCTACTGCGCACACAATTCACAAACACAGAAAATAATTTTTTTTTTGGTTTGGACTGGAGTGTACTTTCGGGGGTTACAGCACCCTTAACGGTCAAGCCAGCCGGCCCTTTACTTATGACACAGGCGCACGTTTGGCACTACTTTGTTGATGCACGTGCGGCTACTGCGCACACAATTCACAAACACAGAAAATAATTTATTTTTTGGTTTGGACTGGAGTGTACTTTAGGGGTTACAGCACCCTTTAACGGTCAAGCCAGCCGGCCCTTTACTTATGACACAGGCGCACGCTTGGCACTACTTTGTTGATGCACGTGCGGCTACTGCGCACACAATTCACAAACACAGAAAATATTTTTTTTTTTGGTTTGGACTGGAGTGTACTTTCGGGGGTTACAGCACCCTTAACGGTCAAGCCAGCCGGCCCTTTACTTATGACACAGGCGCACGCTTGGCACTACTTTGTTGATGCACGTGCGGCTACTGCGCACACAATTCACAAACACAGAAAATAATTTTTTTTTTGGTTTGGACTGGAGTGTACTTTCGGGGGTTACAGCACCCTTAACGGTCAAGCCAGCCAGCCCTTTACTTATGACACAGGCGCACGCTTGGCACTACTTTGTTGATGCACGTGCGGCTACTGCGCACACAATTCACAAACACAGAAAATATTTTTTTTTTTGGTTTGGACTGGAGTGTACTTTCGGGGGTTACAGCACCCTTAACGGTCAAGCCAGCCGGCCCTTTACTTATGACACAGGCGCACGCTTGGCACTACTTTGTTGATGCACGTGCGGCTACTGCGCACACAATTCACAAACACAGAAAATATATTATTTTTTTAGCACTTGGGGGGAGCACCCCTGATGGACAGAGCACCCCCTGGACAACACTACAGCACTCCTTTAGGACTGGGACACTGCACAGGACTTTGGAGTGGACACAGCCCCTATGGAGAACTGACTGCACAACACAGTCCAGCCAGCCCCTATGGACTTTGAAGTAGTGGACACAGCCCCTATTAACAACAGCAGCACAGCACAACACAGCCAGCCCCTATGGACTTTGAAGTAGTGGACAACAGCAGCACTACACTACACTACACTACACAGCCCTAACTCCCACCCTCCCTCTTCACTGTCCACAGCCGAGTGAGAAAATGGCGCCGACG
This sequence comes from Taudactylus pleione, assembly GCA_031769625.1. Lineage (NCBI taxonomy): Eukaryota > Metazoa > Chordata > Amphibia > Anura > Myobatrachidae > Taudactylus > Taudactylus pleione. The sequence goes on along the minus strand of JAUIMM010000187.1, from coordinate 2,971,672 downwards.
CGGGTACCTTATATAGGATCCAAAACCCGCGAGACTCGGAAGGCGGGATGATGACGTTTTGCCTCGATTTCAGATCCGAGTCAGGCGGGAAAAGTCGAGCCTGACTCGGATCGGACTCGGATCGGGGGGGCTCGGGGGGGTTCGGATTTCAGAAATCCGAACCCGCTCACCCCTAGTTATTATATCGCTGGCCACTGACCGATGGCCAGACATGTAATAAAAAATACATATCCCAGTAAATGGGCTATCAACATCTCTCTGTTAGGCATGATTTAAAAAAAAAGGGGCTAATTTTGAGTTGGGAGCAAAGCAAAAAGAGCAAGTAACTTAGGGATCTATGGGCCTTAATCAGCGTACACTGCTGAACGCAGATTCCCGATGATCGGGAATCTGCGCAGAATCATTACCCGTTCTGCACATGTGCAGAACGAGTCTGCGAGCCCGGACGTAGACTGTCAGCAGACTGTCAGTAATTGACAGTCTGCTGCTGTTTGTGGGCGGGGAGGGGGCGGCAATGCCCCCCCCGTTTCACGAAACGGAGGTATGTCGCTGCCGTTGGGGGAAAGGTAAGAAGCCAGGATCTCCGTCGGCTGATGGATATTTCCTGGCTTCTTCCTCTCATCTGCGGCGGCCGGCTGCGTGACCCTATGGGTCACCTTAGCCGGACGATGTTCTGCAGAGTATCCAATGCTGCGTTGGACAACACGGCTCGGATACGTAATGCAGCAGGATGGCGTGATGCCCCCTGCTGCATTACCATATCTGCACAGATGGAATTGCAAAGCTGCTTGCGAGCAGCTATGAAATTCCGTCCTTAGCTGAATAAGGCCCTATGTACTAAACCTTGGAGAGAGATAAAGTGGATGGAGATAAAGTACCAACCAATCAGCTCCTAATTGGCATTTTTCAAACAGCCTGCAAAGTGACAGTAAAGGAGCTGATTGGTTGGTAGTTTATCTCCGCCCACTTTATCTGTCCCCAAGGCGTAGCACATAGACCCCTTTGTATCTGGAACAAGTCATGTTGCAATGCAAGGGGTGCAAATACATTTACTTAGGTATTTTTTTTTTTGCATGAAGGGTAAACACCATTTGCTTTTGCATGTTACCCACAGATACTGAACGGCTTTATTTTTACACATCAGTTTAGGTTTCAGTTTGGACACACCCCCATCCCAAATCTACATCTCTCTGCACATTTTGGTGCTGATGTAGAGTCGGATGGTTCTGTTTGCACTGACACAAATGGTGAGTTTTAGCATACAGAATGCTTCAGGGTGAGAACTGTGCAGCGGCAATGCGATTGCACATACCCGCCCTGAGTTGTGGGAGTGTTGTGGTTGTGTATCAAAAGCTCCATGCAATTCGGAGTTGTGTGCGGGAAGGGGAAGCCTGTTACTGACGGATCTCTTGCACCCAGCATGGGGTTGGTGCACTTGGTGACACTAATGATGGCTGTAGCAACTGGTAGAAAAAACAATCGGCGGCACCGACCCCTGCATTAGCTGAATGGAATCTTGCATTAGCGTAAGGTAGTAAATGTGGCTTCCGCGGCTGCCCGTAGCTACATCCACTTTGCATTCCATTTAGAATCAGCCCTTTAAATCTGCCCAACCTGCAGTGTATGGTTTTGCCAAGGTGCAAAGTTACGTGGTCGTTATCGCTTCAGCTCCAAAGTCTTCTTCTAATACTTTTTTTTCCTCCCAGTAGTAGAGATGTGTGGTACGGTTCTCCAGAAATCCGAATTCACCCGAATTTCTTGAATCTGGACAGATGAAAGTCGCGGTTCTGATCTACTGAGGAGATCCGGAGAGATCTGAGTTGTTGTTCTGATTTTCCCACGGTTTGGAATTCAGATTTTAAATCCAAATTTCAGATTTTTGGATTGCAACAATTACATGATTTTAGCTGTTTATAAAACTTTTTAGCAATTGAAAAAACAAACAAAAAAAAACAACCAGATCCAAAGCCAAAACCAAAACACAGGGGTCAGTGCACATCTCTACCCAGTAACAATAATTGACACTATGGGGCATATCCAATTAGCCCCGAACACTGTTCGGGCGCTAATTGATCCCCACGATCGGCGAAAAACAGGGATTTTTCGCCGATAATCCCCGATTTTCGCCGATATTTTTATTCTCTCTATCCTATTAATTTGGGCGAATTAATAGGATAATTCGCCCTTTAACACATAGGAGCCGCGATAAGCTCGTGGACCTATGTGTTCTCGCCCTTTTTAGGGCGAAAAAACGCCACTTATCGTGGATTATTTTTCAGGACACATCAGGTACCGAAAAAAAAACTCTGATAGGTGCCGTTGTCAGGCCAACTTCGGGGCTAATTGGATAGCCCCGAGTGAGCCCCCCGCGGCTAATTGGATATGCCCCTATATCTGCATGTATTTTAAAATGAATGTGTAATTGCAAAGTGTGCCTTCACACTGAGGAAAACATATTGCGGTGATCACTTGTAGTATTACGGGAATGCATTCTGGCAATGTTCCACAACGGAAATGTTTTCAATATACCACTTTATTATATAGAATGCATCTTGGCACTCAGGCCATATTGTGTGCAGCAAATATAACAACTCAATAATAATGCAATAATATATACTATATACATATATATATATTTTTTTTATACTTGGTTATATAAATTGCTAGAAAAAGAAATAACCCCTATGGCATTTTTCACATTTTATTTCCTCACATAACGGACTCAGTATAAATTTATTAAATAATGTTTTACTTCTGATAAGCACAAAATACTCCGTAATGTATAATTAAAAAAAAAATAAAAAATGTTCTTAATCAATTGAAAAAAAAAAAAGCTAATGTTTTATTATATAAGTATTGACCTATCCCCTGTCTTATAACTTGGTAGACTTACCATAGAATTACAGGTGTAAGCTGCTTCATGTTATATTTGTTTATGTATCTATGTCAGCTCTTGCTGTATGGCTTGGGCCATTATCTCTCTGCAGCAAACATTGGGCCTGATTCAGCAAGGATCGCTTTTGCGATTACGCACGTAAAGCTACAGTGCAGCACCCAGCTCCTGTCACTGTGGAGGAGTCAGCACTTTGGTGACACACCTCGGCGGGAGACACCCGGGTGCATTCCACACACCCCCTTGTGACGCCACTGGATACAGCCTAACTCACTGTTATACACAGGTTTGATGCTGAGGAGCAGGGTAATATACAACTCACCAGCCGGACAGTGTTATGTATAGCGGCACAGGGGTGCTGGAAGGCGTTGTGGGTGGCAGTAATACCGGGATCTCCATGAAGCTAACTGGGAGACTACTCTCTCCCACTGTGACAGGATGGCATCAGGTATGCACAGTAGCTAAATCCAGCAGCCATATTGGAACAGGATATGAAACTTCCCTGCAGGAAGAAAATGGAGTGTGCGCAGTAGCGTTTTCCACTATCAACACGCAGCACACCAAAGAGTCATGGGCATATCTATAATGAATGCAGGGTGTGCGGTGCACATGGGCCCCTTGGTACAGGGGGGCCCACACTCTGCACCCATAGAGTATATTTACCTGTCTGCCGAGCGCAGATGGAATCACTGGGAAATTGGTGTTCGAGACAGTTCCCTGGAGATCTGCGCATGCGAAGGATAGAAGTCAGAAACCACTGTGAAAATGTGACATAGGGTTTTATGGGGTCTATTTACTAAGCCCTGGATGAAGATAAAGTGAACGGAGATAAGGGGTCCAAATGGGTTGTGGGACAGAACTTAGTAGCGCTACAATCTCTAAAATACACTTCAGTGTTTAAAATATAAACATTTATTCACAAAAACACAATTTCATTAAAAAAAAACCTAATATCCATAGGTCAATCACACATATTGAGTCAACATATAAATGTACTAGTTCTGTACATCCAATAAAACAACTACTCCTCTTGTCAGGGATATGAAGCTGCTAAGTTCTGTCCCACAACCCATTTTGTCCATTATTATACTTGGTCCAAAGGTGAATAGGACCTAGGGCAGAACACCAGGAGCTTAAGATCTATAGCGCCCGGGAGTTCCCTACCCCTATTCTACATTGGAGATAAGGTGTCAGCCAATCAGCTCCTGACTGTCATTTTTCAAACACAGCCTGTGACATGGCAATAAGGAGCTGATTGGCTGGTACCTTATCGCCGTTCACTTTATCTCCATCCAAGGCTTAGTAAATAGACCCCTATGTATCAAGAAGTGAAAAGCATGGAGAAGTGGACCGGTGAAGAAATTGCCGATAGCAACCCATCAGCTCCCACCTATTATTTTATAGACTGTACTGTACTTAATAAATGCTACTTCAAAGCTGATTGGTTGCAACGTCTCCACTGGTCCACTTCTCCATTATTTACACTGCTTGATACTTCAACCCATTGTCCCATACGGCGGTGAGAGAATGGGGGCCTGCATGGAGACTGCCCGATGGCCCCCCCTCCTCTCTTGAACTGCCTCTGCAAAGAAGCTATCTCTACTTAGGGTTGGGTATGAAATACCGGCAGTCGGGATGCCTGCTGTCAAAATGCAGACAGCTACATCCCGTTGCTCGGTATCCCGACAGGGGTCGGGCAAGTACACTAACCCTCCCCCCTTCTCCCTGTAGTCCTAACCCTCCTTTCTTGCACCCTAACGCTCCACACCCTGCACCCTAACCCTCCCCCCTTAGTGCCTAACCCTAACCCTCCCCCCTTAGTGCCTAACCCTAACCCCTCCAGTGGTGCCTAACCCTAAACTCCCCCCCCCCAAAGCCTAACCCTATCCCCCGCATGGTTCCTAAACCTAACCCTCTCCCCTGCTAACAGCTAAGATGCCCCGGTATATCTTCGTTCGGCACAGCGGCTGTCGAGATTCCGGCACCGGGATTTCAATGCCTATCTTTAGTCCTGGGTCGAGCTTCCGACGGCCGGCATACTAACTAAATCCCCTCTGCTTAGTATGTGGATCTACCATCTGTTTTCTGGTGTACTCTATCTGAGATTTCATGAAAGCGATGTTCAAAAACAGATATTTTCACTACCCTTCCATAAAGCGCAGATTTGAAAATCTCCTGTTAAGCTACTGTTCCTTGTCCAAAATGTGTACCAAAATCTAATTTTAATCATACTTACCAACTGTTCCCCTCTGTCCTACAGGAGATCTAAGGAGGCTCAGGTCAAGGTGGGAGTGCCCGGGGGTGGCGCTTTAAAATGAATTACCGCCGCTCCTTCCCCGCAAAATAATGCACGGTTGGAGAGAGTTGCCATCTCTGACGGGAGCTGAGAGAACCCCCCCAAACCAAATTTGGGAGTCTCTCGAAAATTCTGGGTGTGTAGGCAACTAAGGGGTCTATTTACTAAGCAGTGTTAGGAGACAGAGTGAAAAGTGATACGAAAGTTATAAGGTACCAGCCAATCAGCTCCCAACTGCCATCTCACAGGCTGTGTTTGAAAAAATGCTGTCAATGGGGAGCTGTGCCGGACCCGGGTAAGTAGTACCCACTCGCGGTTCCCCCCCCCCTCTCTGCACCCCTGTGTACGGACGACCGGCCGATGGACAGATATGTCTGCAGACATATCTGTTCATTGGCTGTGCAGGACAGCCAATGCGATATGTCTGTGAACGACATTGTTCAGACATATCGTCTGTACACATTGGACGACGGGGGCACGATATATTGGCCAGTGTGTACCCAGCTTAAGTAAAACAAGTGGGAAGCAAATGATTGTTGGCACCATAAAACACACAATACACAAGAGCACCCAATTACAGTATGTATTATCTCACAAGTTTTACAGCTGCAGATTGGAGTACAATTAAAATGCTGCCAGCTGTAGTCAATTACTAGGTATCCCAGTGGTAGCTTAAAGCAATAATAACAGTAATTTAGTGAAACACATTCAATATGACATGATTAGATTTTACTGACTGCAATAACATTTAGGGACTGAGTTTACATTACCCAGACACCACTGATTAACTCGCTTATACCTTTCTTGGCGTTGTATTTAGGGAGCATATTTTCACACATCTAATTTGTGACCGCTGGAAATTTGTAAGTCTAATTATATCCTGCAGAGTGAATTGTAGGCTTTTTGCACAGATCCTTCGCAGTTCCCAGAAAGTTAGTGAGGACAGAAGCAGCTGGTCAGGTCTAACAGGAAACTAAAATTAAGCTCTGTGTATACATTTCTGCTAGTGACTAATTGGGTTTTTCTTAATGGGTTATGCAAATGACAAACATTCTAAAAGAGTACAGTATCTCAATCTCAACAAGGACTTACTGTATTTACCTGGGAGCTTTTTTGGCATCAACAATAAACCCACACACTTTACCCAGGCTGCTAAATTTCTTCGGCTAAAAATTGTCATTTCCAGTGTTATGCGGTTGAGTGATGTAGATAAATATGAGCTTAGCTACGCCATTCAATATAATTAACCCCTTTATAATCAATAACTCCCTTGTTCCATTATTAGTTAACCCCATATCACCAATTAATGCCAATTTCAGAGAAAAAATACAAATAGAATTTGTATGCATTAATTAAAAAACAATTTTGGGCATGACTGTAACACACTTAATGTCCCTTATACAGTGCAGCTAGTAGTGGTCCCCCTATGCAGTGCTCCCAGTAGTGCCCCTTATACAGTGCCCCCACTATGCAGTGCTCCCAATAGTGCCCCTTATACAGTGCCCCCAGTGGTGGTCCCCCCTATGCATTGCCCTTTATATAGTGCCCCCAGTAGTAGTCCCTGCTATGCAGTGCTCCAGTAGTGCCCTTTATATAGTGTCCCTAGTAGTAGTCCCCCCTATGCAGTGCCCCTTATATAGTGCCCCCAGTAGTGGTCCACCCCTATGCAGTGCCCCTTATATAATGCCCCCCAGTAGTAGTCCTCTTATGCAGTACCCCAGTAGTGCCCCTAGTATTAGTCCCCCCTATGCTGTGTCCCCCTCCTCCCCCCAGCAGTGCCAAAGACACACACACAAAAAAACACTTACCTTAATCCCCGCTACTGCGCCCACCGCTGTCTGCTCCTCCGTCCTCCCAGGCCGGCTCGCTCTGCAATACGGGAGACATCTCTCCCATCATGACATCACTCCCATCACCCACTGCGGGAGCCGGAAGATTGAGCTCATGAGTGAGCTCTAGCCCGGCCCCGGCAGTGGGCGCAGCAGTCAATGAGAGTCTGCCTGACTCTTATTGGCTGCCAAAACAAGCACACTGCCGCCGGGTAGTAAGAGTGTACTACCCAGTGGTGGTGTTTGATACTGTGTAGTGCGGCCCGCACTACACTGACAAGTGAGCAGTGCTCTGGACCGCGGTCAGCAGCGCGACCCCCCTGCTTGCATGCCGCCGGACCAATCCTCGCTCGACGCCCCCTAGTTACACCACTGGATATCGCTCATGGAGCAAATCGTCTAGTGTGTACGCATCATTAGTAGCTGATTGGTTGGAGCACCATTTAAGATTAGTAATGAGTGATAACAAGAATATCACTCGTTGATAAATCTGGACCTTAGGGGTCTATTCACTAAGCCTTGGAGAGAGATATAGTGGAGAGAGATAAAGTACCAACCAATCAACCCCTAACAGTCACTTTACAGGCTGTGTTTGAAAAATGACAGTTGGGAGCTAATTGGTTGGTACTTTATCTCTCTCCAAGGCTTAGTGAATAGAACCCTTAGTGTTTTTATTTTTCCTAGCACCTCTACACTCGGAGCCAGGGGGCCTTGGGAATTTTAAATACATATATAACTGCTTCTTTGGCAATTAATGGAGACAAAGCACTGAGGCCTGATTCAGAGATGGACCCAGTTCCGGTATTTATGCTGTTGGGCGATTATCGGAAGACTGCACATGCGGTGCCTTTCAATGTGTGTGCACAAGGTCCCACTGCGATCCCGCCCTCCTGTGAACGCAGAGAGATTGACCAGAAGGCAGCGTTAGGGGGTGAAAATGGAGTATTTGGGGGAGGTGACAGGGGAGTGGTTGGATAAATGCAGGCGTGGTGAAGCCATTTTAGGGGTGGGTACCAGCAGGTATCTGCAATCCTGTATGCAGAAATCATCCCCCCAGGGTGTCTGCCCAGCCGGCCTTGCAGTGTGACTAGGAGGCTACTCAGGCCAGCTAACATTGGTGTACTCAGCTGCTTTTCCAATTGCGATGACTGCGGTGGACATATCTATGCTATTTGGAAGGAAGCGCATTTATTCACAGATTCGCACCTCTACAGCTAGCTAACGGCGTATGTGCAGGATCTGTAATTGTAATGCCTCCCTCTGCGAGATCTCTCGCAGTTCCCCCAAGCCGCAGCCTGATTGACAGGCCGCGGCCATTTGGGAGAGAGGAGTGGGCGGGGCCAGCCTCTATTCCCAAGAACGGGGATGCTTAGCCCACGTTCCCTGGGAGTGCAGAAGCCAGGGCCTGCGTCTTCCTATGGAGCTGCAAGGGGCAGTCTGAGTTACCTCAGGGTTACTCAAATTGCTGATGGTCTCGCTGAAGATCCAGAGCTGCATCTTAGGATGCTTCCCTGCGGCTGTGCAGTACCGTACAACTCAGGCCCTATATCTCCTATCACTTAGACATACATACACACTTGATTGAATTAACCTACCAGTATGAGAGGTAGCTGGAGCACACCCACGCAAACACAGGGGAAACATATAAACTCCACACACAAGGGCTATGGAATTGAACTCATGACCTCAGTGCTGTGAGGGAGTAATGCTAACCACTATGCCATCCATGCTGCCCATTTACTGTACCATCTACACTGCACAAATGCTAGGCAAACAGTACAAATCTCCTTTCCGGGCATACTGCTCGAATTCCATTGTCAGACACATTGAAGTGTTTACACTGTCTTGCAGGCTTCTATATTTATGCATCCATAAGTGTATATTACAGGGCATTCATGACAGTCAGTCACTAGTGGCTTTAGCCACATTTCACCAACGGCATAGTCAACCACATAATCAGACCCCGTTTCACAGACCTCAGATGCTCAGACATTTCTGCTAGCCACATAGTCAGATCCCATTGCAGACTTCAGTATTGGTCACATTGCATAAGCTCTTTTTAGTCAGCCACATAATCAGACCCCATTAGACAGACCCCACCAGAGTACTGGCTTTCAGCATTCATATAGACGGACTCATTTAATTCAATTAATATGGCAAAAAAATAAAAATAAACTATAAAAACATAGGGCCTGATTCAGAGCCACTCGTAAGCGGCAGCTCGTTTGCTCCGAGCGATGTTTGCCCAACTGCGCATGCGTACGGATCGTTATACGCATGCGCGAACCAGTCAGTGCGGTCGAAATTCATGTGCTCGCAAAATAGCGAATGCCTGCTAATTTGAGTGACAGGAGGAGGCGTATGTGGGTGGTAACAGGGGAAGGTGCTTGAAAACGGGGAGTGGAAATCCGATCGCAGGCGTGCTTAGAGGTCAAAACGGGCGTTTTAAGGGAGTGCATAATTAATCCAGCAGCGTCATTGACCACGTCACTTGGTTTTTTTAACTCAGAACTGCTCGCAAAATTTCTTTTTTCAAATTTACGTTCGCATGTTTTGCTCGCTCGTTCAGACTTAGAGGCGTGAACAGACCGCAAAGTTCGAACGGTTCATTTGAATAGCCACCCCTTTTTAGAAAACGAACGACCGCAAATAGCGAGCGGCTCTGAATGAGGGCCATAATTCAGAAGATTGAAGGTCTCCTAATCAGAGCCCCACTTCAACCTGGGGCATTGCTAGTTTCTCAGGTTCCATCTCCAGAGCCAGGGTTGACATACATTTTCTCCAACACACAATAAAATAACAAGAGAGGCTAATAAAAGAGGATATTTCTGTTTATACTGGACATTTATGTCTATTACAGCTATACCGGTGCATGATCATTAAATAATTATCTATATATAAATAAATAATATAAGAATAAAGTTTTATATGTGGCATTAGGCCACATATAAAATTTCAACAGCAAAAAAAACAGTCTTCTGAAAATGTACAATGTAGCGTTGACCACACGCCACTGTCTGCATCCCAGCAGAACCTCACCATTAACATCTCATCAGTGAGAAGCAGGGCTATTTTTCAGCAGGAACAAGCAGCAACCCAGTTCCTGAACCTCTCATTAACTATGACGTAATGTCCTGGTCCTGGGCCAAAATTTATTTTCCATTAGATAAGTTGTATGTTAAAGATCCTTTTTAGTGCCTCCTTTTCTAAATACTATATATATGTATGTATATAAAATATATTTATATGTATATATTCTCTATGGGAGAATTATTTTTGTTGGAGTCAACCTTAATTTAAGAGCACTCCTTTTTATCGGTGCGGAGGGTAACGCCATTACCCTATAGAAGCCTATGGGCTTCTTACAGCACCCAACGCCTCGCCGTCGCCCAGCACTGACCCCCACTCACCTGCTCTCCATGGTTGCTGTCCTGTGCTCCTGCTGGGTCCTCCGTCTCCTCCTAATCTTCTTCCGGGTGCAGGGAGGAGGAGGAGAATCCCAGGACCTCCTGCACAGGTCACCAGCAGGAAGCGCACGGGGCACGGAGGGGGCGGGGTCCCACGGAGACCCCCTCACCTGGCGACGGCTGCTTCGCAAAGGGCAGCTCTTATCGCAAGAGCTGTGATTTGCGATACTAATCGCATATGTTAGTAAATATGCGATTAGTAAGGTTACGGTGACTGGCGGAATGGTCACCGCAACCTTACTACTTCCCACTGTAGGTATGAGAATGTCTTTAGGTGAAGGTATAGCCAGAATCTTAGGCTGTTATGCTACAGTCTGGTGCTCTTATGTAGGTAAAACATGATGTCAAGTTGGCGCACACCGGAGGGGTTTACAGTTGCCTTTGGTGATATTAGCCGAGTTGCCGCTGAATGTGGGCATTTATTAGGATACTAACAAAGATCCCATATCTGATGTTTTACAGCTGGTCATGGATAAATGAAAGTGGTAAGAGTAAACAACGGAAGCCTATGTATACTACTAATGTATATATTAAATTGCTAAAAGTATCTGAGTGACATCACAAGCACTTGAAAATTGCAGGAATCAGCATACAGCGGCCTCTGAAATATTTAGTACAGCAATATGGAAAAGAAACAGACTAATCCAAGAAGCAGCATATAACAGTAACTAATGTCGCATGCAAGACAGCTGTGATTAACATCAGGACGACCCTTACTTACTGTACGTCCCGTCTTTACTATCTTCCCTGATTCAGCAAGGAACGCAATTGCTAATATGCACGCAATCGGCCGATTGTTGCGTACTGAGCATGCGTATACATCGCAGTACACGTACGCGAAATAGCTATTGCGATCGGGACTGTGACTACGCAGACCCATTGCAGAGTGATTGACAGGAAGTGTCATTTATAGGTGGTGTGGGGGATGGTCGGTGAACGCAGGCGTGACAGTGCGTTTTAACGTCATTGCAGGGGCGTGCATAAATTATCCACTACGATGCCATACACAGCCTGAGGCCTGATAGCGTGTGTGGTCGTTAGAAATTCCTGAGTAAGGTCAGAGCTTGTACAAGTGTGCGTGAGGCTGTGATGGTACTCAGTGTTACCGATGGTGTCACAGTCTTGTTAAACATTACGGATGTGTGGTAAGTAAAGTGCGCGTCCTTGTGTAGTGCTGCGAGGGAATAGCAATCGCTTTGAATTAGCATACTATCGCAGTTGAACTGCTTACGTAAACGCTATTGCATTACGATAGTGAATCAAACCCTCTGCTCATACATTAACAGGCTCCATCACAACAACACAAAAAGCTTCACCAACGACAACATGGCGAATAAACTACTTCCTGTGTGTGGCAAAAGGCACCTTCTAAAACAGCGAGTGCATAAAAATATTAGATTTACCCACACCCAACTTTATCTTCATTTTCAGCCCCCTCCCCGCCTTTTTTTTTTTAAACTGAATTTATTCGCACAAGAACAACTTTTTTCCTTTTTATTTATTGTAGAAATACAATAATAGTACTATGAGTTTATAAGTAGTATAAAAGTCAAAGTAGACTGCATGACTGGTGGCAAGCAACATTAAAATAATGCAAGACTGTAGCACTTCTACCATACAGACTGCAGTGGAAGTGGAAGGGGCTGGTCATAGTGACTTACAGCAAGCAGCCAGCTCAATCGCTAAAGGAGCTGCACAGACTCTCACTCTTAGGGGTCTATTTACTAAGCAGTGTTAGGAGACAGAGTGAAAAGTGATAAGGTGACAGCCAATCAGCTCCCAACTCCAATCTCACAGGCTGTGTTTGAAAAATGACAGTTAGGAGTTGATTGGCTGGCACCTTATCCTAGAACTGCTTAGTAAATAGACCCCTGTGTCATGATGAAGATGTAGAATGGCTTGTAAGAAGGGAAGAGGGGAGTCTGGGCCTGATTTAGAAGTAGACATTAATGTTGTAGCGGCTACGAATTTTGTTGCTACCGCCAATGTATGCTAATGCACAGCCAATTGGCTGTCTACTGAGACGCCCACCGGCTGCAGCTGCAATTCGCTGCGGTGCACAAATAGTCGCACCATAGAGCGGACAACGGCTGCATCTTTGGACTATGGTTACTGAGAATGGCTGTCGGAGCCGGTGGAACTGCATCTTGAGATGCAGTCCCTGACACCAGCACGCTCCCGACATGCTCTCCAATGAAAGCCACACCGCTCAGTCACTGCCCAGGAAATCCTATCTGCGTACCCTGGCTGTAACTGGCGAGAAGCATACTCAGTGTGTATCTGAGGCATGCGCATATATAAAACATTGGGCTCTTGCGGTCACCTCTGACTGTCTCAAAGTGTCAGGGTCCAAACTGGACCCATATTTATGGTGGAAGCACCTTCAGGCCCAAAGAAAATATGTTAATGTATAACAACCCCAGGATATGTAGAACTCAGCTATATATAATACAGTGTGTGAGGCTAGTGCCCCATCATTGCCTGACTCAGTGGCGTAACTATAAATTTTGCTCCCCCATGCCAAAAAAGTTTCAGGCACCTCCCCCCACCCAAAGATCAAACACACCCAAAGACTACGTTTAAGGTGTGTGGTTACATGATACAGCAACGTGCCTTACACATTATGACACACTAAGTAATGCCACTTATAACACAGTGTGCCACACCGGAATGCCCCTTACAACACATTATGCCACACCGGAGTGCCCCTTACAACACATTATGCCACACAGCAATGCCCCTTACACATCCCACACAATAATGCCACATATAACACATAATGACATACAGTAAAGCGCTTATAACAAATTTATGCCATGCTGTAGTGCCCCTATTTCACATTATGCCACACTGTAATGCCACATACAACAGATTATGCCACATACAACACATTATGCCACACAGTAATGCCCCTTACACATTATGCCACACAGTAATGCCCCTAATAGCACATTGTGCACACAGTAATGCCAAATACACATTATGCCAAACAGTAATGCCCATTACATCCCACCCTGACAGATCTACTTCACCAACCCTCCTTTCTGCTCCTGCCAGTCCATCACCTCAGCTCAAGACAGGTTGCACAGTTTTTATGTCCGTGTAGAACCAGATTATTGGGAACATAGTTTATAACCTGTAAACTGTGTATCAAATTAGTGCCCCTTATACAGTGCCCCCTGTAGTTGTGCCCCAAAATGCAATGCCCCTATACTAGTGCCCCTTATGCAATGCCCTCTGTAGTAGTGCCCCTTTTGCAATGTCCCCTGTAGTAGTGCCCATTATGCAATGTCCCCTGTAGTAGTGCCCATTATGCAATGCCCCCTGTAGTAGTGCCCCTTATGCAATGTCCCCTGTAGTAGTGCCCCTTATGCAATGCCCCCTGTAGTAATGCCCCTTATGCAATGCCCCCTGTAGTAGTGCCCATTATGCAGGGCCCCCTGTAGTAGTGCCCATTATGCAGGGCCCCCTGTAGTGCCCCTTCTAGTAGTTAGCCCCCTGTAGTGCCCCTTCTAGTAGTTAGCCGCCTGTAGTTAGCCCCCTGTAGTTAGCCGCCTGTAGTTGCTCTGCACGCACACAAACACATACACAAAAGAAAAAAACACAAACACTTACCTTTATCCCCGCTCCAGTGCTGCTGCCGTCCATACCCCGGCGTCCGCTCCTCGGCACTATGGGAGTGACGTCATTATGTCACTCCCATAGTGCTCTGCGGGACCCGGAAGATGGAGCTCACTCCTGAGCTCCGTCACCCGGCGTCCGCTCCTCTGCACTATGGGAGTGACGTCATGACGTCACTCCCATAGTGCCCCGCGGGACCCGGAAGACGGAGGGAGCTCCGTCCTCCGGCTGCCGCCGGGGGTTTGAATAGGAGCCGGGCGCCCGCTGGTAACACACTCAGTGGGTGCCCGGCAGATGGAGGGTGCAGGGGGTGCGACCCCCTGCACCCTCCGTAGTTACTACTACTGCCCCCATTGCCCCCAAGCTACCCAGCGCCTCCAAGCCACCGCGGGGGCTGCGGGGGCAGTAGTTACGCCACTGGCCTGACTCACTACCCCAAACTAAGGATTTTTGTTGGCTTTCTTGTAGCCTTGCTTTAAATAGCATTAAAAGGACATTTTTACCCAGTGGCAATTTACAGATACGCACCCATTTCCCCAGACTTCAGAATGGCCTGGGTCTCTGCTGTATCCTGATCCTCCTTGGAATTTCAAAATTCTTCTGCCAGGAGAACCAGCACTAAGATAGCCAGGAGAGTGGATTTAATTAATTAAAGGTGTCCACCTAATCAACATCATCCTGATGGGATCCTTACTCCTAGCAATTTTGTGAGTGTGAGTTCTTTCACATAGGCTCAAGGTAAAATAATAGTGAGTAAGAAGTATACCAAGTGATACAATTAAAGGCTCCTGCCAGTTCTACCCTTTTCCTCGTTAAGGTAAACGGTCCTCTTACTCCAGCAGCAGAAGTTCCATTGCTGCTACCCTTCTGTTTCATTATTGTGGTTGCTGATAAATCAGTGGTGGGCTGGATTCCTGAGTTGGCCACGAAGTAGCTTCTGCCAGACTCTGAAAAGTAACGAGCTGCTCCAAATTATGGATGGCCATCGATGAGCGATGTTTCACTCTATTGATGTTTTCAATGGCGATGGTTTTTCCATTTGATGGTTTACACCAAGGATGGGGATCCTCAGAATTATTTGGTCTGTCCCTCAGAGCTTTTTTATGCTAGCCTCATCTGCCTAGCAGGGTGCCTAGAATTGCACTTTGCCGCCAGAATCTATGTAGCAGTGCCACCTGGAGTGTCCTTAGGACACTTCAGATGGTCACACCGCTGCCCTTACAGCTCCCCGGCATTGCTGTATCAAAATGGCCCTTAGCAGAAAAAAGGTTCCCCACCCCTGGTTTGTACCATCGCTTGCTTCTTGGCAATGGTTGTTTACCGATTTTTGGCGATGTCATTCTGGCCACATACACCACAAAGAGAAACTCCGAGTAAGTGGCAGAGCTCTTTTGTGCATTCACAACTATCTCTCTCCATTGCACATGAGCGTACCATAGATGGTACAAACCAGCAAATGGTTTTCCAAAAATGGTTATATACAATGGTTGGGCAGAAGCAATTTTGGAAAAACTGAAACAGTTCAATACCGACCTTTCAGCTCTACCTCAAGTCCCGACACAGAACATGACGCCCAGAACCTGCATGATGACGTGACACAATGTGCGACCAAACAAGGCTCTTGCAGGAATAGGGCTTTCAGCCCAATTTAATCATGGACCTCAATAGAGCAGAGAAAGAACTACAGGCAGGGGCAGAACTATGGGAGACGATGGAGGCGCCTGCCGCCGGGCGCCAGCACTGAAGGGGCACCTCCTCCATCACCCACAATATATTCACCCCATTTAGGGCTGTAAATATGGGGGATAGGAGGGCAGTAAATGATAACTTGCCTTCGGGCACCTGGGATGAACTTACGCCACTGACTACAGGTCAGATATGAGAAGAAAGGGTGGGGGCTTAGACAAAAAATTCTAAAGTAGAATGACTTGTTTCATACCCTGATCAGATTCTATTTGCAAAACATAAGAAAATTATTAATTTACAAACTGGGAAATTATTTTGCAGAATTTTTACTTATGTTTCAATTACATTTTTATATGAAGCATGAATACTAACTGGTCAGCTCAATCATAAATAGCACAATTGGGCTAGGTTGTGGTACCCCCTCAAAACCCCAGATCAGGTTCTACATTTTACAGCACACCCCCTCCCCACCTTCAGCACAAACTGTAGCTGCCAGTACCTGGATTTGCTAATAACTCTAAAACAATCCCATTATGTTACCCACGCTGTGCGTCACTGACTGGCTGATCCTTTTGACAATGTGAAAACTATCCAGAGCCCAAACCACCAAAGACGCAGCAGCTGCTGGGCTGCAGGGTGATTTATGGATGTTATGTCTTGAAATCCAATTCAAAGTCATATAGTAATTTCCCCAGTTATCCATAGATAGGGCTGCCGTAGTTATTACATGCAAAACCAGGTCTGTCTTAAACTTTGCTAAAGTCGTGAAATTCCCCAACTATTATTTGTATTTTCCTCCCTGGATTTATATAGAATTTAAATTATAGCAAAATAAGTACAGAGTTATGGTTGAGGGAGACAGGAGACAGCCCTGGTTAAACCGAAAGATAAGTACCTACTACCAATAGGGTACAGCTCAGTGTGGTCCAAGATGGAGGGCCCACTGCTGTGGCTGTGGAGGGTTATCACACCATTTCTCTAAGGGGCATATGCAACTGGCTGCAAACTGGGCAGCGTGACTTTTTACAGGTGTGGTATAAGAGATAGACAGCAATTAGTTAGACAATGTCTAGATAGACACCAGATGTTAGACAGTCAGTAGATAGACAGGGAAAAAAAGTTCGACACAGACAAAAATCAGACACACTAAAGTTAGACATGTAAAAAGTTCGACAGGTACAAAAGGTGGACAGGGTCAAAAGTTCGACATGAAAATGATCTGCACAAAAATGGTCGACAATTTTTTTTTTTTTAGCTCTAATCTTCACCCTAACCCTAACCATCTGGGTATGTGCCTAACCTTCCAGTAAGTGCCTAACCCAAACCCTCCCCCTGGTGCTTAACCCTAACCTTCCTTCCTGGTGCTTAACCCTAACTGTGGGGGTAAGTGCCTAACCCTAACGAAAAAAAAGTGTCGACCATTTTTGTGTTGATCATTTTCATGTCGAACTTTTTACATGTCTAACTTTAGTGTGTCTGACTTTTTTCTGTGTCAAACTTTTATCCTGGTCTAACTATTGACTGTCTAACATCTGGTCTCTATCTAGACATTGTCTAACTAATTACTGTCTGTCTATAGTCGGGAACCCGGATTCAATGGCAAAACCAGCATGTTTTTGTTTGCGCCTCCGGAATTGGTGATAGCTTTTCAAAAGTCCTTATTTTATTGTATAAATGTCAGAATAACGTGAAATGCCGCTGGCACATCACTCCTAATGAATATCATGTATTTAAAGGTGTTTAAATAATAAAGACATCTCATTTTACATGTCATATTCTCTAAATAAGCGGTTCCCAAACGCAGGCCTGACACAGGACGGATCGCAATTGCGATCATAGCTGCGAAAATATGCTACTGCTTGGCAAAGCTCAGCCGGTATAATGACGCCCACTGCTGCCTTCTCACATCCTTCCAATGGTCGCTCTTCTGCGTAAACATCGGTACCATTGACGCACATCGGCCAGTCACGCAGCATTTACAGCAGCTCTGACCAGCCGCAAACACTGCAAGTCTCCTCGCACACAGAGGGCTCTCATGCTGTCATCAAACGGACAGACGCGTCTGCGTTCTACTCAACACCCCCAAACGCTGACAGCCTGTCACTCACTTTGCGATGGACTCCTCTGTGCATCCGTAGTTGCAGTGCATGAGCAGTGCGGCTTTTACGAATGCGCGATGGCAATAGCTCGATGTGCGTTTGTAGTTGCATGTGCAATCGGTCCTCAGTCAGGCTCTCAGTCCTGAGCACAGTTGGTTAAATCAAACTGACTGATGAACTAATAAGGGACCTATTCATCAAACGATAAATAGTTTCTGCATATTTAGGTTACCAGGCCATTCATCATAAGGGGTCTGATAGGACCCCCTGATATTCAGCAAACTCTGAAAACTGAAAGTTTTCGGAGTTTGCTTCCGAGAACAAGCGCCATCTTCTGCCACCCTCCTCCGGGGATGTGAAGAGTAATCCGAGCGGATTTCTGCGCCGCCTTCTCACGGACTCCCTGGCAGCTGTGCGCAACTAGGCCAGAGGCCTGAGGGAGTTAGAATATATTTATGAACTGAAGACAGGGAAAGGACTGAAGGATTGATTAGTTTTTAATTTACTTATTTTAATGTTTTGGATTCTTAAAAAAAATGTATGAGCTTCTGCCATCAAATTCTATTGGGGTGATTCAATTGTTTTAGCCCTGGCTATTTCTTTTGGGTGCCCGATGGAGCAATTCAATTGTTGCTGCGTTTGGGCGCCCATAGCCTCCAGGGGTGGCGAGCAAAAAATGTGCGAAAAGTCAGCTTTTAGGATCAAGACTGGATTAACAATGGGGCGGGTGGAGCTACATGGAGTCATGTGTCCTGTCAAATAAATCAACAAGCTGGTGTAATGTCTGACACTGTTCTGTTGTAATCTTAACCTGGGCTGTATGCATGTCCCTCTCTCTCTCTCTCAAGATATATCTACATATATTTATATATATACACATATATATTTATATGTACATATATATATATATATATATATATATATATATATATATATATATGCGTGTGTGTATGTGAATGTATAACCTCTCTTTATCTGCTGCTCTGTCCGGCTCGGATATATTTATTTATTTAAGATATATATTTAAAAAAGATGGACGCTCCAGTAATCCAATGTAGGTAGAGTACCAGAAATAAAGCAATGTTGGTGGTCAACATTTACAATGTCAACAGCATTGATAACCTCATTAATATTGATGCCTGCAAAAAGTCAACATCAGAATATAGACATTGTTGATTTTGTCATAAGGTGACATTTCCAGCAGGGTTGGGGTTAGGGACAGGAGAAGAAAACCTGCATGTTGACATTGTTACAATGTCGACATAACATCCATGTCAACTAGCTGAATGTCAACATGGTCAATGTCAACATCATTTACATGATGATTGTCAACATTGTAACTGTCTAATTAATATATCAAACCCTTTTGAACTATGGAGCACCGTTCGCATCAGCAATCCATCCATCCATACACATAATGGCCCTGATTCTGAGACAGACGGATCTCTGGGCCTGATTCAGTCGGTCGCTCTGAGAGAGCACTCGCTCTGAATCAGGGCCGGTCTTTTTTTTTTTACAGAACGGCCTCCTGGCCGCTCGCATAGCTGTGGGTGGCCACCCACAGCTATAGCGAGCGGCCATGATGATGGTCGCGATGGTCAAGACCATCGCGACCATCGTGCTTGCGATGAGACCCTTGTGGTAGGGTCTCGTTGCTGCAAGCCCCAGAGAGATTTCGGCTCTAACAGAGCCGGAATTTCTCCACTGACATCACTTGTGATGTCAGTGAGGCCCGCCCCAAACGGTAGGCGTTCCCATGGGAACGCCTCCGTCCGGACAGCCACCCCCCAACCCGCCCACCAAAGGGGGCGTGCTGTCACTCAACATCGACAGCGCGCCCCCTTTAGTGCGAGACCCGGAGCGACGGATTGCCAGTCGCTATCCTGGTCTCGCACATGCGCACGACGGAGCCGGCTCCGTCGTGCGCATGCCCTCTGGGCCACCATCGACCCGGTTGCGAGCGCTCAGCGCTTGCGACCGGGTCTAAATCAGGCCCTCTGTTCAAGGGCATAGATGGCGAGTGTTTGCTCGCAGCACATGTGCAGATGTAAATGGAAGGTTTTTCTTCGTATCTCCGTATTATTCTTATGCCACGTATACATTAAATGATTTGCTCCATGAGCGATAACGTTTAGTGGGTCAACGACAGTGGTGTGCTCAATGTCGTTAACGACATTGAGCACACACACTGAACGATATCATTAACGAAATCGTTCAGTGCCAGAACCCTCCATCATCCCCGAACCTGCACAACCTGACGATATCGTCCGGTTGGACAGCAGGTTCGGCGATGGGTGACCTCGTCAACGACCAACAGGAGCGCGCATCGCTGGTTGTTGACAGCGCTGGTAGTTGAAGGCATGTCCACTGGACGATATTGCGGACGATGAACGATAACGATATCATTATCGTTCAAAACGCCCAATATATCGTCTAGTGGATATGCGGCATTAGTCAGACAAAACATTTCCAGATCTGTCTTTCCGTGAAATAAGGCATTTTTGGCCGGGAACTTGGAAGTGACAATGTAAGCACATGTAACCAACCTCACTTGTGGGAGTTTCATGGGCGTGTTGTGGACATATATCTAAAGTGCCATGCGAATCTGTGTCATATGTACAGGTCTAGTACGCCTGTTACTGATGCATCTCTTGCATCCAGCATGGTCTGGTGCAAGTGCTGATACTAATGATGACAGTCACGGAGGGTGGCATAAATTCAATGAACGGTATGGGTTTCATCTTGCAGATGCACGAACCCCCACATTAGTGCTACAGATTGTTACTTGTAAAGTGGATGCACAGCCAATTTAATATATGCCTACATGCATGTCTCAGACTGTCTTTTTCCTTGGAAGGTGACAGAAATGTGTGTTTGGAGATATAACTGGTTTCAGGTTTCGTCCTTATTAGAAGACGACCAGCTGGAGACTCACCTGATGGTGGGCTATTTAATATAATAGTGGTGCTCCAAGGGAGGGTACTTCATGTATTCCAATCTGCAAAGCAGTAAGTTCACCCTTAACACCCTAGACCAGTATTGCCATTGCAGCTATTAATTTTTTGAAAAAGGCTACAGCTAAGAAAGCAGTTCATTTATCATTTGCTTCAGTGGCTAGTGATGTGTGATAAACACTTCTAGAAATATGGCAATAAACAGTGAACAATTTTAGATATTTTTCTTTTTTATTAATCTAAATCACAGGTTCTCAAACTCGGTCCTCAGGACCCCAAACAGTGCATGTTTTCCAGGTCTCCTCACAGAATCACAAGGGAAATAATAAGTTCCACATGTGGATCTTTTAAAATGTGTCAAATGAATATGTGAGTAATGAACACACCTGTGCACCTGCTGGGTGACCTGCAAAACGTGACCTGTGTGGTGTCCTTAGGACCGAGTTTGAGAACCACTGATCTAAACTATTCTAGCACTCAAAAAAGGCAGACAAGTTCACAAAAAACATTTTTATTTGTTATAGCTATAAAGAAAACTGGCTACAGGTAGGCGCTAGCTATGCCTTTAAAGGGGATGTAGTTAGGAAGCCGGCGGTCAAAATGCCGACCGCCAGCTTCCCGACTGTGAAATCCTGGCATGGGACTAATGATAGACGTTTAAATACCGACGCTTATCATCAGCCCCACGCCGAAATTCCGACACCCGGCATACCGATCGTAGGTAAGCCGGGCGTCGTGAGCGCTTAGCCGCAGGGGGGGGGAGAGTTAGGATTAGTGGCTCCCGGGGGTATTTAGGGTTAGGGAGGGTTAGGTTTAGGCTTGGGGGGTTAGGGTCAGGCACCACCGGGGGGGAGGTTAGGCTTAGTCGCCCCCCCCGGGAGGGTTAGGTTTAGGGTGCGGGGTGGGGAGGTTAGGGTTGGGCATCCCTAAGGGAGGGTTAGGAGGGGAGAGGGGTAGGGATAGCCTACTTACCTACTTACCTCCCCGGTCGGGATCTTCAGCTGCCGGCCTTTCCGGCATCGGTTCTTCATCCACCGGGCTTAGTTACGGCGGTGATTCATACCGATTCCTTCTCATGCAACTAGCCTGTGCAGACCACATACACACAGACCTGGTCACACCCCCACATGAATAGTCTCCATCACCGCAGTGCTGGTCCCCCCCCCGCAGTCACACAATAGGCCCTTCATAAATTTCAGCTCCATGCCCATATGGACCTTAATCTGGCACTGTTTAGGATGACCAAACGGGAGTTTGCGCGCCCAAAGTAGGACGTTAGATGGGGTTAGCTGCTAAACCATGTGCTTTTAGGTGCCCACACAGATCAACAATTGGATTGCGCCGTCGGACGCCCATAAAATACATTTGAATCACCCTTTATGTTTCTATATCTTCCTGCTCACGTGTATGGATGTCAACCCAGAATCAACATCACTATTGTAGTCACAGGTGCTCAGGGATACATTCATACTTGCCAGCTCTCCCAGTTTATCAGGTAGACTCCCTGAAATAGTAGCAGTCTCCCTGACTCCCTGAAGATTGTGCCAGATTAAGCCTTTGGGGGGCCCGGGGTACATAAGACAGGAGGGCCCTCCCACTCTTGTCAGCTCCACCTCCCTGGCTATGTGTGTGCCAGACATACAAATGATCTCTCTATGAAGTTCTCCAGGAAATTCTGCACCACACATAGGGGCCTATTCATTAAACGTAAAAATTCTCTGGAGATAATTAGCTTTAGAACTCTCATGGAGTTCTAGCTAATTATAGGTGGAATTCATCATTCCACCTCTCCATAAGTATCTATTCCGAAAAGCTGTCATTTTTGCGATTACAGCTTTTCGGGAAATAGATACTTTTCCCTGCCTACACTACCATATCGCTTCTGGAAACAGTGCTGCGCATGCGCTGTTACATCTGTAAAACCAGCGCATGCGCAGCACTGCCTACAGATGCGTTAAGTTTCGTACCCCCCCCCCCCCCCCCGACTTACCTGTCCGCGCAGCAGCCTCCGGCTCCGTCCTGCTGGTCTGTCATGTGGTTTCCCTGCAGACCACATGACAGATTAGAAAAAAAATATATATATTTTTTTCTTTTTCTAAACTTTCTTGTGCTCTGCTGGGGAGCACACATGACAGACCAGCCTCCGGAGCCTGAGGACGAAGCTGGAAGAGGCAGAGAAGACACATCCAGCCCCGGCTTCTAGAGATGGCTACTGAGGGAGTGTCTCATCACAATGACTTTAATCATTCAGATGTTCGAATGATTCGAGTCACTCAACGTTTGGTGTGTCGAGACACTCACCTCTGTCAGTGGGAGTCGTTAGCGCCTGGGCCGAGTGCAGAAGTATGATCAAGTCGGACTCGGATCAGAAGTGTAGGGGCGGAGCTGTCAGTAAATCAGTGAGTCGCGCTGCTGCTGCCGGGGCTCGGGGGGGGGGTGCACTGACTCGGGAGAGTAAGTGCAGAAGCAAGATCTCCAGTGCCCACAGCGTTTGCTGAGCTGCAGTGGGAGACTGCTCGTGACTGCTGAGCAGCAGCCACGGCAGTCTCCTATGCCTGTTGGGGGGAGTGATCACACTGATCGCGCCCCCCCTGGCTTTGAGCAAGGCTGAGGGTGCTAAGAGCGCCCCCCTCCTCCCCAGTGCGCAGCGCCGAGAATAGCTTTTTATTTTTATTTTCCCGGGAAGGGGGCGTGTCCACTCCTCCCGCGGTTAAGCCACGCCCCCTGTTACCCGGGCCCGCTGCTGCTCTTTACGGGCCTGCATACACACACACATACATAATGTATATATATGATAAACAAAAAAAATTACAATAACAGTTACTTACCGGGCCTGAGAGACTTTCTACACTTTTCAGGTGAACCACTTGGAATGTGGGGTGGTGGAGATCGGGGGGAGGGGGGGAGGTTTGAGGGTGCCATGAGTAGGGGGCAGAGGTGCCTCGACTGGGGGGGGGGGGTCGGGGGTGCCGTGAGAGGGGGGTAATGATGGGGGGGTTGAACAACAAGCCGATGGGAGAGAAGACGTATAGGAAGCAGGAGGGGTGAGAATTTGAATGGGTTGCTGCTTGCTGGAGCTGGGTGCAGGCGGGGATGCGGCTCCAGGAGAAGGAGGAATATACACCGGCCTCCACGTCTCAGTGTGACCAGTGTTTTGACTTGGGGGAAGGAAAGAAGGAAGGGTGACAACGCTAGCAGGAGATACTGCTGGCTGCTGCTGCTGCTGTACGATTCCTGTCTACAGCAGCACAGCATTTAAAAAGTATTTTTTCTGTCCCTGAATCCTCAGGGCCCGGTACTGGTGTCCCCTTAGTCCCCCCTGTCGCCGGGCCTGAGTTGAGCTATGTGGCTCAACTGCGTATTGTGAATCGCTCTGCCCGTCTCTACCGGCTTCAGAACGATGTCAGAGAGCTCTGCTAAACAGAGCGCTCTGTCTGCGGAGCTGCCGTGCATGTGCAGCACCTCAGATCATTCACCCCAGTCCCTGGCCTGTGCGAGAGAGAGACAATGGTGTCTCCATTGTCTCAAACAAAAAAATTGATCTGTCACTGCGGACAGCAGGTCTAGAACTAGCTCGGAGTAGCTCTGCCGGGGGGTCCCTGAGAGAGGGGGGCCCGGAGGTACTCACCACCTGTGCCCCACCCTTATATGCAGCTCTGCCTGAAGAGCCCAGCAATCTCCCAGATTGCACCTTACCCCCATTATGATGCTGTTATAGAGAGAGAGAGACGGCACAATGAGCCCTATGGCTACATGCATTTTCTGAAAAGTATCAGTGTGTTTTCATTATCAAGTAGATCTTACTAACCGCTTTGGGGCTCATTTACATTTGGAAGTAAGGCCATTTTATTACACGCCTCTCAGATGTAGCAGTACACGCCCATCACATGTATGACACGCCTCTCAGATGTATCAGTACACGCCCACTTTACAGCCACGCTCATAGATGTTGCTTTTCACAATCTCCCTGAAATGCTTTTTCAAAAGTAGGCGAGTATGGATAAATTGTAAATAACAGACTCAAAATTGCAACATAGACTGGTGTAGGAATTCAGAGCCTGACAGGCAGGAGCAGTAAAGCTGGAGATAATGGATATGATTTGGGACCCAATTTATGTTTAGAATATCCTCTAATAAAAACTTTCCATCAATGATCTATGCCTTATTGCAGTATTTGAGGATTTTGTTTTTGTTATCTGACCAATGCACACAACTATTTATTCATATGTAAAAGATAACAAATCAGGAAATAAACACATGAAAGAGTTTGCAAGCTAAAAATTGCACAAAAATGATCAAATTAATCAGAACAAAATCCTCACATGCAACAGTACCACCTAGTGCACAGAAGGTAGAACTGTTTAGGTAAAACCAATTTGCTACATGTGATGGCTTGTTTTCAAGGCGTAACGATTTTTTTATTTTTTAAGGTCAGTACAATTTTCAAAAAGCATCAAATTACTTCATTGTTTATTCAAATTCTGCCTTTAAAGGTCGGGTACACACAATATTACAAGCACAAGCTACAATAGTCACAATATATAGCACACTAGTATTTGCTATACAATGAATTGCCTAACACAATCTCATTTTTCCCATTTCAACAAGTGACCTATAAGAGATTCTTGTGGAGGAGCTATCGCAGGAGGCCACACTGCAAAGAGGTCAGTCTGCTGAGTAACCAAGGAATGCCCAGAGCAGACCCCACAACAGCCATTGAATTCCATCCTAGGTCCGTATTCAATTAGTTTCTCACTCGCAATAAAGTTTTGCCTGCCGGACTTTTCGCCTACATCGCGTATTTTAGCCGCGGAAACTTATCGTGTGTGTACCTGTGATGTGCCCTATTAAATTCCAAAAGACACGAAAACGGAGACACGCGAAGTCAGAACAGGGGAAATCAGTCTGAACCCCAAAAAAGATGCAGAAACATTGGGGATCAATGTAGTAGTGCCCGAGTAGTCCTAACACTACAGTTTGGGGTACTTAGGTTTGCACAATTGCCACTAATTTGCGTCTTTGCACAAGTGGTGAAGAATAGCATAAAGCAGTATTTTTAAGAAAAAATAAGTAGTCCTGTCAAATTTGGGATACTTGAAAATCGGTGCTAGCATCTGTAAGTTGCTAAAATGAAGTTCTATAAAAACGCACCTTAAGCAAACACCTGCAATCCAAAAAAACACCTCACCCATACTTGCAGAACCCCAAAAATATATTTCGCTAGTTGTAAAGTTTGTACCCCCACTTTGCACTTTCGCACCCATTTTCAAAGTATTTTTTGGGGTGTTTCTCACTTTTTTTAATGTAGTTATCTATTGGGGGGCTATCCCAAGGGTACCGAGTGGTTTCCCCACCTTTGCACCCCAAAATAGCGATTTTGCACTTTTTTTTTCTCCACCTATTCAGAGGCAAATCTTTTTCCTGTACGCGAAAAGTGTTTTCAGTTGAATCCGGAGATAAGTTTCCGCCTGGGGAAAAGTCGCAATAGGCGATACTTTTTCGCGGATCACGGCTTTTCGCTTCTAACTGAATACGGGCCCAAATGTTAATTCTGTAGCTAGAGATCCTCTTCTGTATGACCGTCTCCAAGTCACAGTGGTAAATAAAAATTCCAACAGGTAATCGGTTTTCTTCTTAGGAGAATTTCCAATACGGGAAAATTATTTTACCCTTTTCTATCAACATGTCGATGTCGGCCTGATATGTTGTTTCTGGCCGAATAGGAATATCCAGTGTGAGTGGACTATCTGCGCACTCCCGCAGTTGCAAGCTGCACGGCCAACCGGACGATAGCCCATGCGGCGCCGATGAAGGTAATGAAGAACGGAGAATCGTTCATTACATCGCTCAATGTGTATCCGCAGTACGATAGGTCTTCTGGTCGGGCCTACATAGTGTCCGGGTACACATGGTTAAGTGTGCACCCAGCTTAAGACACTTCAGCAAATCCTAGGGATAAAGGCAATCCCCTAGCCTCATGGGGAAATACATTAATATTTATGAGAGGGTCTGAAGGCTTGGTGACACCTCCAGCGCTTAGACCTATGGGGGAGATTTATCAAAGCTTGGAGAGAGATAAATTACCAACCAGTCCTCTTCTGTCACTTTGCAGGCCGTGTTTGAAAAATGAGTTAGGAGCTGATTGGTTGGTACTTGATCTCATTTCAAGCTCGATAAATCTCTCCATATACCTTTAAAAAGGAAAAAAAAAAAAAATCTGTACATATGGAAATTACACGTACAATGAGTACTGTGACCGGTTTATTAAGCTACAGGTGGGTGCTGATCTTACATTTTATGGCCCAGATATCATAGCCCTGGACACTGCACTCTTGCTGTAGTTGTGCTTTGCTCACACATGTGCTGTGGTCCCTTCTATGTGTTTTGCACTCTATTGCATTTGTGGTAGATTTTATCTGACAGCAGGGACGCCGTAATGTTTTTAGGTTTGGGGGGGCAAGATATAATTCCATTTTGCCGTTCCTAAATTGCTGAATGTCGCCCACTCAGGCGCAGCAGGAGTATCCAACAGACGGAACATTGTGGTGCAGCTGCAGAAGTCACATCTCACTCTATTTACACCATATAGGCAGCAGCATGGGGGGAGAGCAGAGTGTCAAGGTACCAGGTGCGGGTGTAGTATCCGGCCCCCACACATGTACCGTCACAGTGTGCTGCAGCACCTCTATCGCCCAGTCAGTGTAAGATCACTGTGCAGAACACAGTGCCGGTCATCCCTTTTAAGCATAGCAGTGACCGACATGTAACACAGAGAGCATTGCAGTTAATGCCGTATAATACTAAGAATATTGCAGTGACAGCCATAATACAGAGAACATAGCCGTCAGTGCAATATAATACAAAGAACATCACAGTGACCACCATATAATGCAGGAAACATTGCAATGACCACAATTCAATGCAGAGAGCATTGCATTGACCACCAAATAAAGCAGAGAACATTGCAGTGACCACCAAATAATGCAGAGAACATTGCAGTGACCACCGTTTAAATCAGAGAGCATTGCAGTGACCACCATATAATACAAAGAGCATTGCAGCGACCACCAAATAATGCAGGGAACATTGCAGTGCCCACCGAACAATACAGAGAGTCACAATGAATGCCAGATAGTCTCTATATTATCAGTGAACCATATACTGTATAACAGGTAATATGAATAAACCTCTAACAAACACACAATAATACCCCCCGCACACACACAAACGCACACACAATAATATCCCCCACACACATTAATACACCAGCACAGACAGTATTAAAACACCCCTCCTTTCCATTGCATAAGTATACAATGCCCCCTTAGATAACATTAAAACATTTTCACCCCACCAGTGGCACTTACCTGTCCAGAGGAAGGATCTGTCTGGTCCCTGCCTGCAGAGCTCCAGGGCATAGGAAAAGCATAAAAGATACAGGAAAGACTGGAGATGGGGTGGAGACTGGGATCTTAGGCGGGGACAGGAGGGAGTCGATTAGAATAGTCACATAGGGAAGAGGAGGGAGCGGGGACTCGGCCACTGACAGGCTAGAGCACAGGTTTCCAAACTCAGGGCTCCAGTGGAGAAGTTGTCCATAGCAACCAATCAGCTCCTACCTATTATTTTATAGACTGTAAAAGATAAATGCCACTTCAAAGCTGATTAGTTGCTATGGGCAACTTTTCCATGCTTTTACATCAGTCCTCAAGGCACCACAACAGTTCAGGTTTTATAGATATCCATGGTTGAGCACAGGTGTTTAAATCAAATTAACGGAGGTACTAATTAAGTCATGTGTGCTCAAGCATAGATTATCCTCAAAACCAGAACTGTTAGGGTGCCTTAAGGACAGAGTTTGGGAACCTCTGGGGTAGAGGAGAGGAGGAGGCAGAGACTCGGGGTCTCAGGGCCACAGTCAGACCCGCTCGCTAGGCTGCGTTCGCACATGCAGCCTGCCGATGTTTGCAATCTGCGTATGCATCACAGTGCGCGAACTAGTCCATGCGATCGGCAAGCGCTTGCTCGTTGGGCATAGCCAGCTCGCTACAATGAGTGACAGGACGAGCCGTTTGTGGGTGGTGACAGGGGATGGTCGATGAAAACGGGGGTGTCTGAGTGTCTTAACGCCGTTTCAGAGGCGTGCATAATTAAGACGCAGCGTCATAGTACACATCGCATAGTTGTTTTACACACTTGGTGCCTCTCTCATATGTTGGGGGGGGGAGGAAGGGGGCGAGGTGCCCCCTTGCCACCCCACAGCTCGACAAGCCTCTATGCTTCAAGTAAAGGGATCTTTGACACCCATGTTAATAACCGGGAGTATTTCAGCGTGCAGATGTGAACACAGACCACAGATGAAATTGCTACAGCAGGGCCATAGCTAGAGTAGTGCGGCTGGTGCCATCGCACAGGGCACCACAGGTCAGGGGGCGCTGTGTGGACCTGTCAAATTTCTGTTTATCATTCTTGCTTGTAGCTTCCTCTTATTTCATCCCCAGCATCTCCTGCCCTCCCCTATCTCTTCCCTGGCCCTTCCCCATGAGGCCCTGGCCCTTTTTTGGGTGCATTATGTCCCTTTGAAAAATGAGGGGGTCGCCAATGCTCTTTCTGGCACAGGGTACCAAAAAGTCTAGTTACGGCTCTGGCTGACAGTATGACCTTGCCAGTTGTTACACAAAAATTCAAGTATAAAAACACCTGTTTGGGTAATATAGTTTGTGGGAATGTAAATGTATAATACTTTGAATAGAATAAGACACAAAAACTGGCTTTAGAAGTTTATTACAAAGTTCCCTAAAAAAAAGGGCAAATTCTAACAAGTTTATTTCCATTTTCTTGGCATACTCAAATATTCCATTGCAAAACATCGATGTGACATTTAAACAACATTATAATCCTGACATTTCCATTAAAGCTACCTTATCAACTTTATGTATGGCTAGTGGGTTAACAAACATCTTATACTTGTGAAACAGGACCAATAAGTTTATTTAACAGCCAATCAATGTAATCTTTACCAACTAGTGTAAAAAAAAAGGTGTATTGATAATTACTAAAAGAATTACATTTAGTAAAGTAATAATGGCAAAACAGAGATGGTGTGGGTATACCAAGTGCATACAAATTCATAGGTCACCAAGAAGGGTCTTGTACTGAAGTGATAAGCTGCATTCTCATGAATACTAGTCCGCCCACAAAATGGCTGCCATCTACTCTTTGCAGAAAATGGCTGAACTTAAAAAGATAGAGTACTTCCCAGAACTATCAGTGAACATCTTCGTCTCTGAGAAGTGTCGCTTTACTGCATTGATTAGATTTAAGCTGGGCATACACTATACAATTTTCTGTCAGATAGCTGTCCAATCTGGCTGGTTGGAATGAAAAGCTGGTAATGTATGGGAGCAAATGACAATCATCCATTTGCTCACAAACACTGGAAAATAGCCAAAAAATGGTTGTTCAGACAAATTGGTTAAAAGTAAAACACACAAATTGAACCAATTTGAACATTTTTTTTTGTTCTCTTTCCAGTGTTTAAAACCATATGATCGAAGAAACTTGTCCCCTCGCGGTCTCTCTTCTCTCACCGTGCTTCGGGCACAGTGGCTTGCTTCACTCGCCCCAGGTTTATATTCCCCCTCTATGTCCACGTGGACATACAGTAACTGATGATGTCAGGGCAATCTACGGAAGGGGATCTATACACAAACGAAGTTAAAAGGATTTTTCTTTTTCTTTTTTGGTATCCCAATTGCTGTTACTGCATATATAGTGGTCATCATTGGTCAAGAGGCACTGTATATATGTATATATTGCTATTCACATTGCTTACAGACATAAAAATGTTTACGTTGCCAGCAATAAAAAAAATCATCCAGTAAAACAGGAAGAAATGTGAAACCATCACAGGGAAACTATTAATGGTCAATATTGTGCATCATAAAAAATAAATGTATTTCACTTTTAGGTGGCATACTAAAACATTTTGCCAATTTATATCTTTCACATTTGGGGGGAGATGCATCACGTCTTGGAGGGGGAGAGGGAGACAGCGGAGAAAAATAAAGTACCAACCAATCAGCTTCTGTCATTTTTCAAGCACAGCCTGTAACGTGACAGTTAGAAGCTGATTGATGGGCACTTTAGCTCTCTCCAAGGCTTGATACTGTACATCCCCCCCCCCTTGGTCTTTGCAACCTATCCTGTATTTGTTTGACATTTGAATTCTATTTCAGCAAAGTTCACTGTAGTCCTGCCAAAGTTTCATTTGTTTTACTTTTGCTTGACAATTTGTCAACCATGTTCTCCATTGTATTAAAAAATAAATAAGATTAAAATCTGGATAAAAGGACAATGGGAAATAGTTTAATGTGTCCCCATCACCTACCACAGTACCATGATATGGGGAGGTGACAGGCACACTTTAACCCCTTCCCATACCATATTCAAGACAATGCAGCCTAAGATTGAGGAACTAGAGACCTCAAGAAGGCATGAGATACTTTGTGGGACAATTACTGCTTCATCCCACAAAATGCTCTATGTAGGCAATGAGTATTAACACTGATAATGATTAGAGTAAGAAATAGCCAGGACAAACCATGTTACAATGCAAGGGGTGCAAATACATACTTTTTTTTTTTTTTGCATGCGGGGTAAATACTGGCTGCTTTTGCATGTAGCCCACAAATACTGCACAGCTTTATTTTTACACTGCAATTTAGATTTCAGTTTGAACACACCCCTCCAAAATCGAAATCTCTCTGAAAATATTAAATCTGCCCCCTCCCCCCAGCATTGCAACATGGTTTTGACAAGGGTGCACAATTACTTTCTCTATCTTACACTATTCCCAAATCAGGCCCCAAGTCTGCAAGGGCCTGCGTTGTCCGTTCTGTCAATAGAGGACCTGAACTAGGATTTGAATGTAAAGAGAGGTCTTCACGCTTGAATTTCCATGTTTGAGTACCACGCATTTTAAAGATATGTGCAACCTGAAATTTAGGGTACGGATGTACTGGCAGCAGAGATGCACCCAATAGTGATACACTTTATTTTCTTGTGTTCTGTAATGTAACTTGTACTGTGTCCGGTGGTAGCACCCTCTTTGCAATGTATTGATACAAATAAAACAATCGGATAATAGGGGTTATCTTTGTCATGTTGTAAATATTGCGGCAATTGTATGAATACCTGTGCGATTGTCGCATCTCTGCTACACAACTTCCAAACTTGCACACAGTTACTGTTCCCGCAAAAGATAAACCATATTAATTAATGCATTTAAAAAGTTACATCCAACCTTCTCCAATGGGCGAGCTTAGCTGGTGTGCGCCCTCCTTTTCTGTATAGCCCTTGTATGTGTGCTTGAGTTGCATCTCCAAGAACAAAGTACAGGTTGAGTCTCCCATATCCAAAATGCTTGGGACCAGGGGTATTTTGGATATCAGAATATTCCGTATATTGGAATAATTGCATACCATAATGAAATATCTTGGAATCTAAACATAGAATGTATTTGTTTTATATACACCTTATACACACAGCCTGAAGGTAATTTTATACAATATTTTGAATAATTTTGTGCATCCAAAAAATGTGTGTGTACATACATGAAATTAATTTATGTTTCATATACACAAAGCCTGAAGGTTATTTTATATTATATTTAAAAAAATGTTTTGCCCTAAACAAAGTTTTTGTATATTGAGCCATCAGAAAGCAAAGGTTTCACTATCTCAGTCATGCTAAAAATTTTCCGTATTTTGGAATATTCCATATTTCGGAATATTTGGATATGGGAGACTCAACCTGTACTGCAAATTACACACAAAGCTGAATAAAGATTATAATTTTGCTTCAAGACTCATTTATGTCGCGGAAATGCACTAAAGTGCTACTGCAAAGCAGGATCAAAAACCAGAATGAGCATCCAGCTATTTTGGCATGGCGTTTGGAATTCACATACATGAATAATACTCATGCCTTTGTAACAGTGATCAGAGTGACAAAGAGATTAGGTGGCACAAACAATGTAAACTTGTAGGACTGTAAATGCATATAAATGATGCATACATTGTCATTCAAAACTTAAATGGTAAAGTAATCAGTAGCAGTGAACCTCTGACTAACCTCATTAGGCTGGCAACCCTGGCCTGTGGCTATGTAGAGATTTGTTTCCCGCTGGAGTGTATCACAATTATATTTTTTCAGATCATTGTCAGATGCCAGACTAAAGTTTGAAACGTTAGTTTACTATAGATCAGGGCACTAGATAAAACTGGAGGAATACAAAAAGGATATACTGAAGTTTGTCGTACATTTGAGAGTGATCGTAGCCCCTAACTAGTCCTCCTGCACACAATGTCCTGTCTGCAGTGTCGCACAGCCCTGGATTTCGGCTGCGATGTGAGATGGATACAGTATGTCGTCTCTGGGAAAACCGGCGGCTTGCAACAGCTCCCTGTGTGGGAAGCAGCCGGTGAGTAACATTTAACGATTATGCGTTAATGCTGCTTTCTAAGTGCATCTAGACCAGTGTTGGCTAACCTTGACACTCCAGCTGTTGTGAAACTATATATCCCACAGCATGCCCTGCCACAGTTTTAGCATGCCCTAATCGCAAAACTGTAGCAGTGCATGCTGGGTTATGTAGTTACATAACAGCTGGAGTGTCAAGGTTAGCCAACACTGATCTAGACCAACTTTTTGTGACTGTGACCATTGTGCTCAACATGGGGGCTACAAATAAATGTCATACAGGCATCAGAGGCAAGTGGACTCTTGTGCTTACAACGTTTACAATTGGTTGATATTCGAGAAATCTAAATATTACATTGGTGTCCCACATTAATACACCTCTGGCACACTGTGTAATGTAATGTTCATTGGCAAGGTTTATAGATCATCGGCCCGCTGTCCTTAATCACAGGAGGCAACCAATTTATTGACCCACAAATATTTATTGTGCATTATTAGGCAGTGGGCCAGCCATATGTTGATTTATTTCACATAATGGGAGGTATTTATCAAAGCTTGGAGATATAAAATTGTAAGTGATAAAGTACCAACCAATCAGTTTTTAACTTACATTGTACAGGCTGTGTTTGAAAAATGACAGGAGCTGATTGGTTGGTACTCACAGTTCTATCTCTCTCTAAGCTTTGATAAGCACCCCCATTAATGTGAGATATAACATGAAACAAATCAGAGAAACTCCAATATACCGTGATCAAAGTAGCCAAAATACAACGTTTACCAGCTGCATAATGTTTGCTTAATTGTCAATCTGTCCAGCAACTACAGATGGGTCTAGGTAATGAAAATACTTGATAGCAATGAAAGTGCCTAAAATATTCAAGGACTATTACATGTTCATGGACATTTATTGTAAAAATAAGAATGTGAACCAGCTTCCTTCAAAATCACATTGGTGCAAAGGATCAGGTTGCTATAACCCATAGTAACAGGATTATAGTTGTGTTTACAAAATGAAAGCAGACCTCTGATTGGTTACAGCAATTTTGTCCTGCATAACAGCTTTCATAAAAGTGACCAACTATATTTAACTATTGCTCCTCAGTGACGCCACGTAGCAGCCATCTGTTTTCTTAGCACTAGAGGCAATTACTATTGAACGGTCTATAGGCTTGGTAAGTATGTGTAAGCCAAGGCACAGCTTTTGGTGGCGTTACTACTCTCCATGGTACAATGTATGTAGTTTCTAAATTAAATCTATCACTTTAAACCAGCAGCCTGTAAGAAGTGTTTCCAAATACACATTCACGCAGGCTAGAAATGTAGAAGGTTAATTGCCCATTAAATAAATTATGTATCCAACACAAACAAAGTTATAGGTGTTTGCAAAAGTTTTCATACCTTGATATGTCCCGGTATAATATTTAAAACTTGCCTGGCAGTAGTCTGTGAGAAAAGTACCCATAAATATAGTTTTGTACAAAAAAAAAAAATATGTTTTGTGGTCATAAGAAAACATTTACATATAGGTACTGTGACAGTGTGGCCTTTCATGGTTAAATGACCGCAGTTACAAGCATCATTGACTGCAGGACACTTGTGTATACCGATGTGCACCACAAATATCTGACTTCATGGTACTTTTACTAGACTTTGGGAACTAGAATAAAGTTTTTGATAATGTGCAAAAGCATCTCAATCCTCTAGTAAAAAGAGAAAACTGCATTAACAGAATAAACATATACTGCCATTACTATTCCTTTGTCCTGAAACCTACAGATGGCAGAATCTGACATAGTTTCCACTAACAGAATCATAAATATAGGCGTAAAGGAGATTGCCTTGACCCCAGTGTTCTAGAACCAGTAGGGAATTTTTAAAGACCACAGCGTTCAGGAAACAACTGAAACTGCGCCATAAAGACATACTCCGCAGAGCCCACACTACAATTAACCATAAAAAAACGCATTTTTACTTGCTTGATTCTACTTTGCTACAGTACAAGGGGCAGGGTCTGTCAGATTTGCTGCAGGTTCCCATAGTGTTCTTATGTTTCACAGCAAATTTTAATCTAAAATGAACGTTGTTTGCTCATAAAGAGAGTTTTCAGACCACTAAAATATATGTAAACCATTGGATTCAGATAAAACCAGCACTGGTAAGCAGATTGCCTCCAGGGACGAAACAACCAATTCTTTACAGTAGATGTAGATTATCTGTACTTGCGATGCACAGTCCATCCGATCTTAATTCCGCTGTAAGATTTATTTTTTTTTGGTTAAGTTATCAGAAACAGTCCAAATCAATACATGTTCAAGAGGAATCGGTGAACCTCATATGTTATCATTGCTTTATCACACTCCTTCCATCACAACTCGTCCTACAAGACAGACAGATATGGTAAAATCTTCCACATCTAAAATTAAACGCATTAAGAAACAGAAGAAAATAGAAAATGGTGATGTCATACTGCTCTGTTCTAAAATGTGTACAGGAGATTAAAGCAGGTCTCCACCCAAATCGCATTTCAAAACACTTTCTGTTAAACATGTTTTAATAACGTTACCAACCATCACTTACATCCCCAATAAAGGCAACCCGTCGCTATGCCTCAATGCCCTAATAACTAGCATTCACGCGTTATGAAAACTGGTTGCCAAGGCGCATTAAGACATGACGGAGAATTTAGCAGTTACTTTGTCTAAAAGAAACAAATTACATCCAAACAACAAGTCGGCAAAGTCAGATAATTAGCAAACAGTTGTTAAACAGAAAAAAAATAAATATTTAAATACGGTCATTAAGATTTGGGTTAATATTACCTCTAGTTTGGATTAGAGATCAGACATTTATTTTAAGTCATATAAAAAAATACAATAAATATAAAAACACAGATACATTTGCAATTTACCTTTTTAGCCGGCCTTTGCTGACCTTTAATAAATCCTATCCTGGACGTTATAATGTTGACTATATCTTTGGCATCTTTTCTTTCTATAAGTTCACCATCAATATTTTTCTGTAAAGAGAGAAAATAAGAGTTATCGACATTAGAAATCTGTAGAATTACTCCTTTGCACCAATGTAATCATGCTGCATGTTTAAGCCACTTAGGAGTTGTTGTACATAAGCGGACCCTGGTGGGCACTGCTGAGAACTGTACGCTCCTGGACGGACCGCACTACTACGCCCAGGAATGCCTACTGTTTCTGGTTCGGGATAGGAAGCAAGGAGCATTCATTTACCAGAAAGCCCCCTCCCCAAAAACAGGATCTGGGGATAAAAAGGACCCGGCAATCATGGAAAGAAGAGACTTCCTAGCAGGAAGAGAAGATGTTGTATGGCAGGGTGTAGTTAGTAAGCCAAGGTGTATTCCTGCAATTGGTGTGGAGCATCACATAGTCTACTATGTATGTATGTATGTATGTATGTATGTATGTATGGGGTTTGGCGCAGTGCACATCTGCTCGTTTGTTTGTGGGCTCCACATAGTCTACAACTGATCCTGATCTTGAAAATCCATTTTTTTAAAATGTTTCTTTTTTTCAAGCAGTGTACTTTAAAAAGAAACAATTCCCTAAAACAAGCGCTGATTTGACACGTAGAATAGCCTTATAGCAGTAGATATACATGCAAAACATCAGCAGGTGGACCGCAGATATCGACCTGGGTAAACGCAGATGATGCAGGAATCTTGACTGTCAAGATTGTAACGTGTGTGGCCAGGTATAGGGAAGTCCTGATAATAGGCTTACAGATAGCAAGGTAGCATGCATAGGAATAATAAAGCTGGGTACACACTAAGTCGAAGAGTCGGCTGACCTATATGACGATTGTGTGTACACACTTACCAATCGTCTTCCCAAAGTGCCGGACCTGACAGTTCAACTGGGTGGGCAATTTAAATTGCCCGCCCAGCTGAGCTGTCAATCACCGTCGGTTCCCGGAAGCATGTGTACGGGTAAGCAGCGTGTCGTCCGTACACACCAGCAGATGACCGATATATATTTCAGATATATCGCCCATCTGCTGTGCTGCAAGTCCCATCCGATGTGTCTGTGAGCAACATCGTTCACAGACATATCGACTAACGATCATACTGTATGTATCACAATTTTGTAAAGAGTTATTTTGTGACCAAAACCTGAACGTGGTCTATTTTACATGCTTTACCTTTTTAGATCCCAGGTATGGGTAGAATTTCACGGTGGGATAAGCTCTGATGCCTGCGGATTGGCACGTATGTCCATAGGCTTGGCAGTCCAATTTTCCAGCCTTTACTTTACCTTTAAGAAGCTATAAACAGTGTCAGATTAAGCAGAGGATAACTTCTGTTCTCCATTCAAAGTCAACTGAAGGTAGAAGCTTTTTATTTATTTATTTTTTAAATATTCAATATACATTTTAATGTGCACACTTAGCAGCTGATACCTTCAGGCAACAACTGCATACTTAGAAAATGCTAATCATTAACTAACGTTCACATTCTGACCTGCAGAAAACGTAACATTTCAGGGGAACTATAAGTGCATAATGATAACTTCCAGCTAAAGGAAAAGAAACTAGTGGAGCGTATTTAATGTAACAGACTAATGGGCTATAAACAAGACCTGCCAAGTTTCTGCTGCCATCTAGAGGACTAGTCTGGTGGTGTTCGGTAAGGACACAATGCAGATAAAAGGGCATAAAAACATATGTAAAATAGAAGATAACACAGGGGCTATTTTGTGTATTATTAATGTAGTAATTGGACAGTTGCAACAAAACCAACCAGTGCACTAAAAATCTTGGTCAAACTACCTAAAAAGAAGAATGAATAAATACATAAATAAATATTAACCAAAAGGCATAGTGTAGATAGGATATTCCATATACAGCTATACATACATACATACATAATGGTCTGCAAAAGTATTCACCCCTTCAAAAAGACAATAGATTTGTCTACATTACAAATGACGCTTAAACAGTTTTTATTTTTACTGTGAACCAGGAAGGCTCTTGATGATTTTTAACTCATAATTCATAAATCATGACCTGTGAAAAGTTTTTTTTTTTTTTTTTTTAAATAACTTTAAAATGCTGCTTGAATAGTTATTCAACCCCTACAGACTAGCACTATGTAGAACCACATTTTCCTGAAATATCAGCTTTAAGTATGTCTTGGTAAGTTTCGACCAGGTTTGCACACAGGGCCCAAATCAGACCCGCTCGCTAGATGCGTTCGCAAGCAGCCATCAGCTGCCAAAGTATACAAATCCTGCGATCGCACAAAAAGACATCAGCACGCCCACTAAGTCTTGGCGTGTGATCGTGGTATGTATTTAGACGCCCACCAGCCTGTCTTAAGACGCCCACTTTCCCTTAGCAATACACATAATCTCCAGGAAGTGTATGCAACAATCGGTAACATCGGACCCATACGCAGCACTTGTGGCTGACCATACCCTACTGCAAGCACTGCGAGTGCTGCTGTGTGTAATTCAGCCATGTGACGTGTATTATGACACTGCGTCTTAATTATGCAGTCCTCTGAAACGGCATTGAGACGCACACAGACATGACTGTGTTCGCACCATCACACCCCCCTTTTCCATCGACCAACCCGTCACCACCCACAAATGGCTCGTCCTGTTAATCTAGCGAGGAGTCTATGTACGAGGGGCGATCGTATGGACTGGTTCACGCATGAACACTGCGTCTTATACGCATGCGCAGATTGCAAACATCGGCAGGCTACGTGCGAACGCAGCCTAGCGAGCGGGTCTGAATCGGGCCCACAGTTGGAGTGAGAGTGAGTTTTGCCCATTCTTCCTTACGGATTTGCTTCAGCATTTTCAGGTTGGTTGGATGACGTTTGCGGACTGCAGTTTTCATATAGTGCCCCAGATTCTCAATTGTAATGAGATCTGAACTTTAACTTAGCCATTGTAGAACATTCACCTTTTTGTTGTTCAACCACACTAGTGTTATGTTGTGCTTGGGATCACTGTCCTGCTGAAAGGTGCACTTTCCCCAAGCTTTAGTTTTCTAGCAGATTGAAGCAGGTTGTCTTGTAATATCTCCCTGTATTTTGCACAATCCATTGGCCCTCTATTTTTTTTAACCAAATGCCCAGTCTCCACTGATAAAAGCATCCCACAACATGCTGCCACCCCTAACTGTCACTGTTGGAATGGTGTTTGCTGAGGAATTGGCAGTGTTAGGTCTGTACCACACATAGGGGTCGATTTAGGTGCGATCATCTTGCGTCCGCATGTAAGTGCGTCTATATGCCCCACTTACAGTACCTCTGGACTAGCAGATTTTTGTTTGCAGCCCCAGGGGGCAGCGAGTCCAGGGTGTGATAGGGCAGCGAGTTTGGGTGCCGTTGCATCAGCAACTAGCCCCCCTCACATGCGGGGGGTGAGCTAATTGATTAGACTCCAAATAGTTTGAATTGGATATTCAGAGCTCTTGCTATGGATGACTGATGCACCTTCACTCTTGTCTCAGCCACTGAACTGTGCAGCTCCTACAAAATGATAGTTGGCCTCTCTGTGGCTCCATCACAAATCACCTTCTTGCTCTGACGTTTTGAGAGATGGCATTGTCTAGGTAGTGCCTGGGTGGTATGATGCAGCTTCCAATTCCTCATCCAACAGTGATCCCTGGGATTTCCAAGCACTTGGATATCATTTTGTAGCCTATTCCTAACTTGTTCATATCTATAACGTTATCATAACTATTCTAATAGGGGTATTCAATATGGGAGCGAAAAGTATGTGCTGGACTTTTCGCTCCACATCGGAGACTTTCCTGGGATGAAGTATCGCTTTGTCCCCGTATTCAATATGAAACCTACGAAAACGGGAAGGTGCGAAGTGGGATCTGCGTAAAAAAATGAATTTTTCCTTGAATAAATTGTAGGACCCCCCTAAAGTTGTAAAAATGTGGGGGATCACTATGGGTACCCCTGTTTTAGCTTGCAAATGAAAGTCGGGGATTTAAATAGCCGCAGCAGGTGTTTTTTTCCCGACATTGAAGAAGTGATGCAGAAGAGCACTTAGGTTATTTTTTTCGTTTTTTTAAGTGGTCCCATCAAATTTGGGGTACATGAAAATGGGTACTAGCATATTTTTATGTCCCTAAAGTAAGTTTTAAAAAATTCTGCAACTATGCACCTGCCACTAATAGCCTATTCTAGAAAACACCTGCCGCATACTTGCAGAATAGCCCTGAACCTATTTCCCTATTTTTAAACACTTTTTTCAGCATTTTTTTTTTTTCACCCCAATTTTTAAATTAATTTTTTGGGGTGTCCCTATTTTTTTTTTTTTTTTTTGACACAGTTCTTTTTAAAATGTTATTCCCAGGGGTGCAGGCTATTTTTTTTTAAGCCTGCACCCCTAAACCCCAATTCTGCACTTTTTTTCGCCACCTATTCAGTGGTGAAAAGTTATCCCAGTTTTCTTTTCAAAGACTTCTCGAACCTGCGAAAAGTCTTTGAAATTGAATATGGTGTAAAACTAAAACCTGCGATAATGACATCATAGGTGCGATATTAACGCAAAAACTGAGTTTTCGCTCCATATTGAATTCCCCTATTAGAATGCTATTTGGTGTCATTTTCACAGCTTTCATTCAGACTCACCAATGTACATTTAAATATGGGGTCTTTTATCAATAAAAGCTGATTTTTTTAAAATGATACAGATGTGGAGGCTAATTGAAAAGCCAATTATTAGAATAATATCTTTCATCTGTGTAAACTTGGAGCTTCCACAGCACAGGGGTTGAATCCTTATGCAAGTAACATTTTTCAGTTTTTTTTTTTCTTTTGTTAATGTTGTGTCATTTCTAATAAAGACAAATCTGTTAAGCTCTTAGTGGGATTTA
Organism: Taudactylus pleione; assembly: GCA_031769625.1. Taxonomy (NCBI): domain Eukaryota; kingdom Metazoa; phylum Chordata; class Amphibia; order Anura; family Myobatrachidae; genus Taudactylus; species Taudactylus pleione. The sequence continues at coordinate 2,930,469 of JAUIMM010000187.1, read as the reverse complement.
ATACTTTTGCAATCCACTAATCTATGTATGTACAGTATATAAAATAAATCAAAACATACTGCTAAATAATACACTTGCTGAGTAAATCATTGGTAGTTACCCTAGCCACTTGTTCAAATTCCGGCGCGAAGCTCCTACACGGTCCGCACCACGGGGCATAGAAATCTAACACCCAGTGTTCGTTCCCGTTTAGCACTTTTTCATTGAAGCTTTCTGGTGTCAAATCAATAGCAACTTTAGGTAAATATCTGCACATAAGGGGAAAAAAGGAAATTAGACCATAAGAACTGAAGTGGTGCATTATATTATAACCTATAACTTACTGTACATTTCTTTTGTTTGTTCATAGATTTATAATTAAAGCACAAGGGAAAAAAAAGACTAACATTACAAAGGATATGTATATTTTTAAAGCTTTTTATCCCTTCTGAACTTTTTCCTATCTTAATTAAGGTATTTAAATCCATTAGGCACTACTGTATAATCATAAAATGAATACATTTGTTTAACACATAGGGGGAGGGGCCCTAGATTGCACACCCTAAGCACAATGTGAGGTGCTACCTGCTGAGACTTGTAGTGCTGCAAGCAGAAAGAGAGACAAATGCAAGTGCACACTGGGCCTGATTCAGAGCCGCTCGTAAGCGGCCGCTCGTTCGCTCCGAGCGATGTTCGCACATCTGCGCATGCGTATGGGTTGTAATGCGCATGTGCCAACCAGTCAGTGCGGTCGGAAATCGTGTGCTCGCAAAATAGCGACTGCCTGCTAATTTGAGTGACAGAATGAGGCGTTTGTGGGTGGTAACAGGGGAAGGTGCTTGAAAGCGGGGAGTGGAGATCCGAACGCAGGCGTGCCAAACAGTCAAACCGGGCGTTTTAAGGGTGTGCATAATTAACAAAGCAGCGTCATCGACCACGTCACTTGGTTGTTTCTTAGCCTGAACTGTTCGCATGATTGCGGTAGGAAAATCCAACCACAAGCACTGCGAGCAGTTCATACGCCTTTCGATGTACTCGATTAATCTAATAAATAGCGGAGATGACGTATGATGCGAGCGGCCAAGGGGCGTCTTTACAAAATAGCGAGCGCATGTTATGTTCGCTCGCTCAGACATAGAGGCGTCAACAGACCGCAAAGAGCGAGCGCTCAATTTAAATAGCCAGACCCTATTTCTGAACGAGCGTCCGCAAATAGCGTCCGGCTCTGAATCAGGCCCTCTAACCATGATGAACCTAATAATAATACTGCTAAATTACATCCAAGTGGTTCTTAGCATAATAATGGCCATAATTATGGGCCTGCCCACCGCGTCCAGGTAATCTCTATCAGGCAGGTCCTTAACACTCCTATGGAACAAATACAGGACACGGGACATCCCCAGGCCAACCCAGCAGAACCGCCCCATGGCATCACACTAGTGAGAGATTTGAAGTGAGGGTTCAAGAATAATAAGAAAGCCTATGTGTTAAGTCCTACATAAGTAGGAGGTTATAATAAAAAGTGTATCAAGTGCTACATATATAAAAAACAAACTAAAGAAGTGAAAACGTGTACATTACGATGCCATGAACCAGTCCAGCCACCTCAGCCCAGAGAGCCACGCACCCCAATACCAGTCCCAAAACTGGCACACGGCATATGTATAATAGGTCTTACCCACAGTGTGCCTCATTAGATGTGCAGTCTTAGAGGGGGGATTTCCAAATGTTTGATCTTAGAGTGAGTGTGGCCACGTCATGTTTAGCACTTAACGAGCATCATAGAAAGTGCAACGAATGTAATACCGCAGACATATACAGCGCCAGCGTTGACAGCAAGCAGTTAGATGCACAGCTCCATTACATCCCTTATTCTGCATGTTGTGGCCACAGACGGCTATTGTGGTCATGATTCGAGCCATTGGCCTGGCTGGAAATGGGAAGGGGGGGTCCAGGCAACTGGAAACCCCCCCCCCCCCCCCTGATTTTGCCTTTGGGCATGGAACTCTGTTAGTAGTTACAAGTTCTAATAATATTGCAATATAAATTTAGTTACACGCATAACTTACGAAAGTCCCCAGTTCTTTAGTGAGTGGGAATCTCTCTGCCAGCCACTGTACGATCTACAACAAAACAAGATAGATTCTGGTCATTATTATATCTAAGCAAGTTGTGTTGCTTAAACCTGCACCAAAGCCTAACACAAAACATTTCACTAACATGCTCTCCGACTCGACTTTCTCTGTTCCTTGTACAGCCCTGGCTGAAAACGGGAGAGGAACTGAGGGTGGCAAACAAAAATTGTACCCAGACGTCTGCTGGGGTTTCCGACTAGGTGAAGGGGGATGTTAGTAAATAGGTGGTAGCGCAGGTTTAAACAAATGATGCACTCCACTAGGGAGCATAGAACACAACAGACGGTAAATGCAGTAGTTCTACTCACTGGTAATAATTGCGATTCTCTCGATTTGCTGGGTAAAGTCTAATTTCTGGATATGCTTGAACATATTGCTGGCTGCAAAGGGAACTGTATTTTTGACAGTCAACAGTGCCAACACTGATCAATCCAGTTAAATGCTGAAAAAGAATGCAATAAATCTCAGAAAGTACATTAAACCAAAACAGGATCATGTCACATATGCATATGTGCAAAATTGTCTCTGGCTGCTGTATTAACTAAATAAATAGAACCCTGTATAAATAACTACACATTCAATAACGTTCCATATTTTCCCCCGGGCAGCATTAAATATGGAGATAGATGGAAAGCAGACAACAGTGCTGGTGTATGCACACAATATACAGTTAGTGCCCCTAGTCACAAGTTCAATAACTACATTACACAAAGCCACTTGGAATAGAAATCTATTAAATATGGAAGTTCCACGTATAGGGAGTTCGTAAAGTCCCTCTGCAGTGACTGTGTACTAAGTGTGTGACAGACTGACAGTGACGGCTCCAGAAGTGGTGCTGCAGCGCCGTCCAAAATTCAAACAGGAGCCACCAACTGCCACCCCGAACATCACCAGCCGGGACTCACTGGCAGTTGGTGTGGCTCCCCTATTTGAATTTTGGATTGTCACACACTTAGCACAGTCACTGCGGAGGGACTTTCCTAACTCCCTCTTTATACAGTACCAGTAGTTGGTGCTTATTTCAGCTCCAACTAAACAGTTCTTTAATCTTCTTAAAGACTCATCCATGCTTTCTCATACATTTGCATTTATTAATACAGCGGTCCTGATTCGGCGTGGCACACAATGCTACTGCACCTGCAGAGATTTGGCTGATTTCAGACGGATCTCTGGCACCAGGTATAGGGCTGGTGCGCCGATAGTGATGGCCATTTTCACATGCCATGTCGTACACAACCAGTGGCGGTTCTAGGGGTGGGCTAACAGGGCAGTCACCCGGGGCGCCGGCCCCTAGAGGGCGCCACTGAGTCCCCAGAAGGTAAAAAAAAAATGTCCATAATAAAACAGCGCCGGTCCCCCCCGCGTTGCCGGGCGCCCGCTGATATTTGTTATCAGTGGGCACCCGGCTCCCTCCCTGCAAAGGCAGCCGAAGCTCACTCCAGAGCTCCGGCTCCCGCATAGAGCACTATGGGGTGGACGTCATGACGTCTCTCCCATAGATCCATGGTGGAGCCGCGGTCAGACCGGACGGCAGCAGACGCAGGAGCGGGGCCTAAGGTAAGTATTGTGTTTGTAAATTTTATTTTTCAGAAGGGAGGAATGGGGGCATTACTACTGGGGGCATGTCTATAAGGGGGCATTACTACTGGGGGCATGCCTATAAGGGGGCATTACTACTGGGGGCATGTCTATAAGGGGGCATTACTACTGGGGACATGTCTACAGGGGGGCATTACTACTGGGGACATGTCTATAAGGGGCATTACTACTGGGGGTATTACTACTGGGGGCAAGTCTATAAGGGGCATTAGTACTGGGGGCATGTCTATAAGTGGGCATTACTACTGGGGGCAAGTCTATAAGGGGACATTACTACTGGGGGCATATCTATAAGGGGGAATTCCTACTGGGGGCACTAATGGGGGCAATCCAACTTTGGGCACTACTATAGGGGGCATTATTACTGGGGCACTACTAATGTGGGCACTACTATAGGGGGCATTACTACTGTAGGCATTGTATTAGAGGCACTACTACTCAGTACTGTGGGCCTTGTGTATAAGGGGCACTAATTTGGGCATTGTGTAAAAGGGGCACCACTGTGTGTCATAACATGAATAAAGGACTAATGTGTGGCATAATTTGAATTGGGGATAATGTATTATAAAGGGAATTACTGCATGTGGCATAATGTGCTATACAGGGCATTACAGCATGTGGCATAATGTGTTATACAGGGCATTACTGCATGTGGCATAATGTGTTATACAGGGCATTACTGCATGTGGCATAATGTGTTATACAGGGCATTACTGCGTGTGGCATAATGTGTTATACAGGGCATTACTGCGTGTGGCATAATGTGTTATACAGGGCATTACTGCATGTGGCATAATGTATTTATAAAGGGCATTACAGTGTAAGGCGCATTGCTGCACATGGCAATTATTCGCCACGAGGGGAGAGCTTGGGGGAAGCCCAGCACCTTCATAAGTGCTGGGCATGCCCCACAGTGTGATGAATTGGGGGTGTTCCGCAAGGACACGCCTCCTTTCCGGAAATGCGTGTGCTTTGCAACTGTGAACTTTCGCCCTGAGCTCCACAATGTCTAGAACCGGCCCTGTACACAACCTAACAACCAGTCCCTGTCAATTTAAGCCACACACAAATCCCCTAGCACTGCACATTCCCCATAGCAGTGCACACAAGTCCTTGCAGAATGGCCTTAGGTCCCAGCGTCAGCCTGTATAAAAATGATCACATTCTCGCAAGAATAAATATAAAAGATCCCAAAATACAAATATTAACATCCAATTACCCGTGCCATACGTTTCCACTCTGGCATCAGGGCTTGGCATGGGCCACACCAAGGAGCGTAAAAATCCACCATCCAGATTTCCTCCAGATTCCGTCCCTTCACCAGTTCATTAAAATTTGCAGGTGTGAGAGCAATAACGGAGGGATTGCGAAGATCCTACATTGAGAAGGCAATTTTACATTTTGAAGTGTAAGGAAGGCAATCTTTATGGTTTCTTGAATATCAACATTCAGACAGCAACATTTTGTAATACCCATAACGAAGTCTGGAGGTAGAGTATGAATAAAAAAATAAATAAAAAAAAAAAGGACTACAAAGTTACATTATGTTGAAAACAGTGCTCTATTACCAATATTTTTAAAGATATTTACATAAAAAGGATAACTACATCTAAAAATATTAATTTATTTAAGAACAGAGAGTGTTACTAAACCAGTGGATGGCAATGGACTTACAGTATTTCAGCAAAAAAGCAACTAGTACAAGAAATGGCTTAATAATATCCCTGTTGACCAATTCAAAACAATGTGAAGAAACTACGCAAACCTGAATGGAATTACAAAAGAAAGAAAAAACAAAAGAAAGAAGGAATAAAAAGAAAGAAAAAAACAAAAACACTAATATAAGTTTTATTACACAGTAATATTACATAATTACACATCAGTTCCGCTGCCTCCCTTTTGGATAAACACTAGCATGCACCCTTTCAAAGATGAGAACTTGACAGATACTCTCAAGATACAGACGATACTTACAAAAGAGCTTCCGATTTAATACAAAAATTAGTACTGTATGAAGTTACATTCTATATATGATGAAAGAAAATAAATGTACTTGGCTAGAAGAGATGAAGTGGGTTCTTCCATTGCTATAATGTTATGGCTATAGGACTATGGAAAAGAAGGTGACATAGTGGGGTCTACACCAGTGGCGTAACTAGGGTATTTGGAGCCCAGGGCAAATTTTAAAAGGGAGCCCCCGCCCCACCCCCCTCACAACCCGATATGTGCGCGCATGGGAAAAAAAATGGGCGTGGTCACTTAAAAATGTCAACATGACACACCCCTTTATTTTCACGCTGGACATTCCTATCCATATGCACCTTAACACCAGTAGTACCCTTTATACAGTACCCTCAGTATGCAGTTGTGGTCCCTCTTATGCAGGCCCATAGTAGTGCCCCTTATACAGTATCCCCAGTAGTGGTCCCCCTTATACAGCCCCCAATTAGTTCCCCTTACTCAGTGCCCCCAGTAGTGGTCCCCACAAATGCAGTGCCCTATGTAGTGTTCCCCCTTATGCAGTGCCCCCAGTAGCAGTCCCCACAATGCAGTGCGCCCAGTAGTGGTATCCCCTTATGCAGTGCCCTTTATATAGTGCCCCCAGCAGTGGTCCCCCTCATGCAGGTTTCCCAGTAGTGGTCCCCCTTATGCAGGCACCCAGTAGTGATCCCCCCTATCTAGTGCCCCCTGTAGTGGTACCCCCAGTGCAGTGCCCCTAGCAGTAAGCCCCTTATATAGTGCCCCCAGCAGTAGTCCCCCCCCCCTCCCATGGTAGTGGACCCCTGATGCAGGCCCCAGTAGTGACCCCCCCTATCCAGTGGTCCCTGTAGTGGTCCTGTTATTGCCCCCATTGTGGTCCCCCCAGTGCAGTGCCCCTAGTAGTAGGCCCCTTTTATAATGCCCCCAGTAGTAGTTCAAAAGTAGTGGTCCCCAGTTGAGGTTCCCCCTCCCGATTAAGTGCCCCCAGTAATAGCCCCCCCCCAGTAGAGGTCCTCCCAATAATGGTGCCCCCAGTAGTAGCCACCCCCCTCCCCCGTTGTGCCCCCACCCCCAGTAGAGGTCCCCCCAGTAGTAGCCACCCCCCTCCCCCGTTGTGCCCCCAGTAGTGCTGACAGGTTTTAAAAAAAAATATCTAAAAATATACTTACCTGAATCCACGCTGCTGCTCCGGACCGCGACACCACTCCTCCCGCCACCGCCGCCCCCTGCCAGTTCTCCCGGGCTGGCGCGCTCAGCATAATGGGAGAGACGTCATGATGTCTGTCCCATTACCCACTGCAGGAGTCGGACGGAAGTCCGGCTCTTGCAGTGGGTGCTGCAGCAATCAATGAGAGTCTATCTGACTCTCATTGGCTGCTGTTTAACACACGCATCGCCGCCAGTGATGCGTGTGTTATGCACAGCCTGAGCCCGCCTCCTGGAGCTATTGGGCAAGCGCTCAGGGGGAGGGAACGGGCTCAGGTGTGCAGCACAGGACCAGCGCTGGAAGCCTAGCGCCGGTCCTGTGTAAATGTGTAGCGCCGACCGCACTCACTGCGGTCAGCGCTACACTTGTGGCTAACTAGGGCGGGCCAGACCGTGGCCGGCGGTGCCCCCCCGCGACGCCGGTCCCACGGCGCCCAGGGCACGCACCCTGCCCGACCCCCCCCTAGTTACGCCACTGGTCTACACAAATGAACCATCAGGGAATCAGTTGCATTTGAACGCTGAGCATTTTACCATAGGGGTGTGCAAAACAATTACACATTGCTAGGCTACATGTATGCCTACTGTGTACCGCAACAATGCAAACGTACATTGCATGTACTTCAATTGGGTACATAGGGTATCAAGACACTTAAATAGCCCGAGAGACCAAATGTCCTTAAATATAGATGTGTTAGAATAATAAAGATATTACTGAGAGATGCAAATTGCAAGAAGAACCCACAGGAGGAAGCTGAACGGATTCTGAAGGTGCCCACACACATAGCGATCTGCACATGTTCAGCCGATGTGTACGATTTCCCTTGAAACTCTCCCCGGCAGCTCTGTACACGATCTCCACACAATTTGGTGTCCAGTCTTAATACGATCTCTACTGCATCCAGACTTTCACAGTGCATCGTGTCCTAGATTGTCAGATCTGCCCTACTGCACAGCAGATCTGACGATGCGATGTGCGACCAGCGGGGACTCACGATTTACTCAGTATTTGGCCATATTTTACATGATCGGTCATTCCAATGTGTCGGAATCGGCCAGATCGGGTAAAATATCGCTATGTGTGGGGGCAGCTTTAATGTGCAGACATTATCCATATGTGGACTGAATATAGACTTTGATTTAGCCTTTAAGAACAAATCTCTGGAATTATTAGCGTCTTTACTCGTTCCATTCAGGTCAGAGGTTCCCAAACGCGGTCCTCAAGGCACTAAAACAGTTCCAGTTTTAGAATTATCCATGACTGAGCACAGGTGGTTAAATTAAATTGACTGAGGTACTAATTAAGTCACCTGTGGTCAAGCAAGGATATCCTTAAAACCTGGACTGTTAGGGTGCCTTAAGGACAGAGTTTGGAAACCTCTGATTTAGGTTATAGATTATATTTATTGGTTAATTTCTGTTTTTTGTTTATATTTGATATCTATTATTTAAAAAAAAAAAAAAAATTGGTTCCATAATTTTATTCAAAAGGACTTTTAGATTAATTATATAAGGAATTAATATTTTAAACATTTGCATTGTTTGCAAAGAATTGGAAGTTCCGTTATCATATTCCCCACATGTGAACAGAGGGGGCTTTATACATGTTTATGTTTTGTAATTATCCTCGCCCTATAAATTGTGTGTGCCCCACTCCCACCCTACTTTCCGTCTATGTTCCCCTTACAAAGCAAATGATAGATTAGGATATGAAATAATGATTGATAATTTATTCATTTTTAAGAACGGCTATTTTTCTTACTGATCCACTTTCTTTCCTAAATAAGATTCTCCAGTAACAGAACAGAATAATATATGAAGACAACCATAATATACAAAGCATGCCTATGCTAACTGTTACTTCCAAACTGAAACAGATGAATTGAATGATGCATTTGATATTTTGGGATTTTTATTGGAGTACTTGGTGTTCCTGTGTGGGAAGGAACCTACAAGTACTTGGCAATATTTCTAGACATGTTCTAGAAACTTCTTTACTTGTGAATGATGACCGAGCTGATTGTATGTGTCTAAGGTAATCATTTATACAATGTACTGAAAAGTTTTTTTTATCTACGTTCTAAAGATCATAAGGGTCAATAAAGGAGATTCAAACAAGTTCCTGCAGCAGTGACATTATATGAATCACAAGAGAAATGACATGTAAAAACTGCGGAACAGTCAGTGGTGAATCATTTTTCGTATTCTTATGAACGGGACTTGCCCGAATGCCGACCAGTCACAGAACACCAAAAGAAAAATTCAAGGAGGGGCGGGGGATCAATTAAGAGATGTGCCGCTGTTACGCATATCCCGGAGAATTGCAGACATTTTCCTGTGCTCCTCTGTGGGGTGCATTGGGGAAATGTGTGATGTTGGCGACCATGAATTGCTGGTCCCCCAACTGTCACTTCACGGACATCTCTTGCAATTTATTCCCCCCCCACCCCCCAGCAAGGAGTGTATAAAACGATGGAAGAATAGGCCTTATTCGTAAATTTACTTGGGACACCGTTTCGGTCATCCAGCATAATACAGGTAGGAGTTTTCCAAAGCACAGTTGCTCCAATGTCAGAAAACATTATAGTGCACAAATGGGACACGTAAAAGTCAATGTCGCCCCACTGCCGCAGTTAATCATAGACGTAAAAATAGCTGCAATAAGCAATGCTGTATATTAGGGAGACAGAAGTTAAGAAAGTAAGAAAATTGTGAAGTACTAGTTGGATGATCTGATTTTGCGCTTTCCAAATTACTAGCTTCATCCACAAACCATAGAGCACTAAGAGGGGCAGTCCCAAATATTCCTAATAAACCTTTTAACGTATTTACATTCTAAGCAGCTGTAAGGATGGGTGGGGGGAGGGGAGGTGTTTACATAACAACAAAACAAATACCCCGCTACCACCCAACTGTTCTGATGTCATAGTGGTTCTCGCTATTAGAATATTATGTACTGTACCTCAATGAATTCCAAGATCTGGTCAGCGCTGTGATGTCCCTCGTACTCGTGAATATTAGACTGGTTGTAAACTACAGTAGTAGGATAAGCTCTTATGTTATGCTGCGGAAACAAAACAATCGCCGTCAATGGAACAACGTGAAATAGTCAATTTAAGACTACAAACGCTTTATAAGACAGGTTCAAGACCGTTTAAATCGTACTCTGCCGCTGCTACACTCCTTGTATAAATGCCATTATCTGCTCACCATATTACAGAGGCCTTCATGGATTGTGCAGTCTAGGGTCCCAAATCGGACATGACCAAATGCGCGCTTTGATGCTTTTCGTAATTCTGGCAGTAAGGCTCTACATGGGGGACACCACTTCACAAAAAGAAAACAGAAACAAAAGTCACTGACTAAATATTAACAGATTTCGGCATGACGGAAAATTGCAGTTTTATATAATCGATTTGAACATTGATTTTAGTGTATGTTTAATACTTTATAAATGCTACATTGTAAGGAGAATTTTTTTCTCTGTTTTTTTGTTGACTCTTATGCTTTTGGACTAAGTCCGCAGTGTGGGTGTTTTGTTTTAGGGGGGGGGAATTCAATTAGCCGCAGAAATACGATTACTAAACGCGCGCTAAGTTATCGCATCCTTTGCAAGTTATCTTTGCTTATCATATGTGCGTCCGCATTTTTCGTGCAATACTATTGCAGAGACGTGATTTGGCATTAGCGCAAATAATTTTTCTCGGTGGTAGCTGCGAAAAGTATAGGTGGAAATGGGCAAATCTGCCTGTTCCACAAAAAAGGAAAATGGATATAGGAAAAATGTATAAAAAAAGTGTATTGGTGGCCATAATAAATGTATTTGGGGTACTTAAAATGTGTCAAATGGCTGTTATATGCATGTTTTTAATACAGTGGAGTAATGATTTAAAGTGTTTTTTGGTCAAATAAAAATTCTTTTTAAATTGGGGGTGCAGAAAAATGGCTAAATGGATACATGTGTCACTTATATACACTTTTTAAAAAACCTTAAAAATATACCTGTAGCACCCACCTGCAATCATAAGAACATCTGTCCCATTCATATAGCACCCCCATATACAGTCAGGTGCATAAATATTGGGACATTGACAGAATTTTCATATTTTGGCCTCTATTCACCACCAAAATGGCTTTGAAATGAAACAAACAAGATGTGCTTTAACCGCAGACTTTCAGATTTAATTTGAGGGTAATTACATCCAAATCAGGTGAACGGTGTAGGAATTACAATGGTTTCTATATGTGCCTCCCACTTTTTAAGGGGCCAAAAGTAATGGGACTATCAAGTCAAAAGCTATTTCATGGACAGGAGTGGGCTATTCCATCGTTATTTCATTATCAATTAAGCAGGTAAAAGGTCTGGAGTTGATTCTAGGTGTGACATTTGCATTTGGAATCAGTTGCTGTCGACTCTCAATATGAGATCCAAAGAGCTGTCACTATCAGTGAAGCAAGCCATCATTAGGCTGAAAAATCAAAACAAACCCATCAGAGAGATAGCAAAAACTTTAGGTGTGGCCAAATCAACTGTTTGGAACATTCTTAAAAAGAAAGAACGCACCTGAGAGCTCAGCAACACCAAAAGACCCGGAAGGCCACGGAAAACAACTGTGGTGGATGACAGAAGAATTATTTCCCTGGTGAAGAAAAACCCCTTCACAACAGTTGGTCAAATCAAGAACACTCTCCAGGAGGTAGGTGTATATGTGTCAAAGTCAACAATCAAGAGAAGACTTCACAAGAGTGAATATAGAGGGTTCACCACAAGATGTAAACCATTGGTGAGCCTCAAAAACAGGAAGACCAGATTAGAGTTTGCCAAACAACATCTAAAAAAGCCATTACAGTTCTGGAACAACATCTTATGGACAGATGAGACAAAGATCAACTTGTACCAGAGTGATAGGAAGAGAAGAGTATGGAGAAGGAAAGGAACTGCTCATGATCCAAAACATACCACCTCATCAGTGAAGCATGGTGGTGGTAGTGTCATGGCGTGGGCATGTATGGCTGCCAATGGAACTGGTTCCCTTGTATTTATTGATTATGTAACTGCTGAAAAAGCAGCAGAATGAATTCTGAAGTGTTTCGGGCAATATTATATGCTCATATTCAGTCAAATGCTTCAGAACTCATTGGACGGCGCTTCACAGTGCAGATGGACAATGACCCGAAGCATACCGCAAAAGCAACCAAAGAGTTTAAGGCTAAAAAGTGGAATGTTATGCAATGGCCAAGTCAATCCCCTGACCTGAATCCAATTGAGCATGCATTTCACTTGATGAAGACAAAACTGAAGGGAAAATGCCCCAAGAACAAACAGGAACTGAAGACATTTGCAGTAGAGGCCTGGCAGAGCATCACCAGGGATGAAACCCAGCGTCTGGTGATGTCTATGCATTCCAGACTTCAGGCTGTAATTGCCTGCAAAGGATTTGCAACAAAGTATTAAAAAGTGAATGTTAGATTTAGGATTGTTTAGTTTGTCCCATTACTTTTGGCCCCTTAAAAAGTGGGAGGCACATATAGAAACCGTTGTAATTCCTACACCGTTCACCTGGTTTGGATGCAATTACCCTCAAATTAAATCTGAAAGTCTGCAGTTAAAGCACATCTTGTTGGTTTCATTTCAAAGCCATTGTGGTAGTGAATAGAGGCCAAAATATGAAATTCTGTCAATGTCCCAATATTTATGCACCTGACTGTAACTGTCCCATTCATATAGCACCCCCATATACCTGTCCCATCCATACAGCACCCCCATATACCTGACTCACATCAAATAACCCATTTTCCCGCACTTTGCAATTTTTCATCCCAAAAAAAGATGCGTCATTAATGGCCAAATGAAGCCAATTAAAAACATTTTTTTTTTGCCTAATTAGTCATTAAAGGAGAGTGTCCTTGTGGTTCTGAACCAGGTCCCTGTATTTTTAGCCAAAAAAAGGAGATTTATGGCGTTACCTTGTTAAATCCTTTTCTTCAGAATCCATAAGGGACACAGGCATTACCTTAGGTATAGGCTGGAGCAGGAGGAGTCCGGGCACCAACTAGTTAACTTTTTCTCCCATTAGCCTCAGCTCCTTCCCCTCTATACCCTGCCCCCAGCCAGCTCAGTTTAGTTAGCAAGCGCAAGGCAGGAGCAAGAAGAGGAGAAGGAAAACAGACATACATAGGAGGTCCAAACACCCACCAAAAGTAGGACTGGAAGCAGAGTAAAAATCCCACAAGCCCGATGCGTCAGGGTGGGCACTTTGTGTCCCCTATGGATTCCGAAGAAAAGGATTTAACCAGGTAAGACCATAAATCTAAGTTTCTTCTTCATGCCATAGAGGACACAGGCATTACCTAGGGACGTCCCAAAGCTATCCCCATAAGAGAGGGGATGCGCCAGAGCTGCACTGACAACCCTTCAGCCAAAATCCACGACCACAGTAGCAAAGGTGTCAAATTAATCGAATCTTAGGAAAGTATGGGCGGAGGACCACGGCGGGCGCCCTATCAAGTTGCTCAGACGAGGCACCTTGGCGAGCTGCCCAAAAAGTACCCACCGATCAGGTGGAATGATGGAATGAGTCCTCCCCACAGACGGCATAGGAAGGCCTGCACCATGGATAGTCAAAAAGAGCCAAATGGCCAAAGTCTGCCCTGAAGGAGGCCAGAGCCATCCGTGACAGATATAGAAGACAAAAAATTAACCTCTCCTACGTGGTTCTCCGGGTCCTAAGTAGCAATGTCCAAAAAGGTCTCCTCTGAAAAACAATCAGGTTCCCAAAAAAATAATAGGGACCCCAATTTCTAGAGAGATGAGAAATCTAGAAACTACCCTAGGAAGGTAGCTCAACCGACTTCAAAGAAAGGCCCTGTCCAAGAGAAAAAACAGAAATGGAGAGAGAAAGGATAGCGCACCCAAGTCTGACACACACCGGGTCGCCGCAATAGCTGTCAGGAAGACAGATGTTCATGTAAACTAACAAACGGCAGCTGTACGAAGAGTACTTATAAATAAAGATAAATTAAATAAAAAGCTAGACTGCTTAAAAGTAGAGATGAGCGAACATAGAGGATCAGAGTCCACCCGAACAGTGTTCGGGTGTTCCCCGCCTTACTCGTTTCCCCGTTCGGGGCCGAATGGCGGCCTCCTGATGTCGGATTCTTGCGAGAGAATCAGACGTCAGGGCTCCTCTAGTGTAGGGCAGACTCTGCCCTACACAGACACAAACACACAGCCGCCAGCGGCAGCTGTGTGTTTGTAATAGCAGCCAATGAGAGTCAGGCAGACTCTCATTGGCTGCTGCACGGAGGGAGCCGGTTGGAGCTCACTCATGAGCTCAGTCTTCTGGCTCCCTCCGCGCGTAATAGAGCAGAGCTGATGGCGGCAGATGCGGGGATTCAGGCAAGTTTTTTTTTTCTTATTTTATTTCTGGGTTTGTAAGGGGGCGCTACAGGGGGCACTGCTACTGGGGGGCATACTACTGATGGGGGCCTGCTAATGGGGGCACTACTACTACTGGGGCACTACTAATGGGGGACATACTACTACTGGGGGCACTGCTACTGGGGGCATGCTACTACTGGGGGCACTGCATAGGGGGCATTGTGTAAGGACACCACTGCTGGGGGCATTGTATAAGTGGCACTACTACTGTGGGCATTACTACTGTGGGCTCTGTGTAAAAGGGTCACTACTGTGGGAATTGTGTAAAAGGGGCACTACTGTGTGTCGTAATATAAATAAGAGACACTACTTTATGGTGTAATGTGAATCAGGGGCACTATGTGCGGTGTAATGTGAAGATTGTGCACTGCGACACCTAGGGCCGTAGCCCACTATGTAAACAAGTACTGTGGTTCTGCTGGCCGTACCCCACTGGGTGAGTGCACTACTTTTCATTTCTGCCACTGCTGTGTGGCAATGTGTCATAGATGTGCTTTAAACTGTGGTGTCTATGCCGCTGCTTTGTCGCTTGGTAACCAGTCAGTTCACTGCAACCTTTGGCCAATAATGGTGAAAACTATCATTTAAACTGTGAGGTGGTCTAAATTGACTGTAAATGACTGGAAATGAAGGTTATTGAGGTTAATAATACTCTAGGAAGAAAAAAAAAGCCCAAATTATGTGATTTTAGCTTTTTTTTGGTCAATTTTTGTAAAAAAATCCAAATCCAGTCACCGCAGTTTGGCAAATCCAAATCCAAAGCCAGACGACGAATTAGAACCAAATCCTGCAAAAATGGTCCGGCGCACATCCCTACTTAAAAGCAGTCTCTAACCAAGTGCCGACTCCTACAAGGCACCAAACTAAAACTGAACTGCCTGTGGCTGGGGGCAGGGGGAATCGGCATGATTTACTGCCGGACTCATGCCCGGCGGTTGGAATCCTGACAGCGGCATCCCGGCAGGAGGAGGAAATCCCGATCGTCAAAGGTAAGTATATACTAACCTATTTCATTTTCTACCCCCTAACCCTCCCTTAGGGGTGCCTAACCCTAACCTTCCCCCCCAGTGCCTAAACCTAACCCCCTTCCCCATCACCTAAACCTAACCCCCCTTCCCCATCACCTAAACCTAAGTCCCCCGGGGGGGGTGCCTAATCCTAAATCCCTCCCAGGGGTGCCTAACGCTAACCCCCCTTTCCCCTAGCCTAAACCTAACCTCCCGGGGGGAGGTGCCTAACCCTAAGTCCTCCCCGGGAACCCTAAACCTATCCCTCCTCCCCCCGCGGCTATCCGCGCTCGGCGTCCCTTCGATCGGGATGCCGGGCGTGGGGCTCCCGGCGTATGTCTAATGACAGGCGTCGGCATATCGACGCCTGCCTTAGACCCTTCCCGGGATATGACAGTCGGGAAGCTGGCTGTCAGGATTAGGTCCGCCGACTTCCCGACTGCATACCGGGCAGGGTATAGGGGGGTGGGAAGGAGCCAGGGCTGATGGGAGAAAAAGTTAAACTAGTTGACGCCTCCTAATACCCCAAGGTAATGCCTGTGTCCCCTATGGCATGAAGAAGAAATAGGAGTTTGGCACAACTTTTCACCTACTCAGGAGATGGTGAAAATTTTTCACGACAAATGGTATGGAGAATTCACACATGCGAAATGTTGCGGCTAATAGGATTGCGCAATAAGCTGTTTTACGCAGAAAAGTGGCTTACTGCGGCTAATTGAAACTTTCTTACGTTTTCCTTGTGGTGGATTTTACATTGATCAATGCAACAGTAAATAATAAATCACAGATCTTTGTACAGTGCTCAAACCTATATAAACATGATAATTGGGAGGATAGCAATTAACTACGGTATAACATGTTATAACTTTTCTAAACATTCAAGTAATACTTAATACTATTTTCAGACCTTGGACAGTCAGAATCCTGACGCATGCCTGACAAGTACCCTAACCCTCCTACAACCCCCCCCCCCCCCCAGTGCCTAACCCTAACCCCGTCAGGATGTCAGCGGTTGGG
This sequence comes from Taudactylus pleione, assembly GCA_031769625.1. Lineage (NCBI taxonomy): Eukaryota > Metazoa > Chordata > Amphibia > Anura > Myobatrachidae > Taudactylus > Taudactylus pleione. The sequence goes on along the minus strand of JAUIMM010000187.1, from coordinate 2,914,105 downwards.
ATTCTGACCGCCGGCATCACGACTGACGGAATGCCGACTACATCCCCCTTGTCTATTTTCTCACCTGTGGGGCTTGGTTAGAAGAATAATCGGGTTCACTACAGGGAGGGGGGATATTGGATGTGGACAAGTTTCAGACTTTGGCCTCATTCTTAAAGTGCCATATTCCTAGATGGGCACTAGTGTCCCCCGACGGCCATTTCTAAGGGTGCATTTAATACCCCAAGACTGCCTATTTTTGATGCCTAGCATTCCACAACACTCATCGACCAATCCTCTACTGTTCCATTAGAAATATACAGTAAGCTTCGGAAAATTAGCCTCTACTCACGGGCGCGAAGAAGTCTACCAGCCAAGGTTGTTGCTCATTCCCAGGGAAGTTCTGAGGACCCAGTGTAATGACATGAGAATTTACACTTTCTTTCGTGAAGGCCACCAAATCATAAAGATTTGTTTTTCCTTTAATTAAAAAAAATCACAAACATTCAAACCAATGAAACTGTAGAATTACTAAAAGGGTGTTAGCGGAGACACAACATTTGTATAATGATTAGCCTCTACAACAGAAGTGCTTACTCTGCATGCACATGTACAAGGCAATTATAATAATACGTATTACATAATACTGAAGACCATTAGGGGTTAATGATCCCTAAAAGGCATAGAGAAGGGAGAATCTTGTCTTCTGTAGGTGGGAAGGGAGAATATCCATAATTTCTGGTCATTACATACGGATAGGTTAATCTGTTTCTGACAAAAAGAGTATGTGTGTACATGTGTACAATATAGGCGTCTATATACTAAGTTTTGAGAGAGATAAAGTACCAACCAATCAGCTTTACAGGCTGTGTTTAAAAAAATGACAGTTTGGAGCCAATTGGTTGGTACTTTATCTACATCCACTTTCTCTCTCTCCAAGGCTTAGAGCGGTATCCAATTAGCCCCGAACATCATTCGGCACTAATTGACCCCCGCAATCGGTGGAAAATAGGGATATTTCGCCGATCATCCCCGATTTTCACCAATGTTTTTTTTATCACCCTAGCCTATTATTTCGGTCGAAATAATAGGATAGTTCTGCCGATAACGCATAGGTGCCGCTATAAGTGTTTTCGCCTTTTTTCAGGTGAAAAAAACAGCAATTATCGTGGATCTTTTTCGGGACACATCAGGTCCCGAAACCCCCTCCCCCCCCCCCCCCCTATAAGATCCCGCGTCAGGCCAAATTCAGGGCTAATTGGATAGCCCCGGGCGAGGTAATTAGCCGCGGTACTTTACCACATCTAATTAGATACCCCCCTTTGTATATAGAACCCATAGACTGTAAAGCTCCACTGGGGCAGGTTCTGATGGAACGACTGACATACTCTCCGTAAAGCGCTGCATAATATGTTAATAAATAAAGAGGGTTAGAAATTTGCCAGGAAATACCTGTGCTATTGATTTATTAATACCCATAGAATACTAATGTTCCATTAACTTCTATAGCAATTTGCTGTATTTTAGTATTTCAAATGTATTCCTGGTGGAGGCATCAGCACACTTTACACATTGTGGGACCCATCTATCGTGGAGTTTTATCATACGCAACAAGTTTTAAAACTCATTCCGTATGATAATAGTGCTCCAGCCAGTCGGTTCCCAACTGTCATCGGTTTGAAAAATGACAGTTGGGAGCAGATTGGCTGGAGCACCATTATCATACTCAAGTTTTAAAACATATTGCGTATGACAAAACTCGTTTATAAATGGGCCTCTCTGTTTGCTGTAAAAAATAACAGTTCATAAATAAATGACCGATCTACAAGCAATGATTGGGGCAGGATGTACTAAAGGGAAAAATGCAGTAAAACCCCCGAAAATGCTGTTTTCGGGGGTTTTACCACATTTTTCATATGTATAAAGCACCCAAATGCGTTGCATTCGAATGGTTCGTCCCGGTGGGTAACGCCATCTTCAGGTGGAGTTACCAAATAAAAGTGAATGTGTTTCTTTTTTGGGACACCGCTCCTGAGGGGGACTTAAAGTTAGGCACTCCCCTGGGAGGTTAGGGTTAGGGCTAGGCACCCCCCCCCCTGGGAGACTTAGGGTTAGGCACCCCCCCCCCCCCTGGGAGGTTAGGGTTAGGGCTAGGCACCCCCCCCCCTGGGAGACTTAGGGTTAGGCACCCCCCCCCCCCTGGGAGACTTAGGGTTAGGCACCCCCCCCCCCTGGGAGACTTAGGGTTAGGCACCCCCCCCCCCGGGAGACTTAGGGTTAGGCACCCCCCCCCCCCCTGGGAGACTTAGGGTTAGGCACCCCCCCCCCCCGGGAGACTTAGGGTTAGGCACCCCCCCCCCCCCCGGGAGACTTAGGGTTAGGCACCCCCCCCCCCCTGGGAGACTTAGGGTTAGGCACCCCCCCCCCCGGGAGACTTAGGGTTAGGCACCCCCCCCCCTGGGAGACTTAGGGTTAGGCACCCCCCCCCCCCGGGAGACTTAGGGTTAGGCACCCCCCCCCCCCCCGGGAGACTTAGGGTTAGGCACCCCCCCCCCCCTGGGAGACTTAGGGTTAGGCACCCCCCCCCCCTGGGAGACTTAGGGTTAGGCACCCCCCCCCCCCGGGAGACTTAGGGTTAGGCACCCCCCCCCCCCCGGGAGACTTAGGGTTAGGCACCCCCCCCCCCCTGGGAGACTTAGGGTTAGGCACCCCCCCCCCCCGGGAGACTTAGGGTTAGGCACGCCCCCCCCGGGAGACTTAGGGTTAGGCACCCCCCCCCCCGGGAGACTTAGGGTTAGGCACGCCCCCCCCCGGGAGACTTAGGGTTAGGCACCCCCCCCCCGGGAGACTTAGGGTTAGGCACCCCCCCCCCCCCCAGGAGACTTAGGGTTAGGCACCACCCCCCCCCCCCAGGAGACTTAGGGTTAGGCTGCGGGGAAGGGGGAGGTTTGGGTTAGGGTAGAAATTAGATTAGCTATACTTACCTTAATGGATGATCGGGATTTCAACCTCTGCCGGGCTGCCGCAGTCGGGATTAGAAACGCCTGCATAAATCATACTGATTCCGTCCGGGGGCATCGCAAAGGACAGCTCTTATCGGGAGAGCGGTCCTTTGAGATTTTCATTGCATTTCTAGGTACATACCACGGTAATCAACCGCAGTATGTACCCGATAAGAGACGGGATTGTACCGCATTGCGGATGTGATGCTTAGTTCAACCCGCCAAGGGACAGAATTCTATATCTATCATGAAGAAGGAACTCAAAGAACTATCACCCCTGTGATAGCACCAACTACCTGTCTGCAGCCTGGCGGTCTCCGCTACAGTTTGTATTGTGCCTGTACAAAGGAGTACAGGAGCGAAAGTGTGTGTGTGTGTGTGTGTGTGTGTGTGTGTTATATAAATAACTGGTAATAAAGAAGTATCAGATACCATGGCAAATATGTGCTTTGGCTTGTATATACTGTATGTAATGGAAACCACTTGTTTGAAATTGGAAATGACCGTTAAGAACCACTGTATGTTATTAGCTACAGCAAACCATAGCTGCTCTTCTGCAGAATATTCCAACTACTATAAGATCGATCAATAGCTTCACAGATTTGCACAATGTTCTCCTATATTTACCCCACATCCCAACACAGTTTATATATATTCTATACATATGTAGCTCCTAAAAAGTCCCATACCTGCCAACTAATGTCCCTCAGCATTTACACCACGCTACAACTGCCCCCAAACTCCTGATATGAGACCAATACCGCTCTCCCCACTTATCGCCCTTAAAGTCTTCTTTAATGGGTTATTGCTATAGCGAAGCTTGTCCAGAAAAACAAACAAACAAAAAAAAAAACTCTCCAAATTCTTTTCCTTTGCTTTTGTGATGCACTGTCATGCAGGGGGGGAATTGTGTGATGCACTGTCATGCAGGGGGGGAATTGTGTGACGCGCTGTCATGCAGGAGGGGAATTGTGTCACATGTTGTCATGCAGGAGGGATATTGTGTCACATGTTGTCATGCAGGAGGGGAATTGTGTGACGCGCTGTCATGCAGGGAAGGGGGGGCTTTGCGACGCGCTGTCATGCAGGGGAGAGGGGGTGAGCGACGCGCTGTCATGCAGGAGAGAGGGTGTTGTGTTATGCGCCGTCATACAGGGGTGGAGGTGGCATGTGTGACAAATGTTGATGTGGAAAGGTCTGATGGTACTATATAAGTAAATGGCCATTTTAAATTAATTTCTCTCTTTTTTATAGACGTAGGCAGGCAGCGTCAGCCTACTTCTGTGACGTCAGGATCATTCAGCTGGAGAGCAGCTGGTTGGTCTGAAGACAAAGTAGGTTAGATGTGTGGAGCACATTAGTTGGTCAAACAAGTTGGACAGTCTGTCAGTTGAATGAAAGTTGGTTGGATGTGTGGCCAGCATCAGACCCCATCTCTGACATTCTAGCAAGCAATGGTCTTTGCTCACACTATATATGACAAGACGTTATACGGCACATTTACCATTTCAGCCCTTTATAGATAAAAACCAAATAAAATGATTTATGGGCTGGTCTAGATAAAAACCACTAGGAACGTGAAGAGGAAGTTACCCCAGATTCTCACCATGATGAATTTCATAGTCATTGACACCTTTCCCCTTAAACGCTGCTACACAAGGCTTCTGGATATACAGGGACTTGCAGGTGGATGGATTGTCCTGGCAGTCAAATCGTCCAACCTTACAAGAAGACAAAGATGAATTAAATTTAATAGATCAAATTAGGAAAATGAAAGCATCCATTTGTTACTGGGAGATGACACTTCCAGGCAGCGGTCTGCGATCACACGGCTGCGGGGGTCCTGTACCTGAACGTGCTCACTGCGGAGCAAGAGGTTTAGTTTCTTGAATTCTGGAAGATAGGACTGATCGTCACTTCCATAGGTGAAGAATACCAGCCAGCGATGATATGTTAATCTGTCCTTAAGAAAGAGAAGAATTCCCATCAAACTTATGTTACATGCAGTCCGATATTCAGAACGAAAAAAAATCCAAATATGTATTTGCACCATTTACATTGCTCTCTAGGCGGTATATTTACGAAGAACAGGTTTTGCTGTCAATTCAAATCCTATGGATTTTGACGGCAGTTAAGAGTCTAAAAATACAGAATTTACTAAGAATCAGCTTTGACTGTCGTTTTAAGTTTGCAGTCGCTGCTTGCTGGGTTTAAGCCACTTTCCCACCGACAAACAGATGAGAATCTGCCGTAAATTTGCTGCGGGGTTTGACGCACTGCACAGATCGATACAATCTGTGCATGCTTCAATGTTAGAAAATGTGAAATAAAACCATAAAATCGTAGGGAAAAAAAACAGCGTGAGGATCCTCGCCAAATTGATATCCAGCCCTGGGCCTCTTTAGACTAGCCTGGTATTGAAAAGTAGGTTGGGAAAAACTGGAGGTGGAGTATCCACCTATTTTTTAATTACCAGCTGTAGGCTGAAACAGCCAGGGCTGGTGACACTATAGAAGGGGGACATGCAGTGTGGGGGTCCCCCTGCCATAATGCCAAACAGCCCTAGACAGGTCAATCCTAGGCTGGAATCCCTAAGTCCTGCGCATGTAGCGCCAAATTCAGACGGATCTCTTGCACTTGGCATAGAGGTAAGTGCCGATGATCGCGATGAGTTAGATGAGAAGTGGGTTACCGCCCCACTTTCTCTGTATGCGAGAAGTCGTGTACCCATCAGGATGTACGTATGGCGGCATTAGTATTCAGTTTAGAATTTATTGACATTTAGAATGGGTCCTCATACGAGCCTGTAAGAGACCCCCCTGGATCAGGCCCAAAGTCTTCAGTAATAAACAGTTTATGCGCCTCATATAATTACACCTCTGTTTACCTTTAAAGAATCTGGAGAAAGCAGTTCCAAGTCGGGAAGATGTTTCATGACCTCGCTGTAGATCTCTTTCACGTCTAGAGAATTTAGGAACTAAACAAGATAGAGACAAATTATAAACTGGTATTCTATTGTGTGTCTTCATTCAAAAAGGGATTCAAAGGAGAATTATTTTACGTCCCCAAACTCCCGGGGTTTAGAACCCGCCGTCAAACTGCCACCAAACCGCCGGGGTTTAGAACCCGTCGCTTAGTAAATTTTGCCCTAAGGGGCAGTTTGAGCTAGCCATGTGGCCTTTTCCCGTGGGTAAAGTGCTCGGACCAAGCCATTAGAGACCCCATGAACATTCCCCCAGCAACAGTTAACGCTTATTTCTGCTCACACCCTCCTGAGGTGCAAGTACAAATGAGCGTTGTCGGCTGTCAGAGCTGCTCGCGGGTCTGTAATTGAATCGCTGTGGTCATTTTACCCAGGGGCAGAGGTCGCGCGACTGAAAAATGAAACCTATTACTATGACGCAGATGAGAGTATTACTATCCACCTCTACTGCTGTGTAGGATAGTCAGTCCCTACCGGAAAATAAATTTATTTAAAAGGAACAGCGCTGAGGAACGAGAAATAGTAAATCAAAATATTACTTTAAATAAAATTAAAGATATGCCATTGTGGAGAAGCAGAAAACAGTGTAATTGTCAAAATACCATCAGTGCAATTATAACATATTAGAAAACAGCCCCCAATGGTATTGGATGCGCTTCAAGTCTCATGACTAGTAGAGCTACTGCAGAACATCTTCAAGTAGAGGAGAATACAGGGCCTGATTTAGAGCCACTCGTTCGCTCCGAGCGATGTTCGCACATCTGCGCATGCGTATGGATCGTAATGCGCATGCGCCAACCAGTCAATGCGGTCGGAAATCGTGTGCTCGCAATATAGCGAATGCCTGCTATTTTGAGTGACAGGATGAGGCGTTTGTGGGTGGTAACAGGGGAAGGTGCTTTAAAACGGGGAGTGGAGATCCGAACGCAGGCGTGCTAAACGGTCAAAAACGGGCGTTTAATGGGTGTGCATAATTAACAAAGCAGCGTCATCGGCCACGTCACTTGATTGTTTCTTAGCCTGAACTGCTCACATGATTGCGGTAGGAAAATCCAACCACAAGCACTGCGAGCAGTTCAGACGCCTTTCGATGTACTCAATTAATCTAATAAATAGCGGAGATGTCGTATGATGCGAACGGCCAGGGGGCGTCTTTACAAAATAGCGAGCGCATATTTTGTTCGCTCGCTCAGACAGAGGCGTCAACAGACCGCAAAGAGCGAGCGCTCTATTTAAATATCCGGCCCCTTTTTCTGAACGAGCGAGCGCAAATAGCGTCCGGCTCTGAATCAGGCCCTCAGTTCCACCACCCACTCCCACATCCTGGAGCTCGACACCCTGAAGTTCCTTAACCTTGACTTGGTTACACCTGTATGTGGTTTGGCACAGGGGATCTACCGCTATCACACCTGCCAGGTGTTTGGACTCAAACTGCTCAACAACCACTTGCGGGTCTTTGGAGCTGCCAGCGGTCCAACATATCCCATTGACAAACATATGTGAGTGCAATTAATGAAATAAAAAGTCTGGATCAATAAGGATAAATTCAAGCAGGCATCCCATATCAGTGGGCTTTATGTTAGCTGCTGTTTTGTAATGTGTGATCATTGTACTGGTGTTATTTTAACAATTAAAGTGGTATCTACTTATCCACAGTGGCATTCATTTAATGCAATTTTACTAATCTAATATTTTGATTAATATCCCACCCACCTCAGCGCTGGTCCTTTACATCGGCTGAAAAATGAGAGTGCTACTGATTGGGTTATTTTTAGTGTTAAATATTCTAAAACAGGGATTGGATGTAATAGCTCCTACAGGAAAGAAGAACATTTATACGATGGGAACTTCATACAGTTATCGGCAGATGTAGCATTTTTCATACATTAGCGTGGCCTAAACAATGACGTTTCGAAAGTGTACCTCCTCTTATCCAACGTTACCAGGCAGACGCTGTATATGATAAAGCCGTAAGCAATTACCAAAACTCTGTTATTCTCTTTATTTGATAGGGTGGCTCCAGGCGGGAAGTAAGCTGTAGTACTAGTTGTGATTTCCAAATTGTCACAGAGATCAGCCTGAGTGGAACAATCCATCCAACCGATGCTGACAAGTCCGTCCTGGGTCACAAGAAATAAGAATCATTCAATGTCTTAATGTGAAGGTCTTGTCTCATCAGCCATCAACAATTCCGGCACAATCAGTAAACCGTTTGGATGCTTAAAATGCGATCGTTCAATGTGTGGTGATATTGCCCGACCCATATGGTAGGTTCAGCCCTCTAATCTTTAATCTAGAGATAAGCCCTAATGCAGTTTGCACTTTACCGTTCTGTGGGCCTAATTCAGAAATGTACCTACGCAAATCTAACGGTTTACATACAGATGTGACCTCTTACATCATTGCAGCCATTACGCCAAACAGCCTCTCTCTGCGTGCCAGCTCCCATGCGACTCTGCTAGCGCCAAGCATCTTTTTTTTGCCAAAAATGCATCTTGGTCGCAATGCGACACACCAGGAGACCGTGATGATAAATTTGATATGCGACACTTGTATATCTGTGTGCCACAGAGTCTCTGAATCTATATACGAATTGCTACGATGCAGCGGCTTTTTTCCACGCCAAGTTACGCCGTGTTTCGTATGCAGACTCAGTTGCATACCGATGTGATGCAAGTATCACATATCAAATAAATCAGTGCATCCTAGCCCCATCGCATTGCAACCAAGACGCATTTTCGGCAAAAAAAAAAAAAAAGACACAAAAAACGCCTGGTGCTTCCAGAGTTTCACTGGACCTGGCGGCTCACTCGCGCCAGGCATCTCACGCCGCATGGCGTATTGAGGCTAGATCTAGTACATCTCCGAGGTTTATTGAACTGTGCAGCTGAGTGACAGTCTTCAGCCTTTTGGCGGCGGGGAAAAGGCTGCAATGAGGGAGCGTTTTACAAAATGTGGGCGTGCCAGATCTGTTTTGTAGGTGTGCCGAGGGCCAGGGCCTGCGTCCTCCAACACAAAGCTTCACTAGCTCCAGCAGCGTGAACTCACCGGCCATCCCGAGATACCTAAAGGTTACTCAGATGACCATTGTACGCGCCGATAATCTGAAGCTGAGTCTTCGGATGCAGCGGCAGATCACAAAAGCTGGCAGTGAGCGTCTTTCTGCTACAGCCACCTCCTGCTGCTACTGTGTATTTTAACACAGCCACAGACAAAAAGAACAAAATATCCCGCACAGGATTTCAACCACCTTATATTTTAAATACATGAACGAAACCAGCCATAAATATCATAATTATCACACTTAAATGCATTTATACATAGACTGATTTAATGATTAAATGCTGGAGGTGCTCCCTGGAATCAAGTATCTAGAACAAAAATAACAATTGGAATAACCAACTGTTAGCAAAGCGATTCCTTGGTGGGGCACTCTTTTTTTTGTGTAATTGAATAATTATTCACATTAAAAATTAACTTTTCATATTTTTCAAATGAAAAAATTGGGATTGTTATGCTCTACTATAAAAAAAAAATTGTATTAGAGCTCCCTTTTATCTATCCGCAAAAATAAACAAGTGACCTATCTATATTAACATCTTATTGTAAAAATATTTTTATTTTTAATGAATATACCTGTATTGCAGCAGGATCAGGCACAATTGAATTAGATACAGACACGTTTTTTTTTTTTTCAATAAAAAAATCTGAGTGTAGATAAATCATAGGTGACTAATGTACACCCTTTGGTTTACACATGATCTTGCTTGCTAATTTCCACCTTCAGCATATGTATCCCCCTGTATCTCTTCTTCTATCGGAGTTCTACCAGGTTCCTCTCTCATCCCGGTGTCCACTCACGGAAGACCCTGGAAAGCAGAAGGGACCAAGGTACCTCTCTCCGTAAAAAAAAACATTCCTGCCTCTAATTCAATTGTGCCTGATCCTGCTGCAATATATTCATTCAAAATAAAAATAATATTTTTACAATAAAATGTTAATATAGATCGACCACTTATATATTTTTGCGAATAGATATAAGGGAGCTCTAATACAATAAAATAGTTGTGTGTGTGGCAGTCCGGTGGCTGTGGTGGGCAGTTGTGCACTAACTAAAACTCAGGGAGCTAGATGTATTAATGACTTATAAAACACAGTGGAGGCAGCGAATTTCTAAACTCCAATATGTAATTCTGCAATAATTTATTTTTATGTGAACTGAAACTAACTGATTAGTGTTGGAAGGGGCCCTTCAGAAAACAATGGAACGCTACATGTAGAATGAAGCATTTCATGCCTTAAAAAAGAAAAAAAAAAAAAAAAGGATTTCTACACAAGGCGAAGACTACTTACAAGCATGGCGGCCAGCTTTAGCCGTGTCTGGGAGGAGAGGCAGTCTGGAACAAAAGGTTAAGTGAAGATTAAAAAGACTTGGAAGTACATGCTACACGATACATGCAGACGTTTCCTCACTCGTCTTTTCTGCAGTCGTCAAACAGCCCCTCTTGGCGCCCACCTGGTCCCGTGAGAGACTGCTAGCGCCGGGTGTCTTTTTTGGCTGAAAATGTGCAGTTTACAAACTGAGTCGCACACAGATATACAAGCGTCACGTATCAAATTAATCAACAGAGGTATTTTTTATTTTTTTTGGCGAAAAAAAAAAAAGATGCCCGCCGCTAACAGAGTTCCACGGGATCTGACGGCTCACTCACGCTAGGCAAATCGCGCTTTATCGCGTATTGAGGCTAGTTTTGCAAAGACACATCTGTATTCAATAGTAAAATGAAAAAACAAACCAGAATATACCACACACTAGCCAAACACGTGGCAACACCATTTAGGGTGCATGGCCCTGAAATTGCCAAAGGTCTAGGCTCAATATGATCTGGCACAGACAGCACATCTACTCATTGAATGAACTCATTGGCTTCTGTATAAGATAAAAAGGTGACCAAAAACTCGCTACAGATAGGTAAAATGTATCCATGCAGCCCAAGACATTGATAAGCAATTGCCAACCAGAATTACGTGTTGCCTTAGAATTTTAAAACTACATTATTTAAAACATTTGTAAAAATGGTTCAGTCAAAGCTAAAAATGACATTAATCCCACATTTAGGGGCAGATTCAATTTCACGCAAGTGGCCGTTGGCAGCTCGTTTTGCGCATTTTTCTTCCGCTGATCTGGCTCGCTCTCCATAAGCTGCGAGCAGAATCAGCCTTCTGCGAGTTAATGCGCATAATAACGCGCTAAACTGAATCTGCACCTTAGGAATAATACAGATTTCCGCTGAGGAGGGGGGAGCACTGGACAAGTTTTAGTAAATGGTCATGGGCCTCCAGTGGTTGATCCAGGGGAGGGAAGCGATCAGGGCAATCCAACCCCCTGTAACACTTCCTTTCTGCCTGTTACCGCTGTGTCAGCGGCTCCAGCAGCATAGCAGAGTACCAGTGTGCGGAACATCAGGGCAGGGAAAGAGCAGAGACTGCTGCCCCTCTCCCCAGCCCAGCGCATGCTGTTGTGCGCTGTGCTGGGCGGCTGAAGTCCCACTTCTCCCCTGCCTGGAACCGCCACTGTGGGCCGCAAGCAAAATAAATGTATTTCCCTTGCAGAGCCACCCGCCTCCTGCGCCTTCATTATGCACGGCCTCTGAATTCTCTTCCATCAGAGCCGCGCACTAGAGAGGTCTGAAGCAGCACGTAACAAAGTAGCTGGGAGCATGTAGCTTAGATGTATTAAGGGAGTCCTGAGATAGTGTGCAGTTTATTTTGACTCAATACAAGTTACTTGAAGGTGCGTATATAATTACAATTGCACGTATATTAGATTATTATACAGAGGATAAATGCAAGTAAATTGAGATACTGGAGATGGGGGAAAATGACGTTGCAAAGAACAATTGAGATTATACAATATATGCAGCCAGTAAAATGACGAACGTTTCATTGTAACACAGGTCTGACAACACTGTGGGCCCTGAGGAAGACAATGTCAGTGTAATATGAAATGTACGAGCTACTGGAAGAGGATAATCGTATTTGTATGTGCATAGAAAGGTTACCTCCAGTGTCCGCACAGAATGTGATCAGCCAACCAACACCTGATTCAAATGAATTCTCAATTGAGCTTCTGAAGTTTCCTAATTAAAAAAGGAGCAAGGAAAAAAAAAAAAAAAATCTTCATTAATATTATTAGTTTTCTTTAATCTAACATTATATTAGCACAGACTAAAAGTGTAAACGCAATGTTCAATTATGACCAAACAAAACACTCATCATAAAATCAACTATAGACGGCGTCCTTCCCTTGGGTGCTATCTGTATTAACGCCTTCATCTGTATTAGGAGCCACGTGATAGCTGGCAGACATTTTACAGTCTGCGAATTACTCTGGGACACAGCGAGCATACTACAGACAACGCAAGGGACGCTCACACTAATGCTAGAGACTATTTATACCTCTCCAGGCGATGGCCGGCTTCATGAAGGCATGTAAAGGTGAATTTAGAAGAAAATGATACAGTTGTAACATAGTGAATGTAATGTATGGTTATTTAGATGTTTAGTGGATATAATGAAATTAGGGATGTGCAGGCTCGGATTAGTTCTTATTTTTCTGCCAAATTCAGATTTTTCCTGACCAAAATCTGGTCCCAGAAAGAGGCAAAACATCATCTTTCATAGACAAAAATCATCTTTCATGGACTGCTGTCCAGGAATGATGATGTTTGTCCATGAAAGATTACATTGTGCCTCTTTGAGAGACCCGATTTTTGGCGGGAAAAAAAAAAATCATCATCAGAATTTGGCGGGAAAATCCGAACTAATCCGAGCCTGCACATCCCTAAATGAAATCATGTAAAATCCTGAAATCAAGATGAATCATTTCAGACATTTTTCCACTTTTAACCTGTAACCAACAGGATTCAATGAAAAAACATAATAGACATTTCTGTCATGTTATCCCCCTCTTCCATACAAACAAGTTACAAAATCGAAATGCGTGGGGTTCTCCTGTACGCATCCCTCCTTAGGTCATTCCACATGTTTCTAATGGGACTGTGCAAGTGTGTGTGAGGCTGCGATTGTACCAGTGGTTTTGCAGTCTTGCTAAACATCACAAATGTGGGCGTCCTTACGTTGTGCTGCTACGGCATAGTGATCGCAATGGATTAGCATACCATCGCAGTGAGACTGCGTGCGTAATCGCTTACTGAATCAGGCCCATTGTTGTCACATGCAGGGAAGGACCAGTTCCAACCACAAATACTGCAATTTCAATCAGAATGTGTAGACTTTTAATATCCACAGCTTAACAACCGTTTAAGGTGCAGATTCCAAATTTCTATTAATATGTGGGAACTGTTACATATATAGGTTTAGGCATTGGTCAGTGATCTAGGTTTAAAACTACCAATAATTTATTTGTACACTTTCACCCCTCCCTTGTGATACCTCTTCTAGTGCCACATAAAAGGATAATATACACATATCCAAACTTTATACGCTGAATAAAACACCATTTACTTGCCATAACTTATTATTATGCCCCATAACAATAGAAGTACTCATCTCCTAAATAAACATTATAGGGAAGCCTTACCTGCCCATAACTCGGTTACAGTACTTGACACATACTTCATTGCAAAATTAACCAAATGATCTTTTGTCCGATCCCCAAAATATTTGACTGGAGTCTGCAAATGACAGAATGAAATGAAAATAGTAAAGTTTAAACCACGGACACATTTCCACGTGAAGTTAGATCATTAGCCCACGATGCGATGTCACATTCCATACAACGCTGGGACCGCAGTGATCTGCTCTAGGCCCCAGCAAGTTCTAAGCATAAAAAAGCGTAAGTGATTTATATGCACACGAAGTTAAAGGACCCGTAGATAAGGATGTCCACAACAGTCGCTCCATTAGCAAAGCAAAGCTGAAAACGTTTCTTAAATGGCCTATAGAAAAATACAGCTGAAAACACACGCTGAGATTGGTAAAATATTTTTAACTGGCTAAAGCATGAACGCTCATCAAGCTCGCCACACCCAGTGCCTATAAACGCCATTCCCATTTAAATTTTTTAACATTGTTTTGCGTACTGTATGGAGCTGTCCGATAAGCGTTACTGGGTGTAGCTTGTAAGAGAACTCCTTACATGAAATGCAGTTATAGTCACACTTATCCTGCACCCTTATGTTGCACTAATGACACCTTAACCATGAGTTTGCATAGGATGACAAGAGGTAGGAGATCACGCAGCAAAAAGTGTTTGAGCAGGGCTCCCCCACCCCTCACTGTATACCTGGGGGCAGCAGTTATTTCTAGGGCAACCGGCAAATCCATTAACTCTTAACCACCTGGCAATGGCGGTGTATGAGTGTAATGGCCATCTCATGCGAAGCCAAAAAGAGAACCAGAGTGTCTCTAAGAAAAATGGCTCATTAAGCATCCCCGGTGCACACTTGCATTACAGTCTTATATGAAGTGGTATGATACTTAGGAGGAAGATATGTTGAATGCAGGGCTCGCCGTCTGTGTGGACATGGTTCCTACAGATGCTATTGGCTGCTAAGGGAGGTCGAGCTCCATGGGTCAATTTAGGCCCATAAGTTTGCTGGTGCGGCCTCATCATAGTGCAGTGTTTCAGGCAATTCAACAGGTGGCGACATTATCTAGTGGTAATTAAGGAACGTGCGCTACCAGGCGATGAGAAGTAAGAAACTCCAAGGATGAGGACAAGTCAGGGGGTAACATGCCAGGCTCTCATTTATATCAAGTTAAATCGTAAATCTTTGTTACCCCATGTAAAAGGATTGCCAATGTGTATGAACAGAAAAAGATTGATGAAGGCAGCTGCTGATCGTGGCAAAGATTGTTCAGAAATGGTTGTAATGTATTTGCAGATTGCACACGTGGTGGGAGAGCAGAGTCCAGAACATGCTGCACCCTATTCAGCCACTAGAATATTCTCTTAGCGCCTTACAAAGGATGTTGATGGAACCGCTTAGTTCTACCTTTTAAATGTTCCATCACAGAATGACAGCACCTAAGTACGTAGCACTATAGAAGAAATCAATTTATGGATCCTAAAAGGTGAAACAGGTTTTGGCAACAGTCCATGGTCTAATAAACCAGTAACGAACATTTTTTATTTATTTATTTTTAATTACTGACTTACAAACAAATACATTTTATTAGATCTTGATTTATAGAGGGGACAATGCAATGGATAATAAAAGCAGGAATGTTCCAATCTCAGTGTCGATGCATCCACTGCGGGGCTAGACAGTCAAAAGAAGACATCAGAGAACCTTTTGTCATGTCTCCCGGGACGAGTGTTCTGCTATTATTATTCCTCCTGTTACACAAAGTTATTGTCGTATTGGGAATATGAAAAATAAAATGGGAACGTGGAAGTGCTAAGAAAACGATAATGTACCGAGGACTGAGCCAGATAATAAATGCACTGAGCAGTCAATGAGAAATGAACACAGACAAACAGTAACACATGTTTATAGGCCCTTTGTTTTCTAAGCGATTCTGCGTTCCCATTCTTTATTTTTGATAATCTACGATTAGATTATATTTAAGCTGCTACTCACGTAATAGTTTTGGAGTGCTTGGATAATGACTTATTTGATAGTTTTTGATATTGCTAATATAAAAATCAATAAAATTCTGTTTGACTAAAATCCGGAGGAGGGGTTTTTGGGCCGTTGGGAGAACAAATCAGAAACACACAGTAAAGGCTACTGGTACAGAATTTAGTTGTGTGTGCTCCATTGGCGTATCTAGGATGATGCGGGGTGTGCGGCGCACACGGGCCCCTGGGTCCAGGGGGTGGCCACATCGCGCACCCTTGTTTAATACTTACCTCTCCGGAGACCAGCGTCGATGCTGCAGGAGCAACTCTGATTACTGGGAAAATGGCGTGGTGGCCATTTTCCCGGTGATCTGAGCATATGAAGTAGAGGTGTCCCCGGGTACCATGGTGCTGGCGCCATGTTACCGGAGACCTGAGCATGTGCTGTAGAATCTGGCACAATGCCAGTGTCTACTGTCCAACAGAGGGGAGGGGTCCACACAGAGTGGTCGGCACACAGGTCCCCTCATGTCTTAAGCCGCCCCTGGTGTGCTCCTACTTTTCACTACATTGCAATATAGTTTGGTCTTTGATTGCAGATAAAACTACTGAGCCAACTGTGTTATAATTAAATATAAAGTATATACATCATTATGTCCCATAATACTATTTCTTTACATTTATACGTGGTCCATTCCTTTTGGTCATAGTTACTTTATAGTATAGCTCACTGTGGCCCCATTTAACAATGAAGCATAACCCCTATAGCGCTCGCTAAAGGGGTTAAGCCACCCTTTCTGGAGTTAACAAACAGCGGTAATCTAAGATAACGCATCGCTCTCTACATTTTTTAGATGGCAAGAGCGATGTACTCCCCATTGTCGGCAATGGAGACCCAGGAGTGCCTTTCCTGTTTCAGCGAAGCCTTCCAGGCAGTGTCGGGTTACCCAGTCATGCACACGTGCAGGCGGACCATCGCGCCCGATGCTGGCAGCGTTAGGTGAGCGGAGGACCTCGCCGAGGATTAAGACTTTGCGGGACTTTGCCGGAGGGGTAAGTATTGATAAATACTAGTGGCATTTTCGTTTGTATCACAGTAATACTAAAGGAATATTACCGCCGGTATTTTTATTCGTTTATAAATGGGGCCCTGTGTGATAAAAAGGCTGATCATTATATTTGTTGAAGGTGAGACAATTATAAAGGACAAACCCAGAACACTGTATAGCTCTCCTTTTAGGGGAGTAAGGGACAGTCTAGTCACAGACACATGTCATCAGGTTATAACCTAGGTTATTGCTATACTCTCCTCCAGCGCCAAAGATAATTAACTCTTTTCTACCAAGCCTGCTACAGTATAGCCTCCTTCATCCACCATTCCCATTTCATAAAGAGCAGTATTATAATAGCTCATTATACATTTTATTCTGACCGATACAAGTTCACAATATTTAGGCTAAAGGAGTGCAATCACTTTGAAACAACAAACATCAGCACATTGGGCTCTAATATAGTTTATCTCAATGGGATGAGGTCAGCATGGTAACGGTAATATCGACAGCGCAACATCAACAGTTACGTCGATACTGCTGAGATGTCAACAGCTAACACACTGACATCTGCAAAATGTTGACATGTTCCCAATGTCAGCATCGTAAATGTTGGCAAGAAAAATGGCGACATTAGGATTAGCGGAACACCGCATGCGGCTTAAATTGCGGGTCGCAAATCTGCTACTTATGCTGCAACCGCTGGAACTTTAGCTGAATGATTAGGGTACTTAGCAGCCGCATTGCCGATTCTCAACATTATGTCGGCACTTCATCAAGTCAACATTATAACCATGTTGACATGATGCATTGTTGGAGATTTTGTTGGTTTTGTTTTAGCCATTTCCTAGAACTGTGAACCACGACACAATGAAGCCACTCCTGACTTACCATTCCGGCTTTGAAGACGTACAGGCTTGGGTAACTATTGATTCCCTGGCTCCTGCAAAGCATCCGGTCGTCTCCGCAGTTCACTGCTCCTATGCGAATAAGCCCATCCATTTCCTTAGCAAAGTCTCTCCACTAGAAATACACAAATAATAACAGCAGCATAACATTAGCAAGTGGGTAAGTTATATGAGAAGAGCAGGTCACCAAAAGAAAATCAGTGACTGACGCAAAATACATTGCATCATAAAAGACGCCGCTGCTTGACTTACCGTAGGTGCGAGATCATGACAGTGAGAACAGCGAGGAGAATAGAAGTTTATGAACCATACTTCCCCAGAGTTAATGGCCGCATCTATACAGAGCAAATAAAACGGAATTAGCATAAGGACGATTAAATAGCAGCAATGTCAGAGTCTGGCTGCCCAGAAAGGGATAAGGCATAAAAGTTATACAGACTAGTAACAATATGAGTTCGGACCAGTGGTCCAGGACACTATGGCCCGGATTCAGAGCCGGACGCTCTGACAGAGCGCTCGCTCTAAATCAGGGCCGTCCCTCCTCCTTTTTGGAGCGGCCTCCTGGCCGCTTGCGTAGCTGTGGGTGACCACCCACAGCTATAGCGAGCGGCCAAAATGATGGTCGCGATGGTCAAGCCCTGGAGTGCTTTTGGCTCTATCAGAGCCAAAAGCACTCCCACTGACATCACTAGTGATGTCAGTGGGGCCGGCCCCAGACGGTAGGCGTTCCCATGGGAACGCCTCCGTCTGGGCAGCCACGCCCCCGGCACGCCCACCAAAGGGGGCGTGCTGTCAATCACCATCGACAGCACGCCCCCTTTGGTGCGAGACCCATAACGGCACCACATACTGAGGACGCTGCATCGGGGGGGAGGGGTAGACTAATACTGGAGGCCTGCATAATGGAGACCACTACTGGGGACATCTATATAAGGGGCACTGCATTTATGCAGAAGATCAGACTGAAGATGGCCAGACCTCTACTCAGAATAGGTGGCAAATCTGTCTACACAGCTATGGGATGCTTCTCCTATGTGTGACTGCCCCATTGCCGCCCAGTAACGCCCATCCAGCAATCGCTGAGTAGTGACTAAATTTGCGTACGACTCAGAATTGCTCGTAGGCCCTTTAAGTGCTTATCTAGGCTGCAACGCACGCGCAGTTTGCTAACCATACGGGATAGATATCGGAAGCCAATGGTTATAGGCCGTACGTGTTCCTAATCTGATGGAAGTACTTTTTCCATCTAATTGCGGGTATTCGATGGTTTTAAGCCATCGGATGCTGCTTTCAGATGCCCAACCAATGGCTGACAGCTTGTATGCAGCTGCGGACACAGAAACCCTGAGTGCTTCAGCGCAAGCACACATAGTAACAATCGATGGTTATATCATCAAATGGTGTTGATGTGATGGCTAGTAGCATTACTTGATTTGATGTCGGAAGCCCGGCAACCATTCGACGCCAGGCTTCTGACGCCCGTCCTTCCTTAAAAACAAACAATAAAACAGGTGGATAAGTACGAGGTTATCTGTGACTACTCACCAAATTCTCCACTATCCAAAGTAACAATTTCAGGGTCATCATCATAAATACCTTAAAGCAAAAGATAAATCCATCACAAGGTGCAATATTATAATCTCATAAAAAAATTATTCAAAAACATTCACTCTTATTAACAAGACAGGGGGGCCTAGGGATGGAGACATTGGGGGGTCTGGAGTAACACAGGGGAGCCTGGAGAGACACAGAAGTTTGATCAGGGAAATTCACATTTTTCCTGCACAAAAGCTTCTGTTACTACAGTATATATTATCTGGTTATGATGAGGACATGGGTTATATATTTCTACGTAAACAGGCATCTTCCAGACAATGTCATCTCCTACATGAATAGTGAATACCGGCTGAAGACGCTGCCCAGTGAGGCTGAAATTCCTCAGGAGGTTCCCCGTTGCGGAGAAACCACCATAAAAGGTAAGAAAAGACTTTCAAACTGACTG
The DNA here is from genome assembly GCA_031769625.1 of Taudactylus pleione. Classification (NCBI taxonomy): domain Eukaryota; kingdom Metazoa; phylum Chordata; class Amphibia; order Anura; family Myobatrachidae; genus Taudactylus; species Taudactylus pleione. The sequence continues at coordinate 2,894,593 of JAUIMM010000187.1, read as the reverse complement.
GGGTCCCAAAAACCCACCTAGGGGTGACACCTTAGTGACAGGAGCCGGGTGCTGCACTGTAGCATCAAATGCAGCACTCGGCTCCTGACAGTGTGAGGGAGCCGGCACTGCATAGTGCTCACCCGTACTTCTTATGGGGGGTATCCACTTAGCGATATACAAACGAGAGCACGATTGCGACATTGCAATCGTGCTGTCGTTTGTATAGCTAGTGATGTGCCTAGACTGAATGTTCACTCGTTCAGTCCCGGCACATCACTCAACCCCGCACATGCTGAACCTGACGAGATCGTCAGGTTGACCTACATGTACGGGCGATGTCGGAAGCTACCCGCGGACACGTGCATCGCGGGTCGCTTCCGTCCAAAACATGCCCGATGCAAGCGCAATTTGCAAGCGATTGCACGATAACATCGTTATCGTGCAATCGCTTGTTTAAATCGCTAAGTGGATACCCCCCATTAGACACACACCAGAACACTGCAGTTGGGGCTGCGAGGCCATTCCCCCTTCTCAAGTGACCACAACCCCTGTTCACGAGGCCACGCCCCCAACATGCCTTCTTACTCTGGGTGACACCACGGGGAAGGACGCCACTGTTGTTTTTTTTTCAATACCTGACATGGTGCTAAAACTGGGACCACCCATTACCAGATCTCTAGTTTCACATATGCTTCTATCTTAGCCTGACCCACCTTGGACCTCCTCAAGGATGGTGTATAAAAGTTGGTAATTAGGATACAAATTGATTTATGTTAAATGTACTGTATTAAAAATGTAAAAGAAATTAAAAATGGTTTGAGAAGTGAATTTGTGGCAAAACGACGACGTACTGAGGTAGTTTTCAGGCAGGAAATAGGCTCTGCAGCCATTGCACTAAAACAGGGAACGCTCCCTAAAATGTGCAATACCTGACAGTTCATTTAAAGATCTTGTCTTGTAAAACAATATATTATATTATTTATGAACGTGAGCAGAAATCCAAGGCATATACAGTCACTGAGCCTGGGCACAGCGAGGAACCCTATGATCCACCCAGAGCCCCCAACTAGCAGCAGCAAGGGTTTGCCCCAAACTGTCGTCTTGCCGCACCAAATCACCACGCGCTTGCCCATACAAACGGATCCAACCATGCAAAAAAACGGTAGAGAGGGTCACAAAGCAGCACGAGTCACAAGCTCATATACATTCAGCTTTGAGATTATTAGGGGGATAGCAGTGTGTACTAAGGAGCCATTAACCTTAAAAATCAGTCTAGGTTTTGATTACAAGTATAACTCTAGTTTTCATGAATGTATATCCAGAAAGAGATATTCTATAGTGTTTCTGCAAATCGTACAATTATAGTTCTCTGCGTATTGTAAAAAATTTCGTTCCACCATTCTGGGGCAGCTTATATCGCCCTTTAATGACAATCACAATGCTATTACACTTACAGTGACCATGTACCACCTGTAATGTGCTATACACAAAGATACTGAAGCATGAACAACTGCTGCTCGCTGAGCTGTAGAAAGACAAGCTGAACTCATAAATATTGTACAGCCACATCCTGGTGTGTAAGGGAGCAGAACCGCTCTGCAAACAAGGGAAAATGGGTAGACCCCGGTTTCACTCCACTACTAGCTGAATCAGAGGTCATTTGGGCGAATGACTTGCCAAGCGGCAATATAACTTATATTTCGACTTTCTTGTCACATAATAAGGTCTTTCATTCTAATAAAAAATGACCCAATAACCAAAACCTCATACTGAGAACAAAGGCACAGATCATTTCAAGGTTTAATCAACCATTAAGAATGTACTGTAATCTAGCACAGAGAACAGGTGTCTTTAGTAGGACTTATAACAAAATGTATAATACGTAGAGAAGTTGCATGATACTGTAGCCCTATACATACAGTATGCGTGGCACCTTTTCTGTCCAATGCCCAATTCTCTATAGACTGTTCTCATCTTATACTTGTGCAGGGAGCAGGGGAAACACAATGATAATGTTAGCAGGGTCCTCAAAACGACACCAGGGTCCTCAAAATGACACCACCTTGTCGGAATCGTCTGCCTCCTGCTGACTATCAGCACCCTCTGCAGTGGCAGAATGGACGTTCAACGTGATGCTCGCGAATTGCCATGCCAGAACTGGCAAATCACGCTCACCTACATCGCAAGTTTTGCATGGCACCTCCTTAGAGGTGCCTAAGAAAAGGTGCTATACAGGCCCTACCATAATGGGTCAATATTCACGGCGATGCCTGGCAACACATCGCGTTGAATTAAATTACCACCAAAGACCAATATAGGAAAACAGTAATGGTGCATACACACGGGCAGATTTTTCTTAGGATCTGAACGATAACTATTTTAAAAATCGTTCATATCTGAAAGAAAATCTGACATCTCTCACATGTTTGTCAGATGAACGATGCGCGTTCCCTCTTGTCAGATAACGATATCTGACACGTTTGCAGTCAGATTTGGACGATTCCATTCATTTTAATGCAGTCAAAAATCTTTCGCAGTTCAAATCGTTCATACAGATGGAACGATGTGTGCCAAATCGTGAAAGACAGATCGATATCTCTCTGCATGTTGAAGAGATCAGCGACCCCGATCACACGACAGCGGGAACGCGCTTCGGCATAGTCATCATGCCCACAAACGGCACTTTTCAAACGATAGGTCGTTCCAATCGGTCGAAAACGGCCATATCGTTTATAAAATCGTACAGTGTGTGGGGGCCTTAAGAAAGCTATTTCCAGCCTTCTTAACAATACGCTCTGGTTCCTCCAACCCAAATAGGAAGCTTGTAAGACAGTGGTAAGTGGAAGGTCACAGATCTATTACAGTACATGTAAATATATAAACATCTACTTAACTGGAAAAGAAAAGGGCATACACCTACCAAAATCATAGCGGTAATAACTCCAGCTCTCATACTGGCCTCCTTGGTGTTGGTCTTCAAGGCCCTTCTCCCCATATTTATCATACTTTTTTCTAAGATCTTCGTCTTTTAAGACCTCGTATGCTCGGTTTATTTTTAAAAATTTGTCGTGCGCTTCCGGATCATTCTGGAAGGACAGAAAAAAAATAAATAACTTCAATGGACCAAAGATAAACATTACCCGAATATATTCCTCATTATCCACAACACAAACAGGGGGCTAGTTGCCGTTTGAGCGAGGAGGTGGAGTCGGCTGAGAGCTCGGCGCAGGGAGGTGAGCGAGGGGATGGCAGCCCTAACTGCACAAGGACATATATCCGCCACTGAGCCATCATCATCATCTTCGGCACTTACACCTACCCCCTGCTGGGTGTAAAACGACTTGGCACACGCCTAAGTCAGAATATGTTGTAATACTGGCTACATGCCCACAAGACGCTTCAGAGTATATGCCTAGTTGACACCCAGAAATGCCCTTTTCACGTACGTAGAAAAAGAGAGAAGAGTTATACTTAGGGAGCACCCGAAGATAAGCAAAGGTACGTATGTTTAGTGGCCGATTGTTTACGCTATGTGGGGCAGATGTACTAAGCTCTGAAAAGTGATAAATTGGAGAGTGATAAACTACCAATCAACTCCTGTCATTTTTCAAACATATGGCTGTATTCAATTAACGGGCAAAAAAAACGGATGGCTTTTTTCGCCATTGGTGAAAATGTTCGTTTTTTCGCCACCCAAAAAAAATAGGCGAAAAAAAAATGTGGGGATACCTATATATATATGTATGTTTTTAGGTCACAGTGCGCAACTTACAGTTTTTTTCCCCAGGTAATTTATCACTTGGGGGGAGAATGTGTCCAAAGGGTTCTTAAAGAAATCCCCACATTTTTTGCCATAAATAGGGATTTAGTTTTTTTTTTTTTTTTTGCATGGTCTGGGATGGAGAAAACTTCTCTCCAGTTTTGTTATGCCCGTTCCCGTTTTCACCTGTTTTTTGGTGAAAATTTCAGTTTTTTGGCAATGGCAAAAAACCTGTCAGTTTTCACCGCTAATTGAATACGGCCCTTAGGAAGAGAGTTTAAGTATGTAATCACTAAAAGACAGTTGGTGTCCTCATTCTGGCACTGAATACCGTTGCTCCCCTATGCCTTACCGGCTGGACTACACAGATCATCAATGGCGGATTTATTCCTTACAATAGACAAACTTATATAGACTAGGGGTGTGCACCGGACACTTTTCGTGTTTTGTGTTTTTGTTTTGGATCTGGATCTTTCTTCGTGTTTTGGATCTGGATTGGTTTTGCCAAAACCACCCTTCCGTGTTTAGGGTTCTGGGTTTTGTGTTTTGCATCTGTATTTTTTTTTTTAAAAAGCATAAAAACAGCTAAAATCACAGAATGTGTTGATTTTTCTGCTCCTATGCTATTATTAACCTCAAAAACCTTAATTTCCACTCATTTCCAGTCTATTCTGAACACCTCACAATAGTGTTTTTATGTCCAAAAGGTTGCACCGAGGTAGATGGATGACTATGCTAAGCGACACGAGTGGGCGGCACAAACACGTGGCCCATCTAGGAGTGACACTGCAGTGGCAGACAGGATGGCAGTTTGAAAAACTAGGCCCCAAACAGTACATAATGCAAAGAACAAAAAGAGGTGCAAGATGGAATTGTCCTTGGGCCCTCCCACCCACCCTTATGTTGTATAAACAGGACATGCACACTTTAACAAACCAGTCATTTCAGCGCCAGGGTCTGCCACACGACTGTGGCTGAAATGATTGGTTCGTTTGGGCCCCCACAAAACAAGCTGCCAATTAATCTGGCCCTGCACAAACTGGCTCTACGGAGGCAAGATGTCGTCCTCATCCTCCTCATTCACCGATTCCTCACCCTCTTCAGTGTTGTGTACATCCTCATCCTCACAGAGTATTAATTCGTCCCCGCTGGAATCCACCACCACAGGTCCCTCTGTACGTTCTGGAGGCTGGTCTCCCTGGAAAAGTTGATAATTCATTTTTATGAACATCATCTTCTCCAAATTTTGTGGAAGCAACCTCCTACGCCTTTTGCTGACAAGGTTCCCGGCTGCACTAAACACTCTTTCGGAGTGCACACTGGAGGGGGGGCAACTCAGGTAAAATAGAGCCAGTTTGTACAGGGGCCCTCCAAATTGCCTCTTTTTCCTGCCAGGACTGTCTGACATGCCTACTTGGATGCTGTCACCGATGTAATCCTTTAACAGACAGACGCACGCTTGTCGCTGCTGCTTTGAGGATGCAGGTGCGGCTACAGCCCACACAATTCACAAAGACAGGAAAAAAAAGAATTTTTTTATTGTTTGTGGAGCGCACTTTGAGGGTTACACCACCCCTTAACAGACAGACGCACGCTTGTCACTGCTGCTTTGAGGATGCAGGTGGAATCTAGACGGGATTTGGAACCGGGGACACACTACCTCCATCAATTGTCTAAATCCCACTGCACGAATGGCGGATACCGGATGCACGTCTAACACCAACATAGCAGTCAAGGCCTCAGTTATACGTTTTGCTTCTCGATGACTGCTGTCGTACTTCATCCTCATCGCTAGGGACTGTTGGGGGGTCAATTGTTTAGTAAAAGTAGTGGTGTTCCTACTTCCTCTCTGGGATGATGAACAACTCCCAGCAGCAGCAACAGCACTAGGAGGAAGTGGTTCTTGATCTTTCCCTATTTTATTTTTATCGGAGAAAGTTTGGTCCTCCATTTATGTTATATTGATATATACGTGCGGCTAAGGCGCACACAAACACAGAAAATATTTTTTTATTTTTGCTGGAGAGTAGTGCACTTTGTAGGTTACACCACCCTTTAAGAAATGAGCCAGCCGGCTCTTTACTTATGGGACACAGGCGCACGCTTGGCGCTGCTCCTTTGTTGATGCACGTGCGGCTACTGCGCACACAATTCACAAAAAAATTTAATTTTTTATTTTGCTTGGAGTGCCCTTTGGGGGTTACAGCACCCTTAACGGACAAGCCAGCCGGCCAATTTTTTCACAGGCGCACGCTTGGCGCTGCTCCTTTGTTGATTCACAGTGCACACAATTCACAAACACAGAAAAAAATATTATTTTTTTTTTAGCACTTGGGGGGAGCACCCCTGACGGACAGAGCACCCCCTGGACAACACTACAGCACCCCTTTAGGACTGGGACACTGCACAGGACTTTGGAGTGGACACAGCCCCTATGGACAACTGACTGCACAACACAGTCCAGCCAGCCCCTATGGACAACAGCAGCACAGCGCAACACTACACTGCACTACACTACACAGCCCAGCCAGCCCTAACTCCCACCCTCCCTCTTCACTGTCCACAGCCGAGTGAGAAAATGGCGCCGACGCGGGTACCTTATATAGAATCCAAAACCCGCGAGACCCGGAAGGCGGGATGATGACGTTTTGCCTCGATTTCAGATCAGAGTCAGGCGGGAAAAGTCGAGCCTGACTCGGATCGGGGGGGGGGGGGGGCTCGGATTTCAGAAATCCAAACCCGCTCACCCCTAATATAGACCTAAAAACACACACAAATATAAACACACACACACACACACACAGCTAATCAGGGGATGGCACACTGGCTGTTAAATGATAAACAAGTTTCTTCCCTAAATGTCCACCTAGGTGAAACATGAAGCAAGCTTAAAATGTAAAATGGCACCACCCTGAATAGCCGGCTTCCCTGGTTGAGGCAGTCTGCAAGCCCAAAGCTAGAACTTGTCAGCCCCGGGCAATGGAGTAGTTAAAATAAAACTAAACAAAAAAAAAAGGTTGTAATTTGAGGATTCTGATGGAGAGGGGCATCAACTTATAGAATTACTATTAGGATAGTTCTGCATACCGTACCCAATAAATGGGAACAAAAACACTTTAGTCATCGTCTCTTCTAATATATTCTGCAGCACGGGTACAAAATCTGTAAAAATTGAAAGAAGAAGAGGTACGGGGTTCCCTCTATGGATTTTGTTTTTATAGTCACATAACCCACCCTTGCCCTGGAATCTCACTGCCACCTAAGTAATGAAGTTTATAAAGAGGGAATGCACCTTAAAAGTCAAGGCTATTGGCTGCCCATCATGCTCCAATGTCTGCGTGACGCGACTTAGAAATGATTTGGGTGCTAAGGCCTAGAGAATAGGAACTTTGCCGACTGTAGCAGAAGGGCAGCAGCAGGAATACCCTTGCGAGGGACCTCTGCTACCCTTACAGTTATGGGAGGTCCCAATCCCCTAAAGCTGGAAATCCTTGTTCAGGTTACGAACAGGAAGTTATGTTTTTATTTCAGTTATACAGCCTTACTTTCCAGTGCCTACTGTTTCCCATTTACTTAATTATATCAATGTTTTTATAAGCACATTGGGGCCGATGTCAGTTGGGAGCTTTAAAAAATAAATAAAAAAAAATAAGAAGTAACTTTGCACCTTGGTAAAACTATGCTGCACTGCCAGTGGGGGAGATGTACAAGAGGGATTTGGGAAAGGTACCCCATACATGCCTGCTCTCTCGATTTGGTCGGGAGCCTCCGAAAATCGGGTGCCACTCCCGACCTCCCGGAAAAGTAAGCATGCCTCCCGGCTCCTCCAGTCCCCCCCGCAATACCACGCGAAACACCCGCAGCGGGGGTGGGGGGGCGGATGACGCGATTCTTACCGGAAATCTCGGCATTGTGTAGCGGGGGCGGGGCAAAAATTATGTGAATTTGTGGCTCTGCCCATACCCCCTCCCCAAACGGCATGTGCCATCCCGGTGACGCCCCATTTTGCCACCCCCGCCCCTCTGCTAAGCCGATCTGGCTGCCTCCCTCCCAGAAAAGGCTAAAAGGACATCAGCAAGTATGAGGTACCTTCATGCAATAAAAATAAATGTATTTGTACCTGGTGCACTGCAAAATGGTTTGTCTGCGCACAATATTTTTTTTTTTGCTTTGCTCTCCCTCTCAGAACCATCCCCTATGTCATTATCAAACATAAGAGTCTTACTTTTCTCTCCGCAAATGAGCTTCAGTCTGAGGCTTATTCAGTCACACGCTACGGAGACCGCTTCAGCAGCTCTTGCTGCAGTTGTGTCTGTGACTTTATGCTAATGCTAGTAAAAGCCCCTCCCCTGGAGTACAAGCGTATGTCTAACTGTGCAAGATCTAGGACGCCCACTTTATACGTTTTTATCCCGCTTGGTGCGTTTTTTTAGACGCAACCATCGTATGCATCGTCGAAACTTGCACCAGCCCCATGCTAGGTGCAGACTCTCCGTCAGAGTACGGCTTTAATGTGAGCGATTTAATCTGAGCTCACAACCAGCTATACGACGCACCCATAACACACCCATAACACGGCGCATCTCCGTGCGTCTACATATCCGCCTCACAGTCACAGCCCAGGAACGCCCGATGCATTTCTCAGACTGAGCATCTTTGTCGGTACCGCGGCTCTGAGCCCGATTCAGAGATGGACGCAATGTCGTCGTCGGAAGCAGTGGAGAGATTTGGGCATACGCCAAAGCCGCACTGTTCACACGCAGTGATGGATTTGTGCGGTGGTCGCAGAGAGGATTTAATCGCAGTGAGTGACAGGTAGTCAGCGTTGGGGGAGGTTAGAAAAATGCAGGAGTGTCGGGACAGTATTCAAATTCATTCGCAGCTGGAGGGACCCCAGCGTCTTAGGAGCACCGCTCTGCCCAAGACAGCATGGGCATACTCAGAAGTTCCATGTGCGACCGATTTTTCCAGTTTTATTTGTAACTAATGGGTGCGAGACACTGGATTGGGGCATTTCAGTGCAATAAACATCAGCTAAATAATTAGCATATTTTTTCAAAACTACTGTATATGGAATAGCAGTCGGGATGGGACTGGCGTCCATCTCTGAATCACGCCCTCTGCGCACACCGTGAGATGCATGCGCTGTGCACCTTTTTAGAAACTTGGATGTATGCACAGTTGAAAAGCATCAACCATTTGCACAAATATCGCCTTTTTATCTGGCTTAGAATCAGGCCAGACATCTGCAATACGCTAGAGTGGATTTACATATCCTAAATAAAAAATCATATTAAAAATAATGGATAAAATATGCCACCTTACAGAAACACAACCACTGACACATATCAAATGCTGGAGCCTAATGAGAACATGATGTGAACATAGATCACAAATATGCACTAAGCGTACATTTACAGCAGGGTGTAACACGCATTCGGAGCCAGCTGCCTGACATCACCAAGTGCACGGGGACAAGTGAAGCAAATATACGGTGTAAGACAAAATAGTGGTTTGTAAAACGAAAACTTTTCCTACATTTTGTAGGTGTTTGTCATAAAGAAACGAGAGTCGCTGTTATATAACCCTTACTTCCTCTTTCCTAAAACTACAATAGGGATCCCTTCCACAACGCAAATGCTACAACATGTATGTGGAATGCCACAGGAAAGCTCCTAAGGAAGCCATTGACTGCGACACAGAGATTGAAATAATAGGCTGCATGTGAACCTGATTGGATTAGAAAGATAACAGTCATCCAATTAGGAGCTGACAATCATTTTAATTAACACATATATTCATGCGATTGTAACAAACTCTCAAGCAGGTTTTAGGAGCAACTGCATTGAGCAAATCCTAAGGGCCCCCATACACGGTGCGATAGAGCAGCCAATCCGACGGAATGGTACGATATCGCTGCTATATTGTACAGTGTGTGGGCAGGATATCGGCCAGTGCGCGCTCCCGTGGGGTCGTACATCGCACCTCCAGATCTTACTGCATGTTCACTTGATCCGGGGATGCGATGTACGATCCCATGCAGCGCTATGTGTGGGGTGGGGGAGGGGAGAGGGGGGTGTCGGCATATTGGGCAGCGGATCGCTTCTTGTGTGGGGACCACCAGATATGTCGGCCATCGGATCGGCCGTTGCATCCCAAGGTGCATATCGCACCGTGTATGGGGGACTTAGGGGTCCCCAACTGAGGAACAAAGATTGGGGACGGGGAATGTACCATCTCCATCCCACCACTAGTTCCCCTAGTATATGGTCCAGAATGTAATTCTAAATGGAATGGATTTGTTTCTTGCATTTTAGTTAAACTTCATTTACTTTCATCACCACAACCTCCACTCAATGACCGGTCACTTTACCACTTCCAGGACTTTTCTAAGACAGGTTTGGTGCAGGGACAATAGAATAAGACTGTGCTCAGTATCATAGTGTTAGAGGTTTTGCAGTGCACAATGTAATGTCATTGGTTTGGCCAAATAAAGTGGTAGTAATGCTATATATACACATCTCTTTAACACAAAACGCACTGCGCCATTTTTACCATTCTTTGGTCGGTATAACTGTATCATGACAAAGGATACCATGAGCGGGCATTTGTGCCGCTGGCCACTGATAAGAAATATGGCTTGTGCTCTTCAGATTCATGGTCCGCTCAGTGTTTGGGACGAGTGCTTTTATCACACAGGGGATGCAGATTTACACTGCCAAGGTGTACATGGGAAAAGATTAATGTTCAACAATACCATTTATAATTCACTAACCGGGCAGATCTAGAAGGTGTAGAAATTATAAATTTAAAAGGATCATGCAAAAATAATAATTACTTGGTAGACGACGTTCTATCTTACGCTAGGAAACGGTTTCCAGGTCTCAGACTATTTCACATACAAGTGCAGATCAGTATGGTACAGTCTGCCATTTAATTACTACACTTTTTGGTCAACAATAGCACAATACAGAGACAATAAGCACAGTGACTTCAAATGCAGCGAAAATGACTTTTTACCAAAATTGCTTATTGAAATTTAGCAGGTCAAAAATACTTCTAGTTCTATATTATTAGTAACTTTCACTGCTATAATCAATAACTGGGTTACAGTGCAATCCAGATAAACCACTGGGCTGTAAGTCAGTGATTTCCAAACTGTGTGCCGTGGCACCCTGGGGCGCCTCGGAACACTCTCAGGGGTGCCTCAGGTTGGTGGTCCAGCACCAAAACAAACTATTTATGGTCAATGTAAGAGGCAAAAAAGTTAAATATGTGGACAAACCGAAGCACAACCCTGTCCACCACCACATAACTGAATCGGTATGCAATACCGCCGGCCGCATGGCCAGCAGTTCGAATCCCGGCAGCGTCAGGCCGACAGAGGAAGAGATCCCGGCAGCGGCAGCCCGACAGCGCTGGAAATCCTGACCCTAACCCCCCCCCCCCCAAGTGCCTTAACCTAACACCCCCTTCCCCTAGCCTAAACCCCCGGGGTGGTGCCTAACCCTAACCTCCCCTTCCCCTAGCCTAACCCTACCCCTCCCGTGCCTAACCCTAAGTCCCCCGCCGGGAGCCCTAAACCTAACCCTCCCACCCCCCGCGGCTGTCCGCTCGCGGCGCCCGGCATCCCTTCAATCGGGATGCCGGTCTCCCGGCGTAGGGGTAATGACAGGCATCTAGATTTTAGGCGCCCGTCATTTAACCCTCGCCGGGATATGACAGTCGGTATAATGTCAGCCGGCTTCCCGACTGCATCCCCACATAACTGACCCTTAGGATGACCGGTGAGCACAATTTACTTTTTTATTGAATTTCTCAATAACAAACTTTTGGCCAAGGGGTGCCGTGAAAAAAATGTGGATACTCTAGGGTGCCGTGATTCAAGAACGTTTGGGAACCACTGCTGTAAGTGATAGCGGGTGTGACACAGCCATAACGTTGACTGCCTGTAGAAATGGTGCCCTGGCAGCTAGCGGGCACAACAAGAAATAGCGACCCAGGCAGATCGCGAGCCTTATGCAAAGTTGATCACTAGTTGGCTGTTATTGTTCCCGCATTGCATGCACGGAAGTATATGCATATATTAGCCAGTATACAGAGTAGTATGCATCTCTACAGGCAAAGCCCCCATAGTCATACACTTGGTTAGGTACCAATCATCCTCAGTGCACACTTGCACAAGCCCTCTCCTTGTTGCACATCTGCTGGAACACAGGCATGCACAGTTCTGTGTAAGTGCATGCACAGGTCTGTGTAACCCCGCAATTCCATCTACACGCCCTCTCTGAACCTAGGCCCTGATTCAGAGCCGCTCATAAGCGGCCGCTCGTTCGTTCTGACCGATGTTCGCACATCTGCGCATGCGTACGGATTTTAATACGCATGCGTGAACCAGTCAGTGCGGACGAAAATAGTTTGTTCGCTATATAGCGAATGCCTGCTATTTTGAGTGCCAGAAGGAGGCGTATGTGGGTGGTAACAGGGGAAGGTGCTTGAAAACGGGGAGTGGAAATCCGATCGCAGGCGTGCTTAAAGGTCAAAACGGGCGTTTTAAGGGAGTGCATAATTAATACAGCAGTGTCATTGACCACGTCACTTGTTTTTTTTTTTACTCAGAACTGCTCGCAAAATAGCGGTTGAAAAAACCAGCCACAAGAATAGCGAGCAGTTCATACGCTGCTCGATGTACTCGATTAATCTAATAAATAGCGGACATGACGTATGGTGCGAGCGGTAAGGGGGCATATTTTTCAAAATTACAACCGCAAGTTTTGCTCGCTCGTTCAGACTTAGAGGCGTGAACAGACCGCAATTAGCGAACGGTTCATTTGAATAGCCACCCCTTGTTTTAGAACGAACGACTGCAAATAGCGAGCGGCTCTGAATGAGGGCCCTAGTCTACATGCTGCCATCTGTCACAACCAAGTTGCACCCATTTCAGTGGCAAACGCAGGATTTCCAGAGGGGGGGGGGGGGGGGTGGTTCCATATGCTTAATTTTAGAGCGAGTGTGGCCAGTCAATGAAGAGGGCAGAATTAGTACTTAACCAGCTTTAATAAGCGTCATACATAGTGTGTTAATTCCAAGCATAGCATATACAGGACCAGTGATCACTGTAACCCATTAGATGCGTCTGTAGGCCATCCTGCCTGAGCTGAACGTATTTATTTTAGATGTGGGCACCATTCCAGACTATTGGAGCAAGTCCGGGAGCCTGGAGAAGCAGCAGAAGAACCTAGCACTGCACTGGACATAGATGTACATATTGGGCTCTATAGCAGTGCATCTCTAACAGTGCATGTTTTCTAGATCTTCTAGCTGGTGCACAGTTTATTTATTACTGGCTGATACATGTTAAAAGATCCACAGGTGGTGCTAATTATTTCATTTGTGATACTGAGAAGAACATGCAGCACTAGTAATAATCTATTATATTACTATTTCTATTGTGGTCATGGTGTGGGCTGGGGAGGGGGGTTCCGTCTGCCTGCGTTTGCCTATGCATTCGGTTTGCACACAACTGTGCCCCAGGCAAACAGATTTGCGTTCAACCATTTATCAACCCAGTGTATGCTGACATTTTAGTAAACTGGCTATAGGATTGTGGGCATAAATAAAAGTACCAGGGAGTCTTTCACTGTAGTCAGTATTAAGATTTTGTTTTGGTATATAGTATTTTGAATGAAGACCGTATCACGTACCTGATTTTTGTCAGGGTGTAATCTTAGTGCCAACTTCTTAAACGCCTGTCTGATTTCCCTATTACTCGATGCTTTGGATACACCCAGTAAACTGTAGTAATCCTGATCTGGGCAGATGAGCACGGATAGAGACAAGATGGTCACACACAGAATGGTCCTCTTCAGAACACGAATATCTGCACTGTAAAGCTCCATCGTTCCTACCAATATCACAATACTATAATTATTAAAATACTAATTAATACACTTCTAGTTCACATTCTTCAGTGAAGTACATGGTGCTGCCTCATACTGCCTTTGTTGCTCCACTCCTATGTATCTGCAATGAAAAACAATAAAATGCATTAAGATGACGTGGTTCAGTAACAGATTAGTACATATCCCAGGAGTCAGCTAGTCAATGTATTTATATATAAATTATATATTCAATTTATTCACTCATTTTCTCCTGGGAATGTATATTTTGTTTATTTATGAAATGTAAATAACCCTGCAGGATTTTTAATATTAATCTGAAATACTTAGCATTTAGCTGTACCCCTTCTAGAGACGGATTGTCTACTCGGTGCTAAATGAGGACTCAGGAGCTCATTCAGACCCGCTCGCTAGATGCGTTCGCTCGCACCCTGCGTATGCAAATCCAGCGCACGCCCAGCAGGGTAAGGCGATCGCACGGCAAGGCATTAACACGCCCACTATGTCTTGGCGTGCGATCACTTTGTGTATGCAGACGTCCACCAGCCAATCATAAGACGCCCACTTGCGCACGTCATCTCATGGAAGTGCATGACACGTTGGTACCTTGAGCACCATCGGATGCTATTACAGCGCTTGCGGTTGACTATACCCTGCCGCAAGCACTGCGATCACTGCAGTGCGAAATACAACCAGGTGATGTGTACAATGACGCTGCCTTTTAATTATGCACGTCTCTGAAACGGCGTTGAGACACTCAGGCACGCCTGCGTTCGCACCTCCACTCCCCCGTTTCTAGCAGCCAGCCTCTGTCACCACCCACAAATGGCTTCTCCTGTCACTCATTCAGCTGGGCTGTCTATGCGCAGCGAGCAATTGCTTCCCGATCTTTCGCAGTGGTTCATGCACGCGCATTTCGATGCATTCGCAGATTGCAAATATCGGCCAGCTACGAGCGAACGCATCCTAGCGAGCGGTCTGAATCAGCTCCTCAGTGGAGCCCATAAACAAGGGAGAGTACGTGTGGCCCCTAAAACCTCAAAAAGGACCAAAAAGAATTTTTCCACTGTCATTGTGGGTAAATGTTACCTAAAACATTAAATGCAGAACAGCCACAAGTGACAATGACAAACACTCCTCCTCATTAACATCTATTAGCATTATTTTTTTTTTCCATACAATTCATTATAAAAAAATGTAATTACTGATTTTACAAATATGGTGCATATCTATCTATCTATTACATACGCACAAAAACACTAATATAGAATATGTGAATTTGTTTCTGTAAACTAGCAAGATATCCCACCCTTTTTTGGATACATACAGCTATGTGTTATTCACAGATAAGATAGGGACCTGTAAAGTGCAATTAGCATGAGGCTCAGAGGGCCTGATTCAGCAAGGAACGCACGCTAGCAGACGCACGCACCTGTCCGCTGCGAGAATATGCTAATCAATGCATACGCACGGAGACCCCAGCACAAGACGCAGACGTCCAGCCCCATATTAAGCCTCCCATTTCCCTTATCTCACAGCCTGATCAGTAAGCAAGATAGCGTAGACATCGAGAACGATCTGAGTCATACACACAATAGTGGTTGACCTGACCTGCCGCAGGATTCTGGCCGCTTCCTGTGCACAGCTTACGGTATTGGCTGCGTATGCCGTCGCACTGCCTTAATTATGCATGCCCCTATAACGGCGTTATAACGCCTACGTTCGCCTGATCACCCCCCGTCACCACCCACAAATGGCACTTCCTGTCAAACAATATTGGAAGGGTGTGCGTACACACTGTGTGTAGTCTGCGTACCATAACCTGATCGCACTGGCCAGTTTACGAACGCGCAATGCGATGCATAAGCAGAGCAAAAACATCGGCCAAGTGCGTGCGTTCTCTCCTTTGCGTTCCTTGCTGAGTCAGGCCTAGAGTCCTCTTGATGGAGGCGAAAGCTCTCTGATGTGGGTGGGGAGCCCTCCTAATACCCCAGATAGAAGGAAAACCACCTGATGTGGGGGCTTTGAGTACTGAGTTTGAGTCAAGATACTGCAAGACTGCTACCAGTGGCGTATCTATAATGGGTGCAGTGTGTGCGGGGCACCCTGCACCCATATTATTTTAAAGTCACCTGTCTGTGATCCCGCGTCGGGTGTCAGCACTGCTCAGAACAACGGAAAATGGCCGTCGCGGATATTTTTCCGGTGTTCTGCGCATGTGCAGTAGATTCCAGCCACACTCTAGTGCCTGGAATCTACTAATGCTCTGGTGGCTGGCCGGTTTTCTCTGTCAATATATAAACACGTATACTAAATCAATAATGGTGATCAATTCTGAAAACCAGTTTGTAGTTCCTGCCACAAGTCTACATAATTTAATTTAATAAACCGAAGACAGTACTTTTCTAATCAAAATGAGATACTGGTATTTTATGAATGCTGTTGGCCTCTGTGCAAGTGTAACAATGTCCCTTCCCTTCCCCTCCCCTCAAAACAAAAAAAATAACCCAAAAATTAGAAGGTGGGTGGCAGCAATGGAGGTTCCCTCTCACTCCTGACAGCTCTCCTTAATAATTCAGTTAGCGGAAGGAGCTGGAAGCACACATAACTACATCTGTAATTAGGGAGCAGGAACCTTCAAAGCTGCTAAAAATTATTTTGGGGCTCATGGAGGCAGCAGGCCCACTTGTCTCATCCTTCATTCATGATTCATATGGCTTGTCGACAGTAATGCTTATGACTGTCAATATTGTATAGCGAACGCATTATGTCGCCGGGAGTTTACAGACGCCATTGCAATGTTATTTAAAGCATTTTAAACATGTTGGCATAAAAAGTTAAACATGATGCTTTACAATCATGTTTAAAGCTATAACGCCGACACGGCAATCTCCCGGCGACAAGCTAACTAATTATGGATACACCAGTGATTTAGAATCTAAAAACAAACCAGGTTTGAAGAATAACATGAAGGGTTATAGTCACTAAGCAGGGTTTTTTTTTTAAAAACCTCCAAATTTTGTCAGTTTTGAGCGCAGGATTTAAAATGGAACAAAGATATTAAACCCCAAAATCAAGTTTAATTTGCATTTGATATTTGTGCCCTTTATAAACCAAAGTCCCGAAAAATTTGATGAGCAGACCTAGACAGAAATCGGAAACATTACAGCAGCACAGATGGTGTATTGGTTAGCATTACTGCCTCACAGCACTAAGGTCGTGGGTTTGATTTCCCCCCACTGCTCTGTGTGGAGTTTGTATATGCTCACTGTGCTTGCATGGGTTTCCTCCAGGTACTCCAAAAATATACTGGTAGGTTAATTGACTCCCAACAAAAAAAATGAACCCTAGTGTGTATATTTGTGTGTGTACATGTAGTAGGGAATATAGAGTGTAAGCTCCACTGGGGCAGGGACTGATGTGAATGGTAAAATATTCTCTGTAAAGCGCTGCGGAATATGTGTGCTCTACATAAATAACTGGTGATAAATAATAACATTACAGAGCTTACACTTTACCAGGCTGTACATAAATATACATTATTTCAGAAACTAGGGAACACAGATGACCGATTTATTTTACAAAGTTCAAGGATTGGCAAATAACACTTTAGAACAAGCCAATGAAATTATTACAGAACACTACTTCATTCATTCAAGCTTTAATACACACACACAACTCAATGGAACACCCTAATCATGGTAACTTCATTTACAGACTGCAGACTAAGCACATAGGTCATACATACAACCCTCAGACACTTCACCATCAGACTACAGGCAGGAGAATACTTGCTACATAGGAAGCAGGCAGTAATGTATACATTGTTGCACATGATGCAGATCTCTCACCCGAGCAGAGTGTAGCCGGCAGCCGCAGCGTGTGATGATCAGACGGAAGTAGTCTCTGCTGTGTACAGTACACTAGGATGATGACGCGGGGCTGTGATGCTGCAGCAGGCCCTCATCCCCTCCCACCTCAGCTATTGTAGCCCTATGACAGCAGAGGACTGGGATGGGGGCAGGAGCTGTGTCTTGTCGCCACTGTATTGGCTGCAGCTGACTCCTGGGCTCGGAAGATGATACATTAACATTCCACAGCAGCAGCAAGTTCATTACTACTACTTACCCTGTGTGTACTGCAGCTGCAGAGCTGACTCTCTATAGCTACTTACCTAGGTGCTTGTTATCACTGCTTTCCCGATTCTGTTCTCATCCTTTATATTCATTCCTACATGAATGATTTGCTGATAATTGCGTTAAACCCTCTGCAGAGATCTGCAAAACATAACTCAGTGATGAGGGTCAGTGCAACACAAAGGAAAGCAGCAAGAACAATGAAGGAAGTAGTTAGTGAGAAGATCTTATCTATATGGCAGTAGGTACAAAGGTAATTAGCTTCATGTACAGTAGGAATGTGTACATTCTATACAGCAATGGGTAGGGTTCCAGTGATAAATACAAAAAAGTGATACAAATGCAATATTAATAATCTTTGGACCAGATAAGTAGTTGCCAAAAAACCAGAAAAGCACAAGTAAATAGTAAATACCGCTAACACAAAAAACTGACACGTAACAATAGTGAAGAACGGTAGAATGCTGAGCCTGTGGCAGGTGGGCTGGCCTGAGTGGGGGCCGGGGATCAAATGCGCGGGGGTGTGAATTGATAGATCTACAGTAAAAAGGTAGACAATGTTTAGATAGACACCAAATGTTAGAAAGTCAATAGGTCGACAGGGACAAAAGGTCGACACACTAAATGTCGACATGTAAGAAGGTCGACAGGTACAAGACAAAAATGGTCGACACGTTTTGTTTTTTCTAACCCTAACCTTCACACTAACCCTAAACCTCCCCTTGGTGCCTAACCCTAACCATCGGGGTAGGTGCCTGACCCTAACCATCCCTTCTAGTGCCTAATCCTCCGGTAAGTGCCTAACCCTCCCTCCTGGTGCCTACCCCTAACTGTCAGGGTAAGTGCCTAACCCTAACCGATGGGGCAAGTGCTTAACACTAACCCTCCCTCCTGGTGCCTAACCCTAAACAATGGGGTAAGTGCCTAACCCTAACCCCCTGGTAAGTGCCTAACATTAAACCTAACCCTAAAAAATAAAATAAAACATGTCGACCATTTTTGTGCCTACCCTTTTCACGTCAACCTTTTGACCATATCGACCATTTGTACCTATCGATCTTCTTACATGTCGACCTTTTGTCCCTGTCCACCTATTGACTAACATCTGTTGTCTGTCTAGACATTGTCAACCTTTTTACTGTAGATCTTTAGACTGGATCCCGCTCTGATTATGAGTTCTGCCGATCCGACCAGATCCTTGGATATAGATGATCGGCAGATCGGGAAAAGTCAACACGTTAAAATTCCCAGATTTGCCGAATCTGGGATTTTTTTGGTCGGAATCGGGGAATCGAGATTGTTCAACTTATTGAATGTCTCTGATTCCCTGGTATCGGCAGAATGGGGGAATTGGGGCAATCCACCTGAGATGGGCCACCACGTATGGTGTAATGGTAGGGTCTATGTACTAAGCTTTGGCAAGAGATAAAGGCCCTCATTCAGAGCCGCACGCTATTTGCGGTCGTTCGTTTAAAAACAAGGGGTGGCTATTTAAATGATCCGTACGCACATTGCAGTGTGTTCACACCTCTAAGTCTGAACGAACGAGCAAAACATACGCTCGTTTATTTGTTAAAAACGCCCCCTGGCCGCACGCATCCTACGTCATGTCCGCTATTTATTAGATTAATCGAGTACATCGACCAGCGTATGAACTGCTCGCTATTCTTGTGGTTGGTGTTTGCTACCACAAATTTGCGTGCAGTTCTGGCTATAAAATAACCCAGTGACGTGGTCAATGACGCTGCTGTTTTAAATATACACACCCATAAAACGCCCGTTTTGACCTTTAAGCACGCCTGCGTTCGGATCTCCACTCCCCATTTTCAAGCACCTTCCCCTGTTACCACCCACATACGCCTCATTCTGTCACTCAAAATAGCAGGCACTCGCTATATAGCGTACAAAGGTTTTTCGACCGCACTGACTGGTTCGCGCATGCGTACTAAAAAGCGTACGCATGCGCAGATGTGCAAACATCGCTCGGAACGAGCGTACTGTCGCTAACGAGCGGCTCTGAATGAGGGCCAAAGTACCAACTTTATAGGTTGTGACAGGAGCTGATTGCTTGGTACTACTTACTTGCATACTTGCCTACTCTCCCTGGAGTCGTGGGAGGCTTCAGATTTTTTGGGTAACCCCCCGCAACCCTTAAAGAGAACGCAGACCTCCAGCATACCGGCAACTTCCTAGTGAAGTGGGCAAGGTGGGGAGAAATTTGTGGGTCTGTAGGTAGGGAGCGGGGTTAAATGAAGCGAATCATGTCATATAGCCCCGTCCCCTCCTCACCGACCCGTGAATTGCGGGCTTTTCTGTAAAGGGGGCGGTGCCTAATGATGGCTATAGTCTGGCCCCGCCCTCTGAAGCTGAGAGCACCAGCTCCTCTCGGGCCGCTCCCGGAAAGGATTTCACAAAAGTCGGTAAGTATGCGCTATTGCTATCCACTTTATCTCTCTCCATGGCTTAGTACATAGACCCCATAGATTGTAAGATCCACTGGGGCAGGGAACGATGTGAATGGCCAAATATTCTCTGTAAAGCGCTGCAGAATATGTGTGCGCTATATAAATAACTGATAAATAAATGTATGGTTCCACCAGGGCCGGCTCCAGGGTCCGGAGCACCCTGTGTCAGCTCCTCAAAGTGCGCCCTGTCATCAGGGGTGTGGCCTGATTACCATAGGCCACGTCCCCTATGTGACGTTATTTGGAGGTGTATCCGCATGGCTCACCTCCAAATAACGTCAGGCTGGGGGGAGCCTCACTAGCTGGGCTTCCCCCAGCCCTCTCCCGCCACTGAATGGATGCCGCGCGCATGCGCGCAGCATCCATTCAGACTCCGGGGTCCGGTGCGGCGGTGGGGTCCCAACCTCCTGATTTCACCACCCGCGGGCCGCTTCGGCCCACTGGTGAAACAGCGGGACTGTACTGTCCCGCTGAAATTGGGATGTTGGGGAGGGGTGCGCCCTCTATGGGTGGCGCCCCTGTTCGACCACACTGGTCGAATACCCCTAAAGCCGGCCCCTGGTTCCACTCAACCATGGCGTTAAGCATCTTTCACAGCACCATGCCCTCTGAGACTCCCCCGCTTGCAGTTTGGGAGAGGAGGAGGAATGGAAGGTAAAATTATATTATGTATGAATAGGTGTTATAGTTTCACATGAGAATCTGAGTGGTGTACCAGATTACTGTATATGCCTGATACTCTCCGACCACCCGGAGGGGGCAGCCAGTTCTGCACTGCGAGGGGCATGGCGCGTTGGGCACATATGTGGGCGTGATGACGCAATCCTGTCACCGTAGCCTCGCCCCTGCTATACAATGCAGCAATTACCAGAATTGTGAGAGGGGGGGCGGAGTCACGATGACGCGATTTATCACTAATTGCGTCTTCTGCTGCCTGAAGTGGTTGGCCGGGTGGCTCCAGCCTCTGGGAGATTTGCCCATGTTTCCTCGTTGCCGGGAGCTCCACCCGATTTTCGGGAGCTTTCTGGCCATTCCGGGAGGGAAGCCGAGTGTGGATATTGGGCCTGATTCAGAGCCGCTCGTAAGCGGTCGCTCGTTCGCTCCGAGCGATGTTTGCCCAACTGCGCATGCGTACGGATTGTTATACGCATGCGCGAACCAGTCAGTGCGTCCGAAAATCGTTTGTTCGCTAAATAGCGAATGCCTGCTAATATGAGTGACAGGAGGAGGCGTATGTGGGTGGTAACAGGGGAAGGTGCTAGAAAACGGGGAGTGGAAATCAGAACGCAGGCGTGCTTAAAGGTCAAAACAGGCGTTTTAAGGGTGTGCATAATTAATACTGGAGCGTCATTGACCACGTCACTGGGTTATTTTATAGCCAGAACTGCTCGCAAATTTGTGGTAACAAACACCAGCCACAAGAATAGCGAGCAGTTCATCCGCTGTTCGATGTACTCGATTAATCTAATAAATAGCGGACATGAAGTATGATGCGAGCGGCCAGGGGGCGTCTTTATCAAAATTACAACCGCAAGTTGTGTTCGCTCGTTCAGACATAGAGGCGTCAACAGACCGCAAAGAGCGAACGGTTCATTTGAATAGCCACCCCTTTTTGTTGAACGAACGACCGCAAATAGCGACCGCCTCTGAATCTGGCCCCTTGTTTTGAGTTGTTGCCAAAATTGTTAATATTGCTTTATAAATCCATATATTTCTTTTATTCACTATATATACTCATCAGAAACATTAATGAAATATTTTGAATGTTTTGTTTTTAGAACAATATTTAATCCTGATTTTTTATATTTTTTTTAAATATATATTTATTTGCTTTGTTATAAAACAGTGGTACTTCTGTTTGAAGACCTGAACAAATAGTGTGTACAGTGCTCTGTGCAGGGAGCCGCCTTACTTAAACATTTTTTTTTTCTTTCTTCCTTTTAGTTGCAATACCCTGCGGGTGACGTGGCGCTGCAGGATATCACCAGTGCAGTAAATCCGGAACATGAGCAATACAAGTTACTGAAGTGTGTTAAGTGCTGGTTAACTTTTTAATCACTGTTTCATGACAAAGCAAATGTTGCATCCTATGAATGCTCCAGAAAACTTATTTCAGAACTAATCCCGAGATAAAGGAACCGGCGTGTTTTCATTGAGTTCGCCTTTAAATTTAAAGCAGCAATCGGTTATACTTTAATAGCAGCTAATAACTGACTGCCGCTTTAAGTTTAGCGGTGAAGTCTAATGTCGGATGCACACTAGACGATATGGGCGTATCGGAGCGACATATCAGGCACATTGTCTAGTGTGTACCCGCTGTGTCGCTGACAATGTGCGCTGCCACGCATTGTCAGTGACATCGCCCGTCGGACCTGCATGCAGGTCCTGTGGGCGATATCGTTAGCGGGGGCCATGCTGCCAAATGCAGCATGGCCCCCGCTGCCAGCTCCCCGAGGGGTCATGTCGCTGACGAGGTCGGTACACACATCGTCTAATGTGTACCAGCTTTAATTCCACTTAAAGCATTTTATCGTGCAGGTATTATAACTCTGAGGGGTCTATTTACGAAGCAGTGTTAGGAGACAAGTGATAGGAAAGTGATAAGTGCCAGCCAATCAGCTCCCAACTGTCATCTCACAGGCTGTGTTTGAAAAACGACAGTTGGGAGCTGATTGGCTGGTACCTTATCACTTTCTTATCACTTTTCACTCTGTCTCCTAACACTGCTTAGTAAATATTCTTGTTATCGCTTGTTACTAATCTTAATTACTGCTCCAACCAATCAGCTCCTAACAGGGCCGGCTTGATCAGTGAGGTTGAACGGGGCGCCACCCCATAGAGGGCGCATCCCTCCCAGCCATTCCCGATTTCAGCGGGACAGTCCCATTTTTCCAGGCACTGCCCCGCTGTTCCACGAAGTGTCCCGCGGGAGGTTGGGCACCTCCACCACCGCAGCTGTGTGGTGGTGCCGGCCCCGGAGAAGAGGAATGGATGCAGTGCAGGAAGAGAGCTGGCGGCAGCCCAACTACTGACGTAGTGCTGGGCTCGCCCCCAGCCTGACGTTAAAAGGAGGTGTGCCATACGGGCAAGCACGCCCCCAAATAATGTCATTCAGGGGGGCGTGGCCTATGGTAATTAGGTCATGCTCCCATTTTCGGACGTCATAGGTGAGTCCCGTCCTGCATAGAGCACGCGGCTCCCCCTGGAGTTGGCCCTGGCTCCTAACTGTCGTGTGTTTGGCTCTGTAGACAGCCTATCGGTTGCTGCATTAGCATACATTTGCAGCTGCTGCTTTAGTGTCCGCCACTGAATACGGCCCACTGCCACTTATCAGGTTGAAGTAGAACTGTGATGAGGACAAGGACAGGGTGGACAGTGGACTCAGGGCCTGATTCATTAAGGATTGCAACTGCAACAGCGCTCCAGTTGGCCGATTGTTGCGTATGCACCACAGTGCGCGTGCACGAAGGTACCACTGCGATCGCACTGCAATCAAGCAGACCACACTGAGCCATCGCAGTGATTGACAGACAGTGAGCATTTGGGGGTGGTGATGGGGGGGTGGTCGGAGAAACGCAGGCGTGCCTGTACGTTTGAACGCTGTTGCATGGGCGTGCATCAATTAGCCAGTGCAATTACATATGCAGCTTCAGTACTCACTGTGGTCAACGAGATTGGCAACCTCTAAGTAAGGTCAGGGCTGCTGTAATTCTGTGTGAGGGGCTGATGGTACTTGATGTCATCGATGTTTTCATGTTTATGGAGGTTTGCAAAGTATTGTGGATGTGAAATAGCGGCAGTGGGAGTCTCTATGCTGGCAGTGCGACGGCATTGCGACAGCATTCATTAGCATATTTTCGTAGCAGATTTGCGTACGATTACGGAGCTATTGCAAGCACTTTTATTGTTCTTGCAGGTATATCTGGACCTATTGACATGTGTAGCAATAAACATTTGGGACATCATTCAGAGTTGGATGGAAAACGCAAATGTAAAATGCATCCGGATAAAAAATTGCAGTGTACGACCTACGCAAATTGCAACCTACCCTGCATAGATAGCAAAGGCTCCTCTCTCCCCATGCAAGTAACAGTAGCGGATGCGCTAGCAATACGATAGCCAGTTGGCTTAGAGGCATTTGACAATCCAGACGCAGCTTGCATCCGTCATCATCATTAGCTCATAACAAGCACCAGGGTTTGAGTACACGCAAGTCTTGGCCCCCCAATCAGGCGCATGTGTGTCTGTTAGGTGGCCATCTTGGCTACATTTCGTGCCGACACGTCCACAACACTCCTTTTCTGTACTTAGGCCGCATCTACATGCCCCCTCCAACCCTCGTCCCAGCCCCCATGGCACATAGGGATCTAAATAAAAGCTCCTGAAAAAGAAAAAAAAGTTGTGCATCACAAAAAGACACGTGTGTGCACTAAAAACATAAGGAGCAAGTTACAGCCAAAACAAAAAGAAAAACCCAACTTGTGTTTACATCCAACTCTGAATGAGCTCCATGGTGGGGAAGCACTGAAAGTTATAGAAATACGCAAGAAAGTTTTGTTCATCCTTAATAATCGATATATAAGTGTCAGCACAGTTTCAGCCAACAACTTTAATAAGCACTGCATACCTCCCAACATGACCCTCTCCAGGATGGACACAATGCTCTGGTCCTGGACTTCCCTGGTAATTTCTGATTGGTTGCGGCTCCAGAGGAGGCGCTGCAGTACAGTGCAAAATTCAAATAGGGGAGTCACACCAACTGCCAGTGAGTCCCAGCCAGTGATGTTGGGCAGCGTGTGAAATGACAGTTGGTGTGACTCCCCTATTTGAACTTTGAACTGTGCTGCAGCCCCGCCTCTTACCAGGGAAGTCCAGAACCAGAGCATTGTGTCCCTCCTGGAGAGGGTCATGTTGGGATGTATGGCACTGTTTCAAATAATTGCTGTGTGTCTATGTAGAGAGCACATCAAGCACAAAAGTAATTTATAATATAAATAAATCAGAAAATGAATTTTGATTATAATGTAATGTAACATGTGAAATACATGATACTCTAGCACACTCTAGTGATCTTCTGGTGTAGTTTTGTTAATAAAAAATTGCCATACATGATACATACCGGGAAAGTATGTATTCAAATAGTATCACTTAGAAAACTGTGCTCTGATATTATAATTCAGTAATAACTATGTTTAATGAGCAGTTGTGAAAAGGAGGGGCTCTTGTCCATACCCTCTATATTTAAAAAGCAAAAGTCAGCAAAAAGGTAAAATTTTTGACCAACTATACATATATAGTCGACATGGAGAGACCGCGCCGCTGGCCGCGAGGCCATGGGAGCTCCCGGACGGCAGCCAATCAACAGTGGTGGCTCCTGATTGGTTGCTGGTCTGTGAGCTCCGTTTGGCGCGCGACAGGCTCCAAATTCAAATTGCGCCGGCACTGTTTATCCATGTCTGCCGCTGGCTGCAAGTACTCCAGCTGTAATTAGCTGGCGGCCCAGCACCATATCCACACCTGCTGACTGCTGATGGCACACAGGGGGAGGCAATAGGTTGCTGGTCGGACACAGGGAGGTGACTTGCTGGGAGGGGGTCATAATGTGTAAGGGGCATTACTGTGTGGCATAATGTGTAAGGGGCACTACTATTGTGTGGAATAATGTGTTATATGGGGCACTACTACTATGTGGCATAATTGATAAAGGGCATTACTGTGTGGTATAATGTGTAAGCAGCATTACTGTGTAGTGCAAAGGGCATTACTGTGTGGCATAATGTAAAAAGGGCACTACTACTGCGTGGCATAAAGGGGTACTACTATGTGTCATAACCTGAATGGGCTCTGTGTGGCATAACATGAATGGGTTCTGCGTGGGGGCAAATGTATGTGGGTTTTTTTGCCTCTGGGGGGGCCCTTTTAAGATCTTTCTATGTGGCCCCCAAAGTTCTAGTTACACCCTTGCATGCAAACACAGAGGGCACACTAATATATATGGTCACTTTAATGAACTTGCATGAGTGATAAAGTTTGACACTTGCTCAGACTGTGAGGGTAAAAGGATACTTTTGTAGCTTTCACACAGGTTTTTGGCAGACTGCCAATTTCCACTGGAGCCAGCTGCAGAACATGTGTAATTTAAGAGAGTCCCCATTCTTAGGGATTATGTGACAATGTGTAGTCCTGACAAAGTTCAAAACCTAATCTTGGTCAAACTACACCACCCTGCCAAATTTGATGGAGCTAGGGGCCTGATTCAGAGCTGAACGCTCTGACCAGAGCGCTCGCTCTGAATCAGGGCCCTCCTACCTTTTTTTGGAGCGTCCTCATGGACGCTCGCATAGCTGTGGGTTACCACCCACAGCTATAGTGAGCGTCCATGATGATGGTCGCAATGGTCTTGACCATCGCGACCATCGGGCTTGCGACGGAGACCCTGCGGTAGGGTCTCGCTGCCGCAAGCCCTGGAGTGATTTTGGCTCTATCAGAGCCAAAATCACTCCCACTGACATCACTAGTGATGTCAGTGGGGCCGGCTTGAGACGGTAGGCGTTCCCAGGGGAACGCCTCCGTCTGGCAGGCACGCCCCCAGCACGCCCACCAAAGGGGGCGTGCTGTCAGTCAACATCGACAGCACGCCCCCTTTGGTGTGAGACCCGGAGCGATGGTGAGCCCGTCGCTCGCCGGGTCTCGCGCATGCGCACGATGGAGCTCCCTCCGTCGTGCGCATGCGCAGTGGGGAACATCGACCCGCTTGCGAGCGTCCTGCTGAATGATGTGCACTAACTTGATGGTTGGTGCACATCTCTGATGTTTTGTTTTCTGTGCATGTGCAGAACAGGTCCTGCAATACCCCAAGCCACTGCCTGATTGACAGGCAGAGCATTTGGGAAGTGGCGTGAGGGTGGCCTGCGTTCCCAGGAATGGGGGCGTGTCGTCCCCATTTATCTGAGAGTGCTGAGGCAAGAATCTGTGTCCGTGGACGCAGACTTCCTGGCCTCGCAAGCTGCCAGGACCTAAGGTGAGCTTCAGCTACTGCAGCCTGGCCAAAGGGACAACAATCGAGATTGTTCCAAGGGTAATCCCAGGTTGCAACCTCGGTTGCAGCGCTGGGATCACGCAGATGCAGCAAGGAGGTGTCTGTCTCCTACAGACACCATCTGATGCATTTGAATTTTAGAAGGACGGAATTGCAGCTCTGCAATTCCGTCCATCTCTGAATCAGGCCCTTAATCTATAGACACACTAACCCATTCCCAATATATCACTGAAGATTATGTATACCAGTGAGTGCTGGTTCTGTCTGATCTATTTGGATTACGTGAGTGTCCCTCTCCCTGACCCTCTCCCTCTCCCTCTCTCTCTCTCTCTCTTCCTCTACCTCTCCCTCTCTCACTCTCCTGATAAAGGCCGGCACTCATTATACCACATGTAAATGCTGCCGTCCCTGGTTCTCATCTACTGTGTGGGCGCGCCGTTGCTAACCAACGCCCGACGCCTTAGTGACTCAAAGAGCCTGTGGTCCGGTGTTACATACAAAAACAAATCACAAATGAACAATTGTGCCTACACTAAGGATGGACATTGGAAGCCCGGCATCGAATGGCTGCTGGGCTTCCGACATCAAATCCAGCGATGCGATGGCAAAAAGCCATCTCATTGCAACCATTAAATAGTATAACTATTGCGATGGTTATACTCGCGGGGCAAAAAGGGGGTGGGGCCTATATGAAAGGCGGTGGAGTTTCTCAGCTCTCCCTGTCCACGTCATTGTGGGGGTGTGCCCAGCAATCTCCGAGATGCTTAGCTGCCCCTGGGCTCCCCCTAACACTGAGAATAGATGCTGTGAGCATGCAGAGCAGCGGAGTATGCTCCCCCCCAAAGCTAGCCATCGGGTGGGCATCGAAATGCTGCCTCCGATGGCTGGCAACCCGGTATTCAATGGAAAAAGTACCATCGAATCGGAAACTTCAGTGGTTGATAACCATCGGTTTCCGATGTCCAACCCTAGCCTACACCCGCATATAAACAAAAAGACAACACCACATACAGTAGATGAATAAATGCACCAACCTAGTTTAAATGAGGAAAATACAATGCTAAACATTCCATTATAGACTATAATAATATCTATGGATCCTACTTCTAATGTATAATTATAATATACAGTTCATGAGATACTGTAAAAACAGCATCAAATGAATACATAAGGTCAACATATGCGTGGCTTACTGACGTGGACGTGTGACGTCATCCGGTATTCCCAGAACCAGCGGTGGTCCGCTGAATTGCTGTCTGCAGCGTGGCCTGTCGATTACACCAGGATCCGGAGGACCGTCCATGGTGGAGTTTAATGTTTTAAACTTTGATGTACTTGAGCAAATGTTATAAGTAAAATTGTTATTTTTCACATAATCACGAGTGCGCTCTCCTTTCAACTTGCTTACCTCTAGAATCTATCGCTCTGTGGCTTGGAGCTGGGATGCAGCTGCGCCACATATATACCTGAACAGATAATTTCTGGACATTTCAATTAAAAGACTTCATGTGCATTAGTAGGATTTCTTCCTTTTATTTTTATATATATATATATATATATATATATATTGTGATATGATCGGGGTAGGGGTTCCTCTCCTGGGATAGGTGGACACCTCCTTTACACACAGCAGCCAGGAAACAGCACTCCAGTCGTGGGTTTTCGTGCAAGCTGGTCGGCACCAGTTTTTATTGTGCAACTCCAATAGTCAAATAAACCAAACATAAAATAACTCCTAGCCCGGCTGGGCTCTGACTAGACAGGTAATTTCCTCTCTACAAGTGGCAAGGCCTACTGCCTCACCACAAACACAGCACTTTCAAAAGGTCCCAGTGTCTGGTCTCCCCAGGGGGTGTGAGACACTGCATCTAAACTCTTACACAGCTCTATTGAGCCACTTCCAGGTGTAATCCCTAATTAGCCTGCTCTCAGGCTGAAAGGCCTAACACCTGAAACGGCCCTGTGGATGGAGCCCTCCCTTCTCTCTCACATCCACACCCCCAGGACCCATTCTCCGGCTTTTACCAAAAGCCGACCCTCAAATCTGTTTGTAAAACAGAAATCTGTGATTTCTCTGTAATTTCAGTTTATCAGATATCAAAATATGGAAAATATTGCTTTATCCTGCTGAAATGCCGTAGAAAAGTATTTTTGTTATTTTACAAATAGACCCCTTGAAAGATGGCTAGACCAATATGTAATATCTGGCACTTTACCTCCTGTCATCCTATAAACTTCCGAGCAGGGCCCTGTGACTTCTCTGTCAATACCTGGTCTTGGTTTATTACTGTTTTGTTCACAATTGTAAATGGGATATGATGGTACTGTATAAAAATGTTAATAATAAACTGGTTAGTCAAGTCTATGAAAAAGTTCCAAAAATAGCTAGAAATATTCAAACTTTTGCATGTTTGAAAGATTTTACCACAGTCCGTGCCTGTTCCAGCGTGTTTGATGGTGTTCATCAGTGGATCAGTTGAAGCTGTTTGATGAGACTGCTAGCAGATAATGGGGTCTATTTACTAAGCAGTGTTAGGAGACAGAGTGAAAAGTGATAAAAAAAATGATAGAGTGCTAGCCAATCAGCTCCCAACTGTCATTTTTCAAACACAGCCTGTGAGATGACAGTTGGGAGCTGATTGGCTGGCATCTTATCACTTTTCACTCTGTCTCCTAACACTGCTTAGTAAATAGATCCCAATGTCTTGCAGGTGAATTTTGGGAAAATATTTTGACAGGGTTCAGCACCGTGACAGGATGGCAGTGCGCCCTATGCTGGCCCCGCCCCCTAAACCTATTAGATCATGACCTCCCACCTAGGTGGCGGGGCCACTGGATCTAGGAAGTCGAAAGCATAGAGCATTGCCCAGTACAGTAGCGTTAGTGATCGCAGGGTGCAGTTCCAGGCACCCTGCAGGCCACATACAGGAAAGAGTCACGATGGACCGGTATCTGCGATCGCTACCTGCATCTCTGCGCAAGTGGGTGAGCCATGCAGACCCTAAATCCGCGGACCAGTTGGTCGAGCTGGTGGAGAGGTACATGGCGGCTGAGGAACTGTTGAGTGTGTCCCACTGAGCCCCGATGGCGCACCGACGAACTCCCACAGACATTGGTAAGACTGTTCCAGGGGAGAAGGGTGCGGGGCGGTGGAGTGAACTTAAGACTGAGGGTGTAGAACCTGGAGACAGGTCTGGCAGGCCAGGAAGGTTCTTATCCCATAAGAGACTTGATGATAATATGATACAATGTTTCCGATGTAGTGAATTGTGCCATATTGATGCTAATTGTCCACTCACCTCTGAAGCTATGCAATGTGATAATGCTTATGTCCATCATAGAATGTCTTTCTTTGCACAGCCTGTCTGTACTACTGACCGACGGGCTGAGACAGATAAGCAGATGTGTAAGGTGATTGTAGAGGGCAAACAAGTAGCGACTCTGTTAGGTTCGGGCAGCCTGGTTACGCTTATGAAAGCTGAGTTAGTGAACCCCTTGAGGCATAAGGGGAAAACTGTTGATGTGACCTGCATACATGGGGATAATCGATATTATGTTACTGCCGAGGTGAACATCGAGACACCATGTGGCTCTGCTATAGTTTCTGTGGGTTTGGTGCCTGGTCTGATGTACGATGCAATATTGGGGAGAGACTTTGCTCACTTCTGGAAATTATGGGAAAGCCGTTTTGTTCCAGAAGTGAACAACCCCGGTCCACTTGAGAAGGTTGTCGATATAGTGGAGGAGGGAGTTTCTTCTGAGTCAGAGTTATTCCCTTTTCCTACTATGGTTGGCGAACTAGAGAATGCGGAGCGTGACGGTGGCCCGCCAACTGATGTGCCTCCCATTGAGGTGGGAAGTGTTGTTGGGCCAGTGGATCATCTGCCTGATTTAGAGGTCAGAAGAGAGGTCTTTGCCGTGGAGCAGTTGAATGACCCTACTTTGGTAAAAGCCAGGGAGAATGTAAAAGTAGTTGATGGTAAACCCATAGACCCTGATAGTCCTTTGTCCTATCCCCACATGGCAATGTGTCAGGATTGCTTATATCAGGTGACTAAGAAGGTGGAAGATCTTGTGGAACAACTAATAGTTCCAAAAGCCTACAGAAGAACATTGTTGGATCTGGCCCATGGTCGTATAACGGCAGGTCATCTAGGGGTAGAGAAAACCACTGAGCGAATAATGCAGAGGTTTTTCTGGCCCGGGCTTCATAACGAGGTATCTGACTTTTGCGCATCCTGCCCTGAGTGTCAGTATCATGCTCCCAGACCACGTTTTAAGGGACCACTAGTTCCATTGCCTATTATAGAGGTGCCGATAGTGAGAGAGCACCTGAAACAGGCTCAACAGGCACAGCAGAGGGTATACAACCGCAAGGCTCGGTTACGCAGCTTTGCTCCTAGGGACAGAGTGTTAGTGTTGGTTCCCACGGTGGAAAATAAACTTTTGGCTAAATGGCAAGGGCCCTTTGAAATCTTAGAAAGAGTGGGACAGGTCAATTACAAAGTTTACCAGCCGGGGAAAAGAAAGCCGGAACAGGTATACCATATAAATCTGTTAAAGCCCTGGAAAGATAGAACGGTACCGTCGGCCGTCCGAGCCCCTCCAGTAAATCCAGGGCCCTTAGTTCCCGAAGTGACAGGGGCAAAAACCCTGTCGGCAATTCAACAACGAGAGGTCAAGGAGTTTTTGGTTAGAAATAGGGTGCTGTTCTCTGACGTACCTGGGAAAACCTCGGTCGTTAAACATGACAATATCACTGACCCAGGGGTTAAAGTTAATCTAAAGCCCTATAGGTTACCAGAAGCACCAAGAGCATCGGTGTCGAAAGAAATTAAAAATATGCTAGAGTTAGGGGTTATTGAAGTATCACATAGTGAATGGTCAAGTCCCATTGTGTTGATTCCAAAGCCCGACGGGAGTGTGCGTTTCTGCAATGACTTCCGAAAGTTGAACAGTGTTTCAAAATTCGATGCCTACCCGGTGCCACAGTGGAGAAAGAGGCGTTGGCCATAAAGTGGGCGTTACAAACTTTTACATTTTCGGTGGAACACAGGCCAGGGGGCCTGTTGTTTAAAGCAGACGCGTTGTCACGTGTTCATTGTTTGGGGGCTTCAGTTGTTCCGCCCCATAGGTCGAAACAAAGGGGGGATATGTGATAGGATCACTGGTAAAGTGGTCTGTGGCAGGGACATTGGTCCCAGATTCCTGTCCTATGTGTGTTAAATCCCCAAGAGAAAGTCTGCAGTGTAGCAGGCTTGAGTCTCGGCTTTTTGAAAAGCCGGTTTGGGTCCTGGGAGTTGTGGGTGAGAGGAAGGGCTCCACCCATGGCCACTCCAGGTTTTGGGCCTTTCAGCTTGGTAACAGGATCATTAGGGCTTACAGCTGAGAATGGCCAACATATGCTTAGTTTGTTTAGGGCTGAGTGTCTCACCTTGGTGAGCAGACAGGGAGTTTGCACAGAGACCCTGGGAAACCTAGCTATGAGGACTGTGCTGTGTTTTTGCGGCTGGTGAGGGCATTAGGCCCTGCCAGGACCATGTAGTGAGGGAAATCACTTGTGAAGTTAGAGCCCCGACAGGGCTAGGATTTATGTTTTCTTTATGTTATTTCTGACATTGTACAATAAAGACTGGCGCCGACCAGCTTGTACTCGCATCCAGACTGGTGTGCTGTTTCCCCGGCTGCTGTGTGTGTGTAAGAAAGGAGTCCTTCTACCCAGGAGAGGGACCCTAACCCGCCCGACTGAACGTCACAATATATATATATATATATATATATATATATATATATATATATATATATCAAAATCAATCCACACTCACATCTTCACAAGATAATCAGAGTTTGGGGTGCTCCCCACTGGCACCAATCCAGGTCCAGATAAACACAGTCAATTTGAAAAAGAGGGGCACTCACCAGAATAAATATAAACAGCTATAGGTTTTTATTGCTTACATCCAGTTTGTCAAAGTTTGGGGCTAGGGCCGGCTATGGAGAAGTGGAGAGTCTGATAGGCAGAGGGAGAGAGTTCCAGAGGTAGGGAGCAGCACCGGGAAAATCTTGGAGGCGGGATTGGGAGGAAGTAATCAGTTGGCAGGAGAGACAGCGTGCATTTGTTGAGCGAAGTGGATGGGTGAGAGTGTGAAGGGAGATGAGGTCAGAGATGTAAATGGGAGAGGAATGGGTGAGGGCTTTGTAAGTGAGTGTAAGAACCTTGAATTGGGTACAGATGGGAAGGGGAGCCAGTGTAGGGCTTTTAGGAGAGGGGAGGCAGATGTAGAATGTTTGGCAAGGAAGATGAGCCGAGCAGCAGCACTGAGGACAGATTGGATTGGAGAGAGGTGGGAGTCTGGGAGGCCAGATAGGATTACAGTAGTCCAATCTGGAGATGATCAGCAAATGGATGAGGGTTTTAGTAGCATCCAGGGTGAGAAAGAGTCTGATCCTGGAAATATTTTTGAAATGAAAAACAGCAGGACTGTGGGGCCTATTCATCAACACTAAAATATCGTTGGAGGTAATTAGGTTTAGAACTGACATGGAGTTCTACATAATTACCGGAGGAATTCATCATTCCTCCTCTCCATAAGTATCTATTCTGAAAAGCTGTCATCTTTGCGATGACAGCTTTTCAGAAAATAGATACCTGCTCTAACTTACAGCAGCTGTAATCCGTTCTGCGCATGTGCCGTTACGTTCACAAAAGTGACACGCGCAGCACTGATTACAGCTTCTGTAATTCTGTGTCTTGTGAGAGGTACTGAATGTGTGGTTGAAGAGTCCAGGATAACTCCAAGACTGCGCACTTTGGGGAAGTGAGGTTATGAGGGGGAATCGGTATGATTTACCGCCGGACCCATACCCGACAGCAGCATCCCGGCAGAGGAGGAAATCCCGATCGTCCCCAGGTAAGTATACACTAACCTAATTCTACCCCCTAACCCTCCCTTAGGGGTGCCTAACCCTAGCCTCCCCCCCAGTGCCTAACCCTAATCCCTCCTCTAAGTGCCTAAACCTAACTAATGCTATCCCCCCCTTCCCCTAGCCTAAACTAACCTCCTGGGGGGGTATCTATCCCTAAGTCCCCCCCCCCCGGGAACCCTAAACCTAACCCTCTCCCCCTCACAGCTGTCCGCGCTCAGCACCCGGCGTCCCTTCGATCGGGATGCCGGGCGATGGTCTCCCAGCATCGGTAAAATGACAAGCATCTAGATTTAGACGCCTATCAATTAACCCTCACCGCGATTAAGCAGTCGGGAAGCCGGCTGTCGGGATTAGGTCCGCCGGCTTCCCGGCTGCATACCTATGAGGGAGGGTGGGAAGTTGATCATCTCAGTTTTAGGCATGTTAAGTTTAAGAAATCGCTGGGACATCCAGGAAGAGACAGCAGAGAGGCAGTTGAATATACGAGTGAGGAGAGAGGGGGAGAGATCAGGGGAGGAAAGGTAGATCTGAGTATCATCAGCAGAGAGATGATAATGGAGGTCAAAAGAGCTGATGAGTTCACCTAGAGAGGATGTATAGAGGGAGAAAAGGAGTGGTCCAAGAACAGAACATTGGGGAACACCTATCATTTAATAGAATGTACCTAATGAATGCTATCTAGAAGCTGTTTAGTTGCTATGGGCAACTACTCCACTTTTCCACTCTTTTGACTTTTTGATACATCTCCACCATATGCCTGATGCGGTGAGTGTTATTGGCATGTACTGTATGTTTACTTACGTTAAAATTCTCTAATTTTGGCTTTGGACATAGTTTGAGATGCATGAAAGCATCTGTGATGCACCAACACCATAGCAACAGGGTAAAAAAAAAACTATTGTTTCAAAAAGAAAGTTTTTGTGGTTGTTTTTATTTTAGCCTGTTGCCATGGTGTCTTTACTTTTATAGATCCATCTACATTTCAAATAATTTTGTTTACTTATATCCCTGCTCAATGGTTGTTTATATTTATTTATTACCAGTTATTTATATAGTGCACAGCACACACATATTCTACAGCGCTTTACAGAGAATGTTTGGGCATTCACATCAGTCCCTACCCCATTGGCTGCTGGCCAGTCGTGGTTTTAAAAATAGGGTGACCCACGTGTGTCATCATAGCCAATGGGCGGCAGCTACATGTAAAGCGACCTCTGATAAGCTGGCGGTCGTGGGAATTTCAGATGACTGCCGTCATCTGTCATTTTGCGAGGTATAGGTATGTATGGTAACATACATACCTATACTTGTCCGGCATGGAACAGTATTAGTTTTTTATTTTGCCAAGTATTGTGGATGCTACGGAGACCGGCGCCAGGAAGGAGGTGAGTATATGATCTTTTTTCCAGGTACTCCCATTGGATTTCTACTTGAAGAAGCGGACCGATCATCGAGCAGCAGGTAAGTATTTGTGAGTGGGATAGGTAGGTGTATGTAATAAAGTTATACTTGACACGGTGTGTGAGTGTTGTGGTTATTTAACTATTTATTTTACAGTGGGGTTAAGGGTGCTGGCCGCCTGCTGGCACTTGTAGTTCCACAAGTGCCAAAGGGCAGGCATGCTGGCACCTGTAGTTCCACTGTAAAATACAATAGTTTCTCTATATTTACTCTACTATTACAAAAAATTTTGTAAAAAAAACCCATCTGTTGTTGATCGATACTATCTGTGTTTAAAAATGGATCAAATCGGGACCAACACGATGTGTCTAACTATGGATAGATTGCATAAAATATTCTACTCTCAATCTAGACTTTGGGGCTGATTTAGCAAGGATCGCAACTGCAATTACGCACACAATAGGAGATTGTTGCTTTCTGCGCATGCGCGAACCAGCCACCGTGATCGGGACTGCGATTGCAGAGACTACGCAGACCCATCGCAGAGTGATTGACAGGAAGTGACCATTTGGGGGAGGTGACGGGGGGTGGTCGGAGAAGCGCAGGCATGCCAGTGCGTTGAATGCCGTTGCAGGGGTGTGCATAAATTAGACACTGCAATGCCATATACAGCTTGGGCTTTCACTGCATGCAATGAGGTTAGCAATTCCTGAGTAAGCTCAGACCTTGTGCAAGTGTGTGTGAGGCTGCGATGGTACTCGACGTTACCGATGGTTTCGCAGTCTAGAAACATAGGCCCTCATTCAGAGCCGCTCGTAAGCGCCAGTACGCTTGTTCTGAGCGATATTTGCACATCTGCGCATGCGTACGGTTTTTAGTACGCATGCGCGAACCAGTCAGTGCGGCCGAAAATCGTTTGTTCGCTATATAGCGAGTGCCTGCTATTTTGAGTGACAGAATGAGGCGTATGTGGGTGGTAACAGGGGAAGGTGCTTGAAAAGGGGGAGTGGAGATCAGAACGCAGGCGTGCTTAAAGGTCAAAGCGGGCGTTTTATGGGTGTGCATAATTAATACAGCAGCGTCATTGACCACGTCACTTGGTTATTTTATAGTCAGAACTGCTCGCAATATTGTGGTTGAAAAAACCAACCACAAGAATAGCGAGCAGTTCATACGCTGTTCGATGTACTCGATTAATCTAATATATAGCGGACATGACGTATGATGCGAGCGGCCAGGGGGCGTTTTTATCAAATAAACGAGCGTATGTTTTGCTCGCTCGTTCAGACATGGAGGCGGCAACAGACCGCAAAGAGCGAACGGTTCATTTGAATAGCCACCCCCTTTTTATGAACGAGCGAGCGCTAATTGCGAGCGGCTCTGAATCAGGCCCATAGTACCTTTTATCTTTAGTGATCATTTTATATTTTAGGAATTAACTGATTTACGTTTAGTGTTTTTTTTAATTTTATTTATTTATGCCTTTGAGCTGCGGGTTATTTTTCAATATGCGATGCATCTATTCTAAAGCGTCATCTGGTTGATTACAGATTGTCAATTCTATTCTGTTTCACGCTCTTTATGTTGAAAGAATATTTAAAGCTCCATATTGTACCTGCTTTTTAGTTTCCTATTCCCTCCGTTTTTTTCTTTATTTCTGAATCCCTATGTTCTTGTATGAAGCACAATGATTATTAACCAAAAACATGATAAAAAAAGGAAAAAAAGACTCCTAAGCCCCTATTATTAAAATACCTATCCATGTAAAGAATATCAACAATTTTCACCTTTTCCAAAATGAAACAGCAGATGGCGATATTATTGCACTGTTATGTAACATGATACTTACTAAATTCTTACATATTATTTATTGTTTTGATTTGTGTAGTACTGTTTGAATTAAATTATATTTGTTTATACATATATTTATATGTTATTATAATATTTTAACAGTTTATATTATCCTATCTAGAACCAGGTATTTTATTTATAATGAAATTGTCAGTAAGTCAGATATGTGAGCATTTTTTCTGTATATTGTTTCTTACATTTTCTCTCTCTCTCTCTCTCTCTGTGTAGCAGGGACGTGCAGTCAGGGGAGGCAGAGCCTCCGCTGTGATACTCCCTCCTCTATCATACTCCCTGTCATGCTCCAGAGTTTTGATATTAAAACTGTGGCCCTGATTCAGAGCCGGACGCTCTGACAGAGCGCTCGCTCTGAATCAGGGCCGTCCCTCTGAATTTCAGAGCGGCCTCCTGGCCGCTCGCATAGCTGTGGGTGTCCACACCCACAGCTATAGTGAGCGGCCAAAAAGACGGTCGCGATGGTCAAGACCATCGCGACCATCGGGCTTGCTACGAGACCCTTGTGGTAAGGTCTCGTCTGCCGCAAGCCCTGGACCGCTTTTGGCTCTATCAGAGCCAAAAGCACTCCCACTGACATCACCTGTGATGTCAGTGGGGCCGGCCCCAGACGGTAGGCGTTCCCATGGGAACGCCTCCGTCTGGCCAGCCACGCCCCCGGCACGCCCACCAAAGGGGGCGTGGTGTCACTCACCATCGACAGCACGCTCCCTTTGTAGTGAGACCCATAGCGACGGCTTGCCCATCGCTATCCGGGTCTCGCGCATGTGCACGACGGAGCTGGGTCCGTTGTGCGCATGCGCACTGGCCCAACATCGACCCGCTTGCGAGCGCTCGCGAGCGGGTCTGAATCAGGCCCTGTGTTTTCTATATGTGTGCCTCCCCAGCCATTGACTTCACCGCATATCACTGCAGTATATCCTATTCAAGTGAATGCGGACCCCACAATCACATTTCCCCCCATCTCTTACTGGCCGCGCGCATGGTGCCACATGAGTCTCTTGTATCGATAAAGTAATAAAATTTAGTTTTTGTTATTGCTCAGCTTTCACTACAAAGTAACGCAGTTTCCAAAAAAAAGTGTTTATGTAAAGATATGTTCAATTTGTACAATAGAGACACCCTACACAAATCTATTAGACCCCAAAGAAATCTGAGGGGTACATTTTCTAATAATCATGTTTGACTTCTAAATCAAATCGCTGGTCATCGTCGACGGTGTAGAAGATCAAAATCACAAATTTACTAAGCAGTGTATTTGTCTGTTAATTTAGATCGGATGGTGATACTCATCAGTTTCTTCCATGTGTGATTTTAGTCTGAATGCCCCCTTCATGATAGAATTATAAATCTGTTGACAGTCGGCAAATTGAAAGCACTGATCATCAAGCTATTCCCCATATCCCTAGAGGCGTTGGATGTGGTGCTAATGGTGTAAAATGAGATAATAATATTGTTCTTTACAGTGGGACTACAGGTCCCAGCAAGCTTGCCCCGGCATGCCAGCATGTGCGGACATTCAGGACATGACAGGACATGGACACTGAATGTGGAAGTCCTTTATTAAAATTAAGAAAAAACAATCCATACTCACCATCCCATTGATTGAATCCTCTTGGGTCCAAGGGGGTCATTCAGACCCGCTTGTGAGCGGCAGTACGCTCGCAAGCGGGTCGATGTTCCCCCACTGTGCATGCGCACGACGGAGGGAGCTCCGTCTTGCGCATGCGCGAGACCCGGCGAGCGACAGGCTCTCCATCGCTCCGGGTCTCGCACCAAAGGGGGCGTGCTGTCGATGTTGATTGACAGCACGCCCCCTTTGGTGGGGGGGCCGGGGGCGTGCCTGCCAGACGGAGGCGTTCCCATGGGAACGCCTACCATCTGAAGCCGGCCCCACTGACATCACTAGTGATGTCAGTGGGAGTGATTTTGGCTCTGATAGAGCCAAAATCACTCTAGGGCTTGCGGCAGCGAGACCCTACCGCAGGGTCTCCATTGCAAGCCCAATGGTCGCGATGGTCTTGACCATCGCGACCATCATCATGGACGCTCGCATAAGCTGTGGGTGGTAACCCACAGCTATG
The DNA here is from genome assembly GCA_031769625.1 of Taudactylus pleione. NCBI lineage: Eukaryota > Metazoa > Chordata > Amphibia > Anura > Myobatrachidae > Taudactylus > Taudactylus pleione. Next base: position 2,855,037 of record JAUIMM010000187.1, on the reverse strand, counting down.
CGAGCGTCCATGAGGACGCTCCATTTTCTGGGAGGAGGGCCCTGATTCAGAGCGAGTGCTCTGGTCAGAGCGTTCAGCTCTGAATCAGGCCCCAAGTTAGGGATGAGTGGGTACGGATTTCTGAAATCTTAACCCCCCCCCGAGCCCCCCCTATCCCTGCCGGATCCGAGTCAGGTTCGAGTTTTCCCGCCTGGCTCGGATCTAAAATCGAGGCAAAACGTCATCATACCGCTGTCGGATTCTCGAGGGTTTTGGATCCTAGAAAAGGTCCCTGCGTCGGTGCTATTTTTCACAACGGCTGTGGACAGTGAAGAGTGGCTTTGTCCTCTCCAAAGTCCATAGGGGATGGCTGGGCTGTGTTGTGCAGTGTCCCATAAAGGCTGTAGTCCTAAAGGGGTGCTGTAGATTTGTCAGGGGGTGATCTGTCCATCAGGGGTGCTCCCCCCCAAGTGCAAAAAAAATTAGTTTTTTTTTCTGTTTGTGTGCGCATTAGCCGCACGTGCATCAAGAAAGAAGCGTGCGCCTGTGTCATAAGTAAAGGGCTGGCTGGCTCGTCTGTTGAAGGGTGGTGTAACCCCCAAAGTGCCGGAAAAAAATAAAAAATATTATTTTTTCTGTGTTTGTGACTTGTGTGCAGTGTCCCAAAGGCTGTAGTCCTAAAGGGGTGCTGTAGTGTTGTCCAGGGGGTGCTCTGTCCATCAGGGGTGCTCCCCCCAAGCTACAAAAAAACAATTTTTTTCTGTTTGTGTGCGCTGTAGCCGCACGTGCATCAACAAAGTAGCAGCGCCAAGCGTGCGCCTGTGTCATAAGTCAAGGGCCGGCTGGCTCGTCTATTGAAGGATGGTGTAACCCCCAAAGTGCCTGAAAATTTTTTATTTTTTATTTTTCTGTGTTTGTGACTTGTGTGCGTTGTAGCCACACGTGCATCAACAAAGTAGCGCCAAGCGTGCGCCTGTGTCATAAGTCAAGGGCCACCTGGCTAGTCTGTTGAAGGGTGGTGTAACCCCCAAAGTGCTCCAAAAAATAATAAAAAAATATTTTTCTGTGTTTGTGTGCGCCTTAGCCACACGTATATCAATATCACATAATGGAGGACAAAAATTTGTCCGATAAAAATAAAATAGGGGAAGATCGAGAACCACTTCCTCCTAGTGCTGAAGCTGCTGCCACTAGTCATGACATAGACGATAAAATGCCATCAACGTCGTCTGCCAAGGCCGATGCCCAATGTCATAGTAGAGGGCATATAAAATCCCAAATGGCAAAGTTCAGGAAAAGTACCTTAAAAAATAAATTGAAATCGTCTGAGGAGAAACGTAAACTTCCCAATATGCCATTTACGACATGGAGTGGCAAGGAACGGCTAAGGTTTTTCCCTATGTTCATGACTAGTGGTTCATGACGATGGAAGCCTTCCTCCCGCTAGTAAAATGAAACGAGTTAAGCTGGCAAAAGCACAGCAAAGAACTGTGCATTCTAATTCTAAGAAGATATCACAAATCCCCAAAGAGAGTCCAAGTGTGGCGACGGTTGCGATGCCTGACCTTCCCAACACTGGACGGGAAGAGGTGGCTCCTTCCACCATTTGCACGCACTCTGCAAGTGCTGGAAGGAGCACCCACAGTCCACTTGCTGATATTCAAATTGAAGATGTCACTGTTGAAGTACAACAGGATGAGGATACTGGTGTAACTGGCGCTGAGGAGGAAGTTGACGAGGAAGATTCTGATGGTGAGGTGGTTTGTTTAAATCAGTCTCCGGGGGAGACAGTTGTTGTCCGGGGGATGAAAAATCCCATCACGGTCATGCCTGGGCAGAAAACCAAACATTCCACCTCTTTGGTCTGGAAATATTTCTATCCAAATCCGGTGAACAACTGTCTTGCCATATATACCGTATGTAAAGGCGAAATAAGTAGGGGTAGGGATGTTAACCACCTAGGAACATCCTCCCTTATACGTCACCTGTAGCGCGTTCATAAAAAGTTACTGTCAAGTTCAGAACTGTGGCTAAGACCGTAAGCAGTCCAGGGACAGCTAAATCCCTTTGTCCTGTTGTATCCAAGCACCTGCAAACCACACAGTCAACTCCCTCCTCATCAATTTCCTCCTCAGTTAGGATTGGAAGTAGTCCTGCAGGCCATGTCACTGGCATGACTGACTCTCCTATCCGGGATTCCTCCGGATGATCCTGCATTGCTACGCCTACTGCTGCTGCTGCTGTTGCTGCTGGGAGTTGTTCATCCCACAGAGGAAGTAGGAACACCACTACTTCTTTTACTAAGCTATTGACCCTCCAACAGTCCTTAGCGAGGAGGATGAAGCACAACAGCAGTCATCCTGTTGCAAAGCGGATAACTGAGGCCTTGACAGCTATGTTGGTGTTAGACGTGCGTCCGGTATCCGCCAGTAGTGCAGTGGGATTTAGACAATTGATGGAGGTAGTGTGTCCCTGGTACCAAATCCCGTTTAGATTCCACTTCACTAGGCTGGAGATACCGAGAATATACAGAGACGTCAGAAAAAGTGTCCTCAGTGTCCTAAAAAATGCAGTTGTACCCAATGTCCACTGAACCACGGACATGTGGACAAGTGGAAAAGGGCAAACTAAGGACTATATGACTGTGACAGCCCACTGGGAAGATGTATCGCCTTACGCAGCAACAACAGCAGCATCACCAGTAGCAGCATCTCAGAAACGCCAGCTCGTTCCAAGGCAGGCAATGCTGTGTATCACCGGTTTCAGTAAGAGGCACACCGCTGACAACCTCTTAGAGAAACTGAGAGAAATCATCACCCAATGGCTTACCCCACTTAGACTTTCCTGGGTATTTGTGATATCTGACAACGCCACCAATATTGTGCGGGCATTACATCTGGGCAAATTCCAGCACATCCCATGTTTTGCTCACACAAAAAATTTGGTGGTGCAGAATTTTCTGAATAATGAGAAGGGCGTGTAGGAGACTCTTTGGTGGCCCAAAAACTTTATGGCCCCTTTTGCCATTCAGCGACTGCGTGCCGAAGACTGGAGCGCCAGCAAACACTCTTGAACCTGCCCTGCCATCACCTGAAGCAAGAGGTTGTGACGCGGTGGAACTCAACCCTCTATATGCTTCAGAGGATGGAGGAGCAGCAAGAGGATATTCAAGCCTATACATCCACCTATGACATAGGCAAAGGAAGAGGTATGCACCTGACTTAAGTGCAGTGGAGAATGATTTCTGTGTTGTGCAAGGTTCTCCAGCCCTTCGAACTTGCCACACGTGAAGTCAGTTCAGACACTGCCAGCTTGAGTCAGGTCATTCCCCTCATCAGGCTTTTGCAGAAGCAGCTGGAGAAAGTGAATGAGGAGCTAAGATGGAGCGATTCCGCTTGGTATGTGGGACTTGTGGATGAAGCCCTTCATTCACTTTGCCAGGATTCAAAGGTGGTCAATCTGTTGAAATCAGACCACTACATTTTGGCCACTGTGCTCGATCCTAGGTTGAAAGCCTACATCAGAGGTTCCCAACCACGGTCCTCAAGGCACACTAACAGTCCTGGTTTTAGGGATAGTCATACTTGAGCACAAGTGACTTAATTAGTACCTCAGTTATATTGATTTAACCATCTGTGCACAGTCATGGATATCACTAAAACCAGGACTGTTAGTGTGCCTTGAGGACCGAGGTTGGGAATCACTGGCCTACATGGTGTATCTCTTTCTGGCGGACACAAGCCTGCAGAGGTGCAAAAACCTGCTGGTGAAAACACTGTCAGCTGAAGCGGAACGTGACACGTCAACAGCTCCTTCTTCATTTTCTCCCGCAACTGGGGCTCCCAGGAAATAACTTAGGTATTCTAAGCAACCCGCTGGTGGTGATGCTGGGCAGACAGGAACAAGTTTGGACATCTGGTCCGGACTGAAGGACCTGCCAACAATTTCTGACATGTCTACTGTCACTGCATATGATACTGTCACCATTGACAGAATTGTGGAGGATTACATCGGTGACAGCATCCAAGTAGGCATGTTAGACAGTCCGTACCTGTACTGGCAGGAAAAAGAGGCAATTTGGAGGCCCCTGTACAAACTGGTTCTATTTTACCTAAGTTGCCCCCCCTCCAGTGTGTACTCCGAAAGAGTGTTTAGTGCAGCCGGGAACCTTGTCAGTGAAAGGCGTACGAGGTTGCTTCCACAAAATGTGGAGAAGATGATGTTAATCAAAATTAATTATCAATTCTTCCAGGAAGACCAGCCTCCAGAAAGTACAGAGGGACCTGTGGTGGTGGATTCCAGCGGGGACGATTTAATACTCTGTGAGGATGAGGATGTACACAACACTGAAGAGGGTGAGGAATCGGTTAATGAGGAGGATGAGGACGACATCTTGCCTCTGTAGAGCCAGTTTGTGCAGGGACAGATTAATTGAGAGCTTGTTTTGTGGGGGCCCAAACAAACCAATCATTTCAGCCACAGTCATGTGGCAGGCCCTGGCGCTGAAATGATTGGTTTGTCAAAGTGTGTATGTTCTGTTTATTCAACATAAGGGTGGGTGGGAGGGCCCAAGGACAATTCCATCTTGCATCTCTTTTTTTTCTTTGCAGTATATACTTTTTGGGACCTAGTTTTTCAAACTGCCATCCTGTCTGCCATTGCAGTGCCACTCCTAGATGGGCCACGTGTTTGTGCCGCCCACTTCTATCGCATAGCATAGTCATCCAGCTACCTCGGTGCAACCTTTTTTCCTAAAAACAATATTGTGAGGTGTTCAGAATAGACTGGAAATGAGTGCAAATGAATGTTATTGAGGTTAATAATAGCATAGGAACAAAAAAAAATTCTGTGATTTTATCTGTTTTTATGCTTTTTTTCCAAAAAAATACAGATCAAAAACCAAAACACGAAGGGTGGTTTTGGCAAAACCAATCCAGATCCAAAACACGAAGAAAGATCCAAATCCAAAACACGAAAAGTGGCCGGTGCAGACCCCTAGTCCATGTACACTTTAATACACTAAAGCCTGCACAGATCATACTGACCTGTGCAGTGCTCTGGACGGGATGCGGTCACAATGCCAACTGCTGGGATTCAAGCAGTCAGAATGTCGACGCCGGAATCCCGACACTTGTCAGAATACCAGCACCGGCTTCCCACCGCCAGAATCCCGAAGGCAAGTACTGGGGTTAGGGGGAGGGTTAGGCGCTAGGGGGAGGGTTAGGTTTAGGCTGCAACAATTATGCATAACAAGAGGGAGCTCTAGATACCAACAGGAAGTTTAGCTGTTTGTGAGTGAGGTCAGCTCAACCACAACTGTGTGTATGCATCCGATGTTACTCGATGTTGCCGATGTTTTTGCAGACTTGCAAAGGTATTGCGGATGTAAGCAATGGGAAGTGGGTGGCTTTATACAGTGGTGGGTGTCTTGATATAGTGCTGCAATCTCATTAATTTGCATCATTTTGCAGCGGCCAGGTGCGTGCGCATGCAATCTAGGGATGAGAGGCTTCGGTTCCCTGAGAACCTAACCCACCCAAACTATGGGGTTTCCGAGGCAGATACGAGTTTGCTCGGGTCTTCCCGCCTGACTCGGATCTGATAACGAGGCAAAAAGTCATCATTACGGATTCTCGCGGGTTTTGGATTCTATAAAGGTCCCGCGATTGCCGCTATTTTTCATTCCGGGTGTGGAGAGTGAAGAGGAGGGAGCTGGGACCTGTGCAGTGCTGTTGTTGTTGCATGTTGACGCTGTGCATAGGGGCTGGCTACTGTTGTCCATATAGGGGTTGGCTGTTGTCCAGTCCATAAGGGCTGGCTGGCTGTTGTCCTGTCCATAGGGGCTGGCTGTTGTCCTGTCCATAGGGGCTGGCTGTAGTGCTGTGTTGTCCAGGGGGTGCTCTGTCCTTCAGGGGTGCTCTTCATCCACCCCCAGTGTGAAAAAAATAAAAAAATTAGTGTTAGCCACACTTGTCATCAGTGCAGGGGTGCTGTGCTGCTGTCTGTCAAGGAGCTGCTGTCTCTTTCAGGGGTTCACCCCCAGTGTTCAAATATATAAAAAAAATAACCAATTTTTTTTGTGTGCATGTTAGCCACACCTGTCATCGGCGTAGGTGCGCAGGGGTGCTGGGCTTCTGTCTGTCAAAGGGCTGCTGCCCAAAAAATATATAAACAATTTTTTGTATGCATGTTAGCCTCACCTGTCATTGGTGTAGGTGCGCAGGGGTGTTGTGCTACTATCTGTCAAGGGGCTGCTGGCACAAAAATAAAAAAAAATTGTGTGCGTATTAGCCTCACCTGTCATCGGTGTAGGTGCGCAGGGGCTGCTGCCTCTTTCAGGGGTGCTCTTCACCCCCAGTGTGAATTTTTTTTCTGTGTGCATGTTAGCCTGCCACACCACCAGTGTTAAAATAAAAACTACTTTTTGTGTGTGCGTGTTAGCCACACCACCAGTGAAAAAATAAAATCTTTTTTTTGTATGTGCGCGTTAGCCACATTTATCAGCAATGTAGGGGTGCTGTGCTGCCTGTGTCGTTTATCAAGAGGCTGCTGCCTCTTTTGGGTGCTCTCCCTCCCAAGTGCCCCCTAAAAAATGATTAATCAATCAATGTGTTTTTTTTTCTGTGTGTGTGCGTTAGCCATGGCATCACAAACGCCTCTGCTGAGATTTGCATAAACATTTTCAAAGGTGAAAATAGAGGATATGGTTTAAAAAAATGGAATAAAGCAGGTAAAACTGCGTTCTCTGATTATAGTGTCCCTACACCCTACCCATGGCCCACTTGAATTTCAGTGAGTCAGAGGGGCAACTCCATGCAACCGTATTCCAGAGTGCAGCTGCTCCTCCTGTAGCCCAGGTCAGAAGATGTGTAGGGGGTGTGGTGATGATATGGTCTAAAATGGAGCTCACATCCACTAAAAAACAACTCGACAATGAATTGGACAATGAATGCCCAATCTGACTGGGAGTGCAGCTGTAATTCATACACAACACAGGATGGGATGACAATATAGGCTTGGGTGCTGTTATAATCTGGGGTGATGGATGCATCGTCTTCTTCACACAATACTAATTTGTCCCCGCTGGAATCCACCATTACAGGTGCCTCTGTAATTTTTGCACATAATTGACGGTAAAGGTTTTTCTCATAGAATTTGTAGTTCATTTTGATGGACATCATCTTTTCCACATTTTGGGGAAATAGTCTCAGGCCGATCACTGACAAGGGCCCTCATTCAGAGCCGTACGCTCTGAGCAGAGCGCACGCTCTGAATGAGGGCCGCCCTCCATGAAAATGGAGCGTCCTCCTGGACGCTCGTATAGCTGTGGGTCACCACCCACAGGCTATACGAGCGTGCATTGTGATGGCCGCGATGGTCGTGACCATCGCGACCACGCCCCCGTCAGGGAGGCACGCCCCCGGCACGCCCACCAAAGGGGGCGTGCTGTCAATCAACATTGACAACACGCCCCCTTTGATCGGACACAACGAGCGAAGGACTTTCCTTCGCTCGTCGCGTCTGGCGCATGCGCACGACGGAGCTCCTTCCGTCGTGCGCATGCTCAGTCCATAACATCGACCCACTTGCGAGCGGACAGCCGCTCGCGAGTGGGTCTGAATCAGGCCCAAGGTTCAGGGCTGTGCTGAAAACTCTTTCTGAGCGAGTACACACTGGAAGGTGGGTGGGCAGCTCAAGTAAAGCAAAGAACGTTAGCGTTCTTCATGTTGCCCATAGCAAGTGGCAACATGAACACTTTTAATTTTTAGTTAGAAACTTAATATATCCCCAATTTGCCTCTTTTTCCTGCCAATAGTTATTTACATGTATCTCTTTCTCTTCAGATTTGTGTCCATTGGGAAGAAAAAAACAATGTCTTCATCCCTTCTGGGATGAAAATCCACTCCCAGCAAGCAGGCATGGCGCTAAGAATTCCCAAGAAAAACACATTGTAAGACTTAAACCTTAAATCTGAAATGTTTCATTTAATCATCTGTTCCGCTTGTTCACATAACTGATCTGGTTAAGTGGACAGTGGGAACAACGGCAGTTTGAAGGCCACTAACTAAAGGTGCATACACACGGTATATGATCTGTACCACCAACGACTTGAAAGGTATCTTTCAAATATATCTTTCAGTGAGTCATCCTGCTACATCTCTGAACAGGGAAAATTGATGATATCGTCCAAGTTGGCCTGCGTGCATGGATGATGAAAGATATCTTTATCGTCCATGCGGGAATGCGCTTCGTTGGTCGAAAGTTCACTGCCTAAAAATGAAAGATATGAACAATATATCGTTCAACTATATTATTATTGTTCATATCATTCAGGAAAATTGTCCCGTGTGTATGCAGCATTACTCTGTTTTTTTTTATGTCCCTGTACAGGTTGGGAAATGCCTTTACAGAAGGTTTGCAAAGGATTATTTATGTCAATTGTTTTTGGAAAACACTCTTCCTGGTCCCCTTCTGGAATGAAAATCCACTACTAGCCGCAGAAGCAGACATAGGATTCTCAAAAAAGACACAACGTAAGGCCTTAAATCAGGGGTAGCCAACCTCGGTCCTCGAGAGCTACTAACAGTTCACGTTTTCCAGACTACCGAGCAGGTGCACAGGTGTATTCATTACTCCGCACCACATTTGAAAAGATCCACAGTTAATTATTTATTAAAGTTGTGATTCTGTGAGGAGACCTGGAAAACATGCCCTGTTGGTAGCTCTCGAGGACCAGGGTTGGCTACGCCTGCCTTAAATCATAGATTTTACGCTTGTCCATATATCTGTGCTGGTTAAGTGGCACTTTGAGGCCACTAACTAACTATGGGCCTGATTCAGAGCCGTTCGCTATTTGCGCTCGCTCGTTCAAAAACAAGGGCTGGCTATTCAAATGATCAGTTCGCAAATTGCAGTCTGTTCCCACCTCTAAGTTTGAATGAGCGAGCAAAACATACGCTCGTTTATTTGTTAAAAACGCCCCCTGGCCGCACGCACCATACGTCATGTCCGCTATTTATTAGATTAATCGAGTACATCGACCAGCGTATGAACTGCTCGCTATTCTTGTGGTTGGTGTTTGCTACCACAAACTTGCGAGCAGTTCTGGCTAGAAAATAACCCAGTGACGTGGTCAATGATGCTGCTGTATTAATTATGCACACCCATAAAACGCCCGTTTTGACCTTTAAGCACCCCTGTGTTCGGATCTCCACTCCCCATTTTCAAGCACCTTCCCCTGTTACCACCCACATACGCCTCATTCTGTCACTCAAAATAGCAGGCATTCGCTATATTGCGAGCACATGAATTTCGGCCGCACTGACTGGTTCGCGCATGCGTATAACGATCCGTACGCATGCGCAGATGTGCGAACATCGCTCGGAACGAGCGTACTGCCGCTAGCGAGTGGCTCTGAATGAGGGCCTATGTTTTTTTTTTATGTCCCTGTACAGGTTGGGAAATGCCTTTATAGTAGAAATGAGCAGGTTCTAATTCGTTCGGATTTCCACGCCAAGTTCGGATTTTTACCGGCAAAAAACGTGACTCAGAGAGAAGCAAAACTTAATTTTTAATGGACAAACATCATCATTCCTGGACTTTTAACGAGGAGTGATGATGTTTGTCCATGAAAGATGACGTTTTGCCTTTTTCTGAGTCCCATTTATTGCTGGGAAAAATCCGAACTCGGCGTGGAAAATCCAAACTAATCCGAACCCGCTCATCTCTACTTTATAGATGGTATGCAAAGGATTATTCAAGTCAAATGTTTAATTGTTTTTGGAAAGCACTCTTCCTGGTCCCCTTCTGGTATGAAAATCCACTCCTAGCCGCAAAAGCAGGATTCTCAAGAAAGACTCAACGTAATGCCTTAAATGAGGGGTAGCCAACCTCAGTCCTCGAGAGCTACTAACAGTGTACATTTTCCAGATGACCTAGATGGTGCACAGGTGTATTCATTACTCACCAATGCATTTAGAAAGATCCACAGGTGGAGTTAATTATTACACTTGTGATTCTGTGAAGAGACCTGGAAAACATGCAATGTTGGTAGCTCTCAAGGACCAGGGTTGACTACCCCTGCCTTAAATCATAGATCTTACGCTTTAGGTCACTAACTAACTATGTTTTTTTTTATGTCCCTGTACAGGTTGGGAAATGCTTTTTCATGTGGAAAGCACTACTAGAAGTCTTCCTGGTCCCCTTCTGGGATGAGATAATCAACTCCCAGCAGCAGGAGCCATGCTCAAGGATTCTTCTATGGCAAGGACTGATGTGAATGTATCACATTTTTTTTAAATGCCTCCTCCCCTCCCCTCCCCTTCTCCCTCATAAATTTTCTTCGGAATAAAAAAATTTAATTAAATTTACTGCCAATCAACCCTTCCTGTCCCTGCCCTGCCTTCAACTACATATATACTCCAACTCCCTCAGGCCTCTCTTGAATAATAAAAGTGTTTCCTGATGTGCCATGTTTAAAGTTGAACTGCCATGTGTTTGTGCTGACCACTGTTGCAGCTTAGCTTAGTCAGCTTGGTGCAAATTTTGGAGCTAAACTGGATGAAAACAATATAGTGAGCTGTGAGGTGGTCAAAATTGACTGGAAATTAGTGAAATAAATGTTATTGAGGTTAATAATACTGAAGGGACAAAAAAAGGCCCATTTTATGTGATTTTAGCTGTTTTTATGATTTTTTAAGAAAAAAATCCAGATCCAAAACCAAAACTGAAAAACAAAACAGGGAGGTGAGGTTTTGGCAAAACCAATCCAGATCCAAAACCAGGGGAGATCCAGATCCAAAACCAAAACACGGGGGTCAGTGCACATCTCTAATGCAATCTTGCGATCCGTGCTGAATCAGGCCCAGTGAGAAGCATAGTTACTAAAGTTCGGATTTCTAGAAGTGGAGATGTTGCCTTTAGCTATTATTTTCTAGAAGGTGCTAGATAAATGTTAAGTAGAATGTGATTGGTTGCTATGGGCAACAGCTCCACTTCTAAAAACCCGCACTTTAGTAAATATACCCCTCAGTGTCTGTTAGAATGATCTTTCTGCTGGTTGTCAATGGGGAACAGAAGCTAGTACACAAGTCCCTGACTTTGTGACCTTCTAGTTATGAGAAGAGGGGTGAAGGGGTATTAGTTAAAAAGTAATATTTCGGTGAAGTAAGTCTTTAACAACAAAAGAAGGAGGTCGTTTGTTTTTATACAATTTAAGAAAAACACATTTGCTTATTCTATATTGCTTTTTTAATAAAAGAACAACAGACATTTGATTCTACCATATTCTTTCTCCAAATACACTGTCAAAGTCAAATGCTGTTTTTATTGTTCAACAATCTTTTGGAGCCCACAGTTAATGTTAAAGCCTACCTAAGTATAGACTTGGGATAATAATTTCCTTATTGTACTGTTGGCAGCATCAATCATTAGACCCCTGTTCCTAAATTACTCACATTCTGCCCTTTTTGTCTATTGCTAACAATTACACCCTTGATTATATAAAAAGCTTAGAACATCTTTGTGTTGCAGAAAGGCACCTGTTTGGCAGGAAGTCATGTTCTCCGTAGTGTACTGATGCTCTAAAGGGATGTGGAGGCTCTAATTCATCATGAAAATGTTATTTACTACATGTTAACGGGGTTTGGAATGTGATTTTTTTTTTTGTGACAAGGAGAAAAGCCTGACAGAGCACAATATGCTACCAATGATCTGCACAATGTTGTAAAGCTATGGAGAAGTGCCAAATGTACAGTAGATGGAAACTGTTTGTTGTCTATGGGACAGATTCAGTTAGCCACGGGCAGAGGCGTTTCTAGAGAGGAGGGGGCCTGTGTGCAGTCTCCATCATGGGCCCCCTACTCTCCGTCCGACGGCTGGCAGCGCACTGAGCGGTGCGCGGCCAGCGCCGCACTTATAGACCCTGGGCACTAGAGTGTGCCCAGAGTCTATAGCGTACAGTGTCGGACTGGGGCATGAAGGGCCCACCTGGGAATGCAGTGGTAGGGGCCCATTCTTAAGGGGTGTGGTTATCCAGAGGGGGTGTGGCCAGTCACCCAAAATGCTTGGCTAATCAATAAGTCCGGTGTAGATTCTATAGAAGGGAACCAATCACCCATATTGTTCAGTGGTACTGCTCCACCAGATAACTGATCATCTAATAGAGAAACAGTGTATAATTTCAGGTCTGGAACCTGACACCTTGAAGAGGGAGTGGGGCCTTAGGCAGTGGGACCCACCGGGGACTTCCCCTGTACCCCTGTGGGCCAGTCCCACCCTGATAGCGTATGGTCTGGTCATCGGTAAAATGGCCGTGGCGGCTATTTTCCCTATACTGCGCATGCGCAAACAATGGGAAAATGGCCACGGCGGCCATTTTCCAGCCGTTTTTTACAGCGCAGACACCGGCGCTGTCTTATGACTTTGGAGAGGTAAGTATAATATGGGTGCAGGGTATGCGGTGCGGGCCCTCCCTGGATCCAGGGGCCCGTGTGCCCCGCACACCCTGCACCCATTATAAATACGCCCCTGGCCACGGGGCTTACGACGTGACTGCAGCTGTGCTCTGAGCTATTCAATTACTGCCACCACCCTGCACAGTAAACCTCAGAGGGTTCACTTAATGCAGAATTTTTTTTTCTCATTAAGTGCACCCTGGGCACTTATCCTGGAATCTATGGGTTAACGTATGTTAGCTGCAGGCATTTTGTGCAAGCAAATGATCCTATAGTTGAATAGCTCCAGGTGTTAAAGCCTGGAGCCACGAGCCCACAGTAAGTCCAGCGGCTAATTGAATCTGCCCCTATGTGTATCTTCTATCTCTGTTACAGGCTGTGCTAGAACTGCACTTGGTGCAGATGGTAAAGCTAATATGGGGCCTAGGGGTGAAGGAGTAGAGAAAGGACTCACTTGTCTAGTGCCGTCTGTAATATCAGTTGGATCTGTTCATTTGACCCTAATGGAACCCCGTATGACCCAAACACCTATATCTCAGCCAGGCCAACATGAAGTCCCAGCCATTCCTGCCCAATGCCTTTTCGGCTTCTGTTGACAGGACTATTGACAGAATGGTTGTGTTATCCTGTGCCTCACAGCCAGGGACAAATACACTTGATCTAATTTCACTATTTTTGACAAAGTGAGTTTTAATCTACTCATAAGCTTAGCAAACACAACTTGAGTGTTCTCCTGAAGTGATGAAGCCCATGGATGGGCCACCCCGTCATAGAACCCTGTCAGACTGCAGAGTTTTGACTATAAAAATTATTAGAACAATATATATATATAACATAAACATCTTCTTTGTATTATTCTGATTCAGCACACCCTGGAAATACAGGGAGAGACGAGAGATGAGGCAGTAAGAGCTCAGTCTCACCTCTGATAGCTCAGACACTGCCTGGAGCTGGGGGCTGGGCCACGAAGCAGCCAATAAAACACTAAGAAAAAGAGCTTTTGGAGGCATGCCTCATTGTGAGTGGGCGTGTCTTGAGCTCTGATAGACACCTCTGATGATCAGGTGACCAGTCCAGGAAGTACTCAGGCATCGGAGCTCAGCAGCAGCACTAAGGAGGGAAGGAAATTGGCATATGCCGACAGAGGAAACAGACAGGAGAAAAAGATGAACAGTGGGCCTGATTCAGAGCCGGATGCTCTGACCAGAGCGCTCGCTCTGAATCAGGGCCCTCCTACCTCAACTTGGAACGGCCTCTTGGACGCTCGCATAGCTGTGGGTTACCACCCACAGCTATAGCGAGCGTCCATGATGATGGTCGCGATGGTCAAGACCATCGCGACCATCGGGCTTGCGACGAGACCCTGCGGTAGGGTCTCGTGGCCGCAAGCCCAGGAGTGATTTTGGCTCTATCAGAGCCAAAATCACTCCCACTGACATCACTAGTGTTGTCAGTGGGGCCGGACCCAGACGGTAGGCGCTCCCATGGGAACGCCTCCATCTGGCAGCCACGCCCCCGGCACGCCCACCAAAGGGAGCGTGCTGTCAGTGACCATCGACAGCACACCCCCTTTGGTGCGAGACCCGTAGCAACAGCTTGGCTGTCGCTATGCGGGTCTCACGCATGCGCACGATGGAGCTCCCTCCGTCGTGCGCATGCGCATTAGGGCACCATCGACCCGCTTGCGAGTGTCCCACGCTCGCGAGCGGGTCTGGATTAGGCCCAGTGTCCGCTGCTAGGGGGAGATCTGTGTGTGGGGGAAATCATTTGTGCTAGGGGGAATGTTCTGTGCTAGTGGGAGATATGTGTGAGGGGAATCTGTGTGTGAGGGAGGAGATCTGTGTAAGTGGGACAGGATCATATATGTGTGTATAAATCTGGGTCTGATACTAGCCAGTGCCTCCCCATCCACTGACCTCACCGCACGTCCCTGCATAGAATAACTTCAAAGGTTTCACATCATTTGGAAAAAGGAACCTGAGATTTGGAAGTGCAATTAAGTTATAGAGCCATGCCTTTTTTCAGGTAAGAGCAAAAGCCACTATTAAGGAATGGGGCCTGATTCAGAGCCGGACGCTCTTTGAGAGCGCTCGCTCTGAATCAGGGCGTCCCTGTTTTTTTTAAAGACGGCCTCATGGCCGCTGGCTAAGCTGTGGGTGACTACCAACAGCTTTAGCGAGCGGCCAGGTGATGGTCGCGATGGTCACGACCATCGCGACCATCGGGGCTTGCGACGAGACCCTTGTGGTAGGATCTCGTTCCCGCAAGCCCCAGTGAGCTTTTGGCTCTAATAGAGTGGTAAGCTCACCTCTGACATCACATGTGATGTCTGTGGGGCCTCCCCCAAACGGTAGGCGTTCCTTCGGGAACGCCTCCATTTGGCCAGCCACCCCACCTGCCTGCCTCCAAAACGGGGCAAGCTGTCAATCACAATCGACAGCTGCCCGCTTTGGTGCGAGACCCATAGCGAAGGAGCGCCCATCGCTGGAAGGGTCTCACGCATGCGCACGCCGGAGACTCGCTTGCGAGCGCTGTATGCTCGTGAGCGGGTCTGAATCAGGCCCACTTATCACAGTATTTTAGAAAAAAAATACTGTGACAAGTGTCTGCGCATGCACCGACCAGCCGCCGCTAAGCCCTGCCCCGTCGCTAAGCCCTGCCCCCTGCGAACGCGACACCCCCTCCCTTACTTACACTAACCTCCAGTGATCGGTGCTCCGGTGATGTCCTCCGTGGCTCCGGTCAGCTGACATCCCATCCTGCAATGGGTCTTGGCCAGGTGACGACCGGGCTCCAGTGCAGGATGGGAGACCAGTTGACAGGAGGTAGGACATCACCGGAGCACCGATCTTCGGTCCCTGAACTCTGGTAAGTTTTTTCTTTACTAATTTTTTTTTCTTTTTTTCAGCAGTGATCAGCGAGTGGTCTGTTTAGACCACACAGCTGATCACTGGGGCCGGCTCCAGGCTCTGCTCTGCCTGTTAGAGCAGAGCAGGAGTCCGGTAACCGGTGGAGACCCTGGATAACGCCACCTCCAGGTGGCGTTATTATGACAGGGCTTCCCCCGGTATTTTTTCACATTTTATTTTTAGTAACTACCAGACAGATCGCATTTCCCATTACAATTATGGGAAATGTGATCTGCTTACTAAAAATAAGTGATAATCAGGGCTTGGAGTAGAATTTTACATATTCTACTCCAGTTGCCCTTTAGTAACTTCAGGTGATACTAAAATAATGTGAAAAGGGTGTGAAAACACCCTTTTTCACTTTATTGTAGTAAAAATAATGGGCCTGATTCAGACCCACTCGCAAGCGGGCGCACGTACGTTAGGCGTACGTACAAAAATATTTAAATTCAATGGCTCGCTCGTATTTTCGTTCGCATCTAAAATTCCTCCCCAAACTCAGACGACCCCTCCTCTAACTAACGAGCGTGTGAAATAGCGAGCGTATATCCCCGAAATGGCTTGAAGGGAACGCACGCACAAGTATAAACCGGAAGTGGCCTTGTCAGATGTCGATTACCTGCTCCTTTATTCTGCCTACCTCCATCAATCGTATCATGCCAATCAATGTATCAATTAGCTTAATTGTTTGTTTTTTTTCAACACAATGCAAGAAACTTTACTCTTGTCTGTGTTTGTGTTTACCCGCAGAATACGTACGGCTTAAACATTCGCTTTTATTGCTCAAAAAACATGTTAGCCACAATTAAACAATTGTTCTATTGCTGTGGATCCCCGCATATTTCCCGGGGTTCATTTCTTTATTTAAATTTGCATACGCATGTCACTGCATCAAGCCTATCATAACTCTCCAGAGATTTCTGGCCCTGTCGAACACATGACTCATACACTAACCAATAAAATTGCTCCTGTTAATTTCCAAAATACATTAGCCAATCAGAAATTTTTTGCACACTTTATCAAAAATTATTTTTATGAAAAACACCATTGCCATCATGAGAGCCTCCGCATTCACCAGGCGCGAGCTGCTGGTGCTAACGGAGGTGATGGATCGGCGTATCACCAGCCAGCCTCCACCCATCACCAACCGGCAGAAGCGTTCCGCGTATGCGGAGGCACGGGCCCGCCTGCGCTCCTTCGGCTCACGCCGCAACATCGGCCAGCTGGAGCGCAGGTGGTCTGACCTGCAACGGCGAACGCCCCGCTTGCTGGCATGCTTTCGCATGCAGATAGAGGAAAGTAAGTGTTATGTATTGTGGTTTTCATGTTTGTCTTTGTGGGGCAAACTGCGTGTGCATGTTTTCATGTCTGTCCTATTTACTCCTTCCCCTCCGTCCCACTTCCCCCTCTCCTCCAACCACCCCTCTTCCAATTACCCCCTCCCCGGAGTCCGTGATAACCCCGCCCCGTTCTTTGGGGAATGAAGGCTCCTCCGAGGATGAAGATGGAGGGACTTCCGGAGCTGCCATTTTGGCTACCAGTTTGTTTTTCTTTCACGTTTCTTTTAAGCACAAACTGTTTGTGTGTAATCATGTGTCGTTCCTTTATTCGTGCTTTTTGGGTTGTTTTTTGGTGATTTAGCAGTTTGCCTTTACCTCTTCCTGCTGATTTCAACATACACATATCACACCTGTGGGAATTTCTACATAGGCCTTGTAATTTTTGCAGCACCCCTTTTTTTTTTTTTTTTGGTTTAGGAGTGATTTCGTTGTGTTTTTGTTTTTTTAATGTGGATTCCCTATTGTTTTATTAATCCACACACTTTTCTCACCCACAGAGGAACAGAGGCGTCGGCAAGAGGTCGAAGAATGTGTGGCACACATGCGCCAACATCTAATTGGGGTGCTTGTGGCCCTTGACCGGCTGTCTGGCATCCTTCGGCAGTAGTTTTTTTTTTTTTTTTTCGTTTTCAAAATAAATTGTTTATTTCTAATATACGTTCTGCCTCATTCGTTTTTTCAAAACCAAAGATAGTTTACCCTGACATAAGTAGACTGTTCCTGCAAGGATTTCCATTTTTTTTAAGTTAGATTGTGTTTTGTATTTGTATTTAAAACACCCACAAGAAACACATAACAGTAACAATGTCATTTCCCTTTTTGTGTGTAGTGTCAATTAGATATTTCTACATTTTACAGGTTCCTAGTTGGTGTGCAAGCTGCTTAGGCGAATTTTACAAAGCCAAATGATTGGACAGGCTTCCTTTTGGTGTGGGTTGGGAACCTGAAAACATATTTCATTTTTGCTCAACTGGCGTCAGTACTGGATTACCCCTTAGTCAAATGTAAGGTGTGTTAACCTGGTTACACTTGCTGGTAACGTCCAAAAAAAGGAAGAACATTTCACTCTCCAAACATTTATTCACAACATAACTGAGAAATCAAAGTGGACACTCACAAAAAAAACACACAGTGATAATCTCAAATACAACACATACCAATAAAAAAAACAAACATAAACACCCATTTTGCAAAACAGCAAAACGACATTTCACACAGTACATCAAAATGGGTTGAAATGTTGGCACAAAAAGCGAAAGAGAAAACACAAAAAAGTTAAAATGATTATTAAGCAGTTAAAAATGCGCTAATTAGTTCGCTAATACAAGTCACAAGAGTAACTACTAAAAATGCGCTAATTAGTTCGCTAATACAAGTCACAAGAGTAACTACTAAAAATGCGCTAATTAGTTCGCTAATACAAGTCACAAGAGTAACTACTAAAAATGCACTAATTAGTTTGCAAATACAAGATAAAAAATGGACTTACCAAGAGCAAATATATCAGAGTCCAAATCAAAAGGTCTTTTGGTTCGAAAATAATCAAGATCTAAAATAGAAGAAATTATGGATCCAAAATTTACAAAAAATAAGAAACACAATGAAACAACAATTGAACAAAAGTTAGACTTCACAAAACTTACCAAATCAAGAAACGAGGTCCCAAAAATATAAACCAACAAAGAGAATGGAAAATAAAAACGCAAATCTAACCAACAAACGAATCTCCAACCGCCAACTCCTTTCTACGCAATCAATAAACTCCAGCCAAGGTAACCTCCAACAATCCAAAAACGCCACCTCGACTTGAGACACACCAAGCCATAAATAGTGTTTCGTTTCCCGCACAAATTAAGGAGGGATCATAGGGCCGCACAATCAATGATGCGGCCGCAAAATAAGGACGCATGTATAAATACGTCACGAAAACACATTAAAATTCTGGTGTATTTCTTGTTTGGACCTCAGACATGGCGACAGACCAGGGAAACAATGCCCAAGAGTCAGGCGGTAAGTCTTTCATGCATTTTGTATCAATGATTAATTTGAAACATAAGATTAGGCAAGTTGTGATTTTGTGAATTGTGAAAATTTACACAAATAGGTGAGGAGGATGACATGGAAGAGGCTGCTGGGCCCAGTAATCCGGGCAAAGCTGCCAAAAAGAAAAGGCAGCCACAATTCACAAGAAAGGAGATGGAGGTTTTGATACAGAAGTGTGTGGACATCCTGCCACAGGCAGACAGGAATATGAGTGCAAGCCAGAAGTGGAGAATGTGGGAAGAGGTAGCCGTGGATGTCAATTGGGTGGGTGATTATGTCCTTCTAGCCCGGGATGTCAAACGGCGGTAAGTAAACCCTTGCCCCCCCTAAAAACAAACTCCATTTTAAACCAAAGGATAATGGCTTCCATTTTTCCCCGCAGATGGGGCGACTTCAAATATCGCCTAAAGCAAAAACTCGCGGACAGGGCTAGGCATGCAAGGGGGACAGGTGGGGGTCCCACCCCTGTGTCATTGGAGTTGACGGATTTAGAAGAGCTGGCACAGGGGTGTGTGCAGCCTGTGGAGGTGTTTGGCGTGTCCAACATGGATACGGACATGCCAGACTTTGCGGCTCCTCATGTTGTCCCAGGTAAATCTTTGGATGTCATCAACTCTGAAATGTTATTGTGCCAATATGTAGATTGTAATGTGAGGCTTTTCTCTTTTTTCCTAACAGAGACACAGGCGGATGAGTCTGCTCCAGAGGGGAGCCTTGGCCGCCGAATTTCTGCTGGCTCTGCAGGGGAGGAACCAGTACATCCGGCTGAGGACCCTGCAGAAGCCAGTCCAGGGCAATCCCCCTCGCAGGCAGTGGCCCTCCTCACAGAACTCAATTTCAAATTGGATTCCCATACGGAGATTCTGCAGAGGATGGACGCCAGTCTGCTACGGGTGGCTGAGGCCCTGGAGCAATATGCTGCGGCCAACGTGACCATTGGTCAGGCCCTGGCGGAAAATACCAGGGCCAACATCCGCATCGCCAATGCCCTGGAGCAGCTCGTTCGCCAGCACATGGTGGAGCCGACCTCCCTTCCTACCGGAACATCAGGATCCTCCACCTCTGGCACAACATCAGCCAATCCTCCAAATGTGCCTAGCCCTGTGCCTAGTCCAGAGGCCACAACATCTGCCTCTGGACAGGCCAGCCCGATGACATCCCGGACCCGGTCTGGCGCCCTCCCTCCCCCATCCAAACGGGTGAAAAAACGGTGACAGCAATGGTGACTTTTCTCACAATCCTTCTGTGCTTGGCTCATATTCCTTTCTGGTCAAAACTTCCCTCTCCTTTCTTGTGAAATGTTTTTTTTTTGTTGTTGTATGTTTATGTCAACAGTTATGTTGGGCCAATTTGTTTGATTTTGGAACATATCTTTGGGCAAAAAAGATGTCCCCAAAATTTTTTAATTTTGTTTTTTTGTTTGAGCAATAAATTGGAAATTAAAAAATGACATTGGATTGTGAAATTATTGTACAAATGGGTTACATTTAATCCTGGGCCAAAAGGCAAAAACTCGCCCCCCCAACAAAAAGGGCTCTTTAAGGAACGTTTAAAAATTCATATAACGAGGCAAATTCAAGAGGCACAAATAAAATGGTGCGAAACTGAAAACATGATGACATTATTGTTACAATAGGCCCTAACCACCAAATTGCGGGCAAAATAAACCCCCACAAATGTACGCAAATTGATTGTGTCATCCTGACATTAGCAGCTCTGAGTTCCACCTGCGTACGGTTTTGTGCTATCCCAAAAAACTGATTTCAAAACACATACCAAGCCGGTTCTCAATCCAACACTAATTGCTTTTCTGCCCTCCCGCGATTAATCGCAACAACATCATGGAGTCCCGGGACGGAGGAGAAGGCCATCGCCAATGTGGTCGAGTAATCCAGACCCTAAGCTGTGCGAGCATTTGGAAGGGAAAGAGGATCATCCAGTGACGTAGGAGTCGGTCCGTACACATTTTACGCTCTCATCTGCTAATGTATGTACGCCCCAAAAACGCCTCGCCACGCCTGCGTTTTTCCATCTCCACCCTCGTCAACACCCTAAAACGCCCTGTTCTGTCAATCACATTTGACATGTCACTTCCTGTACGCTATTTTAGGAACGAGTCCAAAAAAACTCGCAATCTGCCGTACGCACATGCGCAGTGTTACACCGACGCATGCGCCGTTAGTCAACATCGGAACGCAACGAGCGTACTGCTGTTAACGAGCGGCTCTGAATGAGGGCCAATGTTAATATATAGAGCCCATAGAAAGATAAATTTGTGTCTGTAAGTGGCACACTCTTTTGGTGGAGTTAAGAAATGTCAAATGTTCAGTTCTCTGTAAGGACACCTATAAACTTCCTATCAACTGATCTCAGCCTACTTTTCTGCACTAGGTGAATAGAAGAAAAAATATATACAATAAAGACACAGAAACATATTGGCAGGGAAAAGGGTCAGCTTTTTTTAATTATTTATTGAAAGGAGGGGGAATGTATGGTGGTAAAGTAAGAATAGCCTACACACAATGGTCCTCATTCAGAACCGGTCGCAAGCACTGAGCGCTCGCAACCGGGTCGATGTTTAGGCCCTGCACATGCGCAGCGGCCGCACTGAGAAACTCTCTCGCTCCGGAGCTCACTACAAAAGGATCGGCTGTTGATGTTGATCGACAGCTCGGCCCGTTTTGTAGGCGGGGCGGGGGGGTGGTTTCACAAACGGAGGCGTTCCTTAAGGAACGCCTGCCGTTTTGTGGGTGGCCACACTGACATCAGTGATGTCAGTGGGGAGCTTCCTGCTCGATCAGAGCAGGAAGATCCCTGGGGCTTGCGGTTGCCGAGACCCAACCTTAGGGTCTCGTCGCAAGCCTCGATGGTTGCGATGGTCTTGACCATCGCGACCATCAACCTGGTCAGTCGCTAAAGCTGTGGGTGGTAACCCACAGCTTAGCTAGCGACCAGGAGGCCGCACTTAAAAATAGAAGCGGCCGCCCTCATTCAAAACGTGCGCTCGCTTCTTGCGAGCGCCTCTGAATGAGGGCCAATATCTCCATCTCCAAAAGTGTAGATGGG
The DNA here is from genome assembly GCA_031769625.1 of Taudactylus pleione. Classification (NCBI taxonomy): domain Eukaryota; kingdom Metazoa; phylum Chordata; class Amphibia; order Anura; family Myobatrachidae; genus Taudactylus; species Taudactylus pleione. Next base: position 2,833,245 of record JAUIMM010000187.1, on the reverse strand, counting down.
GCCTACAGCCAGCCCATCAACAAAAACTGAAGGCTTAGATGTGAGCCAACTGCCAGTTCTCCACCAACAAGTCTAGGCTAAGATGGATACCAACTACCAGCCCACTGTCAATAACTTAACGCTTATGGTGCGTACACACGGTACGATATCTATGAACGATAACAATATCGTTCATCATTAAATCATTAAATTCATATTGTTAATTTTTAAGCAGCCAATGAACGACCAATGATACGCCTTCCCGCATGGACGATAATGAAAACGTTGGTTGTTCATGCATGCAGACCAACCTGTACGATATCGTTCAGTGTCCACGGGAGGGAATGCTCGTTGGTCATTCATCATTGGTGATATAGTTTGTATGTGGATGAACGATATCGTTCATCCAGCACACCAGGAAATTCAAGGGAGATCGTTCAGCGATATCGTTCACTGAACAGATCATCCCATGTGTATGCAGCTTTACTGCCAGCCAATCACCAACAACCATAGGCCTAGATGGGGACCAACTGCCAGCCCATCACCAACAACTGAAGGCCTAGATGTGGGCCAACTGGCAGCCCATTGCCAAGGGCCTATCAGAAGAATAAGGGAGGTTATAGAGCTTGTACATGGGACCATCATTCCTTACAGTATGTTCCTGAATACGTGACTCCCATAAAAAGATCACCAAACATTTTATTTAACTTGAAAATGTATGTGATCTCTTATCTGGAATGTTTGGGACTTTGGTTATCCAAATAAAGGGGGTTTCTGCCACCTGGAGACATATGTAAACCATGAGCTAATCTGCAGTCCCTTGACATTAAATTGTGTAGGAGAGCTTGTTGCAATGACTGTAGGATAAGGTGCACAGTCATCATTTGTATCTGCTTGACAATAATTAAGAGGGAATAATTAACTTTTTTTCTGTTTGTCTTTTGAAATTTTCTGTATAATGGGTTTCTGGGTACGAGATCACATACCTTTATCTATCTATCTAATTATTTCTATATTTTGGGTGGCATTTGATGGAATAAAGCAAGGGTGTAATTGTTTCAAGATGGTGGGGCATGTTTATGTCACTATAGGCGTGGTTACGTTACCTTGTGGGTTTGTGAAGTACCAGTCAGGTGAAAAACCATGGAGGTCCAGCCCTGAAATATACTCTATAGTTTAAGGTAAAGCTGGGTGTACATTAGCCGATCGGGCCAACACATCATCACCATCAGCCAGTGTGTATGCACTACTAACGAACAAGCGCGCTCCCATTTGGTCGTCAGTCGCATCGTCAGATCGGCTCTACAGGCAGCTCAATCTGACAATCTGGCTGACGACCCCATGCAGCGGGATTTTGCTGGTGCCGGTTGCACCGGATCAAGTAATATGTCGGCTTGGCGCGGTCATCCATCACGATGCTGGGTACCCACATCGTTAAGTGTTACCCAGCTTTAGGGTGGATTTTTTTTATTTAAATTGTTTCATTGTATTTTATCTTTTATGTTACTCAGGGCCTGATTCAGAGCCGGACGCTATTTGCGCTCGCTCGTTAAGAAAAAGGGGCCGGATATTTAAATAGAGCGCTCGCTCTTTGCGGTCTGTTGACGCCTCTATGTCTGAGCGAACTAACAAAATATGCGCTCGCTATTTTGTAAAGACGCCCCCTGGCCGTTCGCATCATACGTCATCTCCGCTATTTATTAGATTAATCGAGTACATCGAAAGGCGTCTGAACTGCTCGCAGTGCTTGTGGTTGGATTTTCCTACCGCAATCATGCGAACAGTTCAGGCTAAGAGACAACCAAGTGACGTGGCCGATGACGCTGCTTTGTTAATTATGCACTCCCATTAAACGCCCATTTTGACCGTTTGGCACGCCTGCGTTCGCATCTCCACTCCCCGTTTTCAAGCACCTTCCCCTGTTACCACCCACAAACGCCTCATTCTGTCACTCAAATTAGCAGGCACTCGCTATTTTGCGAACACACGATTTCCGACCGCACTGACTAGTTGGCGCATGCGCATTATGACCCATACGCATGCGCAGATGTGCGAACATCGCTCGGACCGAACGAGCGGCCGCTTACGAGCGGTTCTGAATCAGGCCCTCAGTTCCTTTTATGCTCCTATTGCAAAGCTGTGTCAATAATATTTGTTGTGGGGACAATCCAGCATTTTCTATACAAATTTACATAGGGAGGAGAATAAATGTCACTGCATTTCTTGTGCTATTTTAGTTCTTCATGACCAGAAATATTTATGCATTGTTATGGTTTCGCCAGAAGTGCAGACAAAGAAAAGGCGTGTTTGCGCAGAATGGGGGAGGGTCACTTGCGGAGGATGCAAAATGTAGATGATAATATCAGCCACCACGTCTGATTGGCTGGATGTGTCTGGATTTCTCCTACTTGCTGATACTTATGTGGCTTCTGCAATCAATTCGATTTGAATACAGTGATATTTGCAATGTGTCCGCAGCAATAAAGCATAAAAGTATTTACATCTGATCTATTAAAGGGGAAAGCACTCTGGATCTCATTCAGAGTTGGTCGTTGTGGCTACTCGGTTTAACGCAACCGATGTTCACTAAACTGCGCATGCGTAAAATTCGCAATGCGCGTGCGCAAACTAGCTGTTACGATCAGAAATTGCTCTCTCCTTGAACACAGCCAGGTCGTTAGTTTGAGTGACAGATTGAGCCGTTTGTGGGTGGTAACAGGGGAAGGTCCTTGTGAACGGGGGAGTGGAGATCCGAACACAGGCGTGCCTGACTATGCAAACGGCGTTTTATGGGAGTGCATAATTAACTAAGTAGTGTCATGGCACATGGGAGGTTTTCACACTGACTTGATCGTAGTGCTTAAGAGAGGGTATGGTCAACCTTAAGCTCTACGAGCAGCTCCGATGGTTCCCGATGGTCTCGATTAATCCTTATATGCCCGGAGATGACGTGTATTGTGAACGAGAAAGGGGCGTGTTTTTAGTCTTACGGCCGCATCCTCCCCTGTGTATGAATTGTGTATTGTCATTTTTGCATATACTACTACCACTGTGCAACCACATCTCCTGGGGAAAACCAGGCACATATACTACTGTTCTCTCCTGGTGTAACACAGGTACATATACTACTGTTAACCCTTAAAACCCTTAACCCTTTACGTGAAAATTACATAGGGTCCCCCCCAAAAAGCATAACCAGCCCCGGGCTATTCAGCCAGAAACCAGCACTGGGCTGCTGAGCCAATCCTTTTTTTTTAAATAGGGGGAAAAAAATAGCGTAGGGTTCCCTATATGTTTAAAACCAGCACTGGGCTCAAATCCAGCCGGGGTGTAATTATCACCGGCCAAAGCATTATCACCCCAAGTCGTTCAGCCCAAGCTTGGGATCTTAGGGAATCCCCCAATAAAGGGGTCCCCCCTCTCCCGAGCACCCCAGGCTTAAGATGAAGCCAAGGGCTTACCCCTGGGTGGTGGGTGCAGGGGTAAAAATGGGGATTATAATAATGTAAACTATTGTTTTTTACAGCAGAACTACAGGTAACAGTGTGCCTGCTCTTTGCCACTTGTGGAACTACCGGTGCCAGCAGGCGGCCGGCACCCGTACCCCCACTGTAAAAAAATAGTAAAAAAACGACAGGACTCGCACACCGTAGATTGTAACATTTTATGGCACACCTACCACACTCACACATATCTGCTGCCAGATGTTTTGTCCCCTTCTCCAAGTAGAAATCCATGGATGTACCTGTGAATGAAAAATCCTATACTCACCTAAGTCCTGGTGCTGGTCGCCGAAGCATCCAGGGGTCTTGGCAAAATAACAACCCAAGACCCTGAACCAGAACGGACATTTAGCGATGCATGTGTTGCCACATACATCGCTACCCGGCTAATGACAGGAGACCACTCGTGGCATCATTAGCCGGAACTGCCAGCCAATCAGCGGGCACTTTACAATTAGCGGCCACTGATTGGCTGGCGGCTCCAGCTACTGACAGAAGTCACCCTGCCTTGGAACGAGCTGGCGTTTCTTAGCTGCTGCTACAGGTGACACTGCTATTGTTGCTGTGTAAGGCGATACATTTACCAAGTGGGCTACCACAGTCATATAGTCCTTAGTCTGCCCTGTTCAACTTGTCCACATGTCCGTGGTTAAGTGGACATTGGATACAACCGCATTTTTTAGGACACTGAGGACACTTTTTCTGATGTCTCTGTACTAATGGCGGATACCGGACGCACGTCTAACACCAGCATAGCAGTCAAGGCCTCAGTTATCTGCGTTGCTTCAGGATGACTGCTGTCGTACTTCATCCTCCTCGCTAAGGACTGTTGGAGGGTCAATAGCTTAGTAAAAGAAGTAGTGGTGTTCCTACTTCCTCTCTGGGATCATGAACGACTCCCAGCAGCAACAGCAGCAGCGGCAGCAGTAGGCGTAGCAATGCAGGATCCTCCAGAGGAATCCCGGATAGGAGAGGAGTCAGTCATGCCAGTGACATGGCCTGCAGGACTACTTCTGATCCTGACTGAGGAGGAAATTGACGAGGAGGGAGTTGACGGTGTGGTTTGCAGGCACTTGGATACAACAGGACAAAGGGATTTAGGTGTCCCTGGACTGCTTACGGTCTTAGCCAAAGTTTCTGAACTTGACAGTAACTTATGAACGCGCTGCAGGTGCCGTATAAGGGAGGATGTTCCTAGGTGGTTAACGTCCCTACCCCTACTTATTTCACCTTTACATATGGTACATATGGGAAGACAGTTGTTGTCAGGATTTGGGTAGAAATATTGCCAGACCAAAGAGGTGGAATGTTTGGTCTTCTGCCCAGACATGATCGTGATGGGCTTTTTCATCCCACGGACAACAACTGTCTCCCCCGGAGCCTGATTTAAACAAACCACATCTCCATCAGAATCCTCCTCGCCAACTTCCTCCTCAGCGCCAGCTACACCAATATCCTCATCCTGTTGTACTTCAACAGTGACATCTTCAATTTGCATATCAGCAAGTGGACTGTGGGTGCTCCTTCCAGCACTTGCAGGGGGCGTGTAAATGGTGGAAAGACTCCAGTGTTGGGAAGGTCAGGCATCGCAACCGTCGCCACACTTGGACTCTCCTTGGGGATTTGTGATATCAGTTCTTCGCTGTGCTTTTGCCAGCATAACTCGTTTGATTTTTGTAGCGGGAGGAGGGCTTCCATCGTCATGTGAAGCTGAACCACTAGTCATGAACATAGGGAAAGACCTTAGCCGTTCCTTGCCACTCTGTGTCGTAAATGGCATATTGGCAAGTTTACGTTTCTCCTCAGATGATTTAAATGTTTTTTTTAAGATAATTTTCCTGAACTTTGTCATTTGGGATTTTATATGCCCTCTACTAAGACATTGGGCATCGGCCTTGGCAGACGACGTTGATGGCATTTTATCGTCTATGTCATGGCTATTGGCGGCAGTTTCAGCACTAGGAGGAAGTGGTTCTTGATCTTTCCCTATTTTATTTTTATCGGACAAAGTTTTGTCCTCCATTTATGTGATATTGATATATACGTGCGGCTAACACAGAAAAGAAGAATTTTTAATTTTTGGGGGGGATGGAGCGCACTTTGGGGGTTACACCACCCTTCAACAGATGAGCCAGGCAGCCCTTGACTTATGACACAGGCGCACGCTTGGCGCTGCTATTTTGTTGATGCACGTGCGGCTACTGCGCACACAATTCACAAACACAGAAAAAAATATTTTTTTATTTTTTTTGGAGCGCACTTTGGGGGTTACACCACCCTTTAACAGATGAGGCAACCGCCCCTTGATTTATGACACAGGCGCACGCTTGGCGCTGCTACTTTGTTGATGCACGTGCGGCTACTGCGCACACAATTCACAAACACAGAAAAAAAGAATTGTTTTTTTTGCACTGGGGGGAGCACCCCTGATGGACAGATCACCCCCTGGACAACACTACAGCACCCCTTTAGGACTACAGCCTTTATGGGACACTGGGCCTGATTCAGAGCCGTACGCTCTGACCAGAGCGCTCGCTCTGAATCAGGGCCCTCCTACCTCAACTTGGAGCGGCCTCATGGACGCTCACATAGCTGTGGGTTACCACCTACAGCTATATGGAGCATCCATGATGATGGTCGCGATGGTCAAGACCATCGCGACCATCGGGCTTGCGACGAGACCCTGCGGTAGGGTCTCATGGCTGCAAGCCCAGGAGTGAGCCAAAATCACTCCCACTGACATCACTAGTGATGTCAGTGGGGCCGGACCCAGACGGTAGGCGTTCCAATGGGAACGCCTTCATCTGGCAGCCACGCCCCCGGCACGCCCACCAAAGGGGGCATGCTGTCAGTCACCATCGACAGCACGGCCCCTTTGGTGCGAGACCCATAACGACAGCTTGGCTGTCGCTATGCGGGTCTCGCGCATGCGCACGATGGAGCTCCCTCCGTCGTGCGCATGCGCATTAGGGCACCATCGACCAGCTTGCGAGCGTCCTACGCTCGCGAGCGGGTCTGAATTAGGCCCACTGCACAACACAGCCCAGCCAGGCCCTATGGACTTTGGAGTGGACACAGCCCCTATGGACAACTGACTGCACAACACAGCCCAGCCAGCCCCTATGGACAACAGTAGCACAACACAGCCCAGCCAGCCCCTATAGACAACAGCAGCACAGCACAGCCCAGCCAGCCCCTATGGACAACAGCAGCACAACACAGCCCAGCCAGCCCTAACTCCCACCCTCCCTCTTCACTGTCAACAGCCGGAGTGAAAAATGGTGCTGATGCGGGGAGCTTTTATAGAATCCAAAACCCGCGAGATCCGACAGCGGGATGATGACGTTTTGCCTCGATTTCAGATCTGAGTCAGGCGGGAAAACCCGAGCTGGACTCGGTTCCCGGCTCGGATCGGGAGGGCTCGGGGGGGGGGGGTTCGGATTTCATAAATCCGAACCAGCTCATCCCTAGTATACAGTAATCACATTTAGTTAAAAAATCCTATTAGTTACTGTTACAACACCACAATAATCCCTACTTTTTTCCTGTGACTTCACATATTTGCAATGAAACAAAAAATGTGTGTGCTATTTTATAATTATGTTTGTTACAGTAAAATGGATGCATTTTTTTTAATTTTACTTTTAGGAGTAGGTTATTTTTATTTACGGCAAATGTGCTATCATATGCAGTTACAGTCAGGTGCATAAATATTGGGACATTGACAAAATTTTCATATTTTGGCCTCTATTCACCACCACAATGGCTTTGAAATGAAACAAACAAGATGTGCTTTAACTGCAGACTTTCAGATTTAATTTGAGGGTAATTACATCCAAATCAGGTGAACAGTGTAGGAATACCAACGGTTTCTATATGTGCCTCCCACTTTTTAAGGGGCCAAAAGTAATGGGACAAACTAAACAATCCTAAATCTAACTTTCACTTTTTAATACTTTGTTGCAAATCCTTTGCAGGCAATTACAGCCTGAAGTCTGGAACGCATAGACTTCACCAGATCCCTGGTGATGCTCTGCCAGGCCTCTACTGCAAATGTCTTCAGTTCCTGCTTGTTCTTGGGGCATTTTCCCTTCAGTTTTGTCTTCATCAAGTGAAATGCATGCTCAATCGGATTCAGGTCAGGGGATTGACTTGGTCATTGCATAACATTCCACTTTTTAGCCTTAAAAAACTCTTTGGTTGCTTTTGCAGTATGCTTCGGGTCATTGTCCATCTGCACTGTGAAGCGCCATCCAATGAGTTCTGAAGCATTTGACTGAATATGAGCATATAATATTGCCCGAAACACTTCAGAATTCATTCTGCTGCTTTTGTCAGCAGTCACATCATCAATAAATACAAGGGAACCAGTTCCATTGGCAGCCATACATGCCCACGCCATGACACTACCACCGCCATGCTTCACTGATGAGGTGGTATATTTTGGATCATGAGCAGTTCCTTTCTTCTGCATACTCTTCTCTTCCCATCACTCTGGTACAAGTTGATCTTTGTCTCATCTGTCCATAGGATGTTTTTCCAGAACTGTAATGGCTTTTTTAGATGTTGTTTGGCAAACTCTAATCTGGTCTTCCTATTTTTGAGGCTCACCAATGGTTTACATCTTGTGGTGAACCCTCTATATTCACTCTTGTGAAGTCTTCTCTTGATTGTTGACTTTGACACATATACACCTACTTCCTGGAGAGTGTTCTTGATTTGGTTAACTGTTGTGAAGGGGTTTTTCTTCACCAGGGAAATAATTCTTCTGTCATCCACCACAGTTGTTTTCCGGGATCTTCCGGGTCTTTTGGTGTTGCTGAGCTCTCCGGTGCGTTCTTTCTTTTTAAGAATGTTCCAAACAGTTGATTTGGCCACACCTAATGTTTTTGCTATCTCTCTGATGGGTTTGTTTTGATTTTTCAGCCTAATGATGGCTTGCTTCACTGATAGTGACAGCTCTTTGGATCTCATATTGAGAGTCGACAGCAACTGATTCCAAATGCAAATGTCACACCTAGAATCAACTCCAGACCTTTTACCTGCTTAATTGATAATGAAATAATGAGGGAATAGCCCACACCTGTCCATGAAATAGCTTTTGAGTTGATAGTCCCATTACTTTTGGCCCCTTAAAAAGTGGGAGGCACATATAGAAACCATTGTAATTCCTACACCGTTCACCTGATTTGGATGTAATTACCCTCAAATTAAATCTGAAAGTCTGCAGTTAAAGCACATCTTGTTTGTTTCATTTCAAAGCCATTGTGGTGGTGAATAGAGGCCAAAATATGAAAATTCTGTCAATGTCCCAATATTTATGCACCTGACTGTATATATAACTGGTATGTCAAACTTCAAATCGGTGTTGACCTAATTTCATGAGTTAAAAGTAATCGATCTACAACAAATTCCCACCATCATTCTTATTTTTTACAGTTGTTAAGCTGAGCATGCAGTAAAAAAAAAAAAAGATTAGTTTTTACAAAAAAAGACCTAAAAGGCCTAATAAGATTTAAAATAATGTGCCTCAGTCACATTTTGCCACACAGTTCCCCTGTTCACATTATGCTTTACAGTGCCCTCCAGTTCATATTCCATGTTGCACTGCCCCACTACTACTTTAATACTAGGGGAATTACTCGGGGGGTATTACTATTGGGGGCACCACTTCTGGGGGCATTACTATTGGGGGCTCTACTACTTGAAGGCGGGGCATTACTACTGGGGCACTACTACAGAGGGAGCATTACTATTAGGGGCACTAATACAGGGGCATTACTACTGGGAGCATTTATAGAGAGGGTACTACTACAGGGGGCATTATTACTGAGGCCACTACCACAGGGGGCATTACTACTGGGGCCTCTACCACAGGGGGGCATTACTACTGGGGCCACTACCACTGGGTGCTATTACTACTGGGGCCACTATCACAGGGAGCATTACTACTGGGGCTACTACCACAGAGGGCATTACTACTAGGGCATTACTATTGGGCACACACAGGGGGCATGACTACTGGGGGGCAAAACTATTAGGGGCACAACTACAGGTGTATTACTACTGGGGGCATTTATGCAAGGGGCATTACTATTTGAGACACTACTACTGGGGGCATTACTACTGAGGGCATAACTACAGGGCGCACTACTAATGGGAGTATTGCATAGGGGGCACTGCATAAGGGGCACCACTCCTTGGGGCACTGCTACTGGGTGCACTGCATAAAGGGCACCACTACTGTGGGCTCTGCATACGGGGCACTACCACTGTGGGCACTGACACTACTGGGGTCTCCATTGCGCATACCCCCAGTTCGACACATTTAATAGGGGCTCCCACATGTTTGTTGCCCAGGGGCCCCCACAGACCTTAATCCAGCCCTGTCTCATACGCTGCAAGGAAAGCAGCTGGGCAGACAGCGCTGAGTGCAGTCACTGCATCCCTGCAAAAGGAAAATAGCAGTGAATACTGACGCAATTATTATTGCTCACTACGTTCACTATCATAACATACTTGCCTACCCTCCAGATTTGGTCAGGAACCTCCCTAAAATCGGGTGCTGCTTCCGACCTCCTGGGAAGGCAGGCAATCCTCCCTGCTGCCACCCACCCCTCCAGCTGCATTTACCTTAGAAACCCCCGCAGCAGGGGGGGCCGGTGACGCGATTCATGCTGAATCGCGTCATTTTGGCTCCGCCCCCTGCTTCACAATTCCTGTAATATCGGCATTGTGTAGTGGGGACGGGGGGGGGGGGGGGGGGGGGGGGGGGGGGGGGGGGGCCAAAATGACGCGATCGAGTGGCCACACTCCCGCCCCTCCCACAAATGTACGTCGTCTGGCTGGCCCCAACCCCCTCATGATGGCCACACCCCCTGTCATGCCAATCTGGCTGCTCCCTCCTGGAAGGGGCAGCCAGAAAGTCGGCAAGCCTGTATCATCATGATCCACCAAGCATAGCCCAGTGATCAAGCGGTAGATCGTGAATGACATGTTGGACATCCTAGTTATATAAAAATAATACTAAGGTACTGTAGACAATTTAATGGAATCTGGGAAAAGCAAATAGAGGGTAAGTCTATAAAAGCAGTTTGAACATTATATTATTACACTGTTTTATTTAAAAATAAATGTCCAACCAAAAATTCGAGATTTTTATACTAGATGAATTAATATTTCCTTTTATGTAATCTTCTTTTGAAAAATAAACAAGATTATATAGAAGCGCTCTCATGTATATCACATTATAGCCACTACTAATCTATGAAGTAATAATGGCAGGAGGATTAAAAGTTCTATTAAATAAAATGACCTACAAATGTAATACAAATGCAAGTGATTATTGGAACTCTCAAGATACTGTAACTCACATTCTATTCACGTATTAGTCACATAATAACACTTGACCTTATTTATACAGTGCATTGTTCCCTTTCTAACAAGTCAAACTCACAAAGAACAGTGTAGGGGATTTACAAAGCGCACATGAAGTGGGCTACAAGATTCCTTGGTATTTCAGTATTGCTCCTCGATGCCCTGATCAGCACACACTAGGTAGTAAAGTGCCTTCTCTCTCTCTGCAAAAATCTTTAGGAAGAGTATTTTGCAAAACAGTATATGTCACATCAAAGCCCAATTTCATACCCCTTTAGTTTCATCTTTTCAAAGTTTCTTGGTATTATTTTTTTACAGTCACTTTTGTGTGTGTAATGCCTTTTATTACATTACTTGAGCTGTGCCCAGACAGGCCCTTCTTTGCTGAAGGCTGGTGATGATCTTATCTTATCCTAATGGGAACCGTAAGCTGGAGAAGGTGCAGTTTGAATAATGTAATACACTTAAAATCAACACCTGCAAAATAACGACATGCATATCACACTTAGCAACAATAAAAATCTAAAAATGAATGGTGTGCCCCCCTCTTCAAATCAACAAAGCTATTGGACAGTGCAGTCACTTTGCCAAGCCTTTAGTTTGTCTCAGCTGGGCTCATAGATGATTGAAACATAATCTTCCACTGGGCTCTCAAGGGAGGTCCACAGAGGTTTTGTACCTACCCCGCTCCCTAAATAGTGTTTCTCCATATACTGTATGTTGCAGGTCATTGCTAATATGGCAAATACGATCCTGCTACTCATTAATTAGGGTATTTTTGTTGGATGATCTTGATGGATGTGGCCATTATGAAAGTCCTTTAAATTGTTTATAAGCTGTTTACCATATAGTAATCTGTTATTTTATTGTAGTTCATTACTGCTATTACTCATTTTCAAAAAAATATCCATCCTAACTGTGCACAGTTGGAGTGGTCTGTACATGGGTTCTAGGATCACTTGATCTTCCATTGATATAATCTATCTGTATGTCCGTCTGTCCGTCTGTCTGTCTGTCTGTCTGTCTGTCTGTCTGTCTGTCTGTCTGTCTGTCTGTCTATCTATCTATCTATCTATCTATCTATCTATCTATCTACATCTCTTTGCCACACTATATCTATCTATCTATCTATCTATCTATCTATCTATCTATCTACAGCTCTCTGCCACACTCTATCTATCTATCTATCTATCTATCTACATCTCTCTGCCACACTATATCTATCTATCTATCTATCTATCTATCTATCTATCTATCTATCTATCTATCTATCTATCTATCTATCTATCTACATCTCTCTGCCACACTATATCTATCTATCTATCTATCTATCTATCTATCTATCTATCTATCTATCTATCTATCTATCTATCTATCTATCTATCATTTCACTCTGAAACAGCACAGCCTATTTAAATAGACTGGATTATAACACATTTGTAGTTGCACCAACATGTGTAGTTATTTATTTTAAAGACACCAGCGTTTGCATTACACACAAGGCCAAGATTATTCCTAATAATAATGCATTTGCCTGAAAGTTCACCTCAATTAATCAATGGAAATTTTCCACCATAGACCACACTGTTGTTAAAAGTAGAAATGTGCATAGAACACCGTGTTTTGGTTCAAATTCATCATTGTGTTTTGGTTTTCGTTTTAGATCTGGATTTTTTTTTTTTAAATTGACAAAAACAGCTAAAATCATGCTTTTGGGTCTATTTTTGTCCCTGCAGTATTATTAACCTCAATAGCATTAATTTCCAGTCATTAGACCACATCACAAAATTGTTTTCAGTTTCACCCATACTGGCCAAAGGCTGCAGTGAACTGACTGGCTAAACTAAGCGACAGAGCAGCTGCACAAACTCACGGAAGTTTAAAAAAGAATATAGCATATCTAGGAAATGTAGTGGCACTGCATTTGCAGACAAAATGGCAGTTTAATATAAACTACTTTATACAATGCTATTGAATATTTCATTAATAAAGAACTAGATTAGAGCCAGGACAGTTAAATTGAAGTGGAGTACTATTTAGTGGAAGACAGGTAAAGCATTGATTGATTGATTGATTAATTAATTCATTAATTTATACTTCTGCCAGTCAACTGGCAGAGGAGAATGATTGCCAGGACATCTGTACCATTCTCCAACAAATCACATCCTGTTAAAAGCATAATTTCAGATCTCTGCCAAAAATATACTTTTACAGTAGTAAGACCAGTGATGGTATTTACTTCTCGTCAAGAAAGAACGTAATAGTTGAGTTTTCTATTACTTGCATTTCACCTGTGAATAAATACTGTGCTGCACTTCAAAGATTGCATTACTCTACATGATTTTCATCACTTGCATTTCACCTGTCTGCATATTATACCTTTGCTACTACCTGTTCTAGTGTACTGGACCAAACTAATGTCAGTACTACAGTTAACTGTGTCCTTGCCATATTACTGTTGCTTATACATTACTACTCCAGTTAATACCTAGTGATCTCCTGTCTTTTGCATAAGCCCCTACTGTTCGGAGGTTTAAGCCCTGGCATCCGCCTAAGTACAGGTGTGTGCATCTAACACTAAGGGAACAGCGGGTGGCTGTTATAGCCAGAAGACCCTCCATAGAGGGACTCTAGGGGTCATATGCAATAGTGCAGGAGTTTCATAACACTCGGCCAAACAATCGGCCAAACTCGCAAGTACTTTCCATAGGAAACAATATAACACACAAATTTACCAAGAATCGAGTTTTGAAACTCACACGGGAAATGACCAAACTGTCAACAAAATAGACTTTTCAAATAGGCTACCTCCTGCGTTGAGTGTCTGCATGTGTTCACAGGTGTTTCAAGTTGCAATTACTGAGAGCACAATGGTGATGGCAGAATTTACTACCAGTGCTATTCACTGCATGTGGCTGGGATTTCAGAGGCTCCACCACCAGGCTGGAAGGAGCAAGGAACTGAGCAGTTTCATAAGATAATGCAGGTGCCACAAATAGGGGTGTATCTAGGGGTCCGAGCACCCCTGGCAAAGTAAGGGACTGGTGCCCCCATCATATTAAATAAGGAAACAGAACAGCTGTTAAACTCAGCAACACATTTATAATTTGCTGAAGGATCATTAAGATGTTTCTGCATTTCTGTAATGTTTCAGTCAGTATTGTAGTGCCATATATATGTCCCACACTGCTATTGCACAGTTATGCTGGGTACGCATTTGCCAATGTGTACCCGGACGACATACTGTACCGCGGGTACGCTTTGAGGAAAGTAATGAAGGACAGAATGATCCCTTGTTCTGTCCTTCATTATCTGCAATGGTACCACATGCAATATCGTCCGGTTGGACGTGCAGCACAGCCGACGTGACGACATCGCATGTGACTGCAGGAGTGCGCACATAGGGCCTGATTCAGACTTGGGAATAGAGAGAGAGATCTCTCTCAACTGATCATCTTGGTGAAACCATGCTGCACTGCAGGTGGGGCAGATTTAAAATGTGCAGAGAGATTTAGATTTGGGAGGAGTGTTTCCAAACTGAAATCTAAATTGTAGAGTAATAAGAAAGCTGTGCAGTATTTGTGGGCTACATGTAAAAGCAGCCAGTATTTACCCTACATGCAAAAAAAAAAATGTATTTACACCCCTTTCATTGCAACATGGTTTGTCCAGGTACACAGTTAAGTGCTATCTCTCTCGTTATTCCCATCTCTGAATCAGGCCTAGTCAGAACACATTGGGGGAGATGTATGAAGCTCAGAAGCATAACGTACGCTGATACCGCTTCTCCCCGATGTATGATCGGGGGTCTGGGCGGTAAATAACAGGGGCGCTATGCTCCCCTGTCATTATCGGCGCTGCTATCTACAAGATAGCAGCACCAATAGCCTGGGCCATGTACGAACGTCATATCGCCTGACCGTTCGGCCCCTGTAGCTGTTGTTATCGACAGCTACAGCCTGGCTCTAGCCTATCCCCACAGCAGGGACAGTGCTGTCCCTTCTGCAGTGGCTGCCGGCTCCAGGCTGCACGCGGGGATCTCACGATACTTGCAAGATCCCGCTCATGCTCAGTGGAGCCGGCCGGGACTGACACATAGCTCGTCAGCAATAGGCTGATGCGCTGTGGTCTCTAGCGGGTAGCGCCGGAGGGGGGAGTTAATACTCCCCCTCTCTGGACGATGAGGTGTTACTTTATACAACTCATCGGTAGTGCTTCCTGCTTCGCCTCGGTAAAGAGGCGAAGCGGGAAGCGTTAGGGCGGCACGTTAAGTGTCCCTAAATGGGACTATAGATCGTTGAATGGATCGCATAGTGTGTACCTGGCTTAAGTGTTGTAATGCCATACACCTATCAGTCCTCTGCTATTCCACAGAAAGTGCTGTAGTGTCATGCACCTGTTCTCCGCTATTATGTGTTAGAGAAATGTAATAAAACAGTAATAACCTCTATGTGTAAGAGAAATCCTTTCTTGGGTACTCGGTGCTGCACATTAAAGAGACACAAATTTGTTTTTTTTCTCACATCCAGCACAGAAGAATAACTGTTGTAACCAGTAAAGAATATATACATAAAATAAGCAGATATTGCTTGTGGGTTTATTGAGGGTGAAAATGAGAATGAGGGTAAGTCCTGTGTCTGCTGCATGGCTGCCAAATACAGTTTATGACAGAAAATGGGACTAACATTTACTGATCCCACACACCAGGATAGTGCTGCTCTGTGGTTATTAGTCTGATGCACACCACATAATATTAGAGGCAGGGGTTGTTTGAGGCTATTAGGGAGGGAGGGCACGTGTGCACTGACAGAATGACAAAGCAATGTTTGCTAACTCTACTTTGGGAAGGGGAGGGGGTGGGCCAGTGGCGTCCCTCCCCGCAGTGTCACCTGGTGCGGAGCCATCGCTGAAAAGGGGTCATGGCCTCACTGACAGTTTGCTTGGCCATGCGAGAAGGGGGCATAGCCTTGCGGCCGGAACCCCGTAGTCCCGACTCCTGTGCTTTTTCCTGGGAGGGCCAGGGGGTTGCAGGAGGTGCGGACTGCCCTGTGTGCAGTGCCGGCTTCCTCACAGTGTCAGGAGCCGAGTGCTGCACTCAACACTACAGTGCAGCACCTGGCTCCTGTCACTGAGGGGGAGTCTGCACCTTGTTGTCACCCCTCGGCGGGTGACACCAGAGTGCGGCCCTCACTCCCCTTATGACGCCACTGGGGTGGGCTGATTCAAGCAGCATCATCTTTCTTTGCTTATTTGCATAACTCCACCCCTGACCGCTGCTGATAGGCTCAGCTTGTGCTCTTTGCCTGGGGTGCCCAACTGCGGCGATTGGTTGATGCCGCTGTCAGTTACATTTGGGGACCGTGCCTATTTCCAGTAGGGGTGAGCGGGTTCGGATTTCTGAAATCCGAACCCCCCCGAGCCCCCCCGATCCGAGTCCGATCCGAGTCAGGCTCGACTTTTCCCGCCTGACTCGGATCTGAAATCGAGGCAAAACGTCATCATCCCGCCTTCCGAGTCTCGCGGGTTTTGGATCCTATATAAGGTACCCGCGTCGGCGCCATTTTCTCACTCGGCTGTGGACAGTGAAGAGGGAGGGTGGGAGTTAGGGCTGTGTAGTGTAGTGTAGTGTAGTGTAGTGTAGTGCTGCTGTTGTCCACTACTTCAAAGTCCATAGGGGCTGGCTGTGCTGTGCTGTGCTGCTGTTGTTAATAGGGACTGTGTCCACTACTTCAAAGTCCATAGGGGCTGGCTGGACTGTGTTGTGCAGTCAGTTCTCCATAGGGGCTGTGTCCACTCCAAAGTCCTGTGCAGTGTCCCAGTCCTAAAGGAGTGCTGTAGTGTTGTCCAGGGGGTGCTCTGTCCATCAGGGGTGCTCCCCCCAAGTGCTAAAAAAATAATATATTTTCTGTGTTTGTGAATTGTGTGCGCAGTAGCCGCACGTGCATCAACAAAGTAGTGCCAAGCGTGCGCCTGTGTCATAAGTAAAGGGCCGGCTGGCTTGACCGTTAAAGGGTGCTGTAACCCCCGAAAGTACACTCCAGTCCAAACCAAAAAAAAATTATTTTCTGTTTGTGAATTGTGTGCGCAGTAGCCGCACGTGCATCAACAAAGTAGTGCCAAGCGTGCGCCTGTGTCATAAGTAAAGGGCCGGCTGGCTTGACCATTAAGGGTGCTGTAACCCCCAAAAGTACACTCCAGTCCAAACCAAAAAAAAATTATTTTCTGTGTTTGTGAATTGTGTGCGCAGTAGCCGCACGTGCATCAACAAAGTAGTGCCAAGCGTGCGCCTGTGTCATAAGTAAAGGGCCGGCTAGCTTGACCGTTAAAGGGTGCTGTAACCCCCGAAAGTACACTCCAGTCCAAACCAAAAAAAAATTATTTTCTGTGTTTGTGAATTGTGTGCGCAGTAGCCGCACGTACATCAACAAAGTAGTGCCAAGCGTGCGCCTGTGTCATAAGTAAAGGGCCGGCTGGCTTGACCGTTAAAGGGTGCTGTAACCCCCGAAAGTACACTCCAGTCCAAACCAAAAAAAAATTATTTTCTGTGTTTGTGAATTGTGTGCGCAGTAGCCGCACGTGCATCAACAAAGTAGTGCCAAGCGTGCGCCTGTGTCATAAGTAAAGGGCCGGCTGGCTTGACCATTAAAGGGTGCTGTAACCCCCGAAAGTACACTCCAGTCCAAACCAAAAAAAAATTATTTTCTGTGTTTGTGAATTGTGTGCGCAGTAGCCGCACGTGCATCAACAAAGTAGTGCCAAGCGTGCGCCTGTGTCATAAGTAAAGGGCCGGCTGGCTTGACCGTTAAGGGTGCTGTAACCCCCGAAAGTACACTCCAGTCCAAACCAAAAAAAAAATATTTTCTGTGTTTGTGAATTGTGTGCGCAGTAGCCGCACGTGCATCAACAAAGTAGTGCCAAGCGTGCGCCTGTGTCATAAGTAAAGGGCCGGCTGGCTTGACCGTTAAAGGGTGCTGTAACCCCCGAAAGTACACTCCAGTCCAAACCAAAAAAAAATTATTTTCTGTGTTTGTGAATTGTGTGCGCAGTAGCCGCACGTGCATCAACAAAGTAGTGCCAAGCGTGCGCCTGTGTCATAAGTAAAGGGCCGGCTGGCTTGACCGTTAAAGGGTGCTGTAACCCACAAAGTACACTCCAGTCCAAACCAAAAAAAAAATTATTTTCTGTGTTTAGCCGCACGTATATATCAAATCGATATAACATAAATGGAGGACCAAACTTTCTCCGATAAAAATAAAATAGAGAAAGATCAAGAACCACTTCCTCCTAGTGCTGAAGCTGCTGCCACTAGTCATGACATAGACGATAACATGCCATCAACGTCGTCTGCCAAGGCCGATGCCCAATGTCATAGTAGAGGGCACATACAATCCCAAATGGCAAAGTTCAGGAAAATGACCTTGAAAAAGACATTTAAATCAGCTGAAGAGAAACGTAAACTTGCCAATATGCCATTTACGACACGGAGTGGCAAGGAACGGCTAAGGTCGATCCCTAGTATGTTCATGACTAGTGGTTCAGCTTCACATGACGATGGAAGCCCTCCTCCCACTAAAAAAATCAAAAGAGTTAAGCTGGCAAAAGCACAGCGAAGAACTGTGCTTTCTAAGAAGATATCACAAATCCCCAAGGAGAGTCCAAGTGTGGTGGTGGTTGCGATGCCTGACCTTCCCAGCACTGGACGGGAAGAGGTGGCTCTTTCCACCATTTGCACGCCCCCTGCAAGTGCTGAAAGGAGCACCCACAGTCCACTTGCTGATATGCAAATTGAAGATGTCACTGTTGAAGTACAACAGGATGAGGATACTGGTGTAGCTGGCGCTGAGGAGGAAGTTGGCGAGGAGGATTCTGATGGTGATGTGGTTTGTTTAAATCAGGCTCCGGGGGAGACAGTTGTTGTCCGTGGGATGAAAAAGCCCATCACGGTCATGCCTGGGCAGAAGACCAAACATTCCACCTCTTTGGTCTGGCAATATTTCTATCCAAATCCGGACAACAACTGTCTTGCCATATGTACCATATGTAAAGGTGAAATAAGTAGGGGTAGGGACGTCAACCACCTAGGAACATCCTCCCTTATACGGCACCTGCAGCGCGTTCATAAAAAGTTACTGTCAAGTTCAGAAACTTTGGCTAAGACCGTAAGCAGTCCAGGGACACCTAAATCCCGTTGTCCTGTTGTATCCAAGCGCCTGCAAACCACACCGTCAACTCCCTCCTCGTCAATTTCCTCCTTAGTCAGGATCGGAAGTAGTCCTGCAGGCCATGTCACTGGCATGACTGACTCTCCTATCCGGGATTCCTCTGGAGGATCCTGCATTGCTACGCCTACTGCTGCCGCTGCTGCTGTTGCTGCTGCTGGGAGTCGTTCATCATCCCAGAGAGGAAGTAGGAACACCACTACTTTTACTAAACAATTGACCCTCCAACAGTCCTTAGCGAGGAGGATGAAGTACGACAGCAGTCATCCTGAAGCAAAACGTATAACTGAGGCCTTGACTGCTATGTTGGTGTTAGACGTGCGTCCGGTATCCGCCATTAGTGCAGTGGGATTTAGACAATTGATGGAGGTAGTGTGTCCCCGGTTCCAAATCCCGTCTAGATTCCACTTCACTAGGCAGGCGATACCGAGACTGTACAGAAACGTCAGAAAAAGTGTCCTCAGTGTCCTGAAAAATGCCGTTGTACACAATGTCCACTTAACCACTGACATGTGGACAAGTGGAACAGGGCAGACTAAGGACTATATGACTGTGACAGCCCACTGGGTAGATGTATCACCTTACGCAGCAACAGCAGCAGCGTCACCAGTAGCAGCATCTCAGAAATGCCAGCTCGTTACAAGGCAGGCTACGCTGTGTATCACCGGTTTCAGTAAGAGGCACACCGCCGACAACCTCTTAGAGAAACTGAGGGAAATCATCGCCCAGTGGCTTACCCCACTTAGACTCTCCTGGGGATTTGTGATATCTGACAACGCCACCAATATTGTGCGGGCATTACATCTGGGCAAATTCCAGCACGTCCCATGTTTTGCTCACACAATAAACTTGGTGGTGCAGAATTTTCTGAAAAGCGACAGGGGCGTGCAGGAGACGCTTTGGGTGGCCCGAAAAATTTCTGGCCACTTTCGCCATTCAGCGACTGCGTGCCGAAGACTGGAGCGCCAGCAAACACTCTTGAACCTGCCCCGCCATCACCTGAAGCAAGAGGTTGTGACGCGGTGGAACTCAACCCTCTATATGCTTCAGAGGATGGAGGAGCAGCAAAAGGCCATACAAGCCTATACATCCACCTATGACATAGGCAAAGGAGGGGGTATGCACCTGACTCAAGCGCAGTGGAGAATGATTTCCGTGTTGTGCAAGGTTCTCCAGCCCTTCGAACTTGCCACACGTGAAGTCAGTTCAGACACTGCCAGCTTGAGTCAGGTCATTCCCCTCATCAGGCTTTTGCAGAAGCAGCTGGAGAAAGTGAAGGAGGAGCTAAGACGGAGCGATTCCGCTCGGCATGTGGGACTTGTGGATGAAGCCCTTCATTCGCTTTGCCAGGATTCCAGGGTGGTCAATCTGTTGAAATCAGACCACTACGTTTTGGCCACCGTGCTCGATCCTAGGTTTAAAGCCTATGTGGTGTCTCTCTTTCCGGCCGACACAAGCCTGCAGAGGTGCAAAGACCTGCTGGTGAACACACTGTCAGCTGAAGCGGAACGTGACACGTCAACGGCTCCTTCTTCATTTTCTCCTGCAACTGGGGCTGCCAGGAAAAAACTTAGGTATCCTAAGCAACCCGCTGGCGGTGATGCAGGGCAGGCAGGACCAAGTTTGGACATCTGGTCCGGACTGAAGGACCTGGCAACAATTTCTGACATGTCTACTGTCACTGCATATGATACTGTCACCATTGACAGAATGGTGGAGGATTACATCGGTGACAGCATCCAAGTAGGCATGGCAGACAGTCCATACCTGTACTGGCAGGAAAAAGAGGCAATTTGGAGGCCCCTGTACAAACTGGCTCTATTTTACCTGAGTTGCCCCCCCTCCAGTGTGTACTCCGAAAGAGTGTTTAGTGCAGCCGGGAACCTTGTCAGCGAAAGGCGTAGGAGGTTGCTTCCACAGAATGTGGAGAAGATGATGTTCATCAAAATGAATTATCAGCTCTTCCAGGGAGACCAGCCTCCAGAAGGTACAGAGGGACCTGTGGTGGTGGATTCAAGTGGGGACGAGTTAATACTTTGTGAGGATGAGGATGTACACACTGAAGAGGGTGAGGAATCGGTGGATGAGGAGGATGAGGATGACATCTTGCCTCCATAGAGCCAGTTTGTGCAGGGACACATTAATTGCCAGCTTGTTTTGTGGGGGCCCAAACGAACCAATCATTTCAGCCACAGTTGTGTGGCAGACCCTGGCGCTGAAATGATTGGTTTGTTAAAGTGTGCATGTCCTGTTTATACAACATAAGGGTGGGTGGGAGGGCCCAAGGACAATTCCATCTTGCACCTCTTTTTTTTCTTTGCATTATGTACAGTTTGGGGCCTAGTTTTTCAAACTGCCATCCTGTCTGCCACTGCAGTTTCACGCCTAGATGGGTCACGTGTTTGTGCCGCCCACTCGTGTCGCTTAGCATAGTCATCCAGCTACCTCGGTGCAACGTTTTGGACATAAAAACACTATTGTGAGGTGTGAGGTGTTCAGAATAGACTGGAAATGAGTGGAAATTAAGGTTATTGAGGTTAATAATAGCATAGGAGCAGAAAAACCTACAAATTCTGTGATTTTAGCTGTTTTTATGCTTTTTTAAAAAAAAATACAGATCCAAAACACAAAACCCAGAACCCAAAACACGGAAGGGTGGTTTTGGCAAAACCAATCCAGATCCAAAACACGAAGAAAGATCCAGATCCAAAACCAAAACACAAAACACGAAAAGTGGCCGGTGCACACCCCTAATTTCCAGGGCTGTTACTGGAGAGGTGAGGTGAGCGCACATACATATTCCTGTCTCCCTCTCTACACACACAAACTCACAAACCTCCTTTCCTAAAACCCACACATACCACACACACACAAAAAATAAAAACACAATCAAGAAAGACAGAAAAATGAGACAAACAGATAAATAACAAAGCAATTAATAAGCACAAAGTTCCACGCACCAAGCAGCAGTCAATTCCACTAGCCAAAAACTCTCCTACACCACTAAACACATTCCTCACTGTCCCTCTACAACATCCAACCAACAAATCCCACAAAGGTCGGGCTGTTTGTGGAATTCTTTATAGGCTTGGGCTGTGTGTACATGACGTGACTGCTTCAACCAATCAGAAAATGTTTCTAGGATGATGCATACATTCTCATGCGTGTTTTAAAAACACATCAATCCACTCTCACTTGTTTTGTCAAAAACTTGCATAACAAAACACGTTTTCTTTCACCATCGGAAGACACAATTTTGCAAAACTCACTTGGTAAATTTGAGAGTTTGCTCTGGTAAAACTCATGCGTGTTCCTGGGAAACTGTTCGAGTTTAATCTCCTCCAAACTGGATTCTAAGTAAATTTACCTCTTAGACCCTCCTCAAGGATTTGTAAAGTTTGTGAACACACATTTTGTTCTTCAGCTTTAGTTTTGCTTTGGTGAACTGATTTGCCTGTTTTAAAGGTGACACATGTAGACTTAGGCCCGTATTCAATTTGGAGCGAAAAGCCAGAATCGGCGAAAAAGTTTCGCCAATGACGTCATTTCGCCAGGCGGAAAAGTATCGCCATATTCAATTTGAAAGACTTTCCGCCTAATATAATAGGCGAAAAAGTTTCACCTATAAATAGCAGGCGGAAAAAAGTGCAGAATTGGGGTTTTGGGGTGCAACGTTACGTGAACCCCCGTGCAGCCTTCAGACTGTCCCCCAAAGGTGAACTGCGTAAATTTTTTTAAAAAAAACACTTAAGAACACGAAAAAAAAAAGTTGGGGGAAAACGTTAAAGACTAGCGAACTAGACTCTAGGGGGTCCCCAATTATGCCCCAGGTGTTTTTTTTTCATTGCAGGTGCTTGGTGCAATGAAGGTGAATTTTTCACGCTTTTTAAAACTGAACTTTAGCAACTTTTAAATATGCTGACCCCCATTTTCATGTACCCCAAATTTGCTGGGATAAGTTATTTTCTGAAAAAAACCCTCCTGAATACTATTCTTCACCACTTATACAAAAACGCTAATTAGCAGCTATTGAGCCCGTTTAAAAACACCAAATACCTTCAGCAAGCCTAATCGGGGGGTACCATAGGGAACCCCCATGTCAGAGCATCTTTTTTGGGGGGTGTCAGGCTGATTTCCCCAAATCTGACAGTACTTTCCGCTTGTTTAAGTTTCGCCGGGTCCCATTTTCGCGTACTTTCAAATTGAATATGGGGATATGCGGGCACGCGCGCGATACTTTTCCGCCTGCAAAACAGGCAAAGTAGGAGAAAAGTTCGGGAGGCGGAAAAGTATTGCGGGTCCGCTCAAATTGAATACGGCTCTTAGGGGTATATTTACTTAAGTGAGAGTTTTTAGAAGTGGAAATGTTGCCCATAGCAACCAATCAGATTCTAGCTATTACCTTCTAGAAGGTGCTAGATAAATGTTAAGTATAATCTGATTGGTTGCTATGGGCAACATCTCCACTTCTAAAAACTCTCACAGTAGTAACTATACCTCTTAGAGTGAGATAGTGTTGCATGTGAGGTTTCAGTAGATGCCTGACTGTGGGCCTGATTCAGACCCGCTCGCAAGCGCTGAGAGCTCGCAAGCGGGTCGATGGTGCCCTAGTGCGTATGCGCTTGACGGAGGGAGCTCCGTCGTGCGCATGCGCGAGACCCGCATAGTGATGGCCAAGCTGTCGTTATGGGTCTCGCACCAAAGGGGGCGTGCTGTCGATAGTGAGTGACAGCACGCCCCCTTTGGTGGGCGTGCCGGGGGCGTTGCTGCCCAGATGGAGGCGTTCCCATGGGAACGCCTACCGTTTGGGTCCGGGCCCACTGACATCACTAGTGATGTCAGTGGGAGTGCTATTGGCTCTGATAGAGCCAAAAGCACTCCTGGGCTTGCGGCAGCGAGACCCTACCGCAGGGTCTCGTCGCAAGTCCGATGGTCGCGATGGTCTTGACCATCGCGACCATCATCATGGACGCTCGCATAAGCTGTGGATGGTAACCCACAGCTATGCGAGCGTCCAAAAGGCCGCTTCGCAATTAAAAAAAACACGCCCTGATTCAGAGCGGGCGCTCGTTCAGAGCGTCCGGCTCTGAATCAGGCCCTGTGTTTGGCCCCGGCTTCTGCAATAAGCATTTTAGTGCATGAAACACCAGTAACAGGACCACCACTTGCAAAGAAAGACCATGGCACGAGCCTTTCCTTGCCACTGTGTGTGGTGTATGGAATGTTGGCAGTTTTACATTTTTCAGCAGTAAATTTTCCATTATTATTAGAGGTGATGTTTTATTTAACATTGTGAAATATTGTTTAGATTTCAGGTGCCCTTTCTTAAACTTTAGCAAGACTCCAGTTGCCACTGGCACTCACAAAGTAACTTGTGTAGAATGGATCATTGGTAGAATGGATCATTGTTTGCTGCTGCCAATAAAGAAAATGGTATACTATTTTCAAAATATATCTATAAAAATTGGCGGCACAATCCTCAAATGACCCAAAACAAAGGCCCTCATTCAGACCCACTCGCAAGCGGGCGCACGTACGTTAGGCGTACGTACAAAAATATTTAAATTCAATGGCTCGCTCGTATTTTCGTTCGCATCTAAAATTCCTCCCTAAACTCTGACGACCCCTCCTCTAACTAACGAGCGTACGAAATAGCGAGCGTACATCCCCGAAATGGCTTGAAAGGAACGCACGCACACGTATAAACAGGAAGTGGCCTTGTCAGATGTCGATTACCTGCTCCTTTATTCTGCCTACCTCCATCAATCGTATCATGCCAATCAATGTATCAATTAGCTTAATTGTTTGTTTTTTTTCAACACAATGCAAGAAACTTTACTCTTGTCCGTGTTTGTGTTTACCCGCAGAATACGTACGGATGAAACATTCGCTTTTATTGTTCAAAAAACATGTGAACCACAATTAAACAATTGTACTATTGCTGTGGATCCCCGCATATTTCCCTGGGTTCATTTCTTTATTTAAATTTGCTTACGCATGTCACTGCATCAAGCCTATCCTAACTCTCCAGAGATTTCTGGCCCTGTCGAACACATGACTCATACACTAACCAATAAAATTGCTCCTGTTAATTTCCAAAATACATTAGCCAATCAGAAAATTTTTACACACTTTATCAAAAATGATTTTTAAGAAAAACACCATTGCCATCATGAGAGCCTCCGCATTCACCAGGCGTGAGCTGCTGGTGCTTACGGAGGTCATGGATCGCCGGATCACCAGCCAGCCTCAACCCATGACCAACCGGCAGAAGCGCTCCGCGTATGCGGAGGTACGGTCCCGCCTGCGGTCCTTCGGCTCACGCCGCAACATCGGGCAGCTGGAGCGCAGGTGGTCCGACCTGCAACGGCGAACGCCCCGCTTGCTGGCATGCTTTCGCATGCTGATCCTGGCAAGTAAGTGTTATGTATTGTGGTTTTAATGTTTGTGTTTGTGGGGCAAACTGCGTGTGCATGTTTTCCTGTCTGTTCTATTTATTATTTGTACTCATATCTGCGTCTGCATGTTTTCCTGTCTGTTCTATTTATTATTTGTACTCATATCTGCGTCTGCATGTTTTCCTGTCTGTTCTATTTATTATTTGTACTCATATCTGCGTCTGCATGTTTTCCTGTCTGTTCTATTTATTATTTGTACTCATATCTGCGTCTGCATGTTTTCCTGTCTGTTCTATTTATTATTTGTACTCATATCTGCGTCTGCATGTTTTCCTGTCTGTTCTATTTATTATTGGTACTCATATCTGCGTCTGCATGTTTTCCTGTCTGTTCTATTTATTATTGGTACTCATATCTGCGTCTGCATGTTTCCCCTCTATTTCTGATTTTTTAATTCTACTGCTATTTTTTTTGGTTTTATTTTTTTATTTTTTATTTTTTTTGTTTGGTTGCCCGGATTTGTCCATAAACTAAACGCAATTTCTTTGACATATTTTAGGGGGACAGCCAAGACTCCGCCGTCAACGTCCGTCCAGACGGCGTTCCCGCCCACTCTCCCCAACCCCCAGCCAACACTCCACCCCAAATCTTTCCCCTATTCCCCACTCCTCCCCATCCTTCCCAGACCCTCTCCCGGAAATGTCGGGCCTCCTTCCCCTCCGTCCCACTTCCCCCTCTCCTCCACCCACCCCTCTTCCAATTACCCCCTCCCCGGAGTCCAGCATAACTCCGCCCCATTCTTTGGGGAATGACGGATCCTCCGAGGAGGATCATGGAGGTTTGGCCGGAGCTCCCGATTTGTCTCCCGGTATGTTTTTTTAATTTTTTTTTTAAAGCACAAACTGTTTGTATGTAATCATGTGTCGTGCCTTTCTTCGTGTTTTTGTGGCTTGACTTTTGTTGATTGTGAAGGTTTGCCTTTACCTCTTCCTGGTGATTTAAGCATACACATATCATACCTGTGGGAATTTGTACCTAGGCCTTGTATTTTTGCCAGCCCACCCTTTTTATTTCTGTTTTTGGGTTTAGGAGTGATTTTGTTTTTTTTTTTAAGTTTTTCTGTGGATTCCCTATTGTTGTATTAACCCACACACTTTTCTCACCCACAGAGGAACAGAGGCGTCGGCAAGAGGTGGCGGATGTTGTGGGTCAGATGCGCCAACATGTAATCGGCCTTCTGGTGGCCCTCGACCGGCTGTCTGGCCTCCTTCGGCATTAGATTTTTTTTTTTGGTTCTATTTTCCAAATAAATTTATTAAGACAAATATACGTTGTGGCTCATTTTTAAAAACCAAAACCAAGATAGTTTAGCCTGACATAAGTTCCTGCAAGGATTTCCCTTTTTTAAAAGTTAGATTGTGTTTTGTCTTTGTATGTCAAACAGACACCAGAAACACATAACAGTAACAATGTCATTTCCCTTTTTGGGTGTAGTGTCAATTACAGATTTCTACATTTTCCAGGTTCCTACTTGGTGCGCAAGCTGCTTAGGCCAATCTTACAAATCCCAAGGTTGGGCCAGGCTTCCTTTTGGTGTGGATTGGGAAGCTGAAAACATATTTCAGTTTTGCTCAACTGGCGTCAGTACTGGTTTACCCCTTAGTCAAATGTAACTTGTGTTAACCTGGTTACACTTGCTGTTAACGTCCCAAAAAAGGAAGACCATTTCACTCTTCAAACATTTATTCACAACATAACAGAGAAAACAAAGTGGTCACTCCCAAAAAAAATACACAGTGATAAATTCAAATACAACACATACCAAGAAATAATTAAATAAAAACACAAAATCAAGAACTGGTTGACGAAGGACCATGCCAACATGATTCCACAAACATGGCGTTGCGATATGGGTTCCAGAATATATGCCCAAAAGGACCAGATCCAGATTTGGTAAGGGTAGCAAGAAGTAGTGAGCGTTGGAGTGCCAAAGATTATGTGAACAAACAGAAGATGGTGAGAAAAATAAAAATAAATTAGATGTTCGCCAAAAAACACAAACACATTAGGTATAAACACTGGAGTTTTGTTCAAACTTACCTAAAAAATCTGGCCACCACATCATCGCGTATGGCCCCCCCACATACTGACCTTCGACCAACCTCGGGGGGGCCATCCTCAGGTAAGGCATCCTCTGGCTGCATTGGGACACCACTCCTTATGGCAGTGTTGTGAAATATCCCACACAGGACCACAATTTTCGACACCATATCCGGCACATACATGAGCTCGCCACCAGAGCGGTGGAGGCATCTGAATCGGCCTTTTAAAAGGCCGATACAGCGCTCCACCACTTGCCTGGTGGCTGTAAGTGCGGAATTATACGCACTTTGTGGCCCTGGTGTGGGAGCCAAATAAGGAGTGAGCAGCCAGGACATGCAAGGGTATCCACTGTCTCCTGTGAACAAAAATAGACCACATCAGGAACACTGTGTATCAAGCTTAACATTGTTATGTACTAAAGGTCTCCACTTACCCAGAAGCCACGCATCACCAGCTTGTAGGTTGGTTAATTTCTGCCATATCCCTGATTGCCGGATGACGAAGGAGTCATGAGCACTTCCGGGTAATTTAGCATTCAGGGACAGGATCTGGAGGGAGGCATCACATACCACCATTACATTCAGGGAGTGATAGTGTTTCCTGTTTCTAAATATTGCCTCCAGCCGTGCTGGAGGCTGAAGTGGTATGTGAGTACCATCCACAACCCCTATGATGTGTGGGAAGCCAGCTATTTGGTAAAAATTGGCCTTGGCCACACTAAGGGCACCCATATCCAAAGGCATTTTAATAAAATGATGGAGGTGCTTGAAAAGTGCCTCCATCACTGCCCTCAGGATCCTGGAAAAGGAGGATTGGGAGATGCCTGCCACTATTCCCACCGTTGTTTGAAATGATCCTGAGGCACAGAAATGTAACACCGCCATAAATTGCGTCAGTGGTGGTATTGCTGTTGGACTGTCAATTTGCCGCTCAAGATCACTTTCTATTAATGAGAGAGTGTCTATGATGATTTTGGGAGGTAGACGGTAGCGTCTTAAAACCTCATCATCGGGCATTCCAAAAAGGGTGACACGTGTTTGAAATATCTGGGGCCTTGCATGCCTACGATGCCTACGCCTGGGACGAGTTTGAGGTTGGTCGTCTTCCGGGAGCAGGGCCAGAACAATTCGCCCCAGATCTACCTGAAATTCAAAGTTTACAATGTAAGGCTTTTGACCCACCCCAAAAGTAAGAAAAAACAACTTAGCTTTCTGATACCATCCATAGCTGCTTACATGCCGGGGTATTGTCATGATACGTATAAACTGTAAAAAAGCCAACAATGAGACTTCAAAAATTTAGAGGGTGTTTTTTTTGTTTAAAAATTGTTGCAAGCCAACACAGAAAATAGCGGAAAAACACATTTGGCCATCGATGAAAACGACATTGCACACCGTACGTCAAATAGGGTTCAAATGGACCCAAAAAATGGAAAAGGGAAAAGCAAAACTGGATTATATGATGAATAAGCCGTCAAAAATGCGGTAATTAAATCGCAAATGCAAGTCGCTACACCAACAGTCAAAAATGCGGTAATTAATTCGCAAATGCAAGTCACTACACCAACAGTCAAAAATGCGGTAATTAATTCGCAAATGCAAGTCACTACACCAACAGTCAAAAATGCGGTAATTAATTCACAAATGCAAGTCACTACACCAACAGTCAAAAATGCGGTAATTAATTCGCAAATGCAAGTCACTACACCAACAGTCAAAAATGCGGTAATTAATTCGCAAATGCAAGACAAAAAATGGACTTACCCAACTCGAATATATAAGATTTCCACAAAAAACTTCTTTGGGTCCGAAAACCAAAAAAAACTAAAAAAGATGAAATGAGTGTTAAACAAATTAACGAACCACAAAACAGAAGAATACACCAATTGGCCACAAATTTGAATGCACAAAACTTACCAAATCAGGAAAGGATGTGGAAAAAATGAAAAAAATGCGAACGGAAAAACCAAAGAAATGTAGCAAAAACAAACAAAAAAACAACTCTGCCAAATCCTCCAAACGCAAACAACCAAATCCAAACCACTTAACCGACAACACTCCAACAACCCCACCTCGACTCCACACACACCAAGCCATAAATAGTGTTTATTTTCCCGCACAAATTAAGGATGAATCATAGGGACGCACAATCAATGATGCGGCCGCAAACTAAGGACGCATGTATAAATACGTCACGAAATCACATAGAATTTCTGGATGATTTCATGCTGGAAGCAGAGACATGGCTTCAAACCAGGGAAACAATGGTCAAAATTGCGGCGGTAAGGCCTTCATGCATTTTGTGTCAATGATTCTTTTAAAACATAATATTGTGCAAGTTGTGAAGTGGCTAAATCTGCATATTTACCCAAATAGGTGAGGAGGATGACATGGAAGAGACTGCTGGCCCCAGTCAACCCGCCAAAGCTGGCAAAAAAAAAAGGCAGCCACATTTCACAAGCAAGGAGATGGAGGTTTTGATCCAGAAGTGAGTTGACATCCTGCCCCAGGCAGCCAGGAATATGAGCCAAAGCCAGAAGTGGAGAATGTGGGAGGAGGTCGCCGTTGCTGTCAATAGGGTGGGTGATTATGTCCGTCTAGCCCGGGATGTCAAACGGCGGTAAGTAAACACTTTCCCATCCTATAAACAAACCCCATTGTAAAAAAAAGGATAATGGTTCCAAATTCATTCCACAGATGGGCAGACTTCAAATATCGTCTCAAACAAAAACTTGCCGACAGGGCTAGGCAAGCAAGGGGGACAGGTGGGGGTCCCACCCCTGTGTCATTGGAGTTGACAGACTTAGAAGAGATGGCACAGGGGTGTGTGCAGGCTGTGGAGGTGTTTGGCGTGTCCAACATGGATACGGACATGCCAGACTTTGCGGCTCCTCATGTTGGCCAAGGTAAGTCTTGTGATGTCACCAACTCAGAAATGCTATTGTGCCAATATGTAGATTCTAATGTGAGTCTTTTCTCCAATTTCCTAACAGAGACAGAGGCGGATGAGTCTGCTCCAGAGGGGAGCCTTGGGCGCAGAATTTCTGCTGGCTCTGCAGGGGAGGAACCAGTACATCCGGCTGAGGACCCTGCAGAAGCCAGTCCAGGGCGTGCCCCCTCGCAGGCAGTGGGCCTCCTCACAGAACTCAATTTTAAATCGGATTGCCATACGGAGATTCTGCAGAGGATGGACGCCAGTCTGATACGGGTGGCTGAGGCCCTGGAGCAAAATGCTGCGGCCAACGTGACCATTGGTCAGGCCCTGGCGGAAAATACCAGGGCCAACATCCGCATCGCCGATGCCCTGGAGCAGCTCGTTCGCCAGCACATGGTGGAGCCGACCTCCCTTCCTGCCGGAACATCCGGATCCTCCACCTCTGGCACAACATCAGCCAATCCTCCAAATGTGCCTAGCCCTGTGCCTAGTCCAGAGGCCACAACATCTGCCTCTGGACAGGCCAGCCCGATGGCATCCCGGACCCGGTCTGGCGCCCACCCTCACCCAGCCAAACGGCCGAGAAAACGGTGACAGCAATGGCGACTTTTCCCACACTCCTTCTGTGCTTGGCTCATATTCCTTTCTGGTCAAAACTTCCCTCTCCTTTCTTGTGAAATGTTTTTAAATTTTGTATTTACGCTTATGTTAGTAGTTATGTTATATTTTTTTTTGGATCAAATATCTTGGCCACAAAAAAAGGCAATACAATATTAGGCCAATTTGTTTGTGTGTAAACAATAAATTAAAAACAAAACACTGACATTGTATTGTGACATTATTGTACAAATGGGTTACATTTAATCCTGGCCTTAAACTCTTTAAAAAAAAAAAAGGCCTCTTTAAGGAACGTTTAAAAAATCACATAGCGATGCAAATTCCACAGTAAACCAAAAAAAAGGGGAGCTAATTAAAAGATGATGACATTATTGTTACAATAGGCCATAACCACCAAATTGTGGCCAAAATAAAACCCCAAAAATGTACGCTAATTGATTGTGTAATCATGACATTAGCAGCTCTGATTTCCACCTGCGTACGCTTTTGTGCTATCCCAATAAACTGCTTTCCAAACACATACCAAGCCGGATTTCAATCCAACACTAATTACTTTACTGACCAGCCGCGATTAATCGCTGCACCATCGTGGAGTCCCGGGACGGAGGAGAAGGCCATCGCCAATGTGGTCGAGTAATCCTGACCCTAAGCTGTGCGAGCATTTTGAAGGGAAAGCGGATGTTTCAGTGACGTATGAGACGGTCCGAACACATTTGACGTTCGCATCTGCTAATGTATGTACGCCCCAAAAACGCCTCGCCACGCCTGCGTTTTTTCATCTCCACCCCCGTCAACACCCAAAAACGCCCTGTTCTGTCAATCACATTTGACATGTCACTTCCTGTACGCTATTTTAGGAACGAGAGAAAAAAAGCTCGCAATCTGCCGTACGCACATGCGCAGTGTAACACCGACGCATGCGCGGTTAGTCAACATCGGAACGCAACGAGCGTACTGTTGTTAACGTGCGGCTCTGAATGAGGGCCAAAGTTACTACAGTGTATGTATCAAAATATAATGTTCATTTATTGCAATAATCCGAAAATACATTGTGTAAATAGCAGTAAACATAGACAATTTTTCACTCATAAAAATCACATAAAACACATACAGAATTAATCAATTGGAACATGTGACACAAGATAGTAACTGTGGGCCTGATTCAGAGCCGGACGCTCTGAAAGAGCGCTCGCTCTGAATCACGGCTTTTTTTTTTTATTTTGGAGCGGCCTCCTGGCCGCCCGCATAGCTGTGGGTGACCACCCATAGCTATTGCGAGCAGCCAGGATGATGGTCGCAATGGTCAAGACCATCGCGACCATCGGGCTTGCGACGAGACCGTTGTGGTAGGGTCTCGTGGCCGCAAGCCCCAGAGAGCTTCCGGCTCTAATAGAGCCGGAGGCTCTCCCACTGACATCACTATTGATGTCAGTGGGGCCGCCCACAAACGGCAGGCGTTTGCTTGGGAACGCCTCCGTTTGTGAAGCCACCCTCCCGCCACGCCTACAAAACAGGGCGAGCTGTCGATCAACATCGACAGCCGCCCCTTTTGTAGTGAGCCACGGAGCGAGTGCTTTTTGCGCTCGCTCCGGGGCTCGCGCACGCGCAGTTGCACTGGGCCACCGTCGACCCGCTTGCGAGCGCTATGCGCTTGCGAGCGGGTCTGAATCAAGCCCAGTGTCTGTTCTGTTTACAATATCTTGCAACAATGTTACCAATGTCACTCTGCTATAGTTGGTTAAAAACAATAAGTCCTTTGAAAAAATTTTATTTGTATAATAGAATAGGAACATGAATCTTGATATCATCAATCAATGCTTATATGTGGAATAATGTTGTCATAGTTAGTGGATTTTGTCAGAGATATTTAGATAAATGCATCCGAATACTTAATTAAGTTTGAGGATAGATAAGCACCCTGTTTGATATTTAGTTTTGTTAGTTAGTTAAGGGTTAAGGCTTGGGCGAAGGTGTGGTTATGGTAGTGGTCATTTGGGGGAGATAGGCCTATCGTAGGATTTGTGGGAGTGTTCAGGGTACCCATATAAATAGCCTGGTCAGAGGAGCCATTTTCCTCTTTTCCAGTTTCTGCAAACAGGCTGGCTAAGTATCACACAGTTTCTTATATAGCTTTATTTCTTTTGTCCAATTCTTCTTTATATTTCACATCCTATCTATCTTTTTATTCTTCTCTTTCCCTTACTTCTTTCCTTTCAGCTCCTTTCCACTCCCCCCCCCTTTTTTGTTCACCTCATCCCTGCTTTGTTTTATCCCCCCCCGTCCAATCCCCCCTCCCTCATCCCTGCATTGCATTGTGCCCAGGCTCGCTGTTCAGCGCCACCCCCGCCGCTTTATATAGGCTTCCAGGCCGCACCCGCTCGCGTGCATGTACGCGCACCCTCCGCCGGCCCCCGCTCCCTGTCCTCCCCTGCCGCCTCTCCACAGCTGATGGCCGCCCTGCTCTCCGGCGGCACCGCGGGAGGCCACAACTCAGCGCCTCTCCCCCCACAGTTCACAGCCAGCCCGCGCCCTGTATCGGCGGTTGGCCCCGCCCACAAGGTCGCGGCGGCCATTTTAGCCCCAGACACCGCTCAGGGAGCCCTGCACATCCCTGCATCACCCCCCTCCGCCCCCACTACTTCAGTAGCAGGGGGGCCTCCTCCTCCTCAACCCTCACCATTACTTTCCAGCCACCAGGGTTCCCCCAGTAGTGTAGGATCAGCCGCAGGGTCCATTATATCTAGGGCCCTAAGTGTCCCTCCCAGCGCATTATTTCCCGATGCCCCCCCCCCTGCACCTAGGAGCGGGGGTCCTACCCCTTTGCCTTTGGAGGGTGTTAATGTGCAGCAACCCCCCCCCCTTTCAACTCTTTAGCAGCGCAGCAGCCCAGCTGGTCCCCATATTTCTATGCCCCTGGCCCCCATCCTCCCCATCCTCCCCCCCCCAATTTTCAAATACACCCACTATGTTCCAGTATGCCCCCCCCGCAACAACCCCCGGGCCCGCCCCCTTTCGCAAGGGTTCAGGCCATATTACCAAGTCCTGCCACCACCTTTTTCCCTTCCTCTGGCCACTTCGGCTGCACATACCCAGTCCATGCATACCCCCCCTCCCCCTTTCCATTCCGCCCCCCCTGCTCCCCCAGCCACCTGCAACTGTCCATACACCCCTGCCACCCGCACTCCCCCATGCCCCTCCTTCCACGGAAGGAGTTGCTGTGCGGTCTGAGGCCCTGATTCAGAGCCGTTCATTAGAGGCAGTACGCTCATTGCGTTCCGATGTTGAGTAACCGCGCATGCGTCGGTGTTACACTGCGCATGTGCGTACGGCAGATTGCGAGTTTTTTTGGTCTCGTTCATCAAATAGCGTACAGGAAGTGACATGTCAAATGTGATTGACAGAACAGGCCGTTTTTGGGCGTTGACGGGGGTGGAGATGGAAAAACGCAGGCGTGGTGAGGCGTTTTTGGGGCGTACATACATTAACAAATGCGAACGTCAAATGTGTTCGTACAAACTCATACGTCACTGGATGATCCTCTTTCCCTTCAAAATGCTCGCACAGCTTAGGGGCTGGATAACTCGACCACAGTGGCGATGGCCTTCTCCTCCGTCCCGGGACTCCACGATGTTGCATCGATTAATCACGGCTTGTCAGAAACTCAATTAGTGTTGGATTGAAAACCGGCTTGGTATGTGTTTGGAAAGCAGTTATTTTGGATAGCACAAAACCGAACGCAGGTGGAAATCATAGCTGCTAATATCAGGATTACACAATCAATTAGCGTACATTTGTGGGGGTGTATTTTGGCCGCAATGTGTTCGTTTTTGGACTATTGTAACAATAATGTCATCATGTTTAGGTTTGGTCCCTCATTTTGTGTTTGCAAGGTGTTTTTTACTCCTTAGGTAATGTTTAAAACGTTCCTTAACGAGCACTTTTTTTACAATGTGTAATTTGTCTTTTTGAACGTTGTTGGCTTTTGGGCCAGGATTAAAAGTAACCCATTTTGTCAAGAATGTCATAATACAAAGTCGTACATTTCTGGAAAATTTATTTGTATCCACCCATAAATAAAAACACATATTGAACTACAACATTTTGGGCAGTGTTCCACAATATTTATTAAGTGTGCAAACAATAATTTTGGAATAAACATAAATGTAAAAATTTAAAACAATTCACAAGAAAGGAGAGGGAAGTTTTGGCCAGAAAGGAATATGAGGCAAGCACAGAAGGAGTGTGGGAAAAGTAGCCAATGGTGTCACCGTTTTTTCGCCCGTTTGGCTGGGGGAGGGAGGGTGCCAGACCTGGTCCGGGATGTCATCGGGCTGGCCTGTCCAGAGGCAGATGTTGTGGCCTCTGGACTAGGCACAGGGCTAGGCACATTTGGAGGATTGGCTGATGTTGTGCCAGAGGTGGAGGATCCTGATGTTCCGGCAGGAAGGGAGGTCGGCTCCACCATGTGCTGGCGAACGAGCTGCTCCAGGGCAGTGGCGATGCGGATGTTGGCCCTGGTATTTTCCGCCAGGGCCTGACCAATGGTCACGTTAGCCGCAGCATTTTGCTCCAGGGCCTCAGCCACCCGTACCAGACTGGCGTCCATCCTCTGCAGAATCTCCGTATGGAAATCCGATTTTAAATTGAGTTCTGTGAGGAGGGCCACTACCTGCGAGGGGGATTGCCCTGGACTGGCTTCTGCAGGATCCTCAGCCGGATGTACTGGTTCCTCCCCTGCAGAGCCAGCAGAAATTCTGCGGCCAAGGCTCCCCTCTGGAGCAGACTCATCCGCCTGTGTCTCTGTTGGAAAAATGAGAAAAGACTCACATAAGAATCGACATATAGGCACAATAACATTTCACAGTTGGTGACATCACAACATTTACCTGGGACAACATGAGGAGCCGCAAAGTCTGGCATGTCCGTATCCATGTTGGACACGCCAAACACCTCCACAGGCTGCATACACCCCTGTGCCAGCTCTTCTAAATCTGTAAACTCCAATGACACAGGGGTGGGACCTCCACCTGTCCCCCTTGCATGCCTAGCCCTGTGTGCCATTTTTTGTTTCAGGCGATATTTGAAGTCTTGCCATCTGTGGTTTAAATTGGAACCATTACTTTTTATTTGATTTGGTTGTTGGTTTTAGGGTGGTCAAGTGTTTACTTACCGCCGTTTGACATCCCGGGCTAGACGTACATAATCCCCCACCCTATTGACATCCACGGCTACCTCTTCCCACATTCTCCACTTCTGGCTTGCACTCATATTCCTGTCTGCCTGTGGCAGGATGTCCACACACTTCTGTATCAAAACCTCCATCTCCTTTCTTGTGAATTGTGGCTGCCTTTTCTTTTTGGCAGCTTTGCCCGGATTACTGGGCCCAGCAGCCTCTTCCATGTCATCCTCCTCACCTATTTGTGGTAATTTGAAGAAATCTCAACTTCCCAACTTGCAGAATAATATGTTTATAATTAATCATTGAGTCAAAATGCATGAAATACTTACCGCGGGACTGTTGTCCATTGTTTTCCTGGTCTGTATCCATGTGTGTTGTTCCAACTCCAAATACACCAGAATTGTGTTTTTGTCTCGTGACGTATTTATACATGCGTCCTTTTTTTGCGGCCGCATCATTGTTTGTGCGTTCCTCTGATCCTTCCTTAATTTGGGCGGGAAACTAAACACTATTTATGGGTTGTGGCGTTTCGACTCGAGGTGGCGTTTATTGAATGTTGGAGGTTACGTTGGTTGGAGTTGATTGTTGGCTGGTTTAGGACATAGCGTTTATTGTTTTATTTTTTTGGGTTAGCGGTTTTTCTTGGTTTTCCGTTCCTTTTTTTTCACTTTTGTTTTTTTGGCTCGTTTCAAGTTTTGGTAAGTTTGGTGAAGTATAATTTCGGGGAAATTTGTCTCTCATTGTGGTGTTCATTTTTCTAATATGTTTTTTCCGTCATTTCATCTCTCTTAGGTTTTTTTTTGGCTCTGCCCCAAAGACATTTTGGTCCGGTTTCTTAGCTATTAGCTCTTGGTAAGTTCATGTGTTAAATTGTTTAGGGATTGTTCTTGTTTGTCTGTACGCAACTTTGGTTGGCCTTCCACATGTTACGTTGTTTTTTGCCAAATCGCAATCTGTGTTTTTTGTTACTTTTTTTACCGGCGTTATTGTGCCCTGTATTTGCGAACTAATTAGCGCATTTTTACTACTTACTGTTGTGCCCTGTATTTGAGAACTAATTAGCGCATTTTTACTACTTACTATTGTGCCCTGTATTTGCGAACTAAATAGCGCATTTTTACTACTTACTATTGTGCCCTGTATTTGCGAACTAATTAGCGCATTTTTACTACTTACTATTGTGCCCTGTATTTGCGAACTAATTAGCGCATTCTTACTACTTACTATTGTGCCCTGTATTTGCGAACTAATTAGCGCATTTTTACTACTTACTATTGTGCCCTGTATTTGCGAACTAATTAGCGCATTTTTACTACTTACTATTGTGCCCTGTATTTGCGAACTAATTAGCGCATTGTGAAATGTGTATTCATCCCTTAATAATGTTTTTGGTCGCCTGGAGCATTGGTTGCTTACATTTGGCCTCTTTTTGACGTAGTGTGCGTAACGTCGTTTTGCTCTTGGGCCAAATGTGTGTGTGTCCCCTTTTATGTTTTGTGTTGCTTAAATTTGTGATAATGACATGGCCAGCATAAAATGATGTCTATTTTTGATGTTATTATTTGCAGTTACAACATATCATGACAATACCCCGGCATGTAAGCATCAATGGATGGTATTTGAAAGCAAAGTTACATATATTTTTTAAATGTTTGTTGTAAAAAGGCTGACCTTCCAATGTTGTCATTTCAGGTTGATTTGGGTCGGATTGTTCTGGCCCTGCTCCTGGAAGCCGACCAACCTCAATCTCGTCCCAGGCGTAGGCATCGTAGGCGTGCAAGGCCCCAGATATTTCAAACATGTGTCACCCTTTTTGGAATGCCAGATGATGAGGTTTTAAGAAGATACCGTCTTCCTCCAAAAATCATCATAGACACTCTCTCATTAATAGAGAGTGATCTTGAGCGGCAAATTGACAGTCCTACAGCAATTCCACCACTAACGCAATTAATGGCGGTGTTACATTTCTGTGCCTCAGGATCGTTCCAAACAACGGTGGGAATAGTGACGGGCATCTCACAATCCTCCTTTTCCCGGATCCTGAGGGCAGTGAAGGAGGCACTTTTCAAGCACCTCCATCATTTTATTCAAATGCCTTTGGATATGGGTGCCCTTAGTGTGGCCAAGGCCAATTTTTACCAAATAGCTGGCTTCCCACACATCATAGGGGTTGTGGATGGTACTCACATACCACTTCAGCCTCCAGCATGGCTGGAGGCAATATTTAGAAACCGTAAACACTATCACCCCCTCAATGTAATGGTGGTATGTGATGCCTCCCTCCAGATCCTGTCCCTGAATGCAAAATTACCAGGAAGTGCACATGACTCCTTCGTCATCCGGCAATCAGGGATATGGCACAAATTAACCAACCTACAAGCTGGTGATGCGTGGCTTCTGGGTAAGTGGAGACCTTTAGTACTTAACAATGTTAAGCTACATACAGAGTGAGCCTGATGTTGTCTTTTTGTTTTCACAGGAGACAGTGGCTACCCTTGCACGCCCTGGCTGCTCACTCCTTATTTGGCTCCCACACCAGGGCCACAAAGTGAGTATAATTCCGCACTTACTGCCACCAGGCAAGTGGTGGAGCGCTTTTAAAAAGCCGATTCAGATGCCTCCACCGCTCTGGTGGCGAACTCATGTATTTGCCGGATATGGTTTCGAAAATTGTGGTCCTGTGTGGGATATTTCACGACATCGCCATAAGGAGTGGTGTCCCAATGCAGCCAGAGGATGCCTTACCTGAGGATGGCCCCCCGAGGTTGGTCGGAGGTCAGTATGTGGGGGGGCCATACGCGATGATGTGGTGGCCAGATTTTTTAGGTAATTATTTGCAAAAAACCAGTGTTGATACCTAATGTGTTTGGGTTTGTTTGAGAGCATCTAATTTTTTGCTAATTTGTTTCTCCCTCTTCTGTTTTTGGACATAATGTTTGGCACTCCAACGATGACTACTTCCTGCTACCCTTACCAAACCTGTATGTGGATATTTTGTGGCTATATTCTTGAACACTTATTGCCACGCCATATATGTGGAATCATGTTGGCATGGTCCTTCGTCAACCAGTTCTTGATTGTATTTTTTTTATGTTTTTTTTTTGGTATGTGTTGTATTTGAGCTTATCACTGTGTGTTTTGTTTGTGAGTGAACACTTTGAATTTTCGGTTAGGTTGTTAATACATTTTTTGAGAGTGAAATGTTGTCCCTTTTTTTGTAACGTTACCACCAAGTGTAAGCAGGTTCACACACATAACATTTGACTAAGGGGTAATCCAGTACTGACGCCATTTGAGCCAAAATGATTCCATTATTCAGGGTTCAAACCAACACCAAAAGGAAGCCTGTACAATCCTTTGGCGTCGTAAAATTGCCCTAAGCTGCTTGCACACCAACTAGGAACCTGTAAAATGGTGAAATATCTAATTGTGACTACACCAAAAAAGGGAAATCAGATTTGTACTGTTAGGTGTTTCTTGTGGCTGTTTGACCCAAAAATACAACACACACTCTTATTGGGCCAAATGTGAAATCCTTGCATGAACACTCTACTTATGTCAGGGTAAACAATATGTGGTTGGGACAAAACAAATAAGCCAGAACGTAACTTCAAATAAAACAATTTATTTACAGAATGTTGAAAAAAATAAAAACTACTCCCTAAGGAGGACCGACATACGGTCAAGGACCACCAGCACCCCGATAATTTGGCTGTGCATCTGGGCCACACATCCGGCTAAATTTGCCCGAAGCCTCTGTTCCTCTGTGGGTGAGAAAAAATTGGGGATTAATACAACAATAGTGAAAACACATAAACAATCAATTGTTAAAAAAAAAAACAACAAACAACTTTATTACAAAACTGCATTAAAAATCTACACACTAAAATGGTGTAGGGCAAAAATACAAGGCCTATGTCCAAATTCAGACAGGTGTGCTATGTGTATGTTGGAAAAAGCAGTAACAGGTTACGGCAATCGACCAAAACCACT
This sequence comes from Taudactylus pleione, assembly GCA_031769625.1. NCBI lineage: Eukaryota > Metazoa > Chordata > Amphibia > Anura > Myobatrachidae > Taudactylus > Taudactylus pleione. The sequence continues at coordinate 2,792,942 of JAUIMM010000187.1, read as the reverse complement.
TATTTTTGGGTTAAACACACAAAAAACAAAAAAATACAAACAAAAAACAGTTTGTGTCGAAAACAACCAGCAACAAAAAACATACCGGAAGACCCAACGCCAGCTACAGAAGGCCCTCCATCGTCCTCCTCGGAGGTGGGTCCATTCCCCAAAGATCGGGGCGGTGTAATGACCGACTCCGGGGAGGGGGTCATTCGAAGAGGGGTGGTTGGAGGAGAGGGGGAATTGGGACGGAGGGGAAGGAGTCCAGAAAAATCTGGCTGAGGGTGTAGGAAGGCTGGGGAGGAGGGGGGAATAGGGGAAGGAGTGGAGTTGGAGTGTTGGCTGGGGGTGGGGGAGAGTGGCCGTGCTCGCCGTCTGGCGGGACGCTGATGGTGTAGTCTTCGCTGGGCCCCTAAAAGATGGCAAACAAATTGTGGTTAGTTCCAACACAAATCCGCAAAAAAAAAATATTTCAAATGCACCCCCAAAACCAAACCAAAAAAAAAAAAACTAGAATGAATAAATATGAAAGACAGGGAAAACATGGCCAGGCAGATATGAGGAGAATGATTAAATATGAAAGACAGGGAAAACATGGCCATGCAGTTATGAGGAGAATGAATAAATATGAAAGACAGGGAAAACATGGCCATGCAGATATGAGGAGAATGAATAAATATGAAAGACAGGGAAAACATGGCCATGCAGTTATGAGGAGAATGAATAAATATGAAAGACAGGGAAAACATGGCCATGCAGATATGAGGAGAATGAATAAATATGAAAGACAGGGAAAACATGGCCATGCAGTTAGGGCCACAAAGACAAACATGAAGACCACAATCCATTAAACTTACTCGCAGCGATCTGCATGCGAAAGCATGCCAGTAAGCGGGGCGTCCGCCGTTGCAGGTCCGACCACCTGCGCTCCAGCTGCCCGATATGGCGGCGTGAGCCGAAGGAGCGCAGGCGGGCCCGAACCTCCGCATATGCGGATCGCTTCTCCCGGTTGGTGATGGGTGGAGGCTGGCTGGTTATCCGCCGATCCATCACCTCCGTAAGCACCAGCAGCTCGCGCCTGGTGAATGCGGAGGCTCTCATGATGGCAATGGAGTTTTTCTAAAAAATCAATTTTGATAAAGTGCTGAAAAATTTTATGATTGGCTAATGTATTTAGGATATTAACAGGAGCAATTCTATTGGTTAGTGTATGAGTCATGTGTTCGACAGGGCCAGAAATATGAGGAGACTTATGATAGGCTTAATGCAGCGACATGCGTAAGCAAATTAACATAAAAAAATAAACTCCATGAAATATGCGGGGCGAAAAACAAATAGACCAATTATTTAATAGGGGTTAACATGTATTTTGACAAATACAAGCGAATGTTTAAGCCGTACGTATTCTGCGGGTAAACACAAACACGGACATAAATAAAGTTTATTGCATTGTGTAAAAAAAAAAAAAAAAAAAAATTAAGCTAATTGATATATTGATTGGCATATTACGATTGAGGGAGGTAGGCAGAATAAACGAGCAGTTAATCGAAATGTCTCAGGCCAACTTCCGGGTTGTACTAGTGCGTGCGTTCCCTTCAAACCACTTTGGGGATGTACGCTCGCTATTTGGCTCGCTCGTTAGTTAGAGGACGGGTCGCCTGAGTTTGGGGAGGATGTTTTGATGCGAACGAAAATACGAGCGTGTGCCAGAATTTAAATATTTCTTTACGTTCGCCCAACGTACGAACGGCCACTTGCGTCCGGGTCTGAATCAGGCCCTGAGTCACCAGTGATTGTGTCAAGTCCCCAGGTCGCAGCTTCTGTGCATTCCAGCCGGGTTGTTGAGATCCAGAGGACGGACGGTGAGGTGGCATCAACGAGTCAAGTCGTGGTGGGCGCACCGCGCAGCGAGGGACTGTTGGCGAACACTCAGGAGGAAGTGGCCGGTCCTTTGGCAGCAGTTTCCGGTGAGCATGTTTTTCCATGTTGCACAGCACACACTCATTTTCCACTGATTATAGCGATTCTGCAAGTTCATCAGAGAGGCCGCGTAAGCTTATGCGATACGTAGCGCACAAGATTAAGGGAAAACGGAGTCCCAAGAGGGCCAGCACAGTGTCGGCAGCTAAGGTTCCGGATGCTACGGGGGATATGGTACACTGCACAAACACGGCCATCCTTATGGGTTTGCGGTCTAAGGTTGGGGAGAGGCGCTGAGGGAAACTTCCATTCGTTCCAAAATTGGGAGCAGGGATGTTTGTTTTCGCAGCTTGCTACCTTGAATCACGCCCGGGGGAGTACATGAATGTCCTCAAGTGTATGCATATGGTGCGTGGTATGCACTAGTCAGGCAAGAGTACAGCTTGGAGGCATTACGACGAGACATTTCGTAAAACACAGGAAGGACAGGCAGTTTTTTCAATGCGGCTTCAAGGACGTAGAAGTTTGGCTTGAAGTCAACCAACTGCCTGGCGCGCCTTCTGCGGTATGCAAGCAGCCCTTTCTGGCCCGTACAGATGGTGCCAGAGCCGGCAGAGGGAAATGCTATGCATTTAATAACGCCCAATGTAATAAAGGATCGGGCTGTCGATATAGGCACATATGCAAGCTCTGTGGGAGTGGGCACCCGGATAAAGATTGTGGGCAACTCGGTGGTACTACGGAGAGTTGGGGGCGATCAGCGCGATGAGCCGCGAGGCGGTGTTAAGTAAAACACCTTCGCCGGACGTCCTAGGGGCTTTGAAGAGTTGGTTGGGTCGTTATCCTCTCAGGGAGGCCTTTTTGTTACATGCGTTTAGTAAGGGTTTTAGGTTGCCTTTGGCACAGGACATCTCAGTTGTTGCTAAGAGAAATCTTAAGTCGGCCCGCGTCCACCCGGACGTAGTCCGAGCTAAGATTGAAGCCGAGGGCGGGTTGGGGCGCAGGTTGTGGCCCCTTTTTCTTCCCCCCCTTTGGAGGGTTTGTGCGTATCGCCTTTAGGGGTTGTACCAAAGAAGGAACCGGCTAAGTTCAGGCTGATACAGCATCTTTCTTACCCAGAGAGAGGGTCGGTCAACGCCGCGCTAGATCCATTGGATTGCCGGGTCGTTTATCAATCCTTTGAGTAGGCTCTAGATATAGTACAGATTTTTGGTAGGAGCACTTTATTAACCAAGGTGGATATCGAGACCGCTTTTCGGCTGTTGCCCCTTCACCCCGAATCATTTAAGTACATGAGTTTTAGAGTTGCGGGGCTCTATTATGTTGATAGAGGTTTGCCGATGGGATGTTCCATCTCGTGTTCCTTTTTTGAATGTTTTAGCTCCTTTTTGCAATAGTGCTTACAGGCGGGTACAGAGCAAGCTGGTGTGTCCCACTACCTAGATGATTTTCTGTTGGTGGGGCCAGCGGATACCCAGGTTTGTGAGGATTTGCTGTTTTCCTTGCAGGCCTTGTTCGCAGTGGTAGGTGTTCCCGTTGCCAAGGACAAGACGGAGGGTCCGGTTACACGCTTATCGTATTTGGGTATAGAAATAGACTCCGTGCTAGGTTTATGCAGTTTGCTAATTGAGAAGGCGTGACGTTTGGGAGAGTTGCTGAAAGCATTTGTTTTAGCGAAAAAGGTCTCGCTGAAGCAGTTGCAGTCCTTGCTAGGCCTCCTTAATTTTGCATGTAGAGTCATTCCTATGGGACGGGTTTCTTGTAGGCGGCTGGAAAGAGCCACGGCGGGGGTTAAGAAGTTCCATCACCTCGTTCGCATATCCCAAGATCTGAGGGAGGACCTTCGCATTTGGTTGCTGTTCCTGTGTAATTTCAATGGCTTTCGGATATGGCCCAGGCCCCTGTAGCTTATTCCGAGCTTCAACTATTTACGGACGCGTCCGGTTCCGTTGGGTTTGGCGCCTTTTTCGAAGGGTTCTGGTGCGTGGAGCCTTGGCCGGAAGCTTGGGGGGGGGTTTTAGGCCTTACTAGGAACATCCTGCTTCTGGCTGTTCCCTATTGTGGTGTCTGTTGAGCTGTGGGCCCACAGGCTTTGTAATAGGCAGATCCATTTCTGGTGCGAATTTGGGCGTTGGTTCAGGCGGTGAATAATCAGAGGGCGGAATCGTTGTTGGCTTTGAAGTTGTTGAGGCACTTGACACTTCTTTGCCTGCGAAGGAACATTGAGTTTAGGGCGCAGCATGTTCTGGGTGTTTCTAATGAGATAGCAGATTCTTATCTCGTTTACAGTGGGACAGGTTTTGTCCGCTCGCTCCTTACGCTTCTCTTCATAATTTAACCTGCCCCTCCCATGTCGGGCAGATTGTTGTGCCGGCATCAGAGTCTTCGCACTGAGGTCTCTGGCCCCTGGCACATTAAAGACCTACAAAGCGGCTTGGGACGCTTGGCAGGGTTTCTTGGCTTCCAAGCGCGGGGGAGGTAAGACGGTTTGATGACTGTATGGCAGAGTTTATTTGGAACTGGCAGGAAGGGGGTCGTTCTAAGGCGGCTATGTCTGCAGCGCTATCTGGTATCGCTTACTTTTCTAAGTTGTATGGTATGGCAGATACCACAAATTCGTTCCTGCTAATCAAGGCGATGAAGGGGTGGGCGAAGGAACACCCTAGCACAGGCGATACACGTAGACCAATTGACCCGGCCCTACTTAAAGATTTGATTGTGGCAGTATCGGGGGTTGCGTTAGGCGAATATGAATCGCCCCCTTTTTAGTTTAGAATTTTCATTAGCATATTTTGGGGCGTTTAGAATTGGTGAGCTCGTGGCATCTAATAAAACTTCCACATCGACGGGTCTAATGTTTAAACGCGTGGTAATTAAGCCGACATTGATATTGCGTAAAATACATAGGTCCAAGACAGATCAACTTGGCAGGGGGCGTTGGATTTCTATCACAGAACATTCAGATGTAGTAATTTGTCCAGTTGCTCTGGCGGGGCGATTTAATACTCTTCGCCCGCCAGGGGGTGCGCAGTGACTTATCCATGTTAATCTTACACCTTTGTCCAGGTTTCAGTTTACAAGGCTGTTTCAGAATTGTCTTATTCGCTTTAGGCTTGCCCACAGAACATTTTGGGACGCATTCATGTAGGATAGGGGCAGCAACTTGCGCAGCGGTTGATGGTGCTTCGGTCGACACCTTACAAAAGTTGGGTCAGTGGAAGTCATCAGCTTATAAAACTTATTTATGGGGGGATAAGTTGCTTAAGTAGCTGCGCTTCTTGCGAGTTTGTTGGGAAACCCAGGGGCCTTATGCCTACTGCCGCTAGGGATTCTGAAAGGATTTTCAGCTTTTTGCCCTCAAAGAGGTTTTGCTGTTTTTCATCTTCAGATGGGTCACCCAACTATTTGTTTCCCTTCCCGCGGGTTAGTTTGTTATTATGTAAGAATTAATTTCTGGTAGTGTTATTATGTAAGAATGAATTTCTGGCTGGGTAACTTTTCTTGCATGGTTGCCCAGGAATGCTAACTGTCGGGTGTGGTCATTCAAATTTTGGGCACCCCTTAGCATTGCAGGCCCCGCATTTGTTGGGTGCAAGTGACGTCCGTTGGCTGGGTTTCGTGGTATGCGCCGTAAGCGCCTGCTGGATGCCTTATGGATGGCAGAAGATGACTGGGTGGTCATTCACTTGGGGGGGAGCGATTTGGGCATGTGCAAGGGCATTGAGCTGATACACTCTATTAGGAATGACTTGCAAGTGCTTGTTAACCATTGGCCCAACGTCAGCGTCACATGGTCGGACATTGTCCCGTGTCGATTTTGGCGTGGACCCCAGACTGGCAAGGCATTGGGTGGAGTTCGCGGAAAGGTCAATATGGCAATTGGCCATTTTGTCCTTAGCATGGGGGGCCGCGTCATACGTTGCGTTACGAAGAGAGCTTCTATAGGCCTGACGGGGTACACCTCACGGGAGTGGGGCTAGAGCTCTTTATCAGCGACCTCTGCAGTTTCCTGTAGGTCTCAAAGGGTCACAGTTTGGTGGCGGGCCTGGTTCTATGAACCGGGCTTTGGCGGGAAGCAGTGCTCCTGGGCGGCCTATTATTTAGCGCAGGAGTGCCTGGGGAGCATTCTTTCCTTTGAGAGCGGCAAGTTGGTCACCGCCCAAAGGGGGGACCTGGTCCCTGTCCAAGGGAAGGGCCGAGGCTGTGCCAATTAAGGTGGGATGGTACTTCCTCAGGTCGGGCTGCGCAGGGCGGGGATCCGCCCCTGTTATTTATTATTGATTTCCAAAGGGCTGTGGCCTCGGAGCACTGCTTTCTTCCTGCCACCTATTTCTAATTTCAATTCGGTCAATAAATTCTGGCTGTGACCTCTTTAATTGCATTACATTTGTCAGTGTGTTCATTTCTAGGCTTAGGTTAAGATAAGTTAACAAAAAGAATGGTAAAACAAATGGGTGACTTAATGCATCCGAATACTTAATTAAGTTTGAGGATAGATAAGCACCCTGTTTGATATTTAGTTTTGTTAGTTAGTTAAGGGTTAAGGCTTGGGCGAAGGTGTGGTTATGGTAGTGGTCATTTGGGGGAGATAGGCCTATCGTAGGATTTGTGGGAGTGTTCAGGGTACCCATATAAATAGCCTGGTCAGAGGAGCCATTTTCCTCTTTTCCAGTTTCTGCAAACACCCACCCACCCACCCGACTAAGCTGGTTTGTATGCTTTTTGGTTTTGTTGGATTGTACATTTCAGTGTTTTCTTCCAACAGGTAGAAGTGCAGCCTGGCGGGAAGCAGTGCTCCTGGGCGGCCTATTATTTAGCGCAGGAGTGCCTGGGGAGCATTCTTTCCTTTGAGAGCGGCAGGTTGGTCACCGCCCAAAGGGGGGACCTGGTCCCTGTCCAAGGGAAGGGCCGAGGCTGTGCCAATTAAGGTGGGATGGTACTTCCTCAGGTCGGGCTGCGCAGGGCGGGGATCCGCCCCTGTTATTTATTATTGATTTCCAAAGGCTGTGGCCTCGGAGCACTGCTTTCTTCCTGCCACCTATTTCTAATTTCAATTCGATCAATAAATTCTGGCTGTGACCTCTTTAATTGCATTACATTTGTCAGTGTGTTCATTTCTAGGCTTAGGTTAAGATAAGTTAACAAAAAGAATGGTAAAACAAATGGGTGACTTATTATAATGCTGGTGGTTGTTATTAGCAACTGAGTCAGTGGTATTTTGAAAGCACAAACCTCTGCCATGTAACAATAATATATATCAGGTACTATTCCCCTGCATTTACTTGGTACCTATATTAGTTTTCGTTTACCTTAGCTGTGGGTATGGGGTCTTACCGTGTAGTTAGTTGTCAATGGGGTTTCATTTAGTATGGACTGACAAGCACTGCAGACCTGTACACAATTTTAGGTTTTGCTGGTAAAATGTCTGCAAGGTTATCATCCCCAAGTAGGATTGGCCATCGTTTATTTATGATTTTTTGTATTTGTTTCGCTTGTGTACAGGAAAGCACCTGATTTAAAATACAAACTAGTACACAACCATATTCCACCGAAACAACTTATACAAACCACTATTGATAACAATACACTCACAGTAGGGTTTTTCTACTGTGGTGGATGCATAGGATGCAAGAATATGGGACAAAGAACAACAAAACCTACTACCACATTTAAATCTAGTAGTACCGGAAAGGAATACCCAATAACTAAAAGAATCACATGCCACAGTAAAGGGGAAATATACCTAATAGAATGTGGATGCGGAAAACAATACATTGGGAGGACCACAAGATCGCTGAGAACACGGATAAATGAACATATTAGAAATATCAGAAAAGAGGGTGTGGATCGTAATCTCTCGAACCATTTCAAACTCTGTCATAATAGCGACCCCAGAACACTCAGATTCCTAGGAATTGAAGAAGTAATACCCAATTGGAGAGGGGGTAACTATGAACATAAAATTAATACAAGGGAGCTTAAATGGATGTATGAACTTAACACATTTGCACCACAAGGACACAACATGGATAACGAGATAAAATCAATAAAATGTAACAAGTGATACGAGATCCATTACAACTCCATACCTTATACCAGAATCCACTATAACCATTATGATCTTTACACATACCATTCTCCACTCTTGTGACATATAGGGCCAAACATGAGTTTTACCAGCATCAATACATTACATAGAAGTGTGACTTCATTACACAGGAGTACTGACTCCTATGCCACCATGCGTATATATAGATTTAGGCTGTTGTAGATATACATATTTATATGTTATATACATGCATGTCTGTATACATATATATATATATATATTCAATTCCATATATGTCTATACTTGCGCTCAATATAAGAGGTTTATAAAAACACTATTCATATCACAGATATAAACATTTATGCGAACAGCGACATATAGATAGTCAGTCAGTCTCCGGTCGTTATTGTGCTTCAAGATTTTTTCATTTTTACTTTTACTCACAATATTTTCATTTTAATATATGTATTTTTTTATTCAATTTGGGATTTCTATATGTACATTAGCACTATCTCTACAAGTTGGATTTATTAATCATCCTATTATCAATAAGAGCTACTCCTTATGCATTTATCTACATTTATTGCTGTACAACCCATGGACTTGGCTATTTACTTAGCCACTTATACTTGCAACCAGAGATTTACCACTAAAATCAAGCCTAGCATATAACCACCTGTAGCATCTTGGCCTAATGACATAATTAGCATATGGACCAATCAGGGTACGCTTGATTCACATGAGACCAATCTAATCAGAAGATCCTTCCTATATTATGCTGGAAGGAACATACCCCTACATTGACAGACAACTCCTTGAAAAGGCCATTGGGCTGAAACGCGTTGGAGGACAACTAATCCACCATAAGATCATTACAATTATTCTACATTCAGAGATCTTCATGAGAAATACTGCTACTTCTGTGGCCGCAGCTCAGATAACCCCCACGTGACCATACCCAGAAGCGGAGGAGAAACACACAGAGGAGAAGGGCCCGATACATGACCAGACCAGGAGACCAGGCAGAACAAAGGGCAGACAAGCACTGCAGACCAGCACAGCCGGCAAGAGGAAGGAGCGGTCAGCGGCGGTACCAAGGGAGGTAAGTCTCTGATGTGAGAGGGACGTATGGTCACTGGCTACACAGAGTCTGACTATAGCATCTCCCACACCACGGCAGCAGCTGTTCCGGACTGCGGCTCCGGCGGACGCCTGGGAACAGGTGCACCGCCGGCACCTGCACGGGAGTCAGCGGCAGTCGGTCAGAGTTAACCCCCTGGCTGCCGATCTCTCCGTACTCCCTTCCTCAGGAAGTTACACCCGGGCACCTCATCTAGCGTTACATTAGACTATACCATATTACAAGCGGGACGCCGCTACAACCCCATTCCTAAAGACCGATCTGTCCAACTACATGACTTTGGACGCATTCTGAGCTTTGATATTGAACCATCTGTACAAACGGCAGTGTATCTCATTCATGATCTCCTATGCATGCCCATCTTTATTGATCATTGTATTTGATTAATGTTTATCACTTATCTACCCATCTATTTGTCTTTGTTATAAATAGTGATATATATTATCACCTTCCCTATTAATTTATTTGTTTTTGTACATTTTGTGATATATACATATGAATTGTATATGCCCCCCCGTTTTTTGCATTAAAACCCCTCGTTGTTTCATAATCATACTGATTCTCACGGTTTATATATCAGTCCACACGAGACCATCTTCCTAGCCTAGATTAAGGTTAAGCTGAGCGCAGTACGTATATTTATTTATCCATTTGCCTATTTACAGTGTCAGCTGTACCACTTACTGCAGCTCGCCAACCATACCCATTCTCAGTGCGCAGATATCCTACCTCCTCTTCTTTTAGCCTGAACTGCTTGCAGTGTTTGGGGTAGGTTAGGTCAACCCCAAGCGATGCGAGCAGTTCCGATGGCCCTCGATGTTCATGATTAATCAGACTGTTCCCGGAGATGACGTGTGCTGCGAGTGACAGGTGGGTGGTTTTATAGTCCAGCGTACGCTAACTGCCGTAGCTCACTAAGACATAGAGGGCGTCCTTACAGCGCAAAGAGCGATCGCTTGATTTGCATACCCGGGCCCCTTTTTGCAAGCGAGCAATCGCATCTTGCGAGAGACTCTGAATGAGGTCCTGTGTTTGGATTCCACAAAAACCGAACTGTGCATCTCTACTTAAAGACATAACAGTGAATGTGACTTTATCAAGCATATAAATAGAAATCATGTCAGAGTCCAAAGGACTTGGAAAACCATGTATAAACTATTCCCTTCCTGAGTAATTTTAGTACAGTACTTCCCTTTAATCAAATAATCAAATTAATATATCATTGTACTAATAGTTTACACAACATGACATGATGGGGTTGGCTGCCTCCTTCTCTCTTTTCTTTCTTTCTTTTATTTATTTTTTTATTTTCTTTGTATAATTTTTTCTTCTTTTCCCACTTCCCTACTCCCCCCAAACATAGGGCCTGATTCGGAACGCACGCAGTCTCACTGCGATAGTATGCTAATCCATTCGATATGCCGTCTCAGCACAACATAAGGACGCCCACTTTACCTTAAACACATCCGTAATGCTTAGCAAGACTGTGAAACCATTGGTAACATCAAGTACCATCGCATCCTCACGCACACTTGCACAAGCTCTGACCTTAGGAATTGCTAACCTCATCGCACACTATGAGTACTCAGGCTGCATATGGCATCGGAGCGGATAGCTTATGCACGCCCATGGAATGACGTTCAAATGCACTGGCACGTCTGCGTTTCGAAGAACCCACACCCCTGTCACTTCCCCCAGACAGTACTTCCTGTCAATCACTCTCTGGTGTGTCTGCGTAGTCACTGCAATCGCAGTCCTGATTGCAGTGGTGGGTTCATGCACGCGCACTGTGATGCATGCGCACATCGCAAAAATTGCCCGATTGCGTGCGTCATTGCAGTTGCAATCGGTAATGAATCAGGCCCATAGTTATATTATTCCAAAGCTAACTATAAATGCCACTCTGGCCTATTTCCTATTTCTTATTTGTGTACTACAGTATATTAGTGTCTCTCATTTGCATCTTAATAAAATGGCTTCAATCTAGGTAAGATTACAGTAAGGCAGCTTAGCGCTCGCAACTGGGTTGATGGTGGCCAACAGCACATGCGCACGACGGAGCCGGATCTGACGTGCGCATGCGCGAGACCCGGATAGCGACGGGCAATCCGTCGCTCCGGGTCTCGCACCAAAGGGTACCACAAGGGTCTTGTCGCAAGCCGGATGGTTGCGATGGTCTTGACCATCGCGACCATCATCTTGGCCGCTTGCATTAGCTGTGGGTGGCAACCCACAGCAATGCAAGAGGCCAGGAGACCGCTCCATAAAAAAAAAAGACGCCCTGATTCAGAACGAGCGCTCTGTCAGTGCGTCCGGCTCTGAATCAGGGCCTATGTCATTCTGGACACTTAATGGCACATGCTGCATGACTGCACTGACTGGTTCACAGGCATACCTGTATTTTGTAACATGTTGGTATGTAGCATGCATGTGAGCTTTGTTGCAGTGAGCCATATAATTGTCCTGACCTGGACTATCAGCAGCATTAATTACAACTGCATGTAATCCGATAAAAAATTGGTGTGATAGCGATCAGCTATGGATGCTTACCATACTGCCGGATTGAGTACATTGAGGAGCGATATCTATTATAGCTGCTTCTTGTCACCATACGTTTTATACAGTACCTGCTAAATGGGATCCCGAACAGTGGATTATTCTCTTCTACCATCTGAGGACCCCAGGAGAATACTCCGGCTCCTAGTTACCAAATACCTGGATTAACAGTGTTCCCTTAAAATCTGCATTCCATTATATGTAATGTTGAACTCACTCGTTTATCTATTTGAACTCCCTGAGATTTCTGAGGATAATTGGAGGTGAGCAAATTGACAGTTTTAATAAGGAGAGAGACACATTGTTATAAAATTGGAACATTGGTGCTTGTATTATTGGATGAGTCTTTCGCTGGTCTCAGTATATTACCGATTGGCCTTAACATCTTTTATTCATTGACATCAGTTGTCTTTTATTGTTAATAAAACTTTTTTATTATTTAGATAGACCATTGTAGTATCTGGTTTAACGTTAGTATGCGCACCCATTATGTGAAGGTTTTTTTTACTTTCCATTTCACATCTCTGTTTCATGTTTGGTTTTAGGTAATCCAGACTTACCTACTGGGGAGCTGCTTTTACCATTAGGCTTGATTTGTCCTGAGATCAGTGGTGTCACAAGGGGGATGTGGGGGGTGCGCTCCGCACCTGGGTGTCACCCCCCCGTGGAGTGACACCAAGGTGCAGACTCCCCCTCACTGACAGGAGCCGGGTGCTGCACTGTAGCATTAAGTGCAGCACTCGGCTCCTGACACTGAGGGAGCCGGCCAGCACTGTTCACAGGTACCTCCTGCACCCCCCCGAGAAATAGGGGGTTCAGGCAGCAAGGTCACACCCCCTGCCCACAAGACCACACCCCCTGCCAGCGTGGCCATGCCCCTTTTCGGCGGCGTCCCTCCCCACCCTGGGTGACACCGCCTGAGTTCACGCATGTGCACGGCGTAGGGCACACTCTAATCCCTCTTCTCAAACCCGGACCTGCTAACCATAGGTTAACAAATAGAGTTATTGGCCCCAAATTATGAACTGTTTTGCACTTATCTCTGTTGATGAATGTAACGTATGTAATGGGCTGATTCAGCTTGGATCGCAGTTGCTAATGCGCACGCAATCGGCCATTTGTTACGTACTGCACATGCATATGCATTGCAATGTGCGTGTGCAAACCGGCCACTGCGATCAGGACTGCGATTGCGGTGACTACGCAAACCCATCGCAGAGTGATTGACAGGTAGTGCTTTTTTGTGGGCGGTGACAGGGGGCTTGGTCAGCAAAACGCTGGCGTGCCAGTGCGTTTGAACGCAGTTGCAGGGGCGTCCATAAATTATCCACTGCGATGCCCTACGTAACCTGAGACCTGATAGCGTGCGTGGAAGTTAGCAATTCCTGCGTAAGGTCAGAGCTTGCGCAAGAGTGCGTGAGGCTGCGATGGTACTCAATGTTACCGATGGTTTCACAGTCTTGCTAAACATTACGGATGTGTGTAAGGTAAAGTGGGCGTCCTTATGTAGTGCTGCGGTGGCATAGAGATCACAATGGATTAGCATACTATCGCAGTAGTAGTAGTGCGTAATTGCTTTTGCAGTTGCGATCGGTAGTAATTCAGGCCCTAAGTGCTGTAAAAGCTACATTAATAGGCCCGATTCAGAGGTGGACGCAAAAGCATACGCGGCTGCGCCTATTGGCCGTCACCCGTCTGTGACTTTATGCAAATGCTGATACAAAGCATACTTGCCAACATTCAGCTCCCTCCCGGTAGGCAGCTGAATGTCTAAGCACAGCAGGGGGCGTGGCCGGGTTATGATGCGGCATTGGGGGCGGAGCTGGGGTGGGCCGCGCATTCGGGTCATCAAGGCTCCGCCCCCTCTTCACAATGCTGAAAATATTGGCATTGTGAAGCAGGGGTGGGGCCACGATGATGCGATTCTGCGCAAATCGCGTCACTGGTCCCTTCTGCTGCGGGGGTTTCTGTAATTAACGTGGGGGTCAGGAGGCAGGCGGGAGGCTTGCCTGCCTTTCCGGGGGGTCGGGAGCGGCCCCCGATATTCGGGAGGCTCCCAACCAAATCGGGAGGGTAGGCAAACCTGATACAAAGCCTTTCCCTTGTTTACATCCTAACATCATCCGACTGGGCAAGGACTGAGACACCCACTTGGTGCGTCCTTTGCCGCTAGACCTATGGCAGGTGCAGTTTCTCTGTCCTCCTATGGCCTCCTATGTGAGCAGCCGAGTATCTGTGTACGCAACCACTTTCACCGAGATGTCCGCAACATTCCCATAGCACACCCATAAGATGGATCATGCGTGCTCTAACGCACCTCCCTCTCACCGACCAGGAGTGCCCACTACAATTTCTATACTCTTCTCCGTGCGTGCCCCTGAAATGACAGCTTTGTCTCTGTGCGGACACAATCAGGATGCATGCGCAGTAAAGTGCTGTAACAGGGCTATGCTGGCCCTGCCCCCTAAACGCATGATGTCATGATGTTGCGCTAAGGGTGTATGGATGGCCACTGCCCGATTTATCCGGCTGCGGGGTACATGCCAGGCGTGGGGCAGCGACAGTGCCCCTCACAAAGCTCTGCGCTATGTTCAATGGCGCCGATCACACACCACTGGTTATGGCTCTGGCGCAGTAGCAAAAAAAAAATCGCTGCACTAATTTCGAAATCTACAAAAACATTAATGATGATATTGGGAGTCAAAATTCTAACCCCACACTCTCTGATTGCAACGTAACAGCTGTTGAGATAATTGTATTTAGAGCTTGTGTGTTCCCTGGGAGTACGGTGGATCAGCCCACAGAGCTGAAACGCGGCAGAGCAGGCAGTTTTTGTAGATATTGTTACTTAATAACAACGTGATAAAAGACAAGTTTGTTCATAAATGATATTTTATGTTCCGATCTACCAAACACTGATTCCTGCTACAGGTCTCCCGAGGAAAATCTCACATCGCGAATACCTGTCCCTTCATTATTTTTCTTTTACTTGACATTATGAAGGTATAATTACAGTCTGCGATGTGAAACTTTTCCTCTGACCTGCAGTAAATAAAACCGTTTATGTCATCTTGAAAGTATATTACAGCACACAATTGCTCTGAGCTATTTAATTAGCCTCAATGTTACTAAACTGTTTGGTTGATATGCCAAAGCCGATTGTTTTTCATTTGGGAACAAGAAATATTGTGGCATCCTAGCAATTAATGTTAAAGAGTAGACAATTATGCTCCTCTGCTTTGCTCTAATGATCAGTCTCTATTGGGAAATACACTTTCATTAGTAATGCTGTCCAAATGTGCTTGGTAAATGCAAAACAATAAAATGTTACTTCACCATGAAATCATAAAAAATTGCACTTAAATGAGCTTACATAACGAGCCAGCCCTGCTCTCATCCATCGGGGAAATACTCAGAAAGTCCTACACAAGCAAACATTGATAGACTTATATTTGGAAAACATAAATGTCAGGGGTATATTTACTAAAGTGCTGGTTTTTAGAAGTAGAGTTGTTGTCCATAGCAACCAATCAGATTCTAGCTATTATCTTCTAGAAGGTGCTAGATAAATGATAAGTAGAATCTGATTGGTTGCTATGGACAACATCTCCACTTCTATAAACCTGCACGTTAGTAAATATACCCCTCAGTATCTACCAGGTGTTTATAAAAGCTTTAAGAGATATAAAATTGTGGGAGATAGGAGCTTATTGGTTGGCACTTTATCTCTCACAATTTTATCTCTCTCTAATGGTGCATACACACGGTCAGATATTACTGGTCGATTTGTACGATAACGATATCGATCATATCGTTACCGTTAAGATCGTCCAGTTTTGGCCCCTTCAAACGACCAAACGATGGTCAATGCGCGGGCACGGATGGTCGATATCGACCATCGCCCATGCAGGCAGGCCAACCTGGTCGATATCGACCAGGTTAGCCTGGTTACTATAACAACCTGAGATCGTCGATCGCGGGTCGTTATATTTATTTGGGGGTTGGTGCATGTGCTGGATGTTCGATATCGAACATCCAGCACACAAAGGACGATCAGACAACGATATCTGATCGCTGTTTGATCGCTCCGTGTGTACGAAGCTTAAGCTTTGCTAAATTAGTAACAATTTGCTCCTGTCCCTGATGAAACCAACATACCAAACGCTCTAAATATCACATAATTGTCAAAGGATTCTGCATGCCTCTGCTGTTCAGTTGATATTGCTAATGATGTTGATTTCTGTTAGCAGGTGACTAAAGGAATCTGCTAGTGTTGTCTGTTTATCAATGTAAAGTGGATCTTGTTATCTGGATTGATTTCCCACAATGTTCTGTATTTGCCGGTCGGGGTGCAGCAAGACTTTACTCACCTAGATTATGGGACTGTTAATAGTTCTGGACAACACATCATTAAGTGGTTCTTTTTATTGGTGCGCTTTTTCTTCACCGGTCCATTTATAATAGTGCTGGGTACTGTACACTGTCGGTATGATCATGTAGTTTTAGCTGTGATTTGTTCATGCAAATTCTTTATATTTTTGGTTACATTTATCTATATAATAAGCGATAAGGTGTGTGTGTCTGTCTGTCTTTTATGCACGGCCAGAGTTTTATACCTAGCCCCACCAAATTTGGCATGGTTGTGTAGTTTGACCAGGATTAGGTTTTTGGTTTGTTTACAGTTCACGGAAGTGTACATGGTGCCCATCAAGTTTCTGATTTGAAATTTTGATTTAAGCAAGCTCGCTAAGGATGTCTTCCAGTGCCTAAACCTTCACTGATCTGATGGCACAGGCTAATATGTACCAGTGGGGGGCAGGCAGAGCTCCAACGGAAGAGCAGTGAGTCAGAGGATCAACTGTCACACTGTACCTGCACTGACAGTTATCAATTTCCTCCAAGCACATTTTCATATGCCACGGTCTCCAATGTTGGTCTGCAATGTAAAAAATGAAAGTGTACTTCAAGGTCAATTCTTCAACGAGGGCAACGCTGGGTATCCCAGCTAGTATGTAATAAATTGATGGTCTGTAAAAAGGGACAGTGCAAAAAATTAACGCACATGAGCTCACTCTAATTGTAGCAATAATGAGCATCAAAGGCCTCAGATGTTGCTCTTTTAGGCACGCAAGGGGTTTTACATTTTATAAAGCAGAATAGCAGGACATAGAAGAGGCACCTTTGTAACAACTTTTGCTTTGTTTATAACATATTAAATACAGGATCATTTTAAGACTGGAGGGGGCCTGTGTGCAGATGACCGTGGTCCCCCTCCTCTTGAAAAAGAAATGGCACATCCACTGTACCAGAGTCTCCTGCGCCTATTTTTCAAGGAAGATGCAGTTGATTATAGCTCTTTTTCTCTTAACAAACATGATTCTAAGACAACTATGGTAATTATTTTATAACTGCTAGAGGTAAATTTACTATGCAACACTTCAAAACGGTTGCATCATCTGCGGTTTTGGCTGCTGGATTTAAAGTGGCAATAATTATAAATTTATGCCTTAAGCTGTTTACTAATATTTGAAGTTGACATTCACAAATTGCAGTTAAAAGACATTAAAATAAACTATTATGCAGTATATATACGCGTACAATATAAACTATTATTTTTTTCTGCCTGTTTAAACTTAAAGCAGCAATCGCATGAAAAAATTGCTTGTAATTATTTTTAAAATATGTTGGCTGTGGCAGGCTTGAAGAAGGTTTGAAATTACCATTTTCTCTGTGTGTTTTTTCTTTAGGCTGCTGACCGGGATCAGAAGCCCGGCAGGGGTGACCATTTTTTTATACCCTAACCCTCCTTTAGGGGTGCCTAACCCTAACCTCCCCCCAAAGTGCCTAAACCTAACCCCCCCTTCCACGCTTCCTAAACCTAAGTCTCCCGGGGGGGGTGCCTAACCCTAACCTCCCCCCATGGATGCCTAACCCTAACCCCCCTTCCCCCTGCCTAACCCTAACCTTCCGGGGGGGTGCCTAACCCTAAGTCCCCCCCGGGAGCCCCTAACCTAACTCTTCCCCCACGGCTGTCCGCGCCTGGTGCCCAGCTTACCTTCGATCGGGAAGCCGGGTGTCGGGCCCCCAGCATAGGTCTAATGACAGGCGTTGGGACTTCGACACCTGTCATTAGACACTTGCAAGGATTAGACAGTCAGGAAGCCGGCGGTCGGGATTTCGTCTATCGGCTTCTCGGCAGCTTCCCCTGCTGACCACCGTGGCAGCCAAAGTCACAAGGCACATAATGTATCGAGCAGAGACATTTTGGTATGCCCCTCTGAGCTCTTTCCCCTCCTTCTCCCCCATCTGTCTTCACATGACCTGATGTGATGTTGATTCTGTATGTGTGTGTGACTGGCAGCCTTATTTGTTTGCCTTCCAGAAACATTTTATATAGGAGATATTGATTTGTAGGAGGACAACTAAGAAACATGAAAAGAATGCAGTACTTTTGCTAATTCAAGAATATATTATTTTTTTTCTAAATGTGGAATAGCTGCTTTAAATAGCAATATTTTATAGTATTTTTAAAGGTTTTTTTTTATTATTTGAATTGCTGACAGTTCGAGAATGAATTGAAAAATTTGTTGTCCGATTATGCTGCCTCATTCCGACCCTCCTGTATACATCTAAAACAGGATGCAGTCATAATGTCACACCACATGTCGGCATCTGCAGAATGTCAACATGTTTACAACGTTGACGTGTGAAATGTTGACATTATGCAGGAACCAGAGCGTTAGAGATAGGTTGTGACAGTAGAGGGATAGGATTACGTTATGGTAGGGGACAGTGAGGCTTAGGCACTAGGTGGAGGATTAGGTTTAGAGTACAGGAGGGGAGGTTAGGGTTAGGCATGATCAGGAGGGTTAGGGCTTAATGATTCTCACTCCTGGAACTGCTACTTTCAACAGCCAGATTGTTTTGCCATTGGGCATTTATTCTACTTGAAAAGAATATTTTAGTCTTTGATACAGAGTCAGTACAAAAAAAGTTGTCATTTCTGGCTCTTCATCCAAATGTACACAGTAATTTTAAA
The DNA here is from genome assembly GCA_031769625.1 of Taudactylus pleione. Classification (NCBI taxonomy): domain Eukaryota; kingdom Metazoa; phylum Chordata; class Amphibia; order Anura; family Myobatrachidae; genus Taudactylus; species Taudactylus pleione. The sequence continues at coordinate 2,774,255 of JAUIMM010000187.1, read as the reverse complement.
AGTAGTTTGGACTATACACAGAAATGTGCAGTACAGTTTCTACCTACTGTATCCTTGCCATCTACAGTAAATATTGTGTCTACAAAACAAAGCACCATATTATTCATACATAAGATATACCCTATAAACTGTTTTTATGTTATATAAATCTTCACACTAAACAAGGCTCATTGGAGTATTATAAGTTAAATAAATAAGTCTGCTTCTTTCTAAATTTTGGACTTAGGCCTCTGGTTCCCAAACTGTGCGCCGTGGCACCCTGGGGTGCCTCGGGACACTTGCAGGGGTGCCTCGGGACACTTGCAGGGGTGCCTCAGGACACTTGCAGGGGTGCATCAGGTTGGTGGTCCAGCACCAAATCAAATTATTTATGGTCAATATAATGTAAATATGTGAACAAACAGAAGTTCAAACCTGTCCACAACCACATAACTGTTCCTAAGCATGACAGGTAAGCACAATTTGCTTCACTGTACTAAATTTATTCTGATTTTCTCAATAAGCAACGTTTGGCTTAGGGGTGTTGTGAAAACAATACTGTTACTCTAAGGCGCCATGATTCAAAAAGGTTTGGGGAAACCTCTGACTTAGGGAATAATGTAAAGTTTTGCAAAATACTAATGTGATGTTTTGTTAAATGTAAGGATATTAGAATCCAAATTCCACCTTTATTCAGATTATGGAACGCCAAGGGGACTTCTAAGATCTGTCCCATATACTGTATAATGAAACGCGTTGGTATGTGGCTTGGCACATTACACATCTCAAATGGCAGCAGATCTTTATATGAAATTGTCCTATACAGAATCCCTGGAATGGTGTACACACACCGGATCCCGGCTGTCTCACATTAAGTATGTAATTCTCTATATATATGGTACACATCGTTATTTGTTTTTAAAGCTACTGCTAATAAAAATGTATATAGACATTATAAAAAAGAAAATATCGATATAATAAATATATTAGACTTTCAAATACACATTGAAAATACTGTTCGTTTTTCATGTAAACTGTGACGTATTCCGTCATAATCTGGTAAAAGCTTTCAGTGTAATGTACAGACAGTCTAACCGGCTACATCAACTTGGCTGTAATGGAGTCTGGTAAATCTAGGTCACTCTACTATGAAAAAACAGAAAACACAAAGAACTGTCTACGAGGATTCTTTTTAGTTGTCACGTCCCCCCCCCCCAACAAGCTTCATTTTAAATCAATAATTTGTAATATTTTACATTTCATCCTTTTAGGCTGAAGACACAATTTAGAAACAAAACACCTAGATTACAAATCTGGTTTATCATTTTAAAGCTCCTTAATACCCATGAGAAACACTTTGTAACACAAGGACTTACATTAAACTGCAATCGCTTAGCAGATTTTCCTGCTGCAAAGTAGAAGCCTGTGCAGAGAAATAAAAGCTTGATGCCTAAGGATGCAGATGGCATCCGACTCGCAGATCAGGAGTTAGATTTGTATCTGGGTCCAAAGATATAATGAAAAACAAAAAATAATAATATGGAAAACAAACATGTGTAAGGCACAGGCAATAGATTAACTATGGGGAAATTGTGTATACAAACGCTCTGCATCCAGGATTTACTATCAGGCACAACAGCACCTGCTTGTTGGGTATAAATAATAAATAATTGTGAGCTGCTACTTGATCTCGCTGACCTTGGTCCACTATACTAGACTTTTCATCAGAGGTGGATTTTACCTAGGGGCTGCGGGACTGCAGCCCCCCAATAATGTCCACCACCTGCAGGAACTGCTAGGCAGCAGCGGTGGCTTCCCATAATAAGTACTTCCTGCTAATCACAGCCGGACAAGCAGTCCCATTGGGTGGTGTTTTCTCCCCCTGGGACTGCCTATATGGACTGTAATTAGCAGAGTTTGCAATAGGAAGCCACTCCTCTGTTATAACAGCAGCTCTGTTTCATTTCTAGGGGCTGCCGACAATGCAGTTCCTAAAAGCCTGGGCTGCTTGTCAATTTGTGCGCATGGGTGGGATCTTGATCTCGCAAATGCGCATAAGCCGGTTGCACAGACCGGCAGAGAGCACAGGAGGTAATAGGTTGGAGCTGCCGCTGCTCAGCACAGAGGCGTATCTATAATGGAGGGTGTGTGGGGAACACAGGCCCCTGGGTCCAGGGGGGCCCCACACCGCACACCCTGCACCCATTATATTACTTACCTCTCCGGAGTCCCACGTCGGTGCGGGGCTCCGGTGCTGAAAACGACTAAAAATTGGCCGCGGCGTCCATTTTCCCGTCGTTTGCGCATGCGCAGTACAGGGAAAATAGCCGCCGCGGCCATTTTCCTGGTGATCTGTGCATACATTATAGACTGTGGGCACACTCTAGTGCCCAGAGTCTATAACTCCGGTGCTGGCCGCGCACAGCTCAGTGCGCTTCCGGCCGTCGGGTGGAGAGGGGGGGGCCCATGTCGAAGACTGCACACGGGCCCTCTCCTCTCTAGAAACTAGGGATGTATAGGCTCGGATAGGTTCGAGTTTGCACGCCGAGTTCAGATTTTTCCCTCCAAAAAACGGAACTCAGAAAGTGGCAAAACGTCATCTTGCATGGACAAACATCGTCATTCCTGGACTTGTCCAGGAATGATGATACTGATAGTCGGATACCCATATGCATGCGCAGTTGTGCGAACATCGCTCGGAGCGAACGAGCGGCCGCTTACGAGCAGCTCTGAATCAGGCCCACAGTCCGCTGAGCTGATACTTTCAGTCTTACCAGACATTGGGCAGAATGCATCAACGCTAAAAATGTGGTCAAACCCCCGAAAAATTGAAGTTTTGGGGGATTTGACCGCATTTTCCATATGAACCAAGCTCTTGCACCTTGGATCTATAGATGGCGTTGCCTAATAGAAGCCTATGGGCTTCTTTTCGGAAGACTTCCCCAAGATTGATCCAATAGGATCCCTCCCAGGGTCCACCGCGGCTCACGCATGCGCTGCCCCTGATTGGCCACGCATGTGCAGAGGAACTCCCGGGCAGGGCCGGCTCCAGGGGTCAGAGCACCCTGTGTCGGCTCAGTCAATAGCGCCCAATACTCGTGACCGAGAATGGGGGCGTGGTCTAATTGCTATAGGCCAAGCCCCTAAGTGATGTTATTTGGAGGCGTGCCCGCATGGCACGCCTCCAAATTAACGTCAGGCTGGGGGTAAGCCTAGCACTCCGTCACTAGCTGGGCTTCCCCCAGCCCTCTCATGCGCGCAGCATCCATTCAGCTACTCCGGGGTTCGGCACAGCCACACAGCTGCGGCAGTGGGGGTCCCCAACCTCCCGATTTGACCACCCGCGGGCCACTTCGGCCAGCGGGTGGAACAGCGAGACAGTACTGTCCCACTGGAATCGGGATGTTGGGGAGGGGTGCGCCCTCTATGGGGCGACACCCCTGTTCGATCACACTGGTCGGACACCCCAAGATCCGGCCCTGCTCCCAGGTAATAAACCTGGAAGTCCCAGCTCCGAAAGGACAGCTCTTATTGGGAGAGCTGTCCTTTGCTAAAGTCATTATGCATGCGGTGCTACTAAACGCCAATAGGCGTGCGATTATTGGCTGGATGTGCTTGACGCATTTCGCCTATTGACTGCTATTGTTATTATCTGTCACTCACTTTGTTTGATAGAAAGCTGATTGTGTAATTTCCCCCCTGTACTGTCTGTTTAAATATAGTGTAAAACGTGTTTGTTTTATTATAATTTTCTTGTACAGAGCTACAGACACTTCATATATACAATAAGAATTGTGCATAGGTAAAAAGTTTAGGCCAAGCACATTTTTTGAGACTATGGACCGATGTGCTCGTAACCGACTCGATGGTTTGTCCTGCGCACGCGCAGTGGCCGCACTGGGCGTGTGCAAGCCCCGAAGTGACAGAGAAACTCTGTCGCTCCGGAGCTCGGTACCAAAGGGGCGGCTGTCGATGTTGATCGACAGCTTGCCCCGTTTGTTAGGCGGGCCGGGGGGGGTGGTTTCCAAAACGGAGGCGTTCCTTAATGAGGAACGCCTACCGTTTTGTGGGCGGCCGCACTGACATCATCAGTGATGTCAGTGGGGAGCTTCCTGCTCCATCACAGCAGAAAGCTCCCTGGGGCTTACGAGTGCCCAGACCCAACCTTAGGGTCTGGTCGTAAGCCCTGATGGTCGCGATGGTGATCACCATCGCGACCATCAACCTGGTCGGTCGTTAAGCTGTGGGTGGTAACCCACAGCTTAATGATCGACAAGAAGGCGGTCGTTCGGGATGCAAGTGGCCGCCCTGATTCAGGGCAACCGCTTGCAACTAACGACTGCCTCTGAATGAGGTCCTATATGCCCCGTTGTTAAACCCTAGTAACATCCTTTTAGAAAGGTCACTATTTAGTTCAAGTACTTTTTTCTTGTGTCTGACACACAGTATTTCCTCCAAGGCAACAATATACTGTATACAGAATCATCCAGTATTGCATAGAGCTTATGTTGGGGTCTTGGGACATGGCACTCATTGGGATTGTAGTGCCCCAAAACCATCTCTTGGGGTTAGGTTTAGGTATTTTACTTATTTAAAAAAAAAAAAAACAAGAAAAAAAAATTTAACTACTTGATAGATTTTAGACTGTATGATTAGAGACAGGTCCCAAGCAACACTAATACAACATTATACAGGCATGATGCCCTGTCGGTGTACCAGGGGCGCTACTCCTCAACCTAAACATTTTAAATCAAACAAAAACAGAATAGAAGGTCTTGAGAGTGAACTAGTGACCAAAGGATTTTTTTTTAATGTAATACCTATCTTTATATGAATAAAACACAATAAACATTCCTTTGTTAATTTGTATATTCATTTGCACATTATTACTAAATCTTTAACGCAGCATAAAACATAGACAAAATAAAAATGAGGAAAGCATTATTAAAATGCCGTGCCCGATCTGGGATTCACTACGGATCGCTATTGCAATCGCAGCTGTGATTACGCACGCAGTTCTGCGTAAATATGCTAATGAATGCTATCGCAATGCCATCGCACAGCTAGCATAGAGACTCCCACTACCTCCCACTACCGCTATCTGACTTCCGTAATACCTCGCAATCCTGCGTATACATTGGGAACATCGAGTACCATCGGCCCCTCATGCACAATTTACAGCAGGTCAGACCGTACTCAGAAATTGCTAAAATCATTGCACACAGTGAGTACACAAGCTGCGTATGGCGTCGCAGTGGCTAATTTATGCACGCCCATGAAACGGCATTCAAACGGGCCTGGCACGCCTGTGTCTCTCCGGCCATTCCACCGTCCCCACCCCCAAACACTGACCTCTAATCACTCACTCTGCGATGGCTTTCTTTCTGTGTGCGTGATCGCAGAGCGATCACAATGCTAGCTCGCGAACGCGCACTGCGATGCAAACAAATGCGCAGTACTCAATAATCGCCCAACTGCGTACGCTGTTGCAGTTGTGTTCCATAATGAATCAGGCCCAGAGTGTGGTCTCATGTGAGCAGGTACTCCCCCACCAGGGCCGACGAGAGCCGCACCGGGCCCAGGTGACAGGGAGTGTGGCCTAATCGCGGGAGGTGTATCCACGCCCTCTTAGAGAGGGAGACGGAGGGAGATGGACCTTGGCCCCCACCGGGCACCTGGAGCAAGCCCAGGCCAGGGCCATTAGTACCTGCTCCCCCCCCTCTCGGCGCCCGTGCTCCCCCCTAGCCTAGACCATTATTGTGAATGGTCAATATAAAGCCAGTGAATTGGTGCATCCCATACTATAAACCATCTCGTAATTGATTTCAAAATATGTGCTGGCTTTCAGCATAAAAAATACATATCACTTCCTGCCACTTGTCAAGGATGAAAGTGGTCTTATTAGTCACAGATCAATTCTGTAACCATGTTTCTTATTCCGTACAGCGTTCACATCTGCCAATGGTAAATAGTAGTGGGCCATATTCCCGGGAGCCCTTTTTTCTTGTTTTAATGGCACCAGAAAATGGATTGTGCGCCTGTTAGCCCATGGTCCCACTGTCAGTGACAGCTTGAGGGTCCGGTGTTGGGGCAAGAACTGTGAACATAACAGATGGTATTCCATTTGAATATGAATCTAATCCCCAAAAATAGAAATATTTTTAATTCAATGTGCTACCAAAACAAAGCCATATCTGATCTTTAAAAAAAAATAATAATAAAAATTTGCCTAGTTAAAATTAGAAATAAAAATAAAATTCCAGGAAAGACAACACAGCACAGAACCACAAAATATGTTCCATTTGCTATGGAGCAAACTTGCTCAGTCATACCAGAGGCAGTGTGACTGGTGCCGCCACTCGGGGACCTGGAGGTTGAAAAAATAACCAGGTAGGTTGCATGAACGAGTTAATAATGTATAGTTAGTATGGTCATCACTGTAATAGGAACAACCTTGTGCCGGCCAAGCCCCCTAAGCACATGACGTAATGCAAAGGGGGTGGGGCTGCCAGCATCAGGAATTACAGCACTGCCTGGACTATCCGTAGGAGGTTCGAGGGGCCTGTACATTCTTCAGTGTGCATGTGATTACATTGTGCTAAGGACGCTCCGGGCAGCACTGCAGCAGGGATTCTGGCTGCAGGGTGTCGTCTCAGACACCCTGCTAGCCAGATGCAGGGCCATGGGGCAGTGACATTGCCACCCACAGGGCTCTGCACTCTGATTCAAAAATGTACGTAAACCGATGGATTACGTGCATCTCCAATGGAGTGAGCAGGGCTGCCATCAGAGATTGTGGGAACTGGGACTAACAAAATTGGCAGGCCCCTCATCCCGTGTTTCTGCAACTCCAGCCCCACAAGGTCTCTCCAGCTCCAGCCAGCAACCCTTCTGTCTCCCCAGTCAGCACCCATTCTATCTCTCTAGCCAGCACCCTTTCTGTCTCTCCAGGCAGCACTCCTTCTGTCTCTTCAGCCAGCACCCCTTCTGTCTCCCTAGGCAACAGTCCTTCTGTCTCTCCAGTCAGAACCCCTTCTGTCTCCCCAGCAAGCTTCCTTTCTGTCTCCCCAGTCAGCACCCCTTCTGTCTCCCCAGTCAGCACCCCTTCTGTTTCCCCAGCCAGCACCCCTTCTGTCTCCAAAGGCAGCAGCCTGTCTCTGTAGCCAGCACCCCTTCTGTCTCTCCAGCCAGCACCCCTTCTGTCTGCCCAGGCAGCACCCTTTCTGTCTCCCCAGGCAGCACCCTTTCTGTCTCTGTAGCCAGCACCCCTTCTGTCTCTCCAGCTAGCACTCCTTCTGTCTCCCCAGCCAGCATCCTTCTGTCTCCTCAGCTCCAGCCTCTTTGTGTCTCTCCAGCCCAAGCATGTGTGTCTCTCAAACCCAAGTGTGTGTGTCTCTAAAGCCCAAGCATGTGTGTCTCTACAGCCCAAGTATGTGTCTCCAGCCCCAGCATGTGCCTCTCTGATACAGCATGTGTCTCTTCAGCCCCAGCATGTGTGTGTCTCTCCAGCCCCAGCATATGTCTCTGCAGCTCAAGCCCAAGTATGTCTCTCTAGCCCTAGCATGTGTCTCCAATCCCTGTGTGTGCCTCCAGCTCCAGTGTGTGTGTCTCCAGCCTCAGCATGTGTCTCTCCAGCCCCAGCATCACTCATTTACCTTATTCTGTTTTCTGGCTGGCAGCTGCTCCTCTTCATCTCGCAGCTCCTCTCAGCAGTGTGGAGTAATATCACAACATCACGTACGCTGCGCAGCCATAAAGAAGAAAACCTTTATTGCATTGTACAGTCATGACCCTGTCGCCGGGCCTGTGAATCGGTCCAGCACAGGGGGAGCCAGGGGCTGTGAGCCTGACAAACCGCTGAGGGGAGTTGAGGACCATCCAGGTCAGTGGGAACTGTCCTGAGCACCTGGTGGGCAAATCTGCCTCTGGGTGATAGGAGTCAGCGGTGCCCGCCCCCCTTAAGGGCAACTCTGGGTGTGAGATCTGCGCATGCACGAATCACATTCTGCGAGATCGCATGCAGCGCCCCCAAACTGCAGCATGATTGACATGCTCTGGACATTTTTGCTGTAGAAAGGATGGCGATAGCCAGCTTCCAAGAAAACGGGGACATGCCGGCCCCCAGTGACTGCATCCTTGACAGCCTGAAATACATGGCCATCCTGAGTAAACTGAGCGTTACTAGATGGCCGATGATAGCACAGTTGATAGGATGGTTGAGTCTGTGGCAGAATCAGCAAGGAAAGAGAACCCTGTTGAGCTTGACTCTAGTCTACTTAAGACTGTTCACCCTTGCAATGCACTAATACACAGGTCTGTCTAATGAAGTGATTACATCAGGCTCTATTAGCGTGTGATTTTTTTTTTATGCATCTGAACTGCTGGACAAGTGAGACAGAAATGTATTTGGGCAGTGATAATGTTTTGTAAAATCAATACAGTGCAATGGCAACTGTGCCGTGACGTCATTATGAAAGAGGAATGTTTGTGGCCAAGCTGTGCTAAAGATGAAGTACAGATAATAACAGATGGGACTGGTACTTACCAGAACAGAGAACGGGTCTTATAAGAGTGGCCCTGATCAAAGGCTCACACTGCTTCTTGGTGACATATCCCATTACATTTTGTCAGTTATATGTGGACTACTGCATTGTCTACAGTACACCCTGTTCTGTATGTTGTGTTTAATTAAACTGTAGCTACTTACTACACTATGAAGAACCTATGTTATTTCTGTTGTGTTTGGTTCCAGACTCAGCATTTAAAAGTTAATTTATACCAGGTTATAGGAATCCATCTGCTATTAAAGATTAAACATCGGAACCAGACCCATGTTGCAGATGAATCATTGTACAGTAAGTGTAAAAATGTGTGAAATGTTGAAGCTGAATATATTTCCCTAGGGAAAAAAAACAAATCATTATCTAGTGTGTATTCCTTCTTGTATTCCCTGTAACCTCAGGGTATTTTATTGTATTAGGGGTTAATCTGAATAACTTTCAAATATTAATTAGTTTATTCCCAGCGCTTGCCTGGGATCAGGATGTCATTGGAGGGGGCGGGTCACTTGTCGATCGTCATCGCAATGGTACAACGATGGTGGAGTGTTTGAGTACACCGGCAGATGTCCACTGTCTACGGACACTGAAAGTGGGCGTCTTGTGGCTTGCAATGTCCGACACTCTCAATTACAGAAAAGAAAGACTGAAGGGTATATTTACTAAAGTATTTAGAAATAGAGATGTTGCCTATAGCTACCAATCAGATTCTAGCTATTATCTTCTAGAAGGTACTAGATAAATGATAAGTAGAATCTCATTGGTTGCTATGGGCAACATCTACATTTTGGAAAACTCACACTTTTGTAAATATACCGCTGAAACTAGCATTTGCATATTATCGCAGCAACGAATCCGAAAGAACTCGCAGCCACGCACGCCTTAGCGTCCACCTCTGAATGAGGCCATCAGCTATTTTTAAGGTTATGCAGTAGTATTGTTATTGCTGCCTCATAGTTATTCTCATTTATATCATTACAATGTACATTTATCTACATGTATCTACAATGTACATTTGCCAACTATGTTCTATTTCTGACTATCAGGGTGTGTATCCATAGGTAACAATAGAGTGTAATGCCTTCATACTAGGGATGTGCAGGCTCGGATTAGTTCGGATTTTCCCACCAAATTTAGATTTTTCCCGCCAAAAATCGGGTCTCAGAAAGAGGCAAAACGTCATCTTTCATGGACAAACATCATCATTCCTGGACAAAAGTTCATGAAAGATGATGTTTGTCCATGAAAGATGACGTTTTACCTCTCTCTAACACCAGATTTTTGGCGGGAAAAATCTGAATCTGGCAGGAAAATCGGGACTAATCCAAGCCTGCACATCCCTGCTTCATACATTAGCTCATTATCTTTTTTCAAAGAATATTTAAGTGACAGGGGTGGTTTAGGAGATGAGGGTGCCCGTATACAGTCTACGTGCGAGCCCCCTCCTCAGAGACATCCGCTGGGCCCAGGTACTGAAGAAAGAGTGGCAAATCGGCGAGTGGTAGCCTGGCGCCCCTACATTAAAAAAATAATAGAAAATACTGCATTGCAAAGAGGCCAGGGCCTAAGTAATTAGTACCCACTCCCAACCCCCTCTCAGCACCTCTGCCCCTCCTCTCTGCGGCACATGGCATTTTCCTGGTCATTTCTGCTGCTGCCAGATGACGCAGAATTCCGGAGAGGTAATTATTAAACATGGAGGGCATAGGCCCCCCTGCACGGCATATCCTGCACCCAGTACAGATACAATGCACAGCACCATTCTTCTTTTATTGAGCTCTGTACTTTTTTTTTTTTTTTATTGCTTAAGAGTATTTGCCTGAACAGGACTCAATGTATCTAAATGATTGCACTTACAGTGTATTTATCTTCTTAATGTTACTTATCTCCTATTGCTTTGAAAGTTCTATTGTCATATGCATTCAGATGTTACCTCATCTCCATATTATCTTATTGTTTCCCTCCATTGTACACCATTCTTCAGTTAATTATACTTCAACTATTTTGTATCTTATTATATTTTGTTGTTTTCATCTAAATTGTCCTGGGGTTACTTTACTATACACGTTTTATACCACATCAGAGATGAAACTACAGATGTGTCCTTATACACTGTGACTTCAGACGTGCCAACAGCCCCTCACGCAAGGGTCCTGGGCGTCTCAACAGCGCCGCAAATCTTATTTCATCAAAATGTGCATTTTATTTCCACAAATAAAACAACTGAAAGCTACAAAACTACTTTTGCTCGACTTTTTACATCTGTGTGCACATGAGTCCGAATCTGTGTACAAAGGCCCTGATTCAGAGCCGCTCACAAGCGGCCTGATGTTTAGTCACTGCGCATGCGCCGCGTCCAGCGTGAGTGAGCCCCGCCGATTGACTGAAGTTCAGTCTCTGTCGGGCTCTCAACAAGACGGGGCGGCTGTCATTGGTGAGTGACAGCTCGCCCCGTTTTGTGGGCGGATAGGGGGGGTGGCTGGACAAACGCAGGTGTTCCCTTAGGAACGCCTGGCATTTGTAGGGAGGTCTCACTGACATCACTAGTGATGTCAGTAGTGGACTTCCTGCTCTATCAGAGCAGGAAGCCCACTCGGCCTTGCGGCAGCCTAGTCCCTACCGTAGGGTCTTGTCGCAAGGTCGATGGTCGCGATTATCGCGATGGTCTCTTGGCCACTTGCACAAGCTGTGGGTGGTCTCCCACAGTTTGCGAGCGGCCGGAGATAAAAAAAAAAAAACACCCACAATCCCAGCGTGCTGGTAGTGGCAGCGAGCGGCTCTGAATCAGGGCCAAAGTGCTATGATGCTGCAGCCGCGGCTTCTCTCACGCCAAGCTCCATGGCACTTCAACTACGATTTCGCATGTCGCAGCACAGTACACTTTGAGTGGTGTTTTGCTGCGTCTGCAATGCGAATAAGAAGCAAAATTTGAAGAAAAAGGCGGTACGCTACTCAGAGCAGCTCAGTTGCAACGGTTGCCTTGCACTAGATGGTGTATTGAAGCTAGTTACAGGAGGATACACCTATATCTGTTAGATACCACCTACTATTTATCAGGTTTCTGCCCAATTGGTTGCAAGGCCTTCAAATAAATGTGCCAAGTGGCTTATATACATGGACGTTGACAGGGCGGGGAGCAGGTACTATTACCCAGGCTTGTTGGGGGGACCAGGTGGGACTCGGATCCCACCCTTCCCCCGAAACACCTCTTACCTATGGCAGCAGCCTCTCTCCCCAGCTGCTGTGTGCTAGGCTGCGGAGGGTCCCAGGAAGCTGAGCTGCAGCAGTCTCTATCTCTGCCTGCATGATGTGTGGCAAGGGGAGGGGGGAGCGATTGCACGGATCATGCACCCCCCCCCCCAGGTCTGCCCCTGGCTGAGGGGTACACAGCAGTTATTTGTAGGGGGCGTGGTGGGCACTCCATCACTATTGGCCTATAGGTCCACTATAGGTCTCTACGGCCTAGTTTATACCCTTTGAGGGTGCGTTTCAACAAGTTATTTTAGGGAGTCGGGTTGGTACTTCTGGAGTCGTCCCATTTTGTAGCCAGCTAGGGTCTGCAACATGAACAGTGTGAGAGACTCCTCTGGATCCACTCACACAAATAGGTAAGAAGCGATTTGCCACCGCTCACAGTGCATTAAGGTGTCTGGCTTTGCAGGGGCCACATTTAAAAAATAAAGCACAAATGACAATAAAAATATAAGCACATGTACATATAACACAAACCATTACAATATTGAACATTTTGCTGATTAGATTATGAAACTGCAGAAAGGGATCGCATTTGGAAAGGCAAATAATCTGGATTCAGGAGGTGAGATCCCAATTGTGTTGTAGAATAAAATGGAGGGTCCAGTCGTGTGACTGAAATCTGAAACTCCGGGGGGGGGGGGGGTAGATTTACTAATAATCGAGTTTGGGGGAGATTAAACTGGAACAGGTTCCCACGAACACGCATGAGTTTTCCCTGGTTAAACTGGCAAATTTACCAAGAAGTGAGTTTTGCAAAATCGTGTTTTGTCGTGCAAGTTTTTGGCAAAACACGTGCATGAGAATGTATGCATCATCCTAGAAACATGTTCTGATTGGTTGAAGCAGTCACGTGATGTACACACAGCCCAAGCATATAAAAAACACCACAAACAGCCCGACCTTTGAGGGTTTTGTTGGTTGGATGTTGCAGAGGGACAGTGAGGAGTGTGCTTAGTGGTGTAGGAGAGTTTTTGGCTAGTGAAATTGACTGTTGCTTGGTGTGTTGTGCTTATTTATTGTCTTCTTATTAATCTATTTTTCTAATTTTTCTGTCTTTCTTGATTATTTTTTTCTTTTGTCCTGTCAGTGTTTTTATTGTGTGTCTGTGGGTAGTAGGAGAGGAGGTTTGTGTTAGTTTGCCATTTTTTGTGTGTGTTTCGTGTTAGTATAGGGATGGAGACAGGAATATGTTCAGGGCAGAGGAGAGGCAGGGAGAGAGAGAGAGAGATGGAGGAGGTTGTTGCTGAAGATGCCCTAGTGAGCAGTACAAGCAGCAGTGATGAGGCGCCGAGGCAGAGGGGCAAGACTAAGACGGGGCACAATGTGAAATCTCTGTGGAGGAGAACATAGCCCTTGTGCAGGAGCCTGAAGTCATGAAATCCCACCACATGCTGTTTGGACGAAAGGCTGCTACCAAGAATACCATCTGTTTTAGCGGTTGTGAGTGCAGTCAATATCATCCAGGACATTAGGCATGCCCGCAATGCTATAAAAAGCTACCCTGACTGCATGCCACTGTGACTCCTTTCTAGGGAACAGATGCAGGTATCCATTAGTGGCTGAAATGCTGCCATTACCTGAGTTAGGTACCGTGAGAATGTTGACTTGGATATACCGAGAACTTTACCAGTGACAGACTAGCCAGAAAGTACAACACAGCCAGAAGCTTATGCAGGCCTGGGACAGAGTGGGAGCATACTGTGTCAGGGTCTAGGTCCAGTTTGACTTGGTCATACAGATGGAATACGTTGTTACAGTTCAGCCGGAACATCTGTATGATCTCGCCATCGGCCAATGGGTTCAGGTTCAAGTGCCTGCTAAAAAAACGTGGCCTGAGCAGCCTTTGTGGTACCTGCATTCCTCATGAGCCTGCTCAGTTTCTTGCTCCTGAGTCCTTCCAGCCTGGTGGTAGAGCCTCTGAAATCCCAGCCACATGCAGTGAATAGCACTGGTAGTAAATTCTACCATTTTTGCTTCACACAAATCAACCTTGAGGAAGGCCCACAGGCTGAAACGCGTTGTTCCACACGCGACACGTGACCCCACACCGGTTGCTGACACGAGCAGCAGGAAACGAGCAGCAGCTCTAAGAGACACACCGATTCCCCTGACCTGCAGAGACTAGTCAGAACCTCGCGAAGGGACACTCCAGCAGGAGTAGGTGATCCCCCACACCATCAGCGGAGGAAGTTTTATGGGATGCGGTGAAGTTTACAAACAAGACAGCACCAGCGGTAAGATCAGTAGTGCGGGACGCCGCCACTGAATACCCACTAACATTCCAGCAATTGATTCACATTGTGTGCTGAGGGGACGTATGATGTAGCTAGTTATACGGAAGGTCACCCCTTAGCAATGGCAGACTTAGACCCCTCATTTCCATCTGACCCACTGGACCTCCATAATACTGACCTCATTTACATAGGAGGACAGTGTGCGAGATATACAGAGACATACCTATATTTATGCCACACATCAAGGCATATTTTTCCTACCTAAGTGGGATTACACACCTATATCTGGAAGGTTGTCACTCATAGTGTATAAGGGTTACGTAGGTACTGTGTACTTACGGAAAGTGACACCCTAAAGGAGTCACTTATACAACCCACAACCAAGGTGCAAACAAAGACGCTTATTTATATTGAGCCCAGCTCAAATCATTCCACAGTATCTGGCTATAGGTACACGTAGGGACAACTCTGTCCTACGGAAAGAGGCACCCTAAAGGAGCCATCTGACATTGACCTATCCAATAGCCACATACATAATAACATAGATTGTTTTATATTTCTATTGAAATAAATAGCTTTTTAGACACATATCATCCCCTTTGTTTTTTCCAATATTACAACATTCTTTAATTTTCTTTTTTATATTTATTTTTCTGTTTCAATCTGGATAAATAGTATCATTCACCATTTGATACTGTGTATAGGTCACATAGATACTTAGCCACTTATACTTTAGGTTGGCGCTGGACATAACCCTCTCAGTAATTGCAACTTGAAACACCTGTGAACACCTGCAAACACTCACCTCAGGAGGTAGTCTATTTGAAAAGTCTATTTTGGTGAGAGTTTGGTCATTTCCCGTGTAAGTTTCAAAACTCGATTCTTGGTAAATGTGCGTCTTGTATTGTTTCCTTTGGAAAGTACTTGCGAGTTTGGCCGATGGTGTATTTGGTTGTGTTTTTTAAGTTTGTGAGTTTTGTTGTTCATTTCCTGTAAGTTTGTAAGTATTTCCCCTTAGTAAATGTGCAAGTCGGGAAATCAGGCAAAACTCACACGAGAATGTAATCTCGCCCAAACATGATTCTTAGTAAATTTACCCCCTAGTCTATCAATAGAAGACCCGCTCCAGGGGATATATTTACTAAAGTGCGGATTAATAGAAGTGGAGTTGTTGCCCATAGCAACCTATAAGATTGTACTTATCATTTATCTAGCAACTTCTAGAAGATAATAGCTAGAATCTGATTGGTTGCTATGGGCAACATCTCCACTTCTAAAAACCCGCTCTTTTGTAAATATAGCCCTAGCAGTCCAATGACAATCTAGTACTCAAACACCCACTAAAAAGAGATCCAACATATCGGGCCGTCCCCACACTCGCAGCGATCGGGTGGCCGACCGCCCGATATGCCGGCTCCCCCCTCCCCCACCCACATAGCGCTGCATGGGATCGCACATCGCATCCACAGATCAACTGAACCTGCAGTAAGATCTGGGGGTGCGATGTACGACCCTACGGGTGGCGCGCTCTGTCCGATATCATGCCCATACAAGGTACGATAGAGCAGCCAGATCCTACCAATCCATTGGATTGGCTGCATTATCGCACCGTGTATGGGCGGAATCGGTATGACTTACCGAAATCCCGACAGCGGCTGCCCGACATGGGTGAAAATCCTGATCGTCCCTAAGGTAAGTATTAGCTAACCTAATTCCCTCCCCTAATCCTAACCCTCCCTTAGGGGTGCCTAACCCTAACCTCCCCTCTAAGTGCCTAACCCTAACCCCCCATTCCCGCTGCCTAAAACTAAGTCCCCTGGGGGGGTGCCTTACCCTAAGTCCCCCCCCCCCCCGGGTGCCTAACCCTAACCCCCCCTTCCCCTAGCCTGAACCTAACCTCCTGGGGGGGTGCCTAACCCTAAGTCCCTAAACCTAACCCTCCCCCGTGGCTATCCACGCTCGGCGCCCGGCGTCCCTTCGATCGGGATGCCGGGCGCCGGTCTCCCGGTGTCGGTAAAATGACAGGCATCTAGATTTAGATGCCTGTCTTTAACCCTCGCCTGGATTAGCAGTCGGGAAGCTGGCTGTCGTGGTTAGGTCCGCCAGCTTCCCGACTGTATTCCGTATGGGCACCTATAGAGTATAATAAAAAGTAATCAGAGGCAGGGCCGTAACTAGGAGCGTGCGAGCAGTGCCATCACCCAGGGCACAGGGTATTCGGCTAGCAGTATCGCTGCTGTAGCACCGTGCTGCGAGCAATCACCCTGCAGCCTGTACAGCCGTGCTCCGGGCAGTGCTGTACGTCCCAGTGCTGTTGGCCTCAGCGATGTCATGCACTTGCTACTCTTTCAAAGTGTTCATGGAATGCACATTCTGAGCGTGCCTGGAATACGTGGATGCCCCTACTTGAAATTTCTATTCCTCTATCTTGCATACCAGGTGGAAGAGAAATGCTACATCTTGGCAACATTAGAGGATCGTTTACTGTAGGAGCAGTTCTGAGTCACGCAGTCTTGTTTAGCTTGAACTCTTTACTGTTCTTTCTCTCGCAGCAGGATCTAGAGGCTTTTGAGGCTAAGAGACATGAATTTATGTGTAGCAGCTGCTGCAATCATCATCGGTGTAACTGGCATTTACCTACTGTGCAGAGCTGCGAAGGGAAGATAAATAATCATTAAATGATTTCAGGACCAAATAAGCCATATCCCTTGATCTATATATCCTGCCCGAAAGAGCTACTGATATATCATTTTATTAAAGCAATTTTTTTTTAAACTCAGATTAAACAGTTAACTTTTTTTTTAGCATCTAAATAGAAAATATTCAATGTTGCATCTTACCTGGGAGATTTCATTATTTTGGCTTATTTTATTTTTTCCTTCTTTTTTTTTTTTTGTATTCCTGCCTGAGTGCTTTTATTTCTCCACTATAAATCTGTCTCTTGCGGGGAGCTTAAGTAATTCTCCGTTATTGTAAATGACAATGAATCCTTGGATATTGCAAACTGCCTTTGTGCTTCAGTGCACACAACTGTAATACTGAACTGCATGTGGGAAGTGCCTGAACGCACAGGCAGCCGGTGGTGTTCTTACCATCTTACATGCACTGTCGCTACTTATCAGAGCAGGAGGATAGTTCAAACTGCTGAATTCTACTGGAGACAAAATCCCTGGAATTATCCATTGAGTTTCATTCCGGTAGAAAAACAAAAAGAAACAAAAATAATAAAAAAAGAAAAGAAAATGATCTTTGTTAATCTCTTTAACCCTTTGCATCTCGTAATGGAATAGGTTTTTTTTATTTTTTTCGTTTTTTTGCTTTTTTTAATTCTACATGCATTGGTTTGCTGGCATAACATGGGCTAAGGAATGCTATCACTTGCTGGGACTTATTGTGGATGTGACTGTTACGCCGTAGGACAAGCGCAATGGATTCTCCAGCCTCGGACACTTTGGAGCATCAATATACATCTTCAAGATTAAAAAAAAAGGAATCAAATGATAAAATGGTCCAACGTTTACAAGGAATGTAAGTGATACAGTTTATACTCCACTGTTAATCTTCTATTTTTGTTTTTGAGCAATCTGTTCATTGTGTTCATTGTGATTAATATTGTGCATTAGGGACATACCACTTTCTCTGCAACTATATTTCAAGTATTCTGAATTATTCAATGTCTTGTTAGAGTGGGTTAGTTGGAAATTACCATTATTGTTTTGTTGCATACTTTCTTTGTGCTATAAAGTCTGCTAGAAGCAATTTAATCGTGATAGTAACAGCTATATATATATATATATATATATATATATATATAATGCCCCTAGTTTGCACTAATGTAGTAATAAATTAAGACAATTTTAGATAACCATTTATGATATCAGCTCCATCTATTGGCCCCCTGTTAGATGAGCTTTTGAAATAACATAGAAAAGAAGAAAGAAAGGATGTTTGAAGGCAACAATATATGGTTTGTATTACTGTAAAACCTCCTGGTTGTATGCATACAGTACCTCCCAACATTTTAGCTTTGTAAGCAGGGACAGGAAGGCACGCGTGGCCGAAAAGGGGGCGGGGCTTAACACAAAAGGGGAGGCACATCGGGGAAATGGGGCAGAGCCTTGCGGCACCCCCCGTTTACATCACTGTGGGGGCGTGGCCAGCATTCTCCGAGATGCTGGGCAGCTCCCAATCATTCCCTACACTAGAGAACAGATGCTGTGCGCATGCGCACGGCATCTATTCTGCTCCTGCTTACCCGCTGCTCTGCATAGCATAGTGTATGCATCCCCCAACTTCCCCGCCTCCGCGGGATACTGCGGCCCGCGGGCGGGACAGTTCCAGAAAAACGGGACTGTCCCGCTGAATGCGGGTACACTTCAATAAAAACTATAATAGTTTGTTTGTAAGTAAAGTCTCAAGCGAAATCCATCCTGGATAGATGATATGAGTAATAAGAATCGTTTCCTGTAACTGGAACAGGTCACTTCAGTGTTCTCTGTAGGTAATTGGAAATTGGGTATATACCCCTAAGGTTTATCTACTCCTTCCTCCGGATCGTACGAAACTTGTGTTTTTGACGTAAAATACACAAGAGTCTCAGTTTGTTACCGGATATAATTCCACACTGTTACGATGTGTTGTGAAAAAAATCTCAGTCTGCGACCAGATATTATTTCCAACGACTTCAAATCCCAGTGTCAAACGACTGAATATAGGACCTGATTCAGACCCACTCGCAAGCGGCCGCTCGCTCGTTCGAGGCCGATATTTCCAATCTGCACATGCGTATGCATCCAAATGCGCGTGCGTGAACCACTGCGAGTGGTCTGGAAGGGCTCGCTCGTCGATCATAGACAGCCCATCTGAATGAGTGACAGGAGTGGCCGTTTGTGGGTGGTAACGGGCAGGGCACTACTAACGGGGGAGTGGAGGTGCGAACGCAGGCATGCCTGAGTGTTGCAACGCCGTTTCAGAGGCGTGCATAATTAACAGGCAGCGTCATAGTTCACATCACTTGGTGGAATTTCACACTGAAGTACTCGCATTGCAGGGTATAGTCAACCTCAAGTGCTGCGAGCACATACGATGGTGCCCGATGTACCAATGTTTTCATGCATTTCCTGGAGATGATGTGCGCAAGTGGGCATCTTGTGAATGGCTGGTGGGCGTCTGCATACACAAAGTGATTGCTCGCCAAGACATAGTGGGCGTGCTAATGCCTTGCCGTACGATCGTCTGCCTTGCTGGGCATGCGCTGGATTTGCATACGCTGGGAGCGAGTGGCCGCATCATGCGAGCGGCTCTGAATCAGGTCCATAGTCTCCGTGCCTATGTGTGCATCGCATATCAATACAATATCAGATAGACTTGTAGACTTACTATGCTATGCTGCGGGGAGGCTGTGAGAATGTGTTTTAAATGTTTTCTTAATACAGAGGACAAAGTACAAGGTTCGGTCTTTGATCTTAGCAGGTGTTTTCCAGAGTCTATGGGCCTGTATCTGGGTCTGATGTAATGTCGATGTCAGACGCAGTTCATGAACCATTTGTTTCCGTTCACACAGAGCTGCGCTTAGGATTCAGAGGCACCATCCCAGAAATATCTAGAAAATGTTTTGGCTGTACCTGGGCAGTGACTAGGACCTGAGAGTAAGGTGGCAATGCGGATACACAGAGATGGGCATGTTATGGGAGTGTTGCGACATGTCAATGAAGTGGTCGCAAACTCAGATGCATAATCGTGCACGTTGGAGGCCGTACTCTGACTGAGGTTTTGAACCTAGCATGGGGCTTGTGCAAGTTTCGACTGTGCAACCGACGGTTGAATCTAAAGATGCGCCAAGTGGAATTTGAGTGTCAAAAGATGCTCAAAATGGGCACCTCAGGCGAAAATGCAATTGGCAAAAAAAAAAATGGAGAAAAGTTTTCTCTATCCCAGACCAGGCGAAAAAAATGCAAAATCCCTATTTTTGGCTAAAAATGTGGGGATTTCTTTAAGAACCCTTTGGACATCCCCCCTAATTATAAATTACCCCCCAAAATTTTTGTAAGTTGTGCACTTTGGAGAAAAATGACCGCGCAATTTTGGGTGAAAAAAAATACAAACCGTTGAAAATAATACAAAGCAATTTCTTTCCAGGAAATTAGTGTTCCACGTAATTTGGGGGTACGTTAAAATGGGTGCAAGTATATTTTCGTTTCGCAAAAACACAATTTTAAAAACCATAAAAAACCACCAGCTGCGACCGCATGCAATGTTTACAACACTTCACACATCCATGGCGCCCCCTGAAAAATCAGACCCAATACATTAAAACCATTTTCAGCGGGTTTTTTACCCCAAATTCACCAAAGTGCGCAACTTACGATTTTTTCTGGGGGGTTGGGGGGGGGTAATTTATCATTAGGGGGGTGTCCAAAGGGTTCTGAAAGAAATCCCCACATGTTTAGCCAAAAATAGGGATTTTGCATTTTTTTTCTCCTGGTCTGGGATGGAGGAAACTTTTCTCCAGTTTTTTTTCGCCAATTGCGTTTTCGCCTGTTTTTTGGCAAAAAATTTCTGTTTTCGCCGCTAATTGAATACGGCCCCTAGTGCATGTTGTTAAGATCTGAGGCTGATTATAATGAGTGAAGCAGAAGTGAAGCAGAAGAGGAGTTGGAGCCACTTTGCTGTTTCTTGGGTACTTGAGTTTGCTTAACAGTGAAGTTTTATCATTGTGTCATTTTATCCAAAAAGGTTTCAAATATTGTTAAAATGTTTAAATTTAATAGATTTATATTAGAGCTAATCTGTGGGGATATACAGTAGGTAAAACAGTTAAATCTTTAAATAATCACTCTATATGGGTTTAACAGTTGGCTCAGGAGCTTTCATCACCAGGCAGGAAATTATAGGCTTTCTAATGGCAGGGCCGTCACAAGGGGTGTGCGACTGGTGCTGAACACCCCTTGTTATCTTCTGCAAGCCAAACGTATGTGCAAATGCTTCATTACGGCATCTCATTGCATTCACAGTGCTCTCTGCTTAACATGTAAAGAGGAAAACTTGCTGCAATGAAACACAAGTTAAATATGCATAAAACTAAAAATAGATACAGTATGTACATTATCATTTGGTACCATCACTTTGTTTCTATGTCTGACTCCATGTGTTTCACTTATTTTATACATCTTAAGCATAAAATTTGCCCACCAGTGTGACCGTAGCCAGGGGCGCCGAGAGGGGGGGGCGTTCGGGTACTAATTACCCCGGCCTGGGCTTGCTGGAGAGTCCGGCGCCACCCCACCTCCCTCTTACCTTACAGCAGCCCAGTAGACGCTGCTTTGTGCTGGGCTGCAGTGGGGGACTGCTTGCAGCCGCAGCAGTCTCCTATGTGGGTTGGGGGGAGCGATCACACTGATCGTGCTCCCCTCCTGGCTTTTTTACCCTGGGCTGAGGGGTTCACAACGCCCCCTCCCCAGCGTGCAGCGCCGCTATGTGGCTCTGCAAAAATACATTTTTTACATTATTTTTATCCTAAGGGGGAGTGGCCACGCCTCCTGCAAATAGGCCTCGCCCCCGAACCCGACGCTGCTGACCGTAGCTTAAATGATCAGTACTGTACGTACGCCAGCGTGCGTCAATTTGTGGAGCAGTGCAGAAAGGAGATTTGCTTTTATGGTGTGAGATTACCGAAGTGCGATAAAGTGAGGGAGAAGATGCAGAGTATGCAGCCATCATGTTGACATTCAGAATGTCGACAACAGAATTTCAACATCGACTGAATGTTGACATGGACATAATGTTGACATTGTGCTTGATTCAGAATTGTACACAGAACCTATGTTTTGGGTACATCGCTGATGTTTGTGCAGAATCTGCGCTGCGCAAATCTGTGTCTGCGATGACGGGGCACAGCGCCCTCTAAGCTGCAGCATTATTGACATGCTGCGGCTGTTTGGGGGTGGGAAGGGGCGGTGACACTGAGCAACCCAGAAAACGTGGGGGTGTCAACCCCATTTTCTGGGTGTGCAGAAGTCAAAGGCTGTGTCCGTGGACGCAATGTAACCCTCCACAGCAGCGTGATTTTCCTGACATCCTAAGTAACCTGAGGGTTACTCAGATGTCAGATAGTCACTCAGTTGATCCGATGGCTGCATCTCCGGATGCAGCATCAGATAAGAGAAGCCTGCAGTGGATGTCTTATTATTTAAGATGCCTCCTGCAGCTTTTGCATATTGTAGCACAGCCGCTGCATACATAGCTACAGCGTACATCTCCAAATCAGGCATATTGTCATAACGTCAATATTGTGAATTTCAACAAGCAGAATGTCAACAGTCCATTTAAGTGTTGGGGCTAGGCTGTGTTTAGGGTTAGGTTGCAGTTAGGGACAGGCTGCAGTAGGGTTAAGGTTAGTCTGCAGTAAAGGTTAGAGTTAGGTTTTAGTTAGGGATAGGCTGCAGTTAGGGTTAAGGTTGGGTTGTGGTTAAAGTTAGACTGTAGTTAGGGTTAGGCTGTGGTTAGGGTTAGACTGCAGTAAAGATTAGAGTTAGGTTTCAATTTGGGATAGGCTGCAGTTAGGGTTAAGGTTGAGTTGTGGTTAAGGTAAGGCTGCAGTTAGGGCTAGGCTGTGGTTAGGGCTAGGCTGTGGTTAGAGTTAGGCTGCAGTTAGGGTTAGACTGTTGTGGGGTTAGGCTTCAGTTAGTTTTAGGCTGCGGTTAAGGTTACGCTGCAGTTAGGGCTAGGCTGTGGTTAGGGTTAGGCTGTGGTTAGGGTTAGGCTGCAGTTAGGGTTAGACTGTTGTGGGGTTAGGCTTCAGTTAGTTTTAGGCTGCGGTTAAGGTTAGGCTGTGGTTAGGGTTAGGCTGTGGTTAGCATTAGGCTGTGGTTAGGGTTAGGCTGTGGTGGGGTTAGGCTGCAGTTAGGGTTAGGCTGTGGTTAGGCAGCAGTTACAGTTAGGGTATGGTTAGGCTGTGGTTATGGTTAGGCTGCAGTTAGGGTTAGGCTGTGGTGGGGTTAGGCTGCAGTTAGGCTTCGGCTGCGGTTAGGTTTAGGCTGTGGTGGGGTTATGAAGCAGGTAGGCTTAGGCTGAGGTTAGGATTAGGCTGTGGTGGGGTTAGGCTGCAATTAGGGTTAGGCTGCTGTTAGTGTTAGCCTGCAGTTAGGGTTAGGCTGTAGTGGGGTTAGGCAGTGGTGGGGTTAGGCTGCAGTTAGGGTTAGGCTGCTGTTACGGTGTGGCTGTGGTGAGGTTAGGCTGCAGTTAGGGTTAGGCTGCAGTTAGGGTTAGGCTGCTGTTAGAGTTAGGCTGCGGTGGGGTTAGGATGTGGTGGGGTTAGGCTGCAGTTAGGGTTAGTTTGCAGTTAGGGTTAGGCTGTGGTGGAGTTAGGCTCCAGTTATGGTTAGGCTCCAGTTATGGTTAGGCTGCAGTTAAGTTTAGGCTGCGGTTAGGTTTAGGCTGTGGTGGGGATATGAAGCAGCTAGGCTTAGGCAGTGGTTAAGGTTAGGCTGTGGTGGTGTTAGGCTGCAGTTAGGGTTAGGCTGCAGTTAAGATTAGGCTGCAGTTCAGGTTAGGCTGTGGTGGGGTTAGGCTGCAGTTAGGGTTAAGCTGCGGTTAGGGTTAGGCTGTGGTGGGGTAAGGCTACAGTTAGGGTTAGGCTGTAGTTAGGGTTAGGCTGTGGTGGGGTTATGATGCAGTTAGGCTTAGTCTGCTGTTAGGCTTAGTCTGCTGTTAGGCTGTGTTAGGTTATGGCTGCTAGAATCATTATGGACCCAATTCAGAGGTGCACACTATTGCATCAGCTTTTGACGCAGCATGACCTCATGTTCTTGCTAATGCTGCAGCCGATGGACTTTGTACAGAGACGCCCACCGGCTGCGGCACTAATCCTCCGCTGTGCATATTAAGACACACCGTTGGTTGCACATTGGTCGCACCATCGGAGAATTGCAGCAGCCCTATGTAGGCAAAGAAACTCCGTATGGAGATGGGCGCCGTGTCAGTGCAATTACTCCAAAAGATGTTATGATTGAACATGACGCGCCCTCAACAATTTGTACCACACCGCGATCGTTCAGGCTACTCAGAGGTGAGCGCATTTACAAAGATCAGGTGAACTGGGTTTAAAACATATTTATTTTATTGTTCCAGCACTAGGGAAATGCTAGGTGTGTTGACTTCGATCCCTACACTAGAACTAGGCTCTGGTGCTAAGTTGAAGCTTTATTAAATGAAAAAAACAAACAAAAAAAAAAACATTTGGTTAATATTTTATAATTTTTAACAACGCTATAAAAATCACCCCCACCTCCAGTCCAGGGGCAATCAACCAGAAGGGCTGGGATCGGGGGCGTATCTATAATGGGTGCAGGGTGTGCAGTGCATACCCCACACCCTGCAGCCAATTATTCAATACTTTCCTCTCTGGAGTCCAGTGTTGGAGCCAGCAGCACTGTACAAATCACCTGGGAAATGCCCGCCGTGGCCAGTACCAGATTAAAGTCCACTTGGGCCTAGAGCTGAAATTTATGAAGGGCCTATTGTTGTGCTGCTACAGGGGGTGTGAACAGTGATGTGGGGTGTCCAATTTTTTAGGGTGTGGTCTGCACAGAGGTGGGGTCAGGTCGGTATCAAATGCCAGAAGGGCTGATGGTCAAGTGGGCTGGTTTGGCGTCCGTTTGGATGCTACAGTATACAAAATGTATTTCCCAAAATGGCCACCACCGGAGAGAAGACATTTATTTCACATTAATAAAAGTAATGATACTAGAGGTCCCGCTAGTCCTCTATGTCCACTGGCCATGTTCTGCCAGCAGACACTAGAGGACCAGTGGGACCTCTAGTAACAGCTACTGTCTGACACGCCCCCCTGCCTGCTTTGTGTGAAAGGAAGACCTGGAAGTGCAAAAGAGGAGCAGCAGCGCTACTACAGGAGCAGGAGGAGACCCAATGCCACAGCTGCATCTCCTGGAACCTGAAGAGGAGAGGGGGCACTACCAACACTATCAGGTAAGTGTGTGCACCTTATTTATTTACTTATATGTATAATCACTGTATCTCCCCCTCAGTGTCCCAGCCCTTACCCTCTTTGTATCTGCCCCTCAGTGTCCCCGTCCTCACACTCCCTATAACTCCCCCTCAGTGTCCCTGCCCTCACCTTTCCTGTATCTCCCCCACAGTGTACCTGCCCTCACCCCCCCTGTAACTCCCCCTCAGTGTCACAGCCCCCACCCTCCCTGTATCTCCCAATTAGTGTACCAGCCCTCACCATCCCTGTAACCCCCCCTCAGTGTCCCAGCCCCCACCCTCACTGTAACTCCCCCTCAGTGTCCCAGCCCTCACCATCACTGTAACTCCCTTCAGTGTCCCTGTCATCACCCTCCCTTTAACCCCCATTTAGTGTCCCAGCCCCCACCCTCCCTTTAACCCCATTTAGTATCCCAGCCCCCACCCTCCCTGTAATCCCCAATCAGTGTCCCGGCCCTCAACCTCCCATTAACCCCCAGTGTCCCAGCCCCCAACCTCCCTGTAATCCCCAATCAGTGTCCCAGCCCTCACCATCACTGTAACTCCCCTCAGGGTCCCTGCCCTCACCTTTCCTGTATCTCCCCCAGTGCCCTCACCCTCAATGTAACTCCCTTCATTGTCCCCATCATCACACTCCCTGTAACCCCCATTTAGTGTCCCAGCCCTCACCCTCCCTGTAACCCCAATCAGTGTCCTAGCCCCCACCCTCCCTGTATCTCCCCCTCAATGTCCCCGTCCTCGCCCTCCCTGTAAGTCCCTTTAGTGTCCCCGTCCTCACCCACCCTTTAACTTCCAATCAGTGCACAACTGTCGGTGGTAATTAGGGATTAGCGGGTTCGGATTTACTAGGATTTACTTGGTTCTCAAAACTCCATTTTATTGGCTATCGGCTATCACATGCTTTGGATAGCCAATAAAATAAATCCGAACTAATCCGAACTTGCGGTAAAGTGGCGATAAGAACCGAGTAAATACGAACCCGCTTATCCCTAGTTGTAATGTGACCAGGGCCGGCTCTAGGGGTGTTCGACCTGAGCGGTCGCACAGGGGCGCCAGCCGTAGAGGGCGGCACCCCTCTTCAGCATCCCGATTTCAACAGGACAGTACTGTCCCTCTGTTCCACCCGCGGGCTGAAGTGGCCCGTGGGTGGTCAAATCGGGAGGCTGGGGACCCCCACCACCGCAGCTGTGTGGCGGTGCCGGACCCCCGGAGTGTGAATGCATGCCGCGCGCATGCGCGCGGCAACCATTCACTGACGGGAGAGGGCTGGGGGAAGCCCAGCCAGTGACGGAGTGCTGGGCTTTACCCCCAGCCTGACGTTATTTAGAGGCGTGTCATGCGGGCACGCCTCCAAATAACGTCACACAGGGGGCGTGACCTATGTTAATTAGGCCACACACCCCAAATCGGTCACGCTCGGCGAAGCCGCGTGCTATGTTAGAGCGCACTTTCAAGGGCCGGCACAGGTGCTCCGAACCCTGGAACCAGCCCTGAATGAGACAAAGGGTCACTACTGTGTGGCATAATTTGGATTGGGGGTACTATTGTGTGGTCACGCCCCTTCCCAGCGAGCCAACACCTGTTTTTTTTTTTCAGTGCTCGTCTTTGGTGCGCACCCTCTGTGCTTAGGTTATGGGGAGCGGCACCAATGCTCTTTATGTACACAGGTCACCAAAATGAGTAGTAACAGCTCTGCATTGGTGTGCACAGATGTCTCCTTCTCTGTGCTCAGCACCCCCTGCCCTAAAAAACCTACAGTGATCACTATCTAATCCTCTACAACTGCTAAACTAGTGCTTGGTCAGTTGGGAAAACGCCTTCCCTTTTCTTTGGGTGTGATTACCCAGTTTTACCTAACCGAACCAACCAAATACCAATGGCTAAATGTAATGGGTTGACAGTTTAAAAATGTGAGAGTTTTCTCTCACATTTTCTAAACTCAGCCAATGTATTAAAGTCACAGAACATGCAAACTTGCATGTTTTTCAGACTCAAACAACTCTCAAGATTTAGGGGTCTATTTACTACAGTAAGCAGTGTTAGGAGACAAAGTGAAATGAGATAAAGTACCAGCCAATCAGCTCCTCACTGCCATGTCACTTGGCTGTTTTTGTAAAATGACAGTTGGAAGCTGATTGGCTGGTACCTTATCTTATTTCACTTTGGGGCTTATGTATCAAAGCTTGATGTGAGATAAAATTGTTAGATATATATCACCAACCAATCATCTTCTAACTTACATTTTGCAGGCTGTGTTTAAGAAATGATAGTTAGGAGCTGATTGGTTGCTGATATATATTTCACAATTTTATCTCACATCAAGCTTTGATACATAAGCCCCTAGGGGCTGTATTTATTAACATTATTTTTACTAAAATTAAGTGAAAAAGGGTGTTTTCACACCCTTTTCACATTATTTTAGTTTCACCTGTAGTTACTATAGGGCAATTGGAGTAGAATTAGTAAAATTCTACTCCAACCCCTAATTATCACTTATTTTTAGTAAAGCAGATCGCATTTCCCATAATTGTAATGGGAAATGTGATCCGACCATAGTTACTAAAAATAAATTGTAAAAAAATACCGGGGGAAGCCCTGTGATAATAATGCCAACTGGAGCTGGCGTTATCCAGGGTCTCCACCGGTTACCGGGCTCCCACTCTGCTCTAACGAGGAGAGCAGAGGCGGGAGCCGGTACCAGTAATCAGCTATGTGGTCTAAATAGACCGCAAGCTGATTGCTGTAAAAAAAAGAAAAAAAAAAATGAAAAATTCGGGCCCCAGTGCAGTATTGGAGATCACCTGATCGGGAAGCCCGGAGAAGATCACCGTAGGCCAGGAGGATGCAGGTAAGTGTAATGAAGGGAGGGGGGGTCGCGGGGGTCCGCGATCGCGGGGGCGGGGCTTAGTGCCGGGGGCGGGGCTTAGCGTCAGTGGGGGGTAGCAGCGACGGTGGGTTGGTGCATGCGCGGGCTCTTAGTCACAGTATTTTTTCCGAAAATACCGCGACTAGAGTGCGGATGGGATCCGCAGGGACAGAGCTTTATCGCAAGCTCTGTCCCTGCAAGGGATTTATAGTAAATCCCTGTGATATTGCCTGAATTCGCAATGCGAATTCACTCGGTAATATCACACTACAATCCGCATTCAATATGCGGCTTGTAGTAAATAGAGCCCTAGGTGTGAGAGTTTTACTGCTAAACTCTCACATTTTCTAAACTCTCACCATATTACATTTGGCCCCAAATGTCTGACCATGACATATGTTTAAATCCCTTGCAGGATGTGCACTGTTGTGTGTGTTTTAATACAGAGAATAATGTACACTTTTATGTTGTTATAATATTAATTCTATGTGTAAGAGCATAGACTAAGCAGTGGGAAGAGTTAGGAATAGCAAGGGGAGGAGTTTGAGACAGGAACCAGATGCTGACACCAAGGAGTCAATCCTATTAGGTGTGATGTGTTGTTGCAACGGCGTGTAAATGCCGCCAACGACACCGCACCCTTCGCTACCCAAGCCAGGGTTCGCATAATTTTTCTCTGAGCCCTATGGGGCTGCGAGCAATATTAGGCGAATCCGGGCAGCCGTAAAGTGCGGCCACTGCCGCGATGACTCGCTCCGGCGAGATCATCGTGGCTAATAGGATTGACCCCCAAGATGGGCATGTGTGATTTAAAATGCCAGGGCCTAATTAGTCCCAGTCCGGCCGTCCAGGAATCTGGCTTTTTAAGGAATCCGCTTGAGTGGCAGACCGTTTCCAGCAGAAACAAAAGGGAGCATCCTATGTTTCTTCCATCATGCTATTCCAGAACTAATTTCCAAAGTTCTGAAAGCCAGTCTGGTAATTGTGTTTTTTTACCACATTAAGGGATTCCTGTCTATGTATGTTTGTTCATTTGTTATATGTGTACACCATTTGATTAAAGGCGATTATGCTATGTCCTGCCTTTCTCCTATTCTCTTTGAGATACACATCCACGTTGTTGTCCTTTGATGTGGGCAATCAGTGATATCACGGAGGAAATATAGAGTATTTGCAAGTTTTGTTTCCCATCTTCAAAGGATGTATATCCATTGAATCATAAGGAATTACGACAAGATAAGGATTTCTGGTTACAAGACTGTTGACTATATCTTTCATTGTTGCATTTAAAATAGAGCGCTGTGAGATATCATTACCTTCTTTTGTGGTGTATTAATAAAATCACATGACATGCATATGCAGTGGTATTAGTGAAAAGTCCAAAAAGGCACCCGTACCGGAGGTGGAAGTATATAAGACAGTGGTGTGTATACAGAGCAGTTCCGGATGCTGCTCTGCGTGTCTAATGATAACTCTGGCTCCTTTAGGGTACTGGATGCAAGTAAGTAACTTGCAGCAGGTACTGACGCGTTTCGAGCAGCTGGGCTTTCCTCAAAGGCAGGAAGTATCTCAATTTTATTTATTGTTTGTGTTTATATCCATTTCCCCACCTTTCTTATATAATATTAAGGATGTGCCACTAGACAGATACCAATACTTTCCACGTTTACCATTATTTTTGGGAACTAGGGTTTTCCCTAGTATCTGTACCCCGGCGGCATCTATGGTTGCGCTAGGGCGATCTGCACTTTGCACTTTATTATACCAACAGATACGCCTCCTAAAATACATATCTGCAGCTTTTTCCTCTCCGCATAGATTGTATAGGGCATTAACTCGCCCTCAATGTGTTTGGGCTGCGTCAGCCCCATTCCGCAGCTCTTTGCGCAGAGAGATCGCAGTATGAGCAGTGCAAAAACACCCTGCGATATGCATTTACATTCAACTGTACATGAGACCCTTTATCATCCAAATCTCTACACAATATAATAATCCAATCTGCCATGCAATATAGATGGGAAAAAAAATCTGATATGAAGTCATACTGGCCATACGTGGCCATCACACTCCCGGAAATAACACACTGTCTTTAGCAATTGCTACTAATCCTGTAGGAGGAGCTAGAGTCCTTCCGACACACAGTGTCCATTTGTACCAGTACTGTGGCAATGTGTCTCATAGTTTCTCCACTCTTACTGTAAAGAACTCTTTCCACAACAGGATATTATTTTTTTTCCCAACAGAATAGGTGTCCTCTGCAAAGGTCTGATACTGAACATTTAGCCAGAGAGGTGTGCTGCTCTGGAAGCTAATTTAATTATATAAAATGATCATATCTTCCCCAACAGCCTTTTCTTCAATGCAATGAAATGTGTAATGAAATTGAAAAGAGTATTTTCTCATATATGAGGTCTTCCATAACCCTTATTAATTTAGTAGCCCCTCTCTGCACTCTTTTCAGTTGCAGTAATTTATTTTGATAAATTTGCCATAGATAATATTTTATCGTAGTTAACATTTTAGGGCTGAATTAATCTGGCTATTGCTATTCGCATAAGACTAGGTTTATCATGTAACAAGTAAAATGGGTTGTTCTAGTTTGGTTTGTCCTGGTATTACATAGCAAGCTCATGTGCATATAATTGTTTACCGAACAGTCAAAATGTAGCATGCTCCTGATTAGCAGAATCACAGACTTTTGCTGATTTTGCAGACGGGATTTAAAACGGCAATTTTATTAAAGGCGAGTGTGTTTTGCCTTTAATAAAAGTGGCATTTTAATCCATGTTGGAAAATTCACTCAAAATTGTCAATTTTGCAAAACTGCATCTTGATAAATTCATCCCACGCATTTTTGTATGGTTCATTTAGGGGGATAAAATTAAAACTATAGTAAACTATATTTAATATAATAGCATTCATTTATTTGATTATGTCTATTTCTTTGCCTAAAAATAGTGCACGCATGGTATAGAAGGCTTACACCGTACATTATAATAAATCTATATTTATATATTTATTTGTTGTGTGTATATATATATATATATATGTATATATATATATATATATATATATACATACATACATTTTATATATATATATATATATATATATATATTTATGAATCAATAAAGAAAACAGTGCCTCCTAGTGTGCAAGCAAGTGTAATGGGTGATTAAATTCAATCTAAAAAGGTGCAGATCAAACAAAAGGATGGTAGTGTTAACAATTTATCTCATTCAACATGTCTTCAGTCTCATGACCAATGGTAATGGAGATATGAAAATACAAAACAATAAAATAAAACATAGTGTGTACCGTTTAGACCATAAATGTTGCATACATAGTACTATGATCACATAGTTGGGAACTAGTTAGTCCCAGATAGAGATCCTACATGGACACTTATTGATGGTTAAAAACACAGTATTTCATAACAGGTCAAAAAACAGAGCAGGTACAACATATAGAATCAATAAAGCTTATCTGTCCATTGGGGGAATCAGGGATGTGCAGTCAGTTCCAGACCCAACGCGTTTCGTCCTGTTTTGGACTTAATGAACTCCAAAACAAAGGACAAAATGCCTTTGGGACTGGAACTGTTTTTTTCTCCATGCAGACTTCAAGGTAATCCACCGTCTACTTTCATCTAGATCAGTCTGGGTTCCTTTTTTATTGGAATGGATGTTTTGCCTTAGTCTGCATGGTAATTTTTATGTAACAACTTTTTTATGATACATACCATTTTCTGCTATGATGGGATATTTTGTCCTTTGGGTCTGATCTGCATATACCCATTGTTTATCTATTGCGAGGAGAATATGGATTCACATTGGATATAAAGAAACCCAGAGAGGAGGAAATTGGCATTATTTTCTGTGAGTGTGGAACGCACATTGAAATTATTTATTGCTTAAAAATTTACTTATAAAGAAACCTTTATGCACCTTTCTCTACCATTGTATAAGTGAGTTGGGGTAAGCCTATCTTCTTACATATTCCTTTTGGTGGATGTTGCACATCACTGGAAAAAGAAAATTTACCTTTATGTATCTGACACCATGGGCCAAATGTAATAGGGTGAGACTTTAGAAAACATAAGAGTTTAGCAGTAAAACTCTCACACTTATACGTTGATCGAGTTGTATTTTCAAAACAGGAAACACCTGGATGAGAGCTTAAATCTTGAGCGTTTTTTGAGTCTGAAAAACATGCAAGTTTGTCTGTTCTGTGACCTTATTACATTGGCTGAGTTTAAAAATGTGACAGTTTTCTCTCACATTTTCTAAACTCTCACCCTATTACATTTGGCCCCAGGTGTTTTAGTGTGAGTTCGGTACGATATTGCCATAATTTGGGACTATTCATGAACTACTGCTGATTAATTAATGCACCTATTGATTATGTGTATTTAATGAAACAATACCACCCATTGCATGTTTTATGATTTTATCCCATACGCTTGGACACAATCACGGTTTAATTGGAGAGGAGGAGGGAAAGAAGGACACTAAATTCACGAGCATGTGCACGCTTCAATTAAAAAGTAAATAAGACACGTATCAATTAAATTTGTTATGGGGATATTATCTGGGTAGGATGTAAAAAAAACACTCCTAATCCAAGCAGAAAATAGCCATAATATTCACAGGAAACATTTAAAAAGGAATATACTGTATGGGGGAGATGTACTAAGCTTTGGGGAGAGATAAAGTGGAGAGAGATAAAGTACCAACCAACCAGCTCCTAACTGCCATCATACAGGCTGTGTGAAAAATGACAGGAGCTGACTGGTTGGTACTTAATCTCTCTCTAAAGGCGCATATCCAAGATAAAAATGAACAATTGGACGATTACGACATCGTTATCGTTCAATCATTCATTAATCGTGCAGTGAATATGCTGGCAATGACCAGCGATGCACGCTCCCGCTGGTCGTTGTTGGCATCTGTCATCGCCTGAAAATGCAGGTCAACCTGCCGATATCGACAGATTGTGCATGTTCGGGGATGATGGACGGTGCCTGCACTGAACGACATAACATCCAGTGTGGGCACATTATCCACTGCACAGGATGATGAACAATTCAACGATTAAGATGTTGTAATCGTACAGTCGTTCTACACTCGTGTAGTGGATATACACCTTAAGGCTTAGTACATCTACCCCATAATACTGTTTCATCTTGTATTTATTCTTGGTATGAAGCACATCTGACAAAAAAGCTGGACACAAGTTAGACGTTGCACTATTCCACCTCCTGCCATCCAAGGTGAATTCGACCAGGCAGTCTAAGGGTCAAGCAAATACGCAACGTCTGAGACCTTAACGTGTTTCATCTAAAAGGACTTTATCAAGAGGCCAAAATGATCCTCCAAGCCATACTGTTCCTACCTTTTACTAATTTTTATTTTGCGGGTTACACAGATTGACCCTGCTATGGAAGCAGCAACTTAACTACTCAGTATATAATTGTGAGGATACGGGGTTCTCTCACTCACCCAGACACCGAGCAGATGAAACCAAAGTGATGGTTTACTTTTCCACAGCACGCAGAAATAGATATGTCAGGACAAGCAGTAAATACAGTGAACAGGCAATAAACAGGTAGTAGTCCGGACAGAGGCAGTCCCAGTAGAGTATAACGTCCCAGAACAATTCCACGAAATAGCTAGAGACCCTCAGTCCCCACAGTAGAAACTATTACTGATCACAGCGCAGTGAATAGCGTATAAGTTCCCTCAAGCATTTCCGGGACCCCACACGTAGCAACTATCAGAGATCACACAGCAGTGATAGTCCCTAGGTCCAACCAAGCGTTTCCAGGATCCCATACAGTAGAAGCTAATCACAGAACACACAGCAGTGAATAGCGTATAGGTCCTTGCAGAATTTCCAAAGTATAAATCCACACAGAACTGGTGATGCGTTCCACTAGCACCTCAGCAGAGCGAGACCTCTTAGCCAAAGTCAGCGACTAACATGCAGAGTTGCCTTCGGTGACCTCTTTTGAAACCTTCCAATTTCCCACGATATTGTGACCACCCAGGGGCTTTGCACCGTTTCCTGATTGGTGGGCGTCCCTTATCTCCTACCTCCCCCAGATGTTACTTCCCTTACGAACACCTGCTGGGTTGGCTCCATGGAGTCTGCCAGGCTCCCGTGAAGCACAAAAGCAGGCAAATGGAAGGAGGTGTAAATCCTGAGCGTCTCCTGGAGAGGTGGGAATTAACTTAGGGGATCTTTTGTTCTGTGAGGTGTTACATTGCTCTACTGGTTATGAATAAACAGACATATGGACAAGGGCTAAACAAAAGCTAAACATCAAGGGCCATACAGTACTAAACATTACATTTCCTGACATTCTTACAGTAAATAATATACCTGCTAATGGAAATGTGTGTCCTGAGAATGATCACACATACACTAGGAGACGGGTAGGGCAACACAAAAGGGCTAAAAAGTTAATTAATCACTGCAACGACTGAGATGCTGCAAATACATTTTTAACACACATCTCATGTTCTCACATAATTCTATTAGTGTTTTAAATATTTTTGCACCCTCATTTAGTGTTATTTTATCCAATATGGTTTTGGTTTGCTGAGATAAATTGATACTTTTTGTTAATGGAATTTCTTAAAGAATACAGAAGATTGTGATATGTAAAAGAACACAGGGAACAAATGTGCTGTGGTGTACTGTACTGTTACAGCCAGTGCTTTGTGTGCAGATTGGAAAACACTTCCCAAATTGTTGTTTATGTTCTGTAATGTCTTTCTGGAAACTGTGATCACCTAGGAAACTTTCTCCAGCTGCACCACGTCTTGTTTCTCTCTTCATTTCCAGCCACAATTCTTAAATTATATCCTGGAGAACAGAATGGCATAATCAGACAAGATCAATGGAATTTACTATTGCTTTGCAGCTTACTGTTTTTTTTACCCTTTAAAAATAAATTGGATACTGTTGTTATCATATTATAGTGTTTTTAATTTTTTATTTAAGCTCACTCTATTCCGGCTATTATGATATGACTAAAATGTAATACCAGAAAAAGAAAAATTATATGGGAAATTATGGTATGTAAAATGTCAATTTAAAAGACAATTCTATGTGTTTTTAATGCAGATTCCCTAAATGTTAATCATTATTAATATTATTATTGTTGTTATATTATTATTAGTTTATTACTAATAATATGGTAATCTATACTAGAACAATGGACATATGCTACAAGTGCCTTCTAGTGTAATTATTCCATACTTTCCTACTCTCCTGGAATGTCCAGGAGGCTCCTGAATTATGGAGTCTAGGAAGATTTAGGATGCAATTGCTTCCAGTACTGCATCAGGCTCAATATATGTACCTGTGCAAGGAATCAGTATAGCATGTTTCAAATGCATATGTGCGGAAAATCATACCATGTTTAGTGAACTTAAGGTATATGTATTAATGGGCTAAAAGCTACAGTATATGGCTGATAAAAATTTGAGTTTTTTTGTCATTGTTAGGGCTTTGTCCTATACTTCAAATGGTACTGACTGTTGATAGGTTCAATGAGGGGGTGAGATTCTTGATCAGTCGTTTCATCATGGCCATGCTTCCTTTGCATGATCCCGCAAATCTTGGCATCACGCCCCACCCCCACAGTGGCTACCGATATGTTCCCTCCTAGAAATCTCCCAAGAGATTAAACAAAAAATAAGTAAGTATGAATTAATCAATGGCCACTGTTAATTATATTGGTTCTCGCCAGATGATTCTATTCTAGAGTTTTGTGAAGTTTATAGAGTAATAAATGATAAATCATAAATAAAAACTTATGTCACATTTTCAACACAATATATTGAATATTCATTTTAATAACTTCTCAGTGTCCTCTAGTTTTGTAGCTATTTTTCCTATTAATTCCAAGGTGTACAAGGCTATTCTGCCAGCAGAAGAAAGGAGAAATAGTGCACGTCACTCTGGGTGGCAACACAGAAAAATATTTTTAGCCTTAGAGTAGTTTCACTTTAATCAACATTGCCTGCACATGTCAACCAAGGACACGTGAAATTGGAAGTAAAAATGTGAGATGTTTAAAAAAAAATGGTAAATTTATTTTAAAATGTAAAATTATTGTAAGTTGACAATTTCTTTCTTGTCCTAGATTATATACTTTAATATATACTGTTAAATTAAATAAGTACTTATACTTTCAAAGGGATGACTTTTGCACCTTCGAGGCTGTCTTAGAGGCCTATTTATCAAATAATTAATTATTTGTGGAATATCCCCCGAAAACACCTGTTTTCCGGGGATACTCGCAAATAATGATTACCCGAATGTATGAAGGAGGGAAAGCAGAAAATATTGTCGATATCTGCTTTGGTCCCTCCATTTCTGGAGCTGTCAGATTAACCAAGCTCCAGAATACTTTTCATTCCGGAGCTTGGCCTCGATAGGATAACACCATCTCCAGAAGGCGTTACCCCATAGTAGCCTATTGGCTACTAATTTGCAAAATTTTTCTTTGTCGCCCCCCCAGTGACGCATGCGGCGGCCGATGGCCACACACGCAACCAGGTAGCAGTGGGATAGCGTAATGCCATCACACTGCTGCCAGCTCTTCAGCCAGAATGGACTCTTATCTGAGCACATCTCTCGGCAAGAGGATTTTAGTAAATTCACGTGAAATTATTCACCTTCACTTTGCGAACTTATGAGAAAAACATTAAAGGATACAGTAGGTGAATTTTGGTGTAAATTCTATAGAAGTGAACCAAGCACCCATGTTCATCAGTGGTCCTGCTCCACCAGGTAACTGACCCTCTGATAGAGTAACAATGTATAATTTGAATGCACAGTCTGGAACCTGAACTCTAGAGGCGGGAGTGGGTCCTCAGGTAGTGGGAGCCACCGGGTGTTTCCCCTGTAACCCTGTGGGCCAGTCCAACCCGGAACATGTATTCTGCAGTATTTTTCTTGAGACACACAGACTTAGAAATGAATGAAGGGGGTGAGCCTAATGTACAGTAATAATAAGATGGACTTTGAAGTGACATTTCCACTCCTTCTTCCAGCCACAATTATATCTCGATCGACATTACTGCAAAACTAAGAGCAGATTATATTAAAGAATAGTCCATCTTTGTGAAGATACTTTTCTGCCTTTGGGTTAAATGTGCAGTCTTGTCACTTACCTGCAATCTCTAGTAAAGTTGAACAAACACAGGGTTAAGGGATACAAGATTTGCTGCAGAATCAAGACAATCAGATAATGCTGTGTAATAAAGAAACATCCAGGAAGCTAAACCTTTTCATAGACAGTGAAGGATTGCCAGACCTTTGAGTGACCAACTACAGTAGCATGACAGCCCTCCTAACATGTGTACACAGAACTCACTGATCTATAAATGCAACAGATAAGGCCTTTATGCGTCTGTGCAAGTATCCGAGAATACAGGGACACCAGAAGTATAGAAGCACATGTTTTCCCTATAAGAAAGGAAAAAACTTTGTAGAAGTGGTAATGAAGGGTGTGGTACGTTTGGTCTACAGTTCTCATGTCGATATGCATTCAGGTCGACGCGGGAGTGTCGACATGGCTGTAATGCCAGCATGCTTAGCATGTCGACAGTGACCATGTTGACATTCATCATGTCTACACTGATGCCGACATGATAGAATGTTGACCCAATGTCCCTGGTGGCCCAGCAGTCACTTACTTGGTCCCGGTGGGAGTGGCGTCTCTAGTGTCATCTTCCAGGTCCTAGCAGCCATGTGACCAGCATTTCTATATCCCTAAACCTCCCCCTAATGTCTAACCCTAACACTGCATCCCCTTTCAGCCGATCCCTAACCTCTTCCCATAGCCTAAACCTCCCGGCGGTGCATAACCCTATCGGTCGTCATTCTGAGTGTCGACATTTCACATGGCGACATTTCAGATGTGGACAATGTGAACATGTCAACATTCTTAGTATGTCTATATTAGAGATGAGCAGTCCAGATTACCTTGAATCCGGACCGCTCCGAACTTGTTAATCAGAGCCACATCCAAGTCCTGGCTCGAGGTTTCCCACCAGGCTCGGATGTCAGATCAAGGCCGAACACCATCCTCCCAGCATCGGATTCTCTCGGGTTTCAGATTCCATATAAGGAGCCGCGGCCGGGACTCTGCGTCATTTCACTTCAGTCGAGTCACGCTTCTGCATGCTGTGCTCTGTTCTGCGGTGTCCAAGTGTACTGCTGGACTGTGTTCATCTCTAAGGGGCTGTGCTGCTGGGGATGTGTCCATCTCTAAGGGGCTGTGCTGCTGGGGCTGTGTCCATCTCTAAGGGGTTGTGTCCATCTCTAAGTGGCTGTGCTGTGTCCAGTCCCCTTAGTCTAATTAGTCTAATTTCATCACATTGGTGCTGCACTTATTCTGCAGGCCCCACCCACTGCGTTCACAGTGTGACTCCACATTTGTCAGCAAAAAAGTAAAAAAAAAAAAAAATTTTTAAATAAGTAAAAAAAAAATAAATTGTTGTATTTGTACTGTTCTGCGCACTGCACCTCAGTACACTGTAGTACCCCAGAACGTGCGCGTAAATCCGGTCTGACTCCATGCAGCTGTGAGGTGGTCAAAATTGACTTTAAATGACTGGAAATTAATGTTATTGAGGTTAATAATACTCTAGGAACAAATTTTTGAAAAAAAATGCAAATCCAAATCCAAAACCGGACGATGAATTAGAGCCAAATCCAATTTCCGGCAAAAATGGTCCGTCGCACATCTCTAGTCTATATGGCGCCTGACGACATGTCGAACCATGTCGACATTCTACTGTTGACATTGCTGTGTCGACATTTCGAATGTCGACACGGTAACCGTCAACCATGAAACCGATCCCATTAATCAACCAGATAATAAATTTTAACTCCGTCGATAATAAACACGCCATGATCGGATGATTTTCTGATTGTTATTTAAAACTCTCCCAGACAGTTGTGAAGAAGCAAATCTTAGAGTCCTGTGGGAAATTCCACACTTGGATGTAGGTCCCGGCGATCATCAGACAGGCTGTGGTGCACATACTTGAGGAGCATGTGGATATTGTACTTGTCATCAAAAATATAACATTGGTTTTTAAACAGGAAATCTGCTTTATTTCAGACAAAACGCACATAACAGCGCCCACACAGAGGTAGGA
Organism: Taudactylus pleione; assembly: GCA_031769625.1. Taxonomy (NCBI): domain Eukaryota; kingdom Metazoa; phylum Chordata; class Amphibia; order Anura; family Myobatrachidae; genus Taudactylus; species Taudactylus pleione. Next base: position 2,735,176 of record JAUIMM010000187.1, on the reverse strand, counting down.
TGCACCATGCAATAACCACTAGTGCCCAGTTATTTAAGAGGTATTCTGATGACAGATTCTTAGTTGGCTTTTCTAAATCACATGCACTGTATGTATCCATGGCAATGAATTGTCTGGAAAATATATTCTTGCTGAACTGAAACAAATTAACTTTATATATATATATATATTTCATTGTAATGCAACCAAATTATTGCCTCATAATCACTTACACTATAAATGGCTTTACCAGACTTTTCTACAAAGTATCTATTACAGACAAACATTTTCTGCTTTCATTGGAAATTCCAGCGAGGTGTTAATCCAATTATTATTTTAATTTTAAGACGATATCGCAGACATTTCTTTTATAAATAATTGTCTAGCAGATGCATTTCTTGAATGTGTTTTGCAGGCACCATAAAAGTATAATTTCTCTTATAATCGTATGTTTTATTCCTTCGACATCCTTGCAGAGACCAATTAGTGCAAAAGATAAATATTGAAGACATAACTATTTCTCAATGGTCCCTAAATGCAGTGATTTAGCTAAAGGTTAGTGGATGGAAATAAATTGGGAGCACCAGTGTAAATGAGATACACCAAACATATTGAAAGCAATGTCATATTCACAGGTGTGGCTATTATTATTATTATTATCCTTTATTTATATGGCGCCACAAGTGTTCCGCAGCGCCTTACATAGTACATAGAACTAATAAGTGAACAAGAAACAAGTAACTTACAGTACATTACAGTGCAGGACAAGGACACGATTTATATACATTGCTGGAATAGCGATTAAACACTCACAATAAGCAGCACGGAGTTGGCAGTCGTGTTAGGTGCCCTTATGGGGAGCAAGGAGTAGAAGAAAATGTAAAGAGAAGCACATGAGGGAAGAGGTCCCTGCTCGTGAGAGCTTACATTCTAAAGGGGAGGGGCAGACATACAGGCATGACACAGAAGGGGAAGATAGGGAGGAAAGAGCATGAGGTGGGTTACAATGAGAGCTGGAAGGCCTTGATGAAGTAGTGGGTCTTGAGAGCCCGTTTGAAGATATGCAGTGAGGTGAAGAGTCTGATAGGGAGAGCTCCAAAGGGAGGGAGCAGCACGGGCAAAATCCTGGATGCGGGAGTGGGAGGAAGTAATCAGTTGGCAAGAGAGGCGGCATGCATTTGTTGAGCGAAGTGGACGGGTGCAGTATATAGACGGGTTCGATGTGTATAGATGGTCACCAAATACCTGCATGCACCTAGCCCCAACATGATCCTCTCAACTGACCTCTTCCTCTTTAAGGACTCTCTCTTACCAACACTCAAACAACTCTCCTAAACCTGCCTCTCAAACAACCACCCAGCTTGTCTATAGTGGCTTCCAAGCTTCCTCTCCTCTCACTTTCTCCAGGACACTCTAAAATTGGATTTATGTGCCTTTCATTCCACTACAATGAGTAAAGTCACTGGAGATCTTCTCTCTGCTATATCTAATGGTCACTTCTCCATGCTCTTCTTCCTGGAACTTCCTTCAGACTATGACATAATTAACCCAACTATTCATTGTATTGGCAATGTTTTCTCCTGGCTTGTTTCCTGCCTCTCCTCTCTATTTCTTCCTCTTGCTTTTACTTGTTAGGCTACCACATGGCTCTGTTCTCACTGTACACCCTATCCATTACAATCAACTCCTTTGTTCTCCAGTACAACCTCTAAGATTGTGACACCAAAATCAACCTATCCAAAGAGATAGCTCTGCGATATCCAGCTGCCCCGGGCGAAGTCTTCCCTTCCGTGTTTATGACCTGGCTGATGTAATGTCCATGTGCGGTCTTAATGTAGTGCACATGGCGCTAGAAGTCACTATCTCTGTTCCAATTTACAATATTATAGCCAATGGGCTACAGTGGCCAATGCCACTGGCATTAGCTATTAGGGCCAAGTTCCGAAAATAACTTTAATACATCTCGCCCTAGATATTTTATATTTGTTGAAAGATGGTTATGTGGGAGTTAGAGCACAGAGCTCAAGTAAAATGTAGCTATCTCTATTTGCTGTGTACATGCCGCCATATATACATGTATATGATATGTAAAGAAGACACATGCAATAAGATACATGGTTTAACTCAGGTATGACTTAGCAATTTTCAGTTATATTCCTATTTTTGTCTTGTCTTCAGCATGAATGAGTTTGGTGCTGAATGAAGACTAGAGACAACCCGTTAACACAGCACAGAGAAAATAAGAAACTTACATCCAACTATTTGGTGGATATAGATTCATTTAACTATTCGGCAACCTTAATTTGAATCTGTTTTCCAAATCACTTTCAATAGTTTAAAGAGGTCTTCCTTACAGCAGCCCACACAGTACTGTAATTAATTGGAAACAGGTGCACATTAGCTTCATAAATGCCTCTCATTCTGTAAGATTTCCATTTGACATGACTGTGTGCCCCGTGGTAATTTGTGTCAATGTGTATAGTGAATCATAGATGTTGTACACATTTAGAATGGAGCATCTCCGCTTAGTCACGCTGCCTTGTAAATGTGTGCTACTCTTTGTATGTACAACGCGTTGAATGAACTTTAATAATGCATCGGCTTCATTATGTCTAAAGATCTTTAAAGCAGTAAAATGAAATGCCTTGTCTCAGGGCTTTCTTGTGAATCAAAAGAGATTAGGAAAATAATTCTATAATCTGGAAGGACTAGAGGATTGATGCTGCAGATATCAGATACTTATAAATAGATTTGGTGTTTTTAGAGCTGTAGGATTTTCAGGGTCGGTGCAAGGTTTGTCGGCATCCTAGGCAAACATTCTGCCTACTCCCCGACCCACTTTCCAGCCCCTCAGGTGAAAAGGTGAAAGTGTGGAAGCTCCACAGCTGCCAATGTCAAATTGAAAAACACTCCCTTCCAAAACAGATATTTAAAAAAACACTATACACGACATTTACGGGAACCCCCAGACAGGCCGTAGTGTAAAGTGGGACACAGGAAATATATATATATATATATATACATATGGAGCTGAGGCTCTCAGGTAGCACTTACTCAGGAGGCAAACACAGGGACCTTCAGGCAGGCTGTAGTGTGGTGGGAACACAGGCAGTAGATATATAGATGTATATGGAGATGGGAAGAGAGGGAGGGAGGGAGGGAGGGGGAGTTGGGTATAAGTCTCAGCCAGCACTCACCCAGGAAGAAAGCAGACACTGGGACTCCCAGACAGGTTAGTCAGGGTGTTTCTCTTCTGCCACCTTTGGCTCTGCTTGTCCAGCACCACCACCTGGCCACCTGGACGTCTCTGAGCAGGTAGTGGTCACTCTCTTACAGTATCACAAAGTGCAGGGGAGCTTCTCCCCCATGCTCCCAGCGCGGCACCGCACAGCTCAGGTGGACTTTGATGGAGCCGTGTATGCTGGAGACTCTGAAGGGCAGGCAGAGAGATCAGTCCTTCCTTAGGATGTAGCACAGGCGGCGACTGTCAGCGCCTGTTAGGTGACAGCTGTTAGCGCTCAGCTTCTGTCTAAGGGGTTCCACAGACGCCACTCATATTTCATTGTTGTCCTCCTCAGCAACCATTGGGCCCCGCCAGGTGCTCCCAACAAGTAACCTCCATTGGTTGATGATCCCTGGAATAGAAGAGGGATGTCTCTGACTTTTATATAGAAGAGGGATGTCTCTGACTTTTCTCTGAGGCATACTCTGCAGGCCGCCCCCCTTAGGTCCCGGTGCCCATAGGCAGCTGCCGAAAGTTGCCTAATGGAAGCTCCTGCCCTGAGGATTTTTAGAAGATGTCAATTCAGGTACCATTGGGGAGATTCAGAGACGTACACAAACCAGAGGGTTTCCGTACATTCCAGATGTTTTTTGATCTGCACATGCGCAGGATCAGTACTGCAAGATATCTTGAGGTGTCCCCTCAGCCGCAGCGTAATGGACATGCTGTGGGGGTTTGGGGGCGGGGAGGGGGTGGCGACGGGAACCAATTCCTAAAACGGAAGACAGCGCATTGGTTTTGTAGGTTTGTCGAGACCAGTGTCTGTGTCTTCCATCACTACGGAGCTGTGACAGCCTTTTTGAGGAGACGTAGGGTTATTAGATGGCTGGTGCCATGACCGATGGTCGCGATGTTGATGCATCTGCGGACGTAGCATTCTGCAATGCTGGCAGTGGGCGTCTTTTGCCCTGAGACGCCTCCTGTGGCATTAATATGTTTTTGCATTGCTGCTGCATCCAAAGATGCAGCAGGATACAACATATTTTGAAAGCATAAATTTGAAAGTAGCCTCACATCATTAATCTGTTGTACTAGGGTACTCTACTTCATCTACTCTCCAACTCACAGCGACCTCCCACTTGCCTCCCTTTCATAAATTATCCACATTATGACACCCCCCCTGTCTCATGCAGCCCTAATCTCTCACAATTCCATGATCACTGCCTCCCACAGGAATCAGTATCCCTACAGTGGAAGACCGGCAGTGAAGATTCTGACAGGTAAGTATTTATTCTATTTACTAACCTAACCCACCCTCCCTAACCCTCCCTTAGGGGTGCTTAACTCTAACCTCCCCCCAAGTACCTAACCCTAACCCCCCTCTAAGTGCCTAAACCTAACTCCCCCTTCCCCGCAGCCTAACCCTAAGTCTCCCGGGGGGTGCCTAACCCTAACCTCCCCCCAGGGGTGCCTAACCCTAACTCCCCCTTCCCCTTGCCTAAACCTAACCTCCCGGTGGGGTGCCTAACCCTAAGTCCCCCACGGGAGCCCCTAACCTAACACTCCCCCCCACGCGGCTGTCAGTGCCCGGTGCGCGGGTTACCTTCGATCGGTAAGCCGGGTGTCGGGCTCCCAGCATAGGTCTAATGACAGGCGTCAGGATTTCAACGCCTATCATTAGACACTTGCCAGGATTAGACAGTCGGGATGCCGACAGTTGGCATTTAGACCGTCGGCATCCTGACTGCAACCCCTCCCACATGATCTGTAAACTCTTCTCCTGAAATACTCTGTGTTACTGTTAACAATCATTTGGTCCGATTGGCTACAAATTGTTCTATCCAAGCCCACTACAGAGCAAGGCATACAGAAACTAAAAGGACATGATAAAAGAAAGTTTGTTTTCAGTCAAATGTTCATTAAAAAATACAATACAGTCTTTCCAAGATAAATCGTTTCAATGAAAAACTCAAGTACTGAAATAATGTCACCATCAAAAATTAATACATAAAGAAATTTCAAAAACAACTGTAAGTTTGATTATTTTTTTAAATGAACAGACATAATTTATCTACTAGTAAAATGTAATCACTGATATCAGTAATGTTGCAAGTCTACTACCTGTGACGGTAATGTCTATTTGTAAATTGTCAATATTATCATTGATATCTATCAATATCATTATTATTGATATCTATCAAGAAGTTTAATTGCGGGTGAAAACTCTCAAAAGCTCAAACCTTCAAACAATAAAAAAGTGCTAAATCACCTAAGATGATAAGCGTAATAAAGTAAGAATACTATCCAATAATTTCACAAGCAACCTATCAACCAGATACGATAGCTGCAGTTAAAGAAAAAAAAAAAGATGTAACCTAATTATTTCTTTAAATTCTGTTCATAAAAAAATATTTACCATGCTGAGCATAATTATATATCATAAGATTATTGGAAGGTTTGGATGGGAAAATTGTTTAACTGCCAAGAAAAGACCAACTCTGTAAAGTAAAGTTACCAAGACAACCAGTTCTTTTATTATTTATTTATTTATTTTTTAAATGACTGTTTTGTTGGAATTAATGTACTGCTGGTCAGACTGCAATTAGTCTACCCCTACTACTGTTCCCATAGTACTTTCGAATCATGTACATTTTGTTTACTTAAAATCGTGACTAACTGTGGTAGTAAAAAAACAGAGGAAATTGTGTTTGCTTAAAAATTAATATTGTTCTTGGCAATGGATATATTTATTTACCATCGCGCCTCTCTACCCAAAAAAAATGTGACTAGAAATTCAATGACTGCATATAGTGAAGAAGCTAACAGGGCAGCACTTTCTAAGAGTTATGCTGCCTGAAGCCAATTGATACCCTGGATTATACTTGTAACAAGGTATTATCACATTTTTATTAAAGCTGGTGATCCAGATTCATGACCTTCGTGAAAGATACTGCATGCTCATTAGGAAAGTGCTATTAAAAGGGAGAGTTTTTTTCCCAGAGACTTTTTTTTTTTTTTTTTTACCAATCATTGACTAGTAGACGAAAACCAGAAGATTAGGAGAAATGTTGTTACTGGGATGGATAAAAGCACAGTTAGTGCTGTACTAATATCAACTGGATCAATACAATTTTTTTATTTTTCCATGGACACTTTCCAAAGGATTATGAAAAAAGGAATGAATTGACTATTATGCGGTAAATATTAGGATAATAAAATTCACCTTGGAGTTCTGTAACATATATTAATGCTCTAGGATTCTGTCCTTGTGTTTTTCTGTGGTTATGAAACCACATGATCACTTGTAAACTTTATATTATTATTTTATATTTATATATTATTTTATATTATATAATTCTGGTTGACAGCCAGTCTAGGACATGTGCAGCGGAGCAGGATGTTGGTGCCAGTATGGCTATTGCTCATGGTTCCAACTAGAGAGGTGCACTGACACCCATGTTTTGGATTCATCTTCGTGTTTTGGTTTTTTCAAAACAACTCTTAAGTATTTTGGTTTTGAATCTGGGTTTCTTAAAAAATAAAAACATGATAAAAAGTTTTGAAAAACAGCTAAAATCATTTAATTTTTGCAATCCAAAACCGGAAATCGGATTTAAAATCCGAATTTCCGAACCACATCAAGAACAGAACCGCGATTTATCCTGATCTCCTCAGAACAGCAACCTGGATCTGTTCGGTTTCATGAAACTCGGATGGATTTGGATTTCTGGAGAACCGAACCGCACATCTCTAGCTCCAACCTCCAACTGCCGCTATTAATGCCGCTCAATGATAGCTTCCTTCATTCATGGGTCACAGCAGCTGGAGACCAACAGTCCTGTCCGGTTCTCAGTCCGGATCCTTAGGGGCTTATCAAAGAAGCAGCAGTGGAGCGCGAGAAATGGGCGGGGGATAGAGGTGACGGGAGGAGAGAAAACAAGGAAAAAGAGGGAGCGATGGAGATAGGGGGAGAAAGACAAATTGTGGGAGGGGAAGGGGAGGGAGAGAGAGAACAGGTAGGAGGGAGAAAACAAAAAAAACAGAAACACTTGTCACAACAGTTAGGGACCGGGTAAATAACAAGTCCGCAATACTAGTATCCTTATATTTCCCAGTAGAGAATCGCTTATTCCATATTTTATGCTGCCCTGCTACATCCTTATTTGATCTTTGCTCACAAAACAATGAAAAATCCAAATAACAATAAAGTTGATAGTGATAGTAGCAACATATATTGAGCATTAAAGTATGATGCATTGAACCATTCAAACAATAGGCGCAATCTGTTGTTTGGTTCCATAAGAATGCTGCAAGTGAGATTACCAGGACAGCATAAATTACTTATTATGAAGACTAAAATACCATGCTTATTCAGCACTCTTTCTTTCAAATAGCTGCCATACCATAGATGTCTAGGGGATGTTTTCTGACCGTTCACTATAAGGGAGGCTATATTTCTAAAAGCAATTTAGTTTTATCATATTTATGCTGTTTGCTTGAGTGAATGGTTGACATAATTCAGTTATTAAGGATGTACTTTGATACCTAACTAAAGTAAAAAAAAAAAAATATATGTTTGTGGGAAAATTGTGAATAGCTGCTCTGCTTTGTTCTAAATGAAGGAAACATTTATGACGGGACAGCAAATCTTCTTTTTATGGCTGATAATGTTGATGTTGATTCCTGTGTCAGCTATAAAACATGGAACACGTTCATACGCTATCAAGGCTAAACATATATCAGAGAGTCTATGTAGTTTAATAGCGAGCAATGAAATGTTCAGCTGTATTAATAATATTTGAAGGGCATGGTGCTCAAATCTCTGTGTCCACTGAAGGTCTGTGGATAATGGACCAATCCTTAGCTACCTATATTTTTTTCAAATTGGGGACAAATTCCATGGATAGATATCTATTGGGTCATCAAGTGAACCATGCTTTGTGACACTTTCTTTTATTGTTTATATGATTTTTTTTTACACTCTCATGGTCATGTTAAGGCCAAAACATATATTAAGAAAATTGTTAATTCGGTGGTTGTATAATTTCTATTGGCAGATGCATACAAGTTGGTAGGTGCGTATTGGATGTGAGCAAGGAGGTTAGTCCACATGTTGAATCCCAATCCAGAGTAGGTTTAATTGAAGATAACAGGATGCATGTGGTAGAAGACAAACAGGGATTAATCTTTCTTGGGCTAAGTACTGTACAGCCGTACAGCACTATTAGGCTCCAATACACAGTGACAGTCCTTTTATAGAGCCATGTAAATAAGTCTTGCATCTGGAGTCTAATCTGTCTGACCTTTAAGTCTTGTGACTTACACAAGTGATGCTATTGAGGCAGATGAGTCATGCAGAATAACACACAGTTAAGAGACAACATGTCACTACAGTACATACCAAAAATTTCTGGGTTTTGGGTAACTGTCACTATTGTAAATTTACCTCCTCTCCTGGTGGTCTGTCCCTATGCTGTAGCAGGAGTAGTTAGTGGGATCACTGCACATGACAGAGACTGGACAGATCCCTGTCAATTATAATAATAATAATAATAATAATAATAATGAACTCTGACCATCCAACTCGATGTTAAACATGTCTATTTAAATTACATTTTAAACTAGTCAGTCCTAGTATACAGGGCCTGATTCAGAATGGATCGCTATTCTGCTTATATGCACGCAACGCAGTTGCTAATATCAGCGGTGATATGTAAATGTTTATATTCGCATTGCGATCACAGCCTAACATGAGGACGTCCACTTCCCCTTACTCACATCCATATACTTGACCAAAATAGTGAAACAATCGGTAACATCGAGTAACATTGGACCCATGCGCACAATTAAGGCCGGTCAGACCTCACTCAGGAATTCCTTACTTCTGTGCATGCTATAAGGCCTTCGTATGGTATGGCAGTGAATAATTTATGCACGCCCCTCCAATGCTGTCTCAACGCACTGGCACGCCTGCGTTCTCCCGACCATCCCCCGTCACCACCCACAAACGGCACTTCCTGTCAATCACTCTGTCATGGGTCTGCGTAGCCTCTGCGGTCGCAGTCTCAATAGCAATAGCTAGTTCGTGCACGCACACCGCGATGCATATGCATTCGCAAGGCGCAACCATCAGCCGATTGCGTATGTATAAGCAACTGAGATTCTTGCTGAATCAGGCCCTCAGTTATACCCCTTTAGTCCCGGGTCTGACCCGGGATTTGAAACACAGTTCCAACCCGGATCAGACCAGGGACAGAGCCCCTATTACACCGCGGCGCCATTCACACCGGACCCAGGTCAGCACTGACCAAGCTCTCCGGTGCAGGTGAGCAGCGCTTCTCCCCCTCCCTCCCCTTCTACGACCATCTTACCTTACTCCGTAGCGGTCAGGAGGCAGGGAGGGTGAGTGTGGTGCGCTGCTCCGTTCTGGTCGGCCCGCCAGTGGACGCTTGGAGATTATGTAATTCCCAAGCGCCACTGAAGCCGGCCATTCGGGCGGCATGCGGCGTGACACGGGTCATCGTGACCTGGATCGCGCTGTTTACCTTGCAGGGTGACACGGGAACGACCAGTGCTCAACACTGCAAGCTAGCCGGGTTGGATCCCCGTGTCACTGGACCCGGGTTGATCCGTTTACACTGACTATAATCCCAGGTTGATGCACATTCATGTGCATCAACCCGGGATTTTTCAGTCAGTGTAAAAGGGGTATTACTTGCCATTTTTTATTCTATTCCTAACTCTGAATCAGCCCCTATATTAGTACTATATTGTATATTTAATAAAATAATAAAATTTTTGCATAACGTAATAACATGCTTTGCCTTTTTAAGTAGTGGATGCTTATTTCACCAGATCTATAATCCCCTGCATTTTGGGATTAAAGATAATGGAATAATTTTCCATTTTACAGCCAGAAAATACAGTAGCACCATAGTTTACAAAGGTGCCAATGCAAAGTGGTGTTATCACTTTGACTGCAACCATTGGCTTGACTTTGCTAGACAATGAAATTGAAACTCTCAAAAGTATAAACATATAAATAGAGACAGCGAAATGCATCAAGCTTTGGAGAGAGATAATGTAGAGAAGTTGCCCAAGGAATCCAATCAGCTTCTAACTGTCATTTTTGTAGCACAGTCTATGAAATAACAGTTAGAAGCTGATTGGTTCTGGACAACTCCTGCACTTTATCTCTCTCCAAGATTGATACATCTCTCCTAGAGGAATCGGTATGACATACCGCCGGACGTGAGCCCGGTGGATGTAATACCGAAGCTGGAAGACAGAAGAGTGAAGTTCCCAACAAGGTAAGTAACTATACTATCCCTAACCCCCCCCTCACCCTAACCCTCCCTTAAGGGTGCCTAACCCTAACCTCCCCCCAGGGATGCCTAAACCAAACCCTCCCACCTGCACCCTAACCCTCCCGGGGGGCGCCTAACCCTAAGTTCCCCCGGGAGCCCCCCCCACGGCTGTCCACTCACGACGCCTCGGCTTACCTTTGTTCGGTATGTTGGGCGTCGGGATTTCGGCGGGTGGATGATGATAGGCGTCAGGATTTTGACGCCTATCATTAGTCCCATGCCGGGATTTGACAGTCGAGAAGCCGGCGGTCGGCATTTCGACTGCCAGCTTCCTGACCGGATACCTCTCCTAGATTCTGCTAACGAGGGATAATTCAATCTGTTTATATTGAAAGGTATCAATCTCGTTAATATATTTTCGCCTAGTACACTCAATCTGCTTATTATGCTAAACTACATGCAGTAGAATGTTAATATCTAATTAAAATGATCTGCCGCCTTTAATTTACTCATGTGAATGCAAAACGAAGTTAATATAAACACTCAGCGCGTAAAGACATATCCATTTTGTATCTGGCAATGTTCCATATTAGGCTGCCAAAAATGGCATGAGAAAAATACAGAAGGGCAACGATTTGAATAAAAACAGAAAAATCCTTCAGTTTAGTAAACACGTAAAGGGAATAACTAAAGTTACTTTGTCTTTAATTCTTTTGACTTATGTAAGAAGACAGAAATGACTTTTTGTGTGGAAATATATTTTTCTCATTTATTGCAGCAGACTTGTTTTCCATCAAAAATGTATCTCATGTGTTGATACAATCCAGATGTTCAGAGTAAAAATGTAACAAGACGGAAAATAGGCCACAATGAGAGATATGCTGTATATGAACTAGAGAGGAAACAATTTTTTTTGCTCAATATCAATCACCTGCAATTTTATTCTGCTAATTTTTGTGCTATCTCTAATATATGTTAAAACACATCCTCACCCACATAAAATTTGCAGTATGGTGGGGTAATGTGTGCACAATGGTTGTACAGGTCATCTCAATAAAATGTGTGTTTTAAAATATAGGGGTCTATTTACTAAGCTTTATTAGGAGATAAAGTGAACAGAGGTAAGGTACCAGCCAATCAGCTCCTAACTGCCATCTCACAGGCTGTGTTTGAAAAATGACAGTTAGGAGCTGATTGGCTGGTACCTTATCACCATTTACTTTATCTCCTAACACAGCTTAGTAAATAGACTCCATAAACTCTAAAGTCCAAGAACAAGTCCTGGCTGGGGTAGATTACCAGCAGCTACTGATTAGTACCCTAAACCTACTCCTACCCCTAAACCTCACCCTTCCTACCCGTAGCCTAACCTTGACCCCCTGCCCAGCAGCCTAAACCTAACCCTTCCCCCCACAGCCTAACCTTCCCCTCCTAGTGTCCCTATAGTGTAGCGGTGGGCAATATGTGGCCCCCCAGCTGTTGTAGTACTACACATCCCAGCATGCCCTGCCACAGTTTTGCTATTTGGTCATGTTAAAACCGTTGCAAGGCGTGCTGGGATGTGTAGTTCAACAACAGCTGGAGGGATTCTGACTGGCGTCAGGAATCAGGTGCCGAAATTCTGAGCGCCAGCATCCTGACCACCGGGATGCCAACTACATCCTGCCAAAAAGCTATCTGGCCAATGAGAAGGAGAGGAGGCAAAATACATTTATTATGTGGGCAAACATATGTATGAAAAAAAAACTTAATAATTATCTTATGGAGCAATATTATTTCATAAATATTTTAGGGGGGAAAATGAGTTTGTAATTCTATGTGACTAGTCACACATTGCGCAAAGTTCATTTGGAAGCTCATGCTTAATTAAATGTCCTCCTTAATGTCAGTGGTGTCACACATTGGGGTCTTAGGCCCTCATTCAGAGCCGCACGTTAACAACAGTACGCTCGTTGCGTTCCGATGTTGACTAACCGCGCATGCGTCGGTGTTACACTGCGCATGTGCGTACGGCAGATTGCGAGCTTTTTTTCTCTCGTTCCTAAAATAGCGTACAGGAAGTGACATGTCAAATGTGATTGACAGAACAGGGCGTTTTTGGGTGTTGACGGGGGTGGAGATGAAAAAACGCAGGCGTGGCGAGGCGTTTTTGGGGCGTACATACATTAGCAGATGCGAACGTCAAATGTGTTCGGACCGTCTCATACGTCACTGAAACATCCGCTTTCCCTTCAAAATGCTCGCACAGCTTAGGGTCAGGATTACTCGACCACATTGGCGATGGCCTTCTCCTCCGTCCCGGGACTCCACGATGGTGCAGCGATTAATCGCGGCTGGTCAGTAAAGTAATTAGTGTTGGATTGAAATCCGGCTTGGTATGTGTTTGGAAAGCAGTTTATTGGGATAGCACAAAAGCGTACGCAGGTGGAAATCAGAGCTGCTAATGTCATGATTACACAATCAATTAGCGTACATTTTTGGGGTTTTATTTTGGCCACAATTTGGTGGTTATGGCCTATTGTAACAATAATGTCATCATCTTTTAATTAGCTCCCCTTTTTTTTGGTTTACTGTGGAATTTGCATCGCTATGTGATTTTTTAAACGTTCCTTAAAGAGGCCTTTTTTTTTTTTAAAGAGGGTCAGTTTTTGCGTTTAAGGCCAGGATTAAATGTAACCCATTTGTACAATAATGTCACAATACAATGTCAGTGTTTTGTTTTTAATTTATTGTTTACACACAAACAAATTGGCCTAATATTGTATTGCCTTTTTTTGTGGCCAAGATATTTGATCCAAAAAAAAATATAACATAACTACTAACATAAGCGTAAATACAAAATTTAAAAACATTTCACAAGAAAGGAGAGGGAAGTTTTGACCAGAAAGGAATATGAGCCAAGCACAGAAGGAGTGTGGGAAAAGTCGCCATTGCTGTCACCGTTTTCTCGCCCGTTTGGCTGGGTGAGGGTGGGCGCCAGACCGGGTCCGGGATGCCATCGGGCTGGCCTGTCCAGAGGCAGATGTTGTGGCCTCTGGACTAGGCACAGGGCTAGGCACATTTGGAGGATTGGCTGATGTTGTGCCAGAGGTGGAGGATCCGGATGTTCCGGCAGGAAGGGAGGTCGGCTCCACCATGTGCTGGCGAACGAGCTGCTCCAGGGCATCGGCGATGCGGATGTTGGCCCTGGTATTTTCCGCCAGGGCCTGACCAATGGTCACGTTGGCCGCAGCATTTTGCTCCAGGGCCTCAGCCACCCGTATCAGACTGGCGTCCATCCTCTGCAGAATCTCCGTATGGCAATCCGATTTAAAATTGAGTTCTGTGAGGAGGCCCACTGCCTGCGAGGGGGCACGCCCTGGACTGGCTTCTGCAGGGTCCTCAGCCGGATGTACTGGTTCCTCCCCTGCAGAGCCAGCAGAAATTCTGCGCCCAAGGCTCCCCTCTGGAGCAGACTCATCCGCCTCTGTCTCTGTTAGGAAATTGGAGAAAAGACTCACATTAGAATCTACATATTGGCACAATAGCATTTCTGAGTTGGTGACATCACAAGACTTACCTTGGCCAACATGAGGAGCCGCAAAGTCTGGCATGTCCGTATCCATGTTGGACACGCCAAACACCTCCACAGCCTGCACACACCCCTGTGCCATCTCTTCTAAGTCTGTCAACTCCAATGACACGGGTGGGACCCCCACCTGTCCCCCTTGCATGCCTAGCCCTGTCGGCAAGTTTTTGTTTGAGACGATATTTGAAGTCTGCCCATCTGTGGAATGAATTTGGAACCATTATCCTTTTTTTTACAATGGGGTTTGTTTATAGGATGGGAAAGTGTTTACTTACCGCCGTTTGACATCCCGGGCTAGACGGACATAATCACCCACCCTATTGACAGCAACGGCGACCTCCTCCCACATTCTCCACTTCTGGCTTTGGCTCATATTCCTGGCTGCCTGGGGCAGGATGTCAACGCACTTCTGGATCAAAACCTCCATCTCCTTGCTTGTGAAATGTGGCTGCCTTTTTTTTTTGCCAGCTTTGGCGGGTTGACTGGGGCCAGCAGTCTCTTCCATGTCATCCTCCTCACCTATTTGGGTAAATATGCAGATTTAGCCACTTCACAACTTGCACAATATTATGTTTTAAAAGAATCATTGACACAAAATGCATGAAGGCCTTACCGCCGCAATTTTGACCATTGTTTCCCTGGTTTGAAGCCATGTCTCTGCTTCCAGCATGAAATCATCCAGAAATTCTATGTGATTTCGTGACGTATTTATACATGCGTCCTTAGTTTGCGGCCGCATCATTGATTGTGCGTCCCTATGATTCATCCTTAATTTGTGCGGGAAAATAAACACTATTTATGGCTTGGTGTGTGTGGAGTCGAGGTGGGGTTGTTGGAGTGTTGTCGGTTAAGTGGTTTGGATTTGGTTGTTTGCGTTTGGAGGATTTGGCAGAGTTGGTTTTTTGTTTGTTTTTGCTACATTTCTTTGGTTTTTCCGTTCGCATTTTTTTCATTTTTTCCACATCCTTTCCTGATTTGGTAAGTTTTGTGCATTCAAATTTGTGGCCAATTGGTGTATTCTTCTGTTTTGTGGTTCGTTAATTTGTTTAACACTCATTTCATCTTTTTTAGTTTTTTTTGGTTTTCGGACCCAAAGAAGTTTTTTGTGGAAATCTTATATATTCGAGTTGGGTAAGTCCATTTTTTGTCTTGCATTTGCGAATTAATTACCGCATTTTTGACTGTTGGTGTAGTGACTTGCATTTGCGAATTAATTACCGCATTTTTGACTGTTGGTGTAGTGACTTGCATTTGCGAATTAATTACCGCATTTTTGACTGTTGGTGTAGCGACTTGCATTTGCGATTTAATTACCGCATTTTTGACTGTTGGTGTAGCGACTTGCATTTGCGATTTAATTACCGCATTTTTGACTGTTGGTGTAGCGACTTGCATTTGCGAATTAATTACAGCATTTTTGACTGTTGGTGTAGTGACTTGCATTTGCGAATTAATTACCGCATTTTTGACTGTTGGTGTAGTGACTTGCATTTGCGAATTAATTACCGCATTTTTGACTGTTGGTGTAGCGACTTGCATTTGCGATTTAATTACCGCATTTTTGACGGCTTATTCATCATATAATCCAGTTTTGCTTTTCCCTTTTCCATTTTTTGGGTCCATTTGAACCCTATTTGACGTACGGTGTGCAATGTCGTTTTCATCGATGGCCAAATGTGTTTTTCCGCTATTTTCTGTGTTGGCTTGCAACAATTTTTAAACAAAAAAAACACCCTCTAAATTTTTGAAGTCTCATTGTTGGCTTTTTTACAGTTTATACGTATCATGACAATACCCCGGCATGTAAGCAGCTATGGATGGTATCAGAAAGCTAAGTTGTTTTTTCTTACTTTTGGGGTGGGTCAAAAGCCTTACATTGTAAACTTTGAATTTCAGGTAGATCTGGGGCGAATTGTTCTGGCCCTGCTCCCGGAAGACGACCAACCTCAAACTCGTCCCAGGCGTAGGCATCGTAGGCATGCAAGGCCCCAGATATTTCGAACACGTGTCACCCTTTTTGGAATGCCCGATGATGAGGTTTTAAGACGCTACCGTCTACCTCCCAAAATCATCATAGACACTCTCTCATTAATAGAAAGTGATCTTGAGCGGCAAATTGACAGTCCAACAGCAATACCACCACTGACGCAATTTATGGCGGTGTTACATTTCTGTGCCTCAGGATCATTTCAAACAACGGTGGGAATAGTGGCGGGCATCTCCCAATCCTCCTTTTCCAGGATCCTGAGGGCAGTGATGGAGGCACTTTTCAAGCACCTCCATCATTTTATTAAAATGCCTTTGGATATGGGTGCCCTTAGTGTGGCCAAGGCCAATTTTTACCAAATAGCTGGCTTCCCACACATCATAGGGGTTGTGGATGGTACTCACATACCACTTCAGCCTCCAGCACGGCTGGAGGCAATATTTAGAAACAGGAAACACTATCACTCCCTGAATGTAATGGTGGTATGTGATGCCTCCCTCCAGATCCTGTCCCTGAATGCTAAATTACCCGGAAGTGCTCATGACTCCTTCGTCATCCGGCAATCAGGGATATGGCAGAAATTAACCAACCTACAAGCTGGTGATGCGTGGCTTCTGGGTAAGTGGAGACCTTTAGTACATAACAACGTTAAGCTTGATACACAGTGTTCCTGATGTGGTCTATTTTTGTTCACAGGAGACAGTGGATACCCTTGCATGTCCTGGCTGCTCACTCCTTATTTGGCTCCCACACCAGGGCCACAAAGTGCGTATAATTCTGCACTTACAGCCACCAGGCAAGTGGTGGGGCGCTGTATCGGCCTTTTAAAAGGCCGATTCAGATGCCTCCACCGCTCTGGTGGCGAGCTCATGTATGTGCCGGATATGGTGTCGAAAATTGTGGTCCTGTGTGGGATATTTCACAACATTGCCATAAGGAGTGGTGTCCCAATGCAGCCAGAGGATGCCTTACCTGAGGATGGCCCCCCCGAGGTTGGTCGAAGGTCAGTATGTGGGGGGGCCATACGCGATGATGTGGTGGCCAGATTTTTTAGGTAAGTTTGAACAAAACTCCAGTGTTTATACCTAATGTGTTTGTGTTTTTTGGCGAACATCTAATTTATTTTTATTTTTCTCACCATCTTCTGTTTGTTCACATAATCTTTGGCACTCCAACGCTCACTACTTCCTGCTACCCTTACCAAACCTGGATCTGGTCCTTTAGGGCATATATTCTGGAACCCATATCGCAACGCCATGTTTGTGGAATCATGTTGGCATGGTCCTTCGTCAACCAGTTCTTGATTTTGTGTTTTTATTTAATTATTTCTTGGTATGTGTTGTATTTGAATTTATCACTGGACGGACGTTGACGGCGGAGTCTTGGCTGTCCCCCTAAAATATGTCAAAGAAATTGCGTTTAGTTTATGGACAAATCCGGGCAACCAAACAAAAAAAAATAAAAAAATAAAAAATAAAACCAAAAAAAATAGCAGTAGAATTAAAAAATCAGAAATAGAGGGGAAACATGCAGACGCAGATATGAGTACCAATAATAAATAGAACAGACAGGAAAACATGCAGACGCAGATATGAGTACAAATAATAAATAGAACAGACAGGAAAACATGCAGACGCAGATATGAGTACAAATAATAAATAGAACAGACAGGAAAACATGCAGACGCAGATATGAGTACAAATAATAAATAGAACAGACAGGAAAACATGCACACGCAGTTTGCCCCACAAACACAAACATTAAAACCACAATACATAACACTTACTTGCCAGGATCTGCATGCGAAAGCATGCCAGCAAGCGGGGCGTTCGCCGTTGCAGGTCGGACCACCTGCGCTCCAGCTGCCCGATGTTGCGGCGTGAGCCGAAGGACCGCAGGCGGGACCGTACCTCCGCATACGCGGAGCGCTTCTGCCGGTTGGTCATGGGTTGAGGCTGGCTGGTGATCCGGCGATCCATGACCTCCGTAAGCACCAGCAGCTCACGCCTGGTGAATGCGGAGGCTCTCATGATGGCAATGGTGTTTTTCTTAAAAATCATTTTTGATAAAGTGTGTAAAAATTTTCTGATTGGCTAATGTATTTTGGAAATTAACAGGAGCAATTTTATTGGTTAGTGTATGAGTCATGTGTTCGACAGGGCCAGAAATCTCTGGAGAGTTAGGATAGGCTTGATGCAGTGACATGCGTAAGCAAATTTAAATAAAGAAATGAACCCAGGGAAATATGCGGGGATCCACAGCAATAGTACAATTGTTTAATTGTGGTTCACATGTTTTTTGAACAATAAAAGCGAATGTTTCATCCGTACGTATTCTGCGGGTAAACACAAACACGGACAAGAGTAAAGTTTCTTGCATTGTGTTGAAAAAAAACAAACAATTAAGCTAATTGATACATTGATTGGCATGATACGATTGATGGAGGTAGGCAGAATAAAGGAGCAGGTAATCGACATCTGACAAGGCCACTTCCTGTTTATACGTGTGCGTGCGTTCCTTTCAAGCCATTTCGGGGATGTACGCTCGCTATTTCGTACGCTCGTTAGTTAGAGGAGGGGTCGTCAGAGTTTAGGGAGGAATTTTAGATGCGAACGAAAATACGAGCGAGCCATTGAATTTAAATATTTTTGTACGTACGCCTAACGTACGTGCGCCCGCTTGCGAGTGGGTCTGAATGAGGGCCTTAGTCCTAATTACAGGGTGTAACGGTGTCACATCTCTGCCATCCGTGCCCTTCCTGGTCTCTTCTGGTATACCTGAGACCTGTGCTGACACTGCTGCATGTGTACCTGTTGTTTACCCTCTTATCTGTTCCAGTGGCAGCTGAGCATGGGCACGACCATCTTGGATTTTTCACTTCATGAATACATCTACCAACCATATTCCAGCAGTCATGCTCACCTGACCTGCTTGGCTAATAGGCTCAGGGAGTGCACTACTTAAACCATCTCCTGTGCCCAGGTCATTGTCAGAACAACACTCACACAACACTCAGGCTAGTCCACCTCTCTGTCTTCTGCTGGCTGTCACTGGAGCAGAGCGGATGCCTCCAGTGCTGGCAGTCAGCAGACGTGTCTCCATCTACTGATTACCACCGTCCCTCAGGTCAGCGCCGCAGCATAAGTCCTCTCCTGCTCACTGTTACCTCAGGGCTCCCTGTAACTGACATAAGTGTCCCCCTCTGCTACCTGCAGCTGGTTCCCGCAGGTTCATGTGACCTGCTGCTGACTACCATATACTACCTGCACCAGTACATTTATGTATATGGGTAAGTGTCCCCAGACTCTGGTGGGGCATCAAGTTAACAGTCAGCTAAAATATGGTTCCATAATAACCATTCTGTGCCACATACACAGTGCACACTGTATTTACCTGTTATATATACAGTATTTACATATATACATAGGACTCAACATGAGTGAGTACACCTAGGTCTGGGGTACCACATAAGACAGACACTTGCTAATCATATTTTCCTACCCTCCCGATTTGGTCGG
This sequence comes from Taudactylus pleione, assembly GCA_031769625.1. NCBI lineage: Eukaryota > Metazoa > Chordata > Amphibia > Anura > Myobatrachidae > Taudactylus > Taudactylus pleione. The sequence goes on along the minus strand of JAUIMM010000187.1, from coordinate 2,715,594 downwards.
GAGCCTCCTGAAAATTGGGTGCAGCTCCTGACCTCCCGGGAAGGCAGGCAAGCCTCCCGGCTGCCGCCGACCCCTCCTATCCCCGCCGCAATTACATGTAAAAGTCCCGCAGCAGTTGGGGCCGTTGACGCAATTCATGTGGAATCGCGTCTATTTGGCCCCGCCCCCTGCTTCACAATGCCTGTAATATCGGCAGTGTGTAGCGGGGGTGGGGCCAAAATGATGCAATCGTGTGGCTCCACCCCCACCCGCAAACACTCGTCGTCTGGCCGCCTCCGCCCCTGTGTGCTGACACGTCCCCCCCAGTCATGCCGATCTGGCTGCTCCCTCCCAGAAGGGGCAGCCAGATAGTCGGCAAGTATGTTGTTAATGCCAGGGCTGGAATTAGGACTGCGGGGGACTCTAAGCTGAAGGGGTCCTCCTGACCAGGGGCGATGAGAAATGATAACATTGCAGCACTGAAATGCAAGGATGCAGCTTCCCCCCGGATAATAGGCTCATCTTGCACAGGAGCATTTCTGTTTGGCGCTGGAACCCCGAAACTGGCTGTGGCACCGCAAGTCCCAGGCACTCTTTTCTCTGCAACTTGTGCCTTTGATGGCTCAAATGTAGCTTTGTTCAACAGGAGGTTTGCCACCTAGCAACAGCTGGTGGGTTAGGTGTAAGCATCCCAACTTTTCCTGAGAAGGAAAGTAAAAGAAGCTTTCACTTACCGTCTCACCAACTGGGGGATCAGGGGCAGCAGAGGAGACAGCGGGTCACCCGCAACCAGCCCTGCATCATGGACTGAGAAGGAAGGCAGAGAAGGAAGGAGTCTCTAGCAGCTCCCTAGACTCCCTTAATGATTGGCCAGAGGTTTGACTTTATATCTAACTCTCGCAGGACTTGCTGGCTAGCTAGATTAGGTCTCAATAATCTAGCCCCCAGGCCATTAGATGTTCTTAATTTCTCTGACTGACCTCTTTGGGCCTGACTTTATCGATGAGGTTAAAGTCCGTTACAAGGCCAGCAAATCCTTTGCAGACCTCAGGGGCCACCATCCTACCAAACGTTCCTTTCACCAGGAGGATTGTTCTGTTGTAACCAACGGTTTGACCCGAGAGCAACAAGGTGCCCCCACAGCATCCAGAGGAGGAATCTATTGGACACGAGTCGCAAGACATATCCAAAACAGGCTGGATCAGCCACCTCTTTCCTGTAAAGAAACAAGACGGTTTGCACAGACCAGTTTTAAATGTCAAATCCCACATAAAACCTTGTTCTTTCCATATGGAGGGTCTGGCCGACGAGGCTTTCCTGCAGGCAAAGAACGATTTCTGTATCAAAATAGACCTCATGTGTACCTGGAATTTACCCTCTTGTCAGTTGCCGTGGCGGCTGAGCATTTGCATGGCCATCTTGGATTTTTTTTCCCACATGACTATATCTGTCAACCTGATTCCAACAGCCACGCTCACATGACCTGCTCGGCTAATAGACGCAGGGATCGCACCCTTTAAACCATCTCCTGTGTCCAGCTCATCGTCAGAACAACACTCTTCTACCTGAAAACAATCTGCTAGATTATGGCTGCAGTGGCTTCCAGCTTTGTTCTAGTTTGTGCATCTGACTCAGCCTCCAGTGTTCTGCATTTACTAAGTGTATCTGCATCTGACTCAGTGGTGCCTAACCCTAACCATCCCTTCTAGTGCCTTACCCTAACCCTCCGGTAAGTGCTTAGCTTTAACCGTCGGGGTAAGTGCCTAACCCTAACCATCAGGGTTAGTGCCTAACCCTAAACCTAACTCTAAAAAAAAAAAAAATGGTGTCGACCATTTTTGTGTCAACCTTTTGACCCTGTCGACCATTTGTGCCGGTCGACCTTCTTACATGTCGACCTTTAGTGTGTTGACCTTTTGTCCATGTCGGCCTTTTGTCTCTGTCAACCTATTGACTGTCTAACATCTGGTGTCTATCTAGACATTGTCAATCTTTTTACTGTAGATCTTAAGACTGGATCCCCTGCGGTTGCCATCTTGTACTGCATGCACCCACTTCCTTAATTGCTTTAAGACTTGCTGTGAGCTGTAATTCAGGATAGCTGCAGCTGATGTCTTAAATAACTGCAACTTCAATTGGGACATTGCAAAGTGATACCTCACAACTGCAGGGTATCATACTAGTGGTGGGGCCCCTAGGCTGTAGCCTATTCTGCCTGCTTCTATGTCTGGACCTGGTTAATGCTAGGTTACTTGCTGGAAGTACAATATGATGGTTTGTAAATCAATGTACTATACAAGTCAAATGTTAACTGCAGGTCAAGCTTAGCTCTGCATTTGTGGACAAGCTACATATGCTTATGTCCACACCTTGGGTAACAGAATAATATGGGCAGCAGGATGCCATGGAAATCTTCAGATTAGGGGTGAGCAAAAACAGTAGAAATAAATCTGGATTGCTGTTTACCAATATATTTAAGTGTGTGCTAATTGAGAATCCATATTGGTTTTTATGGGTTGTAGTTAATAGATCGGCGGACGAGATGCCACCATTCTATAGCCCGATGGCTAAAGCCCGACAGGAGACTTTGAAATATCGACACCTATCTGAATCCCAATGCCAGAATGCAGAAGGACGCTGGACCGAACGTGGTAATTCCAGGGTGTCTTAGCACTTAGCCGTGGGGGGGGGGGGGTTAAGTTTAAGGACTCCTGGGAGAACTTAGGGTTAGGGGCTAGGGGGAGGGGGGTGAGGGTTAGGCGTCACTAGTGGGATGTTAGGGTTAGGCACCCCCCCGGGAGGGTTAGGTTTATGGTGCTGGAAGGGAGGGTTAGGTTTAGGCACCCCTGGGGGGGACTTAGGGTTAGGCACCACCCCTGGAGTTTTAGGGTTAGACACCACTAAAGAAAGTTAGGGTTAGGGGGGGAGAGGGGGGGGTTAGGGTACTAGTTGGGGTCTTGTCCTGTCGGGCTGCTCTATTTCATACCCATCCGTTTTGATATATGTTTTGGTATTTGGGAGATTGTATTGTCCAGTTTTCACTTTCAGTTATTTCAGTAATGCACGGGCCAATTATATAGCAGAGACCACAATCTGGCCTTTTTGTTTTCTAACTGTGGCAACTTAGAGAGTGTAGGTTTACTTTATATATTGTCCTACTTATTCTGACTGACCATCTGTCTCTCACGATGACAGATGGCCAAGCCATAACCTCAGCTACATGTTCTTTGTGTTCTCTTTATATCCCATGATAAATGTGTATGCATCACTTAAGCATTCCGTGTAGAAATCCATCTGAAGATTTCCCCTCACAGCGTATGCAGAATGCAGTAAGAGATGACCAAGTAAACATTTTTCAAGACATCAGTTATTATATTACCTTAGACCTATTTTGGGAAAATAGACAGTTATGGAATTTATGTCCTTCTATCCGTGGGGCTGACTCAGAGATGTATGCTGCTAACCCGGTGGTTTGCGAACATCTCCGATCATGGTTTCTGATCTGTGCAGCATCTGTACTGCACATGTGCGGAGCTTATACTGGGAGATCAATCTCGGTGTCCCCTAAGCCGCAGCATGATTGACGAGCTACGGCTTTTTGGGGGGGAGGGAGGAGGCGGCGGCGATAGCATCGCCTCCGTTTTGTGGGAGTGCCAAGGTCAGTGACTGTGTCTTCTGATGCAGATTTACTGGCCTCTGCTATGGAGATGAGTCACCCATTCTGAGCAGCCTTAGACTTACTTAGATGACCAATGCCATGACCTATGGTTGTGATGATGATCCAACACTGCGTCTTTGGTCAAAGCACTGGGACCTGCAATGCCAGTAATGGGTGTCTTTTGTCCCCAGATGCCTCTTGCATTAGCATGTTTTTGCATTGCTGAAAGCCAGACCCTGTGTTGGATTTGTTTACTAGTAATTGTTAAATCCTAGGAGTGAAACCTGTGCGTTCTGCATTAGCAGTGGAGGTGTGGAATTCCAGGTTTTCACATTTACATAGACCCAGCTGGAATAATCACTGGAGCACAGGAAGGGTTTAAAACTGTCACACACATGATGCTCTTTGCACCTGATGCCAGACAAGCTGGCCAGGCGATGGGCCGGGGATGGTGGTTAGCATTAGGGTGCCAGGACCTGGAAGGTCCACAGATATTGTAACTACTGACTGTTAAGCACAAGGAGTGCTGGGGCATTTACTTTTATGTTTATTTGATTATTTTCTGTTATGTGCCTGTGTGTATCCAGGCCTATGCTCATGAATGCTAAAGTGCAGCGTTTGCTGCCATTAAAAGCCACTGCTTGTCTGGAGTCCTCATTTCTACACCCCGTGTTACATTATCTGCAGTTCCAATAAGAATGGCACTCAGAGATGTCCAAATAGGAATAAAAGACTTGGTATATTGTGGCAACATTTCGGGGTGCAATCCCATTTCTCAAGCCCTCACCAACATAGTATTACAAATATATAACCAACTTACTCACCTAAACACTGACCCAACACCACATCCACACCGCAATCCTCGCCGGTCCGCTCACCCGAAGTTCCTTGCTGACGCACTCATACATCCCACCGTCACCCACCAACTGCTGGCTTGCATTCCAGCACAACCACATACTGTGCTTTCAGCCACAATAGACCCGGCGGTCTTAGTCCCTGGAACAGTCAGGCTGGAAACATAATGGGAGTGACCTGGGGGAAGGCACACATGGTTATATCATATGAAAAACTGACTGTATGATTGAGGTGAATTACAAAGATACGTATAGAAAAACATAAATAAAAATACAATATTGAAACAATCAGTAGAGCATAATCATAAGCGTATGCAAACAATGGAAAAAGCTACTACTATGCACACATTATAAATACTAGGCAAAAAAACTGCATCATATTTACTTCCAAGATATCCTATAGAAGTATAGTCAAAAAGTTAACTGAAAGTGCAGGCATTCAGAATAATGTGTTCCAATTAACTTTATCATTCAGTCCTTTAGGATGGACTGTGTCGAGTTTAAATATCCATCTGGCCTCTTTGATCAGAAGAATCTTGGCTCTATCCCCTCCTCTGAGAGACTCTTGCACATGGTCAATAATGACATATTGTAATTTTATGTCCCTTTGAAAAATGAGGGGGGCGCCAATGCTCTTTCTGGCACAGGGCACCAAAAAGTCTAGTTATGGCTCTTCTGGCCAGCATTATTGACATGGTGGGCAACAGGTTGTTCGCTAATTCTCTACCACTTAGTGCTAGCTTTATAGCCGATTGATGCAAGGCCATGCGTTCGCAAAACTTTCTGGTTGTTCGGCCCACATAATACAGCCCTCACGGCCAAATAATGATATATACTACATGTGTGGTGGTGCATGTCAACACATGTCTGATATCATAATTGTAATCCTTGTGTGGATGCTTGAAGGATTTGCAATGAATTAAATATTTACATGCAACGCAATTAAAACATTTGCAGCAACCAGGAGGCTTGATGTAGGTATTGGGTGGTAGAGGCAAGTTTATGCCCATAATCTCTGAATGTACCTAGAAATCCCGTAGATTGCAGCCATATACAGTCAGGTGCATAAATATTGGGACATTGACAGAATTTTCATATTTTGGCCTCTATTCACCACCACAATGGCTTTGAAATGGATATAAGTACTCAATTCTTTTGGAGCCAATCTGACATTGGAGGATTGCTCAAGAATTCCTGCAACTCTTCATATACATAATTATGTGAGACATTCTGTTATTTTTTTCCTTTTGTTTTATAAGAAACTATTTTCTAAGAAAATCTTTGTATGTAACGGTATGAATTGTTTGTGTATTTTCTTTAAGAATTATATTTTCTCATAGATTGTAAGCTTGCAAGCAGGGGCCTCTTAATTCTTTGTCAGTTATTACCCAGTCTTGTTTTATTTCTGCTTTATTCCCAAAATGCTGGCGCTATATATATATAAATAGCTGTTAATAATAATAATAATAATTATTATTATTATTATAATATTAAACTTCTTTTAATAGTTTGGTCCCTATGATTCTTATCAAATGAATTTGCTTGTAAATTTGGCTAATCAACACTATGGGCCAAATATAATAGGTCATGAGAGGTTAGAAAATGTGAGAGTTTTCTTACAATTTTTAAACTCAATGTAATAGAGTCCAAAAACAAAGCAACAGAGCAAACGTGCATGTTTTTCAGACTAAAAAAACTCTCACAATTTAAACTCTCATCCAGATGTTTTCCCATTTTGAAGATAAAACTCAACCAATGTGAGAGATTACTGCTAAACTCTCACATTTTCTAAACTTTCACCCTATTACATTTGGCCCTACTGTATATATCTGTACTACATGTTTTTATCTGGGTAATGATAATTGGGATTGACGTAAGTCTAATTGTAGTTCTGTAGGAAGAACTGAAGGCATCCTATTTGAGCAAGTACAGTAGCTACTGAAACAACCTTAGTGGTGGTCGTACCTGGAAATCAAGATAACAGGGAGTGTAACCATTTGTAAACAGACTAAGTGGTTGTTGTTTTGATTAATGTTGCATTACACCCAAATCACTCATGCTCAAGTAAGTGCTATGTCCTTATTACATATGTCACTTTTGTGTGCTTGAATATTTTTATAACATGTGTACTGCGGCCTCCCTAAGTGTGCTCTTTTCAACTCTTTAAATTCTATTTAAATATTGAGTATTTTATGTACAGTAGGTATATTGTAGATACTATAGCAGTGGTGTCAAACTCGGGCCCTTCAACTTTTATGGGACTACATATCCCAGCATGCCCTGCCACAGTTTTAGCATGCCCTAATAGCAAAACTGTGGAACTGTATGCTGGGATGTGTAGTTCCACTCTAGCTGGGGGGCCCTAGTTTGACGCCACTGTACTATAGTGTCACCTGCTAGCTTCTAACTGGGAACAAGCAATCCGCCCAATCCTCTCATAAGCAGATGCTGGTTTGTAATGTCAGAAATTTTGCTATTTACAGTACAATAACAGTACTTTGCTGATGCGTATGAGTAAACATTTTCTGCAAAATGCTAAGTAATACACTGGTGCTATATAAATAAAGGTTAAATTATAATAAATAAAGAGCATTGCTGATATAGAATTGTGCTTAAAAGTGTCAAGCTTTTCCAGATGGCATGAAATAATTTGTCTGGAATAACAAAATCAACAGCCACATATTCAGAAGTATTTCAAGGTCACCCTTGTCAGAAAATTAAATATATAAAGTTTTTTTAAACTGATATTCCTCATTTTATTTTACTATAAAAAGAGGTTCCATTGCCTTGAAAAAGGTACCAACTTCTGACCTAAACTCACCTGCGCATTGCTTAGGGCAGGTTAGTGACTCCCTGATCTCTTAAGTATTTGAGTAGTCTGGCGATACATGCTCCAGACAGGAGTATTAAAATATACTAGCGAGGACTTCTTGTTTCTGGAAAGAGGCGCTGGTACTGAGTAACTTTGAGCGCTATCAGGAAAAAAAACACTGTTACGCCCACTCTTTAGACTACGAAATATGTCAACCAATGTTTGTTTTCCAGTTATTTCCATTGTCTAGTTTAATGTTTAAGTTTAAACACCATATAAAATAAAACTGGAGATTGATAATTGTTCTCCTTAAATACATCACTAGCATATACATTAGTTTATCGCCTATTTTAGCCAGTATAGTTTATTTATATGCCTTTGTGGATTTTACTTTATGATATCATAGATACAGAAATTAGAAAGTTAAATGAAATTATAATTGTCCAGCATTCCGTCTTTCTGCCAGGTCATTCTTTTAATAACATTTAATACGAGCAAGCAGAATCTCAATATTAGAAAAATGAATTTGGTGAAGACATACAGTAAAAACTCTTTCTGGTAGATTTTATGTGTGTGTGGTTTAAGAACTGCCACACATCAACCACATGGTTAAACAGCATGGAACCATTGTGTAAGAGGTTAGCCAATGCAGCTATTGGCCCCATCCTCTAGGAAAGGGCTAATGCTGGGTACCTCTCTGCACCTCCTGATACCTGTGGCTGTGGGATACACAAGTAATACGGACAAAAAATAGTACTAGCACTTGTGGTACCACAAGAGCTTACAACTATTGGCCCCCTTGACAAATAAATAATGGTAATTTATATTAACAGTGGTAGAAAATTAATTATATTTAATTTAGTCCCCCCCTGTAGATAAATAATTATCTTATAGTGTCCCCAGTAGTATCATTATTAATTTAGTAACACTCCATAGATAGATAAATAATTAATTATAGTGCCACAGTAGATGAGTAATTAATTTATAGTTTAGCCAATGGTTTATAATTAATTGTAGTGCCCCCCTTGAAGATATTAACACGTTATTTTTGCTACCATCATGAAGTAATTAATAGGTTACCCATAATTTATAATTAAAAGAATGCTTCCTGCTAATTACTTGCCTAATTTATTCTTATTTTCTTGGTCTGACTTAATCCAAAATCAAGATGGATGATACATTAGGAGGTTAGAAAAAGAATCCCTATAGATGTTACAGAATAAGGATGTTCCTGAGTTAATCTCTGGAAATTCTTTTTTAAGTAAGTGTTCAGTATGAAGACATAGGGGTAAATTTACTAAAATGAGAGTTTTTAGAAGTGAGTTTTAAAAGTGATGTTGCCCATAGCAACCATTCAGATTCTACTTAACATTTAACTAGCACCTTCTAGAAGATAATAGCTAGAATCTGATTGGTTGCTATGGGCAACATCACTTTTAAAACTCACTTCTAAAAACTCTCACTTTAGTAGATTTACCCCATAATGTAATTATAAATTACAGGCAAGTGAAGGCAGCAATAATAATTATTTATTGTGTACAAGCCAGGGATCAGTGCAATTAACTATAATACTACTTTGGGTACTATAATTAATAGAGATGTGCTGTTTGGTTGTCCAGAAATCTGAATCCACCCGAATTCTGGACTTATCCGAAGGCGTTGTTCTGACGTCTGAGAAGATCCCAACAGAGCCGAGTCGCGGATCTGATCTTCCCTCTGTTCGGAATTCGGATTTTAAATCCCAATATCGGGTTTTGGATTGTAAAATTAAATGATTTTAGCTGTTTTTAAAAACATTTTAGCAATTTCTTTTTTTTAGAAAAAAAACCCAGATCCAAAACCAAAACTACAACACTTGAGAGTGGTTTTGCAAAACCAAAACAAAAGCCAAAACATGAAGATGAATCCAGTTTCGAAACCAAAACCAAAACATGGGGGTCAGTGCGCATCTCTAATTATTATTTATTTACTTGGAGAAATATATTTTTTTAAATTTATCTACTAGGAGGCAATAGTTAGCAATAGGGTCAACACTTGCAGTGCATTCTCTTGTGGCACATATGCTAGTATGCAATGGCAACAAGAGCATGTCACTGTATCAACCTGGTGGTACCCAGTACCTGCCAGATGAAAAAATTGGGACTGTGGTTTTAAACCTGGCGATTTTGGTTCTTGAACCTTGATTTCCTGTAATGCGTTTAGTAAAGTGCACAGTTTTTAAACCACACATCAAAACGTCAAATAGCATGTGGTTTTGCAAAACTGCTGGTTAGGAACATTTTCCCCAATTGGTCTCTTAGAACATTGGTATTTGCCCATAATTTAGATAACAAAAATAATGCTACTTTATTCTTAGTTCCAGTGAATGAATGCCTGAGGTATGCATCTTTTGTCCGAAATTCACATTTTTATTTATAATATGCAGTTTTAGGCTTAACACTCCTGGACCTAAGATAAATTTTAAGCAATAATAATGCAAATACATTTTTCTCATGACATTAAGTGAGTCATTTTATTTATTCAGGAGAGTTGAAGAAAATGCCATAAATTGTCAGAATTCAGAAAAATACCTAAGATGAGCTAAGGGACCACATATGATGAATAAAAGTAAGACAGAAGGGTTATTAGACTTTGGATTGCTAGATACTTTGCTTAGAATTCTTAGAAATCAGATTGTCATCAAGATTGGCTGGAGAAAAACATTCTGTGGACTACACTTATCTGACAGTAAAGTGACAAGATGTGGGAAGAATATCATAGTTTATCAAACTGAAACACAAATAAATAGTCCTAAAGGAGGTTGATAATCTAAGTATTAAGTTATTAACCTGACTGTCACTTTAATGTAGGATCCAGATTGGTTTTATATAGTAGATGAGCAGAGTTGTCTGTGAAACGTTGTAACTGAAAGTGTTAATGCTCAGATGTAGTCAAAGGCAGTTGAAGGTATATGGAGTTGTCCCTCAGAGCCATCATTAGGAATGTTGGGACCCGATACAAAGTGGGGATGTGGCCACCTGGTTAGAGCATAGAAAAGCCACAATGGGACTTTCAGGGACACCATCCACAGATGCTGTGCCAATGGGATCATGGCCACACCATGCTTAGGGTGTGGCTGCACCTATTTGGCAAGCCCGGGCTCCATAATATTGTAATCCTTCGACAAATGCCATCCATGCTGGGACAGGCTTGCTGGGACCTGTAGGCCACCTGTAAAATTCAATATTAAATTATTTAACTCTCTCATTACTATTACTTCTGCACCCAAAGCACAGGGAGTGCAGAGAAGAGCCAAGACCGGGTTATCCTTGGGAGTGGACCCTGTTTTTTTGGGGAATCGCTACTTCTCTAGAGATCAGAGCCCTAGGCTAACCAGTTTATGGCTGGTTGCCATTATGGCAGGCGAACCCCATGCTGTGCATTCTGCTGCTATAGTGTCAGCTCCCTGGCTGTTCAAAATGTGTAGAAAACCCAAAACCCTGGTTCTCTATGGCAGATAAATAGACGATTTGTTTTTTGTTTAGGACGGCGATTCAGACTCACTTCAATTATTTTTTGATGATTTTAATCACAGTTCATTTGGTTTGAAGTTCACTAGCACTATTAGTTCCACTTCCATTAATTATTTAGATATCACATTGTATATAGGGGCAGATGGTGATGTTGCGACCAAAACCTACATCAAAGAGGTTGACCAGAGTAGGTACTTAAACTACAGGAGTAACCATTTGAAAATATGGAAGGATAATATTCTTAAAGGGCAATTCCTTCGTATCAAAAGGAATTGTTCTAAACCTGAGGAATTTGAGAAACAGGCTATGGCCCTTTACACCTCCTTCTCTGAGCAAGGCTATCCTACAAATTTACTCGATAAAGCACTCAAAGATGTTAGTGAATTAGACATAGCCAATATGATGCAGAGGAAGAAAGGGAAAGATGAGCTAAATGAAAGGACCATGACTTTTGTTACTGCTTGTAACTCATATGCTAAGGATATCAAGAAAATAATAAATAGAAACCTTCCAATATTACAATTGGATGCACATATAGGTCCGTGCATAGTACCTAGTAAAGCAGTAATTTTCAAAAAATCAGACAACCTTAAAAATAAATTAGCTGCAAGCCATTTCAAAAGAACTGATAATAAATCCATTAATACTCTCAACTGGCTCCCTCCGAAACCTCCAGGTTTTCATAGATGTGGAAGTGTTAACTGCACCACATGTAAACATGCTGAGAGGAAGGCTACCCACTTCATGTCACATGTCTCTAAAAAAACATTTTGTATCAAGGATTTCTTGAACTGTAGGTCCTCCTATGTCATTTATGTAGTGGAATGCGGTTGCGGCCTACAGTATGTAGGCCGCACAACCAGATCTCTACACCCTAGGTTCATGGAACATAGAATAAACTTTACTAAGAAAATAAGAACACATCCACTTTCCAAACATGTGACTATCTGTCAGGGTGAAGGGCTAAATAACATCTTGGTCAAGGCGATAGATCATGTTAAACCAACCAAGAGAGGTGGTGATAGATTTAATGGTTTATGCAAACATGAGGCTTACTGGATATTTCGACTCAAAACCCTGCTTCCACAAGGTCTTAATGACACGGTGGAACTCAACAACATAAGTTAGTTTTATTTTGTTTTGGTTAGTAGGTTGTCCTATGGTCACCCAGAAATCCACCTCTAGGTACCATCCAGCATTGGTGGGTGGGCTCTGGGGTCATTCTATGTATTCCAACTGCTCTCTCTATTTCATTACATCACAACACTTTTCAGATATATACCTGGTGTTACTCCTATTTTTTAGACAAATGTGTTTGATCAATCTACTAACACACCAGCCATAACTATAGACCATGTATGTGGGGTCATCATTGGAGGATTGGTCTCTTTTCACGATACCCACATATATATATATTTATATATATATATATATATATATTAGGGATGTGCAGGCTCGGATAGGTTCGAGTTTGCACGTGGAGTTCGGATTTTTCCCTCCAAAAAAACGGAACTCAGAACGAGGCAAAACGTCATCTTACATGGACGAACATCATCATTCCTGGTCTTTTGTCCAGGAATGATGATGTTCGTCCATGTAAGATGACGTTTTGCCTCGTTCTGAGTTCCGTTTTTTTGGAGGGAAAAATCCGAACTCCACGTGCAAACTCGAACCTATCCGAGCCTGCACATCCCTAATATATATATATAGAACAGGTGAACAATGAGGTTAGGTTGGAGTTTAACATTTAGAATAGACTATGTACACTCAATATGGTATGTTTTTTGTGAATAACATGGCCCATAGGGGCCCTAGAATGTTTTTATCGATACCTTAGAACCTATATCTCTCTCTCTCCTTTCCACATTAGACACACCGAATATTAATGAAAAATGAAAATTGTAAAATAAAATTCCAATATAGATATAAAAAAATGCTAAACTAAAGAGTTATTAGATATTTGAATATTGATTAGTAAAATGTCTCTCTGTGTTTTACACATATATGTACATATATAGTTTTGGGGTTATATTTGTGTGTTCCTATTTCTATCTTTATGGCTGAAGTAAAAGCTACTCTGGATTAACATTATGGAAACCATATGTGCTGTTTTTCTTCCTTTTTATTTATTTTTCTTTTTGAGGGCTGCTTTTTAATATAGGCAGCCTATAATGTCAGCATTACACCACTATAAGAATCCGTTTTTGATGTAAGGGTGAAAATATCTATTTTATAAATGTATTACTGCTACAAAGCGATGATTTATATCAGAGTAAGTGATTACAACAGTCGGCAATTCCAGCAATCAGCCTACAAATACAATGTCGCTATCTTTTTATTCGGATACTTTACATACCCGGAACGAAGCCTGCTGTGCTTATAGAATACGCATGCGCAACAATAAGCTGGAGAAAACTTCTGCTATTTACCAATGGGACACTGGCATGAGAGTGTGCATGCGCTACTCTGAGCCGGAAAAACACCTGTTACCAACAAATGAAAGATTGGTACTTATAGCGGTTGCCGGGTTTTGGAGGCACACTGTCTGTGGAAACCGCCGATGGGCTTCTAGGCTTAGAAACACGTAACGAGTGCCCAGCTGTGGAGAGGCTAAGGTTTTATGGGCTGCCGCTTCCCCTGATCGTTGGTCCCTGTTTCATCGGCTTACTATATTGGTAACTACCACTGCTGGCTTATTATATGGCCATGCAGCACCCTGTCTAATACATGGGACACCATCAGGGTAGAAAAACTGATTGGGATATATATTCAATACACATGCTTGTGGTTAACTGTTCCCTGTCTGTCAAACCACGTTGTAACCCCCCACACCCCTGGAAGGGTAGGCACTTCTCCCACATTCTGCTCACTTCCTAGTGAAGTTGGCAGAAGGGGGAGAATTTCCGCAGCGATCGTGGGTCCCCATTTAGGGGGCGGGGCTTAATGTTGCAATTCTCCATGAATCACGTAATTGAGCTCTGCCCCTATTTAAATTTGAGCCAATCACGGCAATCTGCTGCAAAGGGGGCGGGGCTTAATGACGTGATCCATCAGGCCCATTCCCCATCACAGCCCACCTGCTTGTCCTCACCAGGCTTCTCCCGGGGAGGACAAGCAATAAGTAGGCAAGTATGAGTTAAGGTTAGGCTGTGGGAGGGGAGGTTTAGGTGTTGGGTTAGCATACTTACCTCCAAGGTATCAGGATTCATTCTGTTGGGATGCTACTGTCGGCATTCTGAACGCCGGGATCCTGTACCCGACCCCTTGTATTACCTCATGCACCTAGATATTGGTTCATTTAATATTTTTTGTATTTTTTTTTATTACAGGTTTTCTATGAATGAATCCCTTGTTGGGCTAATGTGATAAGCTTTACAGTGCAAACAATCATGTTAAAAATGCAGGGTGGAGTCATTTGGCACATATCCCAGTGTTCCACAAGAGTTACTGTTCTGTAATAAAGAAATACTAATTTGAATTATCTTCTATGCTTTATTCATTTTAGACAAATACCAGCGTCTAATTTTCCACAATTTTTTACTGAGAACAATATTTTACTTTCTTACTTTTCTGCAGCATGCAGTTATTGCCTCCAGTTGTCACTGTATGGTAATGTTTAGCTCCTGGGAGTAATTCACAGTACAAAGCTGTTTTTTTTTATCTCGTGTCATCATTAAATGCCCATTTTGCCCAATTGGGGTAATCATTTTCTTTGTCAAAGCTGAATAATTGGCTGAGACAAGTTCAGTTTAAAATTTAATTGCGGCGACGCCATCTTGCGAATGGCCGCAAGACTCCATTTTGGAAATGGGATCGCAAGACACCATTTTTGTGGTCAGCGTCAATTCAAGTTATAACTCAGGAGCTAAGAACAGATGGCAATGTTTTTGTTAACCTACCAAGGGCAACTGGAAAAACAAGCTTTCTGAGTAAAAGTAAATAAGAAGAGACAATGGGTATTTTTACATACAAATTGGGAATCCCTGGATGCAGATAAAGTATAGTTGTGGCAATTGTAATATAATATCTACACAATTGGATTTGTCTGAATCCTAGACAGAATGGCCCCAAATTCCACAGCTTGAGGTGGTAATACATTTGCATTTCACACAAGAGTCTGTGAGAACAAAAGAGGTTTTGTTTTCCTTTGAACACACAACAGGTGGGGGCCTGCTGACAGAGGGCATGTAGAACTACAACCCTCAGCCATCCACACTGCTGGATGTTCACTTCGTATATGAGAAATTATGCACTGAAATCTCACCCATTAATAACTAGCATCCTTATATCAAACCCCGAATACTCACACACTACATATTCGCACACAAGGTTCCATTAGCATCAAATTGTATGATTCAAGTTGGTTAAGTTAGTTTAAATGCTAAGAAATAGAGGTTTTTGATATCTAAGGTATTATACATGATAAGCAAGGTGTGTTTGGTTTCGTTCTGATGTGTACGCTTTTTACAGAATCCCGGTGTTATCGGTGGAGAGATCGCATCATGCAAACTCAAGTTACGGATCGCAGAATTTACAAGCAACAAAATGTTCAGTTGATGGAATGTTACAGGAGGCGTTACCAGAAAGACTCCGGCTGTTAGAGGCAGGGAAAGTCTATTTGAAACAACCTTTTAAAATGTGTCGTTACATATGCAACCCCTCTGGGAACCAATGAGATCAGCAGGAAGTTCCCCCTTTGTCCTGTTTCAGTCTGGGGGGGAATAAATACATGTGTCTGAACACTGGTTTGCCAGTTCATGCTGAATTTTGGGTGAACTGAGGATATCTAGTCAGAAGTCTATCTCTGGGTCCAGAGGCGCAGCGTATGTATAACCGTACTTGGGTCTGTATTATTTCCTTTTACACCTAACTTGTGTATGTATAGATTGCGTGTAACTGACTGTACTTTTACCTGAATAATACTTGTGCGTTGGAAACACAGATTCCACTCCTGTCTTTATTTGCAGTTAAACTGCGTACGCAATTAGCGTTCTGTTTAGAGGTTTTAGGCAGGGTTTTGTCTTAGAGGTTCTAGGCAGGTGAATCTTAGAGGTTTATAGGAAGGAATATATTAAAAGGTTTATTGACGAATTCAACATTGGGGGCTCGTCCGGGATTATCACACTATCTGATACACGATAACACTCGGTCAGTCCTCTCTCAGCAAAAGGGTGGAGACGCCTTTAGGGAGACGCATTAGTCTTTCATTACCACAGTGTTGCTGAGAGCGTACTGCTGGTTATTGTGTAGAGGAAGCACTGATTAGAATCCAGGGACAACAGAGGAAAAAAAGTTTGTTTTTCCTCTGTTGATAGAACCTTGTGTTTAGAGGGGTGCTGCAGTATTTGCGTACGCAGGTAAAATGCATTTTCGCATACGCAGTTAAAAAAAAAGTAATTATACGCTTGTGTGGTAGTCGCATAATTGTGTATGCGGACGATCGCACAGTAGCGTATATGCACTTCCGGTTCTGCTCCCACATGTTTGAACAAAGCCATTGAGGTTTACATTTTTTTTCTATCTACCAATATCTGGGTTAAACGTTTATTTTCTACGCAGAGAAAAAGTGTGTAACAGTGTGTGTATTGTTGGTAGGGGTAATTTATTCCCTAAAGTTAAGGGTACCATATGATCCTTAAGGGCTAGGTGCAAGGGTTAGCCTAGTCGCTCGGTAAGCAGCTTTACCATTCTAAACACAGTAGCAGGTGTACATGTTGTCTTTGTTGTATAGAGGTGCGTGAGAGTGGACGACATACAAACTCTCATAGGTTTGGAAGTTACCTTACTAAAGCTTATCCGGGTCTGGAAGTTGCCTGTTTCAAAACTTATCTAGGTGTGGAAGTGGCCTTACGAAATCTTATCCAGGTGTGTGGGCGCCGCCGACTTAAATCGTTCACAGGTAAGTGAAAGTATCTTGATTGTCTTTCACCAGTTTAAATTTTTATTGATAAGCATAGGAGTTGTCTCAAAATGGGATCCACGCAAATGGTAGAAATGTTAAGCAATGATGTGCTGCTAATGGAGGAGTGTTAGACCGTTTCCCAGAATTGGTAGTTTTGACAAAAATGTGTTAGATAATGTCCAGGATCACATCAGTATGGTGCGATCCCGAGAGAAAAAGATTAAGTATTTTGAATGTTTAAAAATATGGCAGCAAGAAGGGGAAGCTTGGCTTAAAAATGTGCAAACGACGCAAACTAGCGTTGCGAACGCATTGCCAGAAAGTACATCCGCGACGCTGAGTTGCAATACGGGCGAGCCGCAAATTGGCGCGCACGGGTGGCAAAGTAGCGTCGTGGAGAGTATTGCCAGCAGTTCACGCTCACCTCCCCCACCTTATGTGGATGGAGGTGCAAGTACGGTTACCAAAAATACCAATAAAAATGTAACAAGTAATTTGTACCCCCTCTTAAGTAACCATAAAGAAAATGTTTATGATGTAGAAGATGAGCCTATTGTAATGTCTGCTATTTCCCATGCTGTACAAATGATAGATGCTGCATCACCACAATCACGGGTGGTGCCGCCATCTCCATCGGTAACAGCAAGGGAAGTGTTAATACACTCGGCACCCATTGAGGAAGTTGTTAATACCATACGTAGCAGCAGCAGATTAAACCCCCAGCCAGGTAACCAGGTCAGAGGTAGCAACGCTGCCGGTCTGCATCCCATTCGGACAATAACTGTTCCGAATGGAAATGCAGATGCTAACGGTGTAGTGCCCACGAGGGAAGTAGTAATGCATTGTCCATGGACAAGAGCAGAACTGAATTCCATCATAAATGATTTCCCCAATCCCAAAAAGGAACTAGCCAAATGTCAAAGATTTTTGAGAAATTTGGGTAGTTCTCATGAGCCCACTAATAAAGATTGGCGTGTGGTGTTAAGGGCCTGCCTGCCACACAATACCGACGTGACAAAATTTATCACGGACTGTGTATTGGATGGCGACGTTCCCTTAACAGACCAAGTAAACCAAGGTAACATTTCCCGCATTGTGCAATCAAACAAAAAGAGAGTGAAACTGCAGAAGAATATTGCGACCTGGCTCTGCAGGCTATCACCCAGTACACTGGGATAGAAGAGATTAAAGATAGCATTCACCACAGGGGAATGATAGTCATGATATTAATGGATGGGTTAAAAGATAATTTAAAAACTCGGGTTCAGACCTCACAGCCTGGCTGGCAGGGACTTACAATAGATAACCTCATAGAGTCTGCCATAGAACATGACAAAAACATCTCAAAAAAGAGGCCCAGTGCGAAAAATTAATGGCTGTCAGTATACAAACTCTGGAGAGAATGACATTAACATCACAGCCAACAGACACGCTTGCACTTGCACACACACTCATGTCAGAACAAGTTGCTCTCACTAACCCCACTCAACAACAAACACAACTCTATCCCACTAACCCAATGCTACCACAGGACAACCCAGGATATCCACCCACTTCTTTTCCCCCACAATACCCTTACCCTCCCTATCCTTACCCATATCCACCACCTTTGCCCTCTGCTCAAACTTCACAACAACACATGCTTTCACCTGAATCACGGACATGTTTTAATTGCAAACAAACAGGACACTTAAGTAGAAACTGCACAGTAAAAAGAGTATGGACCCCACACCAAGGGAAACCTGGATATCCCCATAAGGGATATGCACAGAGATCAGCAAATATTCAGCAAGCACCAGCTCCAATTGTAGCCGGAAATGCTTTATTGGAGAATGGTAGCCAACGCTAGGGGTCAGGTCATATCTGTAGTCTACAGATAGTCAGGTTAACGGGAAGTACTAGGGAAGAACCGGTCTTGATGGTTGATGTAGCTGGTACTGAATATCCTTTTCTTGTAGACACAGGGGCGACCAAGTCAGTGATGAAATCTCCCATTAATTTACAGGTGACCAACGAGACAATACCAACAATGGGTGTGACAGGTAAAGTGGAATGTTATCCTTTAACCAGACCCGCAGAAGTTAGTATTGGGCCGTTGCATACCAGACATTCTTTTCTTCTGGCTGCCGCGGCTCCTACTAACCTGCTGGGCAGAGACTCGTTATGTAAAATGGGATGTGTCATATATTGCACCCCTGATGGTGTATATTTAGATATCCCAGAGAGAATGGTATACGAGGTGCGGGATATGTTAGACACCCCACAAAGGATAATGTACCACTCTACAGTTTTAAAAGAAAATCCATCACAAGTAGATGAAATGTTGTCCCAAATTCCAGATTCCCTTTGGACAAAAGATGGACAGGACACTGGATTAATGGCAGACGTAAGCCCGGTAATGATACACTTAAAAAGCGGTAGGCAAGCTCCAAAAATTCCCCAGTACCCACTAAAACAGGAAGTAGAACTAGGGGTGTTTCCAATAATCGAGCGATTATTGCAACAGGGAATTTTAGTTCGTACAGCTAGTGTAGCCAACAGTCCCATCTTTCCAGTAAAGAAGAGTGGTGGGAGGGGTTATAGGCTGGTGCAAGACCTTAGAGGTGTTAATAAGGTAGTAGAGAGCCAATTCCCTGTAGTGCCGAATCCAGCTGTCATCCTGATGCAGATCCCACCAAATGCAACCCATTTCACTGTCATTGACCTCTGTTCTGCTTTCTTCTCTGTGCCTCTCCACCCTGACTGTCAGTACCTATTCGCATTTGCATACAGAGGTGTGCAATATACATGGACACGATTGCCCCAAGGTTTCATAGACAGCCCCAGTATTTTCTCCCAGGCATTGCATGACTGTTTACAAGCTTTTCAACCTGCCAATGGATCAGTTCTAATTCAATATGTGGACGATTTATTGCTATGTTCTGACTCATTTATGTCATGTGTGAATGATACTAAACTTTTGTTACTTCATCTCTCGCAAACAGGACACAAAGTGGCTAAGGACAAGTTACAGCCGTGCCAGCCCAGAGTAAAATATTTGGAACATTGCCTAACCCAGGGGTTATGACATCTCACAAATGATAGAATCCAGGCCATACAAAACATGACACTGCCGCAGAATCAACAGCAAATTCGTACCTTCTTGGGAATGTGTGGATATTGCCGAATGTGGATCCCAGGTTTTTCTATTTTGGCCTTGCCTTTACAGGAACTAGTCTCTTCCTCAAAGCCCGATCGCATCACACACACTGAGGAATCAGAACAGGCTTTTCTTAATCTTAAGGATAGCCTGACAAAAGCTCCTGCATTGGGAATACCTGATTATGAAAAACCTTTTGATTTATATTGTACGGAAGCCGATGGTTGTGCTGCAGGTGTCCTTACACAAAAACATGGTGATGCCAGTAGGCCCGTTGCATATTACAGTGCCCAATTGGACACGGTAGCAAGATCACTCCCCACCTGTTAGAGAAGTGTAGCAGCTACCGCTTTATTGGTGAGTAAAAGTGAGGACGTAGTATTGGGCCATGATATGATTGTCTACACTCCCCATGCTGTATCTGCTCTGTTGAACTCAGCTCAAACCAGACACGTCTCCTCGGCTAGGTTCTCCAAATGGGAACTAGCCCTAATCGCTCCTGCAAATATTACAGTTAAACGTTGCAGTACGCTGAATCCAGCAACATACCTGCCATATGTACAACATGATGTACAAAGGGTGGAAGGAGAGGAGTTGCTGGCAGGAGGTGAGTTCAGCAGACATGATGACACCCACGATCTGAATCAGACCTTTACTGCTAGACCTGACATACATGACACACCTTTAGAGAATGTGGATGTGACTTTCTATACGGATGGGAGTTGTCATAGACAAACAGATACAGGTGAATTATGTACAGGTTATGCTGTTGTAAATGACACAGACATCATGGAAGCTAAACCTCTCGGTCCTCCTCACTCAGCCCAGGTGGCAGAGTTAGTAGCACTGACTAGAGCATGTGAACTGGCAGCAGGCAAATCTGCTAACATTTACACTGACTCGAGGTACGCGTTCGGGGTGGTGCACGATTTTGGGGCTCTATGGCGTCTGAGAAATTTTATGACAGCAGCAGGCACACCAATTGCACACTCCCGACACATAAAACATCTCTTAGAAGCAATCCAACTGCCCAAAGCAGTGGCAGTAATTAAATGCAAAGCCCACACATGTGAGGATGACCCAGTGTCACTGGGCAACAACAGAGCTGACGAAGCTGCAAAATGGGCAGCGGGGTTAAAAATGCCTTCTCCAATTGAAACAATTATGTCATTCCAAACCATTGATATGCTGAAATTAATTGAGATGCAAAATTTGTGTTCAATTCAGGAAAAATCCTTATGGAAGTGCAAGAGTCCTCCGGGCTCTGGAGGGACGGACATGGTAAGCCAGTAGCCCCCAAGGCATATTACCCCAGCCTGGCTGAAGCAGCACACGGTCTGACTCATCTGGGTAAACAGGGCATGTGCAAGTTGGTGAGGGCATACTGGTGCGCACCAGGGTTTTCTTCACAAGCAGAGAAGATAGCAATGTCCTGTCTGACCTGCTTGAGAAAGAACATAGGGAAAGCGATCCCTACCGAACCGTCCCACATTCCACCGACTGATGGACCTTTCCAGGTGATACAAATTGATTTCATCCAATTACCACCCTGCAGGAACCTTAAGTATGTATTAGTGTGCACAGACGTATTCTCTAACTGGGTTGAGGCCTACCCAGCAGCCACTAATACTGCTGCGTTTACTGCCAAGAAAATAGTTCAGCAATTTGTATGCAGGTACGTTATCCCTAGAATCATCGAAAGTGATAGGGGTACCCATTTCACAGGTGATGTTTTCCAAAATATGTGTAAGCTGATGGGTATTAATAGCCGACTTCACATTCCCTACCGACAGCAAGCCAGTGCCAAGGTAGAGAGGATGAACGGTACTATTAAAAATAAGCTAAGTAAAATCATGGCGGAGACTGGACTAGGATGGCCAGAAGCTTTACCTTTGGTCCTACATAGTATAAGGACCACTCCTAGATTTCCTCTGAATCTGTCCCCATTTGAAATATTGTTTGGTAGACAACCTCATTTGATTATAAGTCCACAGGAAGATCTAAAGGGTAACAACGAGGTAACTGTGAAGTATCTTATATCAATGAGTAAGCAGTTAAAGCAACAGCAGCAGAAACTGAAATTGTTGTCCCATGATATGCCTGAAATGAACTGCCATGATGTTGAACCAGGAGAATATGTAATGATCCGAAATTTCTTACGTTCAGGTTGTTTGACTGATCGGTGGGAAGGTCCGTACCAGGTGCTGCTGACAAGTACTACATCTTTGAAGGTGGCCGAGAGAGATACCTGGATCCATTCCACTCACTGTAAAAAGGTCAATCAACCGGTGGAGAAACAG
Source organism: Taudactylus pleione (assembly GCA_031769625.1). Classification (NCBI taxonomy): domain Eukaryota; kingdom Metazoa; phylum Chordata; class Amphibia; order Anura; family Myobatrachidae; genus Taudactylus; species Taudactylus pleione. Next base: position 2,693,438 of record JAUIMM010000187.1, on the reverse strand, counting down.
GTCGGAGACAAAGCTGATAGTGTGGATCTGTCACTCGCGAGCTTGTTCCGGGAGGATTGAAAAGGTTGTAGTGAGATACCTGAACTGAGAGAAATTTGCAGGTCTTGTTGTGACAATGGACGGGCCTGCTGTGTTCATTTTCATATTCTCTTTTACAGTGTTCACCATCCTGGTCAGTTCGGGAATACCCAGTGTCTGTGATGGGGGACCTATTGAGGAAACAGGAGCTGATGGCAGTGCTGATGGAGTGGAGAAAGGAGGAGTGCAATGCCAATCAGGGGAGTGTCTGACCAATCTTAGTACTGTTATTGTTAAGAGAGCTGTCATTCCGGATACTCGGGGAAGGTGTGAAGGGTTATCGTCTGAAGATTCCTGTATTTGTGAGTTTTGTGGGTCCCTAGCTGATGAGAACTGTATTCAACGGTGCCAACCTAAATATAACCTGTACTGGGGAGGGTATCCTTTAGAGGATTATCACAGCATGGTAGGCAAAGTGTTAAATCAAACCGATTCCTGGGTGTGTTCACATGTGCCACAGGGACAGCATAATGTAAGGTTGGTGCCATTTCCGCTGAATATCACGGAAATTTTAGAATTACAAAAGGGGAAAACATTGGATGGAAAATTCCTCTCATCCAAACCGCCTCATTTCAAACTCTATCAATTTCAAGTAGATAAATCACTTTTGTGTTTAAACATAACCAACCCCAATAAACCCGGAGGTTGGGAAGTGACGGGGAATAATCAGACGATGACCTTCTCACATCTTTGTCACATCTGATAATGAGTCCATAAACTATGATCTGCTACGCTCAATTAAATCAAGTCGGAAATATTTTAGGTACCGGTATGCATTGAGTTCCACCAAAGAAATGATTGGTAAAGTACCAGATGGGTATTGTGCTAAAATAATACAACCAGAAACTTGCATATACCAGATGGAAGAGCCTGAGATAGGATTGTTTGCAAGAGAAATGTGTTTAATGATAATGATGCATACCATTCCTTATATTCTCCCTGATAATGTATATTTTATATGTGGAAGAAAAGCGTATAAATGGCTCTCCCCGAGTTCCGAAGGTTTGTGTTATCTGGGAAGAGTTGTCCCAGAAGTTATGACCCTCACACATGTTGAAATGTTGGGAATACATAAAAACACACCGTCACCATATCTTCACACACAATATGAACACAGAGGCAAGAGAAATATGATACCTGGTGATATGCATAAAGCCGCTCAGTTAATCAGTGAGACAACTGGCTTCCAAGTTTTAGTCGCCCTGGATCCCACCAGAATTGCTAGGGGTACATTAAATTTTAGATATATCCAGGAACTTGCTAAATTAATAGATAATATCACCGAGATGTACGATGACACATTCAGGTACACAGGGAGAGAATTGCAAGCGTACAAGAAAGAACAAGTGCAACACAGGCTAGTGTTGAATTATTTAACTGCTGTTACTGGAGGGTATTGCGTAACGTTAGCCACCCAATTTGGAGTAAAGTGTTGCACTTATGTCACCAATGATACCAGCGACCCTAAGGAGGTGATAGACCAGAAGATGGATGAGATTCTGCAGCTAAAGTGGGAATTTCGTAAGAACCATAACGCATCAGTGGCTGAAGCAGGGGAAAAGATAGAAGGATGGGTGTCATGGCTGAACCCAGTGAAATGGTTCTCGGGTCTAGGAGAGTGGGTCCAGGAAGTGGTCACCAGCGTAGGCAAATTCATGATCCTTATACTGATTGTTATCATAGTAATTGGCATATGCGTCCGGTGTGTTCCTATTGTGTTGAAGTGTGGAAAATGTGAAAACAGAGTGAAACGAAGGGATGAAACTATGATGGTGGTCAGAAATGATAATATGTATACCGAGGTAGATACAGAACTGCACTACAACCCTGAGCTAGGAAGTACCATCATTTAAATGTATAATATTTAGACATGCATAGAAGATATTATTGAAATGTTATTTATAGAACACCCAGACAATGTAAAGTCTCAAATTCCCCTTCAAAACTACTGTTATAAGACTGGTGCATCCCCACATCTGTCACATGATCTCCCAAGATCCGCGGTGTGCGTATAATAGTAGTTTTATGCCCCTGCCTAGAGACACATTGTTGATGGATTAAGAACCACTTTGTGCCATCCCATGATAACACTAAATAATATGTAAATGTAAGCCCAAAATACATTTTTATAGCAGATTGTGATAGCATGTTGTTTGCTATCAAAGGGTGGACTGTCAAAGCTGAATAATTGGCTGAGACAAGTTCAGTTTAAAATCGCGGCAACGCCATCTTGCGAATGGCCGCAAGAGTCCATTTTGGAAATGGGATTGCAAGACACCATTTTTGTGGTCAGCGTCAATTCAAGTTATAACTCAGGAGCTAAGAACAGATGGCAATGTTTTTGTTAACCTACCAAGGGCAACTGAAAAAACAAGCTTTCTGAGTAAAAGTAAATAAGAAGAGACAATGGGTATTTTTACATACAAATTGGGAATCCCTGGATGCAGATAAAGTATAGTTGTGGCAATTGTAATATAATATCTACACAATTGGATTTGTCTGAATCCTAGACAGAATGGCCCCAAATTCCACAGCTTGAAGTGGTAATACATTTGCATTTCACACAAGAGTCTGTGAGAACAAAAGAGGTTTTGTTTTCCTTTGAACACACAACAGGTGGGGGCCTGCTGACAGAGGGCATGTAGAACTACAACCCTTAGCCATCCACACTGCTGGATGTTCACTTCGTGTATGAGAAATTATGCACTGAAATCTCACCCATTAATAACTAGCGTCCTTATATCAAACCCCGAATACTCACACACTACATATTCGCACACAAGGTTCCATTAGCATCAAATTATATGATTCAAGTTGGTTAAGTTAGTTTAAATGCTAAGAAATAGAGGTTTTTGATATCTAAGGTATTATACATGATAAGCAAGGTGTGTTTGGTTTCGTTCTGATGTGTACGCTTTTTACAGAATCCCGGTGTTATCAGTGGAGAGATCGCATCATGCAAACTCAAGTTACGGATCGCAGAACTTACAAGCAACAAAATGTTTAGTTGATGGAATGTTACAGGAGGCGTTACCAGAAAGACTCCGGCTGTTAGAGGCAGGGAAAGTCTATTTGAAACAACCTGTTAAATGTGTCGTTACATATGCTTCTCCTCTGGGAACCAATGAGATCAGCAGGAAGTTCCCCCTTTGTCCTGTTTCAGTCTGGGGGGGAATAAATACATGTGTCCGAACACTGGTTTGCCAGTGCATGCTGAATTTTGGGTGAACTGAGGATATCTAGTCAGAAGTCTATCTCTGGGTCCAGAGGCGCAGCGTATGTATAACCGTACTTGGGTCTGTATTATTTCCTTTTACGCCTAACTTGTGTATGTATAGATTGCGTGTAACTGACTGTACTTTTACCTGAATAATACTTGTGCATTGGAAACACAGATTCCACTCCTGTCTTTATTTGCGGTTAAACTGCGTACGCAATTAGCGTTCTGTTTAGAGGTTTTAGGCAGGGTTTTGTCTTAGAGGTTCTAGGCAGGTGAATCTTAGAGGTTTATAGGAAGGAATATATTAAAAGGTTTATTGACGAATTCAACATCTTTTTACCACAGGCTAGCATGGCATGATTGAATCGATTACGCCGTGAGCTAAGCTTTGCTCCTTATGATATGCTGGATAACCAATGGGAGAATATTAATGTGCACATAGAGAGCAAAAAAAATGTAAAGTTATGACAATTAAATGAAAGAGAGAACAGTGTCCCCTTTGTGTCACTGAGCTAATCACATACGATGAGGTTTCAAAGAGCAATATTTTAGGTAACAGAAAGAACAAGTTACAAAATATTAAAGACAGGGACAAATGCTTGACTTATGGGGAGGGAAGGGTTATACCTTATTTATATAAAAGGTTTATCGACTACTTGGTCAGGATGGCACTTACCAGGGGGTGCTGAATACACAGTTCCTTTGCTACAACTAGATTGTTGCCCAATCGCACAAGCTGTATCCCAAGAAGCTTTCTATCCTTATTAACAAAGCATATCCTTCTTATACACCACTTTATATCAAATATCATTCAGGTTAGGGAGACTAGAATTATTTTGTTTCTAATACTTACCATATGCTAATCACCATTTATTTAATCCTTTAATGTCAACTAAGTTGGCAGAAAGTGCAAATATTACACAATTTAGACTTACAATGTATAAGCAGCAAAATATATGCAAATTATTTAGCTGCTAAACTTAATGCTTCTAAATGAAGCAATGTGTGCACTATCTATCTGCTAACATTAAAGGACTATGGACCTCATTCAGAGGCAGTCGCACGGAGCGATTGGACGTAGCGAGCGATGTTTTTTTTAACTGCGCATGCGTCTACCTGGCACTGTGCGTGCGCAAGCCTGTCTTCCCGACCGCAATCCTCTTGCTCGCTAGTCACTACGAGGTTGTAGCTGTGATTGACATTTCGTGCTGTTTGTGGGTGGTTACAGGGGAAGGTGCTTGTGAATGGGGGTGTGGTGGTGTGCACGCAGGCGTGGTTGAACTTAAAAAGGGCGTTTTAAGGACGTGCATATATTACTGAGCGAGTCATCACACACGTCATCTCGTTGCAATAACGATGCTACTACTCGCAGAGCTAAGGGTAGACCAGGGTCTACCTTAAGCATTGCAAGTGCTGGCGATGGTTACTGCCTCAACCGATGTTTGTAGGCAATTAACAATGTAACAGGTGTTAATCGTGCTGACGTAGGTTGCCGCCTGCGACCGACTCTGAATTAGGCCGTAGAGATAGGAGGTGTGCTTTCATTGTTGTGGGTGTTTCCGCGCTTACGATGTGCTTTGCGACTGAGCGCTCGTTTTGCATATTCTCGGTCACTTTGGGTGCGACCGATCGCTCCCGAGCGACCGCCTCTGAATGAAGTCCTAAATTACTGGCGTGTCCTCATACATCTAGTCTCAATAAGCCACGAACCGCAACTTGCCTGGTGTGAGCGAGCTGCCACATCTTATGCTACTCTGCTAGTGTCAGGCGTTTTTTTTTGCAGAAAATGTGTCTAAGTTGCAATGAGATGCAACTATGATGCACCAGCAGACTGTGCTGATTAATGTGATTTGCGACATTTGTATGTCTGTGTGCACCTGAGTGTGTATATGAACCACAATGGATCTATGAATGAAAAAAACTGCAGCCGCTACATTGTAGCAATTTGTATACAGATTCAGGGACTCCGTTGCACACTGATATACAAGTGTCGCTTATCAAATTAATCAGCACAGTCTGTTGGTGCTTCCTAGTCGCACATTGCGACTTAGTTGCATTTTCAGGAAAAAAGATGCCCGGCGCTAGCAGAGTCTCACGGGACCTGGCGCGCTGAGAGGGGCTCATTAGTGCCACTGTAGCAAAAATGTGTTTGAAGGACAAATCTTTAATATAAATGAAAAAAAAATCTATATATTTTTTAAATTATATCCCTAATTGTAATGGTATATGATTTATACTACCACTAATGTGTATATGCATCTCCTGCATATAGGATAGCCACTTCTGTTTGCTATTTACTACTTTGGGATCTCAACCCTGAGCCTTGCACCCTAAAGTGCCTTTTGACGCTGGCCATCTGGGATGTCTTCTAGCTTTGGTGAAGGGGTACCTGAGGATTCCGTTTTCTTCTCCATTGGGGCCTTCTGTCTCTGAGGGGATGGGGTGAAACTGGACCCTTCTCCTTTTGGAGAGAATCCAAAGTCCCATAAATTCAGCACAATTTTGTATTGCACTGGGTGATAAAAACAAAACTGGGAGCTATGATGTTCTGGAGATTGTGGTGTTGGACTACACCATTGTCTAGCACTATGGTTCCTGTATTGAGTAAAGGGAGATTTTTCCAAAGTACCAAGCCAAACTGGAGTGACACAGAGGATGCCTGGAGTGACACAGGGGGAGCATGGAGTGACACAGGGGGAACCTGGAGAGACACAGGGGGAACCTGGAGAGGGACAGAGGATCCCTGGATACACCCCTGATAAATATATGTGTGTATGTATAAATGTGTGTATATATAGATGTGTGTGTATATATATATATATATATATACTGTATATATATATATATTAAACACTATATAAATATATATAGAGAGCATCCATATATATTACATATAACATGGCACGCACACTAACACATACAGTGCATAAATATACATACACACTTACACTTTTAATGCAGCAGTTGCTGCAGGTTGCTGATGGGGGTGGGCACTTTGCATAATTAGGCACTGTCCCCCCGAGGCAGGGGCCCCATACTGCACACCCAGCACCCATGTTCAATACTTACCTCTCCTAAAGTCCTGCATCAGCAGCGGCAATGCTGCACAAATCATTGGGAAAATGGCCCCGCTGCCATGTTTTTGGCGACATATGCACATTGCCAGAGTCTACTCACTTAATAGAAAGAAGGGGGCCAGATGAATACTACACACAGGCCCCCTCCTCTCTTAATAACACCTCTGATAGCACCAGGGCCAAAACTAGGGGGGGGCGAAGGGGGCACATGACCCGAGTGCCTGACTTGAGGGGGTGCCATGTAGAGGCTGCCGGGAGACTAGGTTGCTGCTCTCAAGGGTTTGGAGCCACATACCAGCCTTGAGAAGCACAGAGACACAAGTTAATCTAATGTTTTGCCGGTTGCAAGCCAATCAGTGCTCGCAGACCGGCAGCCAATCAGCAGAGGCTGCCGGTCCATGAGCTCCAATTGGTTTGTGAGCAGCACCACATTACAATGACAGCAGTACTGACAGTTGTCCAGCGTCCCGCACCAGCCCGAGCTCACGCACCGCACAGCCCTGGCAGGTAAGAGAAGAAAGATTGGGCTTTACTGTGGCTTAATGTAAAAGAGGCTTTATTGTTGGATAATGTGTAAGGAGCCTTACTGTGGCATAATGTGTAAGGGGTCTTGCTGTGGCATAATGTATATTGGGCATTACTGTGACATAAATGTATAAGGGGCATTTCTGTGGCATAATGTATAAGGGGCATTACTGTGGCTTAATGAATAAGGGACATTACTGTGGCATAATGTATAAGGGGCATTACTGTGGCATAATGTATAAGAGGTATTACTGTGGCATAATGTGTTGTAAGAGGCATTACTATGTTGCATAATGTGTTATAAGGAACATTACTGGGTGGCATAATGTGTTGTAAGGGGCATTACTGTGTTGCATAGTCTGTTGTAAGGGGCATTACTGTGGCATAATGTGTTATAAGGAACATTATTGTGTGGCATAATGTGTTTTAAGGGGCATTACTGTGTTGCATAGTCTGTTGTAAGGGGCATTACTGTGGCATAATGTGTTATAAGGAACATTACTGTGTGGCATAATGTGTTGTAAGGGGCATTACTGTGTTGCATAATGTGTTATAAGGAACATTACTGTGTGGCATAATGTGTTGTAAGGGGCATTACTGTGTTGCATAGTCTGTTGTAAGGGACATTACTGTGGCATAATGTGTTGTAAGGGACATTAATGTGGCATAATGTGTTATAAGGGGCATTACTGTTTCACAAAACCACACACCCTTTCATCCTCTATGTTGTATTTTTTGAGGGGGCGCCAAATGATGGCCTTGCCCTGGGTGACAAAAATCCTACTTTCGGTCCTGAAAGCACAATGGTGAAAACTGTCCTAATTAATGAAATTACAAAAGTGCGAATATGTTTCACTGTATAGTGCAAGTTAAGTGTAACTTCATAATAGTTCTCGTTTAAGTCTGAAATGATGAGCAGTAATTCATTTTATTTCCCTATGGTTGGAGGGGAACGGAGGTTGTAACAAGGAAGAATCGTTAGTAAAAGCCAGAAACAATTTTACTGCACTTATTAAGAGCAGCAGTTACAGGGAAAGTTACAGGAAAAGTTTGCAGTTCCATACCTATAGTAGGGTGTGTCTGTCTGGAGGTTATATTACTGTAGAACAAAGTAAATATTATATACAATCCCCCATTCTTTCTGCTATGAAATTAGGTAAAGCCTAACTGAACTATATAATTAAAAATAAATATATACATGAGAAAATATCCAGTTGAACGAACCTATCTTACAATCTGTTTATTATAACACTGACCTCTATAATAAGCCTTTCACATACGTAATATACAAAATATACAGTGACATATGTAAAATATAATCATGTATATAATATATATCTGCATCTTTGTAATTAATTCAGGCAATCACATAAGCACATACTGAGTTATGATTCCTTCCCTTTGGTTGCAGCTCCCTCCCCTTGCCTTAGCTGGCTGAGATGAGACTGGATTGGAGACATGATTTCTTCATGCGTTTGCAAAAAGTGAACCCCCCCCAGCATCCAATGCTATCTCATTACAGTTAGCCCGAGATTTGATAATAAGTACAGAAGTGCATTGCACCACTTTTATACCACAGTTCCAGGTCTGACCTGGGAGTTGGAACAGGGTTCCAATCCGGATCAGGCTCGGAACTTACCCCTTTAGACTGCGGCGCCGACCCACGATATTCCCGAGTCGGCGCCGTTCACACCGGAGCCGGGTCTGCAGTGATCCGGCTCTTCCGGTGTTGCACTGGAAACTTGGAGATGATGTCATCTCCAAGCTCCACTGTAGCCGGCATGCGACACGATCTGGGTCATCGTGACCCGGATAGCGCCATTTACACTGCAGGGTGACACGGGAATGACGTGTAGCCAACCCTGCAAAGTACCTGAGCTGGATTCCCGGGTCCCTGAACCCGGGTGGATCCACTTACACTGACAACATTTTTTAAGTTGTCTAAAAGGGGTATTAGATACTGAAACATACAAAAGCAGTAGTAGCACATGCAAAGGGCAGCAGTTGGGAAGCTGACTGACGCAATCCCGACCGCCGGCTTCCCGACTGTCTAACCCTGGCAAGGGTCTAATGACAGGCGTCGAAACCCCGACGCCTGTCATTAGACCTATGCCGGGAGCCGGACACCCGGCTTACCGATTGAAGGTAAGCCGGGCGCGGACAGCCGCGGGGGGAGGGTTAGGTTTAGGGCTCCCGGGGGGGGACGACTTAGGGGTAGGAACCCAGGGGGAGGTTAGGGCATACATGCCTACCCTCCCGGTTTTCGCGGGAGGCTCCCGATTTTTTGGGTAACCCCCCGCACCCCCAGAAGGGTAGGCATTTCTCCCGCATTCTGCCCACTTCCTAGTGAAGTGGGCAGAATGAGGAGAATACCCGCGGCGATCGCGGGTCTCCGTGAAGGGGGCGGGGCTTAAGATGTGATTCTGCATGAATCACAGCATTTGGCCCCGCCCCTATGTAAATTTTACCCAATCGCGGCAGTTTTGCCACAAGGGGGTGGGGCTTAATTATGTGATTTGTTAGGCCCCGCCCCCATCGGCCCCCTGCTGCTTCTCTTACCCGGGCTTCTCCCGGGAAGAGATTCTGAAAGGTAGGTAAGTATGGGTTAGGGTTAGGCACCCCCCTGGAGACTTAGGTTTAGGCAGCGGGGAAGGTGCGGCCGGCAGTTATACATACCGATTTCCATGCAGAAATGAAATTTTTAATGTCAACACTTGAATATATGGTACTGTATGTGCAGGCTCCCCAATCCCCAACTGAAAAAAGAAGCATTATTTATTTGCAATGCAGAGATGAATCACTTCAAAAACACTGCTGCATCAGTTTCAGAGGTTTGCATAGATGAGCTTGTTTTCACCATTTATGACCAAGCCATCACTATCAACGTAACGCACCAGGGTTAGAGCACAAACAGTTCAGCGTTTGTGATGACTTCTTAAGTCCACTTTAGTCACACTCTGAATTTGCATGCCCACACCGCGCCATTTCTGTGTGCATGTCCACTTCCTGTGACTCCACGCCCCTTCCTGTCCCGGTCTCAGCCCTCCAGTCGTACACAATCTCAACTCACCTTTGAGACTGATGAAAGGCACTGCTTGCAAAAATTTGTTCATGTGCAACAAGACAATTCTCCAATGCAACGGGAGCTGCTGCGCCTGATTAAACATTTCCTGTAAACAGTTGATTTATGTAGACGCTATTAAAGAAGAGGTTAGTTAATTATGAAATTAATAAGCTTTCAATACAGTTTTGCCATATGTCATATGAATGGTGTCACAGCATTCTTATATACTTACGTATGGTCATTGCATTCAAAAAGGTTATTTGGCCTGTTATTAGATAAGCATCTTAGAGTATTTGCAACAGTTACCACCACTATTAATAAGTTCCACAATGATTTTATAGACTATTATATGATAGTCATAAAACATTATGAAGAAAATTATTTATGGTTTTGCAATTAAGATGTTATTGAATCTAAACATTACGTGATTTGGAGAAAACTGAGAACCTGATTCAGACCCGCCCGCTAGATGTGTACGCTCGCTCAATGCGTATGCAAATATAACTAACTTACAGCAAGGCAGGCGATCGCACGGCAAGGCATAAGCACGCTCACTATGTCTTGGTGTGCGATCGGCCTGTGTATGCAGATGCCCACCAACCTCTTAAGATGCCCACTTGCGCACATCATCTCCAGGAAGTGTATGTAACCATCGGTACCATCGGGTACCAACGGAAGCGAACGCAGCACTTGTGGTTCACCATACCCTGCCGCAAGCACTGTGAGCACGTCAGTGTAAAATCCAGCCCGGTGATGTGTACTATGACGCTGCATCTTAATTATGCACGCCTCTGCAACGGCATTGAGATGCTCCGGAACACCTGCGTTCGCAGCTCCACTCCCCTGTTTTCAAAGACCAACCCCTGTCACCTGTAGCTGGGCAGTCTATGTGCAGCGAGCGAATGCTTCCCGATTGCTCTAACTGGTTCGCGCATGCGCACTGCGATGTGTACGCATGGGCACATTGCGAAACATCACCAGCTATGAGCAAACGCGTTCTAGAAAGCGGGTCGGAATCGGGTCCTGAGTGCAGAAATCTGGTGGGTGAATGTATGTAGATTTCTCACTATCACAAGCTAATCCCAGATGTGCATCAAGACAGGTCATATTCATATAAAGGAGATTTGAGCCAATGAAATAAGTATTAAGGAATCAAGATTGTATATAACTGTATAGGGTTCCGCAGGGCTTTTTGGGCAGGAAATATCCTATATTATAAAGGTTCTGTAAATCCTGATATTAGACAGAAGAGTAGAGTCTAATCATCACTAAACAATGTGCTCCAAGGCAGGTGGAAGGTTGTCAGTGATAGTACACATATAAAACTGTAATGTGTGTGTACTAATGAGAGCTTAGGGAGAACAGAAGCACAACAGGAGCACATACGGCAATGCATTTAATTTTGTTTCCTTTTTTATTTCACACATTAAATAACTAAAGTCCCAAGAGTGTCCTGAATGTAATTATACTGTAAGTGTGCAATCCTGTTCCCCCTCACACACACACACATTGCATAAATCCATACTTTTGCATTACAACTTAGTTAAAAATGCTCAATCTTATATCTTTTATACCACTCATAATTGTGCCAGGGAGACATCCTTGTTAATTATTAATGGTTGGACTGGAGTGGGATGCGAAACCAGTAATAATGGATTTGTTTAATATTCTATTTTAAATATACTTTTGAGTGATATTTTCCATTTAAATCTAATCAGTAAGTGAGTTAAAATGCCATCCTTTCTGAATTTACCGGAGCGGTCATTAGTGTATATCTGACTTTTTCTAGCTACATAACAAGTCTCAGGGGTAAATTTACTAAGAATCGAGTCTGGTCGAGTTAGCAATCTCTGGAGAGTTTGGCCATTTTTTCCCACTTGCAAATTTACTAATGTAAAACTCGGGAGAGAAATCTCCTTTGCTTCGGGAAAATACTGGAGAGTTAGCAAACTCTCTTCAATTCACCATTGGCTAAACTCGAGAACCCTTTCACTAGTGAATATAGGATTTGGGAATTTACCAAGATGAGAGTTGCAAAACTCTCATGAGAACGGACAAAACTTGTGTCCAAACTCGTAAAATCAATTCCCCTACCTTTGAGCTGCGAGTTCAGTAGAAACATACACAGATCAGTGTGATCCATGTATATTTCTGCCTGTAAATAGGCAAAAAAGTGAAATGTTTTTTTTAAAAAAAGGTATAAGGTCCCCCCAAAAAATATAACCAGCCCAGGCTGCTGAGCCAGTCCTGGTTCCTAAAAATACAGGGGAAAAAGTGTAGGGTTACTCTGTATTTTAGGAACCAGCACTGGGCTGCTGGTCAGTCCTGGTTTTAAAAATAGGGGGAAAATTTTTTTGTATGGATCTATTTTTAAAACCAGGACAGGCTCAGCAGCTCAGTGCTGGTTCCTAAAACACGGAGTAACCATACTCGTTTTTTCCCCCATATTCTTAGGAACCAGGACTGGCTGAGCAGTCCAAGGCTGGTTAAGATTCTTGGGGAGGATCCTGCATCATTTAAAAAAAAATATTAACCTTTCATACAGGTACAACAAAGAAGCAGCCTTCACATGTCTCACTGATATGTGCAGGCTGCTTGTTCAGGAGAGTTTGGTAGAGAGAAGACACTGCAATCTCGGGTGAGTAATCTCATCTAAACTTGCTACTTGGGGGAGATATCTCGATCTGCTTCTCCATCGGCCAACTCACTCTCAGCTAAACTCACTTCTTATTAAATTTGTGAGTTTCAGAAGCATCAAATCCTCCAAGTTTCGGCGACGCAAATCGAATTGAAAAAAAAAACTAGATCAGACTCGATTCTTAGCAAATTTATCCCTTAGAATCTGATTGGTTGTAGTGAAGAACAAAACTCTCGAGGACCAAGGGGTAGATGTACTAAGTCTTGGAAAGAGATAAAGTGGAGAGAGATAAAGTACCTTCCAATCAGCTCCTACGCTGTGTTTGAAAAATGAAAGTTAGGAGCTGAATAGTTGGTACTATATCTCCATTATTTCCGAACATTGCTGCGCCTTTGTACCAGTGCTACAAAGGAAAATATCAGAAGAATGATCACAAGCCTCCAGAAATTCATATTGATATTCTGTATGCACATTTGTAGCATAGTGGTAGAGCCATTGACCGATGTTGTCATTTTTTTATTGCGTTCACACATTCTAGTTGTTGCCAGCTGTAGCATCATAAATAGCTGTATCCAGATGTAAAATGTTTGTATTACACAGAGTATTAATGTTATTAAAACCGAATATTGGCTGCCTTGTAGACACAGACCTTCATCGGCCTCTCACATTTCAGGAGGCCCCTGCTAAATACCCGATGCTGGCTGGACACCCAGTGGCATTTCTTTTAGCCCAACATTATACAAGTCAGGTTATCAGACATTTCTCTCCAGATGATTGGGAAAACTAGCTGGCTATACTGCTTCAGAAGCAGCCATTCGACAGAGGGGCGATCTCATTAATGTACAAGTGACTGAAAATGCCATTAGACCACTCAAAATCTAACAGGAGCCTTGCGGTTTTGTCTTCACAGATACCTGACTTACAGATTGATGACCTACTGAAAGCCCATTTGAGATCATGTAAATCATTATCTTTATAATGTATATAGAGACGTTCATAAACATTCTCCACAGAACATACGTCTCTCTGCACAGATGGTTTTTAACTGGCTTTTCCACTTCCCAGCTATGTTTTAACTACAAGCGGATTCGTTGCACTGCCTTTGGGCATGTCCCCTGATCCGCCAATTCTGGGTACAAATACGCACTTAGGGGTCAATCCAATTAGGTGCGAATTGCAAGATGCGAGGTGCGAGTTGCTATTTTCACTTCGAATAGCGAATTCATTTTGCAATCCAATTAGTAACTCGCACTGAATCAGTCAGACTGAATTCGCAACTTTCCACTCGCACCTCCCTGAGGGTGAGAGATGGAAAGGAAAATTTTATTTAAAGGTTAAAATGTCAGGCCACTGTGCTGAACCCCTTGGACACCTCCGTAATGCCCAATTAGGCAATTGGAAGTTTCCAATAGCTTAATCAGTCCAATAATTACATGTCATATTTTGTGGGTAAAAAAAAAGTCCCCAAATCAGCCCAAAATCAATTTTTTCATTAGTTTAGACAACCCAAATTTAATTACAATAATTTTTTAGTTGAAAAATAATTGTTTTTATAATTTTTTGTTTATTTTTCAAGGTGCCATCAACGTACCCCAAAATCATCTTTTTTATTACTTTTTTTGCATTTTTCGTTTAATTCGTTTGAGATTAAACAATAACAGTTAGTTTGTTATCATTTTCTTACATTTAAAAAAAAAGCACAAATCAGCCATTTGACACCATTTCAAAGCCTTCAGCAACTTCCTAATGCCCACAAACAGCCTTCTATATGGTCCTGCTAACAAAATTATCCATTTTGGGGGGTCCAGGATGGTCTCCCCACATTTTCATGCATTTCTCGCAAATGTCATTTGGCAGTCAATTCGCACCCCTTCTCTGCGAGCAGTGCGAATAGACATTGCGAGCAGCGTGAATAGACATTTTTAATTGGATTAGAGAATTATCGGGAGCGCGCTTCGCTGTGAAGTGTGCGAGTTTCAAGAAACAAACTCCCTACTCACAATTCGCACCTAATTGGATTGACCCCTTATTCTGTAGAACACTTAATTAATAATCTACCTCTAAACTGGAATGGACGCTATTTGGAATTCTCCCACAGAGTCTGCGCATAACTAAGGGATGTAAGAAGTTATTGCTAGTAGAGAGTGCAGCAGCACAGAAAGCTATTCTGCAAACTTGGTCGCAGCCCTGAACCCCCTTCTGTATACCCTTTTAAGGCAAAACTTTTCCACCTCTTTAGAATGAAGTGGGTGGGAACCACACTGGAAAAGGAGAAAGTTGCGCAATTCTTTGAGGTCTGGGAAATCTACATAGCATTAGCAACACTATCTGCTGCTTTAAAATCTCAGATGCATAGTTCTCTCTCATATATTACAAGGTATCTGATCCGTATGGTGGATAATGATCCCCCAATTGTTATGTGACTTTCCTTTTTTATATGTACAAAGTTTTGCATGAGAGGAGGATTACATCGGGCCATGGGGGGGAGGGGGAGAGAACAGGTTCATCTCTTGTCTTTTATTTCTTTTTAATTCTTGTATTTTTACTCTCTGGAAGTTTTGTTTATACATGTGTATAATATTACTTCCATGCATACCTATGTACTGTGGAAACTTCATTGATATACACTGTTTCATCCATGTCTATTTTTTGTATTCAGCAACTGTGATGAAGTACGTAACCCCTCATAGATGCTATATGAGATAGCATTCCAAACTACTTAAAGTTCTTTGTTAAGTTAAGCATGGACTTACGGACTATGGGCCTGATTCAGCCATGCATGCTAGTGCACTGTTGAACGCAGATTCCAAATGTTCTGGAATCTACGCAGGCGCATGACCCTTTCTGCGCATGTGCAGAACGGGCATGTGATCCCGCTCGCAGACTGGCAGCAGACTGGAAGTGATTGAAAGTCTGCTGCCGTTTGTGGATGGCGATGGCCTCCGTTTCCTGTCGCCGCCGTTGGGGGGGAGGGAAGAGGCCAGGATCTCCGTTGGCTGACGGAGATTTCCTGACCCCTTCCTCTCAACTGCGGCAGCCGGCACCGTGACCCCATGGGACACCTAGCCGGCCGATGTTACGCAGATTATCCGATGTTGCGTTGGACAATGCAGCTCAGATAAGTAATGCACAGGAGGCGTGATGCCTCCTGCTGCATTACCATATCTGCAAAGATCGCAATTGCAAAGTTGCCTGCGTGCATACATCACATATCTATAGCCTGCATGCATACATCATATATCTATAGCCTGTGTGCATACATCATATCTATAGCCTGCGTGCATACATCATATCTATAGTCTACGTGCATACATCATATATCTATTGCCTGCGTGCATACATCATATCTATAGTCTGCGTACATACATCATATATCTATAGCCTGTGTGCATACATCATATCTATAGCCTGTGTGCATACATCATATATCTATAGCCTGCGTGCATACATCATATCTATAGCCTGCGTGCATACATCATATATCTATAGCCTGCGTGCATACATCATATCTATAGTCTGCGTGCATACATCATATCTATAGCCTGCGTGCATACATCATATATCTATAGCCTGCGTGCATACATCATATATCTATAGCCTGCATGCATACATCATATATCTATATTAAAGAGAATTATTTGTGCTGCGCTCAAACTGATTCAGTCTGTATATGCTGTGGTCTAGTATTAATCCTTATACTGTGTACCCCTATTATTCAGTAACTAAATTGTCATGGAGAAAGCAGATGGTTCAATTTTAAAATGTTTTACTTCAAACATGTAGATTCATGAGAAACATATAACAATGGGTACCGATGGGTAAATATCAAAATAGAGAATATCAGTTAAACATACATTCAAGTTATGGATATTATACTGAACAATGTCTATCAATTAGAGCATGCAGTGCTCTGTAGAAAACTTAATGATTGCTGGTAGATAACTTGTTAATAATAAGTCCAAGTTGATTTTCTCAAAGAAAATGGTAAACGTTAATAAAATTAATTTGATAGTTGAAAGTGAATGTAGGTGATTGAGGTGTCCCGCTAATCGCCTATTTAAAGTTCACTTGGAATGGATTGGTATACGTAGTGAGGATTTTGAGGGATAATAATAGACTCTGGTTGTGCGTTAGGTTAGGATGTATATAGTCCAGATGTTAACATAGGTAACGTTGCCCGGGATGTGATTTCTCGGGGGAGGCAGTACAGAGGCTGGAGAACGTACAGGAGTACTCCGGACCGGGTTTGCATCTATTGGGAATGGACAACAGCAGTGAGCCTGTCTCCAGGGTCCTTACTGTGCCCGTGCTTCCGGAGAGGCAAACCGCTGTCTTGTGGAAGGAGTGTCACAGAAGTGGTTCTGCGGAACCGACTACCGGGGACTCCCTCCACTACAGAAGACTTACCTTCAAGGTCTCGATGACGGCCAACCGCTACTTCCCCTCGCTGGCTACGTGGTCACGGTCTGTCTTCTTCTGTGGCAGGTTCCTGGTCTTTGGCTTATGTTTGCGTAATCGCGACTTGCGTATGCTGTGTGTGATAGTCTTTCAATTGAGGGTAGATATGTGGTTTTTTTTGTGGCAATCTCCAATGCGTTTTAGCCATATTGGCCTTCATCTGGGAGCATCAGTGTAATTGATCATTCTTGTGGTAGGGGTTTAAAGAGGCTGATCTTTGTGTTGATTGGTGTTCTGTGGGATAAAGCTCTCCTGATCTTTGATAGGTGGAAGCAGCTGTCAGTCACAGATAAGGGGCTAATAGTGATAGACATCTGTTGTTAATGTGAATGATTTCTACACAGAGGGGGTCATTCAGACCCACTCGCGAGCGCAGGACGCTCGCAAGCGGGTCGATGTTGCCCCACTGCGCATGCGCACGACGGAGGGAGCTCCGTCGTGCGCATGCGCGAGACCCGGATAGCGACGGGCTCTCCGTCCGCTCCGGGTCTCGCACCAAAGGGGGCGTGCTGTCGATGTTGATTGACAGGACGCCCCCTTTGGTGGGAGTGCCGAGGGCGTGGCTGCCAGATGGAGGCGTTCCCATGGGAACGCCTACCGTCTGAAGCCGGCCCCACTGACATCATAAGTGATGTCAGTGGGAGTGATTTTGGCTCTGATAGAGCCAAAATCACTCCAGGGCTTGCGGCAGTGAGACCCTACTGCAGGGTCTCCGTCGCAAGCCCGATGGTCTTGACCATCGTCACCATCATCATGGACGCTCGCATAAGCTGTGGGTGGTAACCCACAGCTATGCAAGCGTCCATAAGGCCGCTCCATTTTCATGTAGGAGGGCCCTGAGTCAGAGCGAGCGCTCTGGTCAGAGCGTCCGGCTCTGAATCAGGCCCAGAATCCCTTCATTGTGCGGTGAAGGATCTTTATCAGAGCTTCATAAGTGCTAGAGTGGATTTGGCAAATCAATGTGCTGTAAAGCTCTGTAGCAGATTGAGGTACTGATGGTAATTAGGTAGAAATATGGTGAAGGATATATAGACCGTATAGCAGGAATTTAAAAGGAATGAAAAAATGAATGAAAAGAATATAAAATGATTGGGTGTAATATTGAAATACATAGAGAATTTATATAAATCAATAGAATGGAATAAATTAAATATCAATATTAGAGATTGATCTTGTGCACATGTATACGTACATATGAATATATGGATTATGTCTGTGTGGTTGAGCTAATAACAATTCAGGATAGTTGGAGCTTCATCCAATCTATCACAGTAGAATATACATAGAAATAATAATAATATTAATGGTAAATTAATAAATTAAATAAAATGAAATAAAATAAATATAAGTAAATAGAAATAGGTTGAAGGCACATAATTGTATACATTTTGTTAATGTTAGACTATTGGGGGGTGATGTATGTTCAAACAGACTGTGGTCTGTATAGGGTGGTACATCAGTCAGTCTCCTGTGTTGTATGCATGTTCGATAATGTTACAGATTCCTTGTTAATTTGTTTGCAGTTCAGACTGATTCTATTTTTTGCAGATAATTGATTTGACTTCGTTGTCGAGGTTCAAGCCTCGTGGTGCACAGGTTTGCAGGTCATAAATCCATTTTAATTCTATTGTGTTAATTTTGTTATTGAAATCCCCACCCGTCCAGTTTGGGGTAACTCCCTGTATCCCCATAAATGTAAGAGATCTGGGGTCACTGTTATGGTGGTTTTTGAAATGTCTTGAGAGGTTATGCTCCTCTACCCTTCTTTTTATGTTTCTGATGTGCTCACTAATACGTGTTTTTAATAGTCTTATGGTTCTACCTATATATTGTTTGTGACATTCACATTCTAATAGGTAGATAACCCCTTTACTATTGCATGTTAATCTGTCTTTGATGATATAGGTTTTGTTTGATTTAAAGGAATTGATTGCTTTGGTGTTTCTTTGGTTGGTGTTAATGCAGCCTAAACATGTGCTGCAATGGAAGAATCCCTTGGTTGGATTAGTCACATCTATGGTGGTTTGCCTCATTGTCTTGGGTGATGTATGATTATAAATTAATTTTTGTCTAAGATCTGGTGCTTTTCTATAGACCACTCAGGGTATGGTTGGTAAATGATCTGCTAATGTCTCATCCTCCAGGAGTATTTGCCAATGTTTATTTAATATGTGTTTTATTTCCTTACCTTGTTTGGAGTATTGCGTAATAAAGAGAACCTCTTGTTTTGGGCTATCTTGCTTCTTGTCTTTATATTTCAGTAGATCATCCCTGTCTAGTGAGATGGCGTCTTCAAATGCCCATTCTATCAACTGTTTATCATATTATTTTTTTATAAATTGGTTGGACAATTCCTGTCCTTGGATCTTGAAGTCATCTAATCTTGAACAATTTCTCCTCAGTCTGTGGAATTGTCCTTTGGGGATCGAGTTGAGCCAGGTTGGGTGGTGCCAACTTGTGGAAAGAATATAACTATTCACGTCTACTATTTTTCTAAATGTACTTGTGTGTATCTGATTGTCTTCTATAAATATATTCAAATCCAAAAATTCTACATTCTTTTTACTGAAGTTTGCAGTGAATTTGAGGTGGTTTGTGTTGTTATTAATGGTTGTTATGAAGTTAATGAGTGTTGATTCTTCTCCTTTCCAAATGAAAAATACATCATCGATGTATCTGCTCCAGAGTACAAGATTCGCCCCAAGCTGTTGGTTATGCCAAATATTCATGTCCTCCCACCAACTCATGAATAGATTGGCATAGCTTGGGGCAAATCTCGTACCCATCACTGTGCCAGTCATTTGGAGGTAGAACTCCTCCTCGAACCAGACTTAATTATGCTTGAGTATGAAGTCTATGCTGTCAAGAATGAAATTGAGTTGTGTTTGTACCAGTTCTTTGTCCTTTTTTAAATGGTATTTGATACTTGTGATTCCTTGTGCATGGTCAATTACAGAGGAAAGTGAGGTTACATCTGCAGTTACCAGCCAGAATTGATCGTTCCATTGTATGTCCTGTAGGTCATTCAGAATGTGAGTGGTATCTCTTAGAAATGCTGGCTGTTTGTACACATATGGTTGTAGTAGTTTATCTAGATATTCTGATAGGTTGGACGTAAGTGATCCTATGCCTGATATTATTGGTCTTCCTGGTGGTTTCAATGGATTTTTTTGAACCTTCAGTATATAATAGAAGACCGGAATAATTGGGTGATTAGTGTCTATGAATTTCTGTTCGTGAACTGTACATATGCCTGTTTCTAATCCTTTCTGTAAGTGTATTTCTAATTGTTTTTTAAACTGCACGGTGGGGTCATGGTTCAATTTCTTGTAGGTGTCAGTATCTCCTAGAATATTGTGGGCCTCTTCTAGATAATCTGTCTTGTTTAGGACCACAATGCTTCCTCCCTTATCAGCCGGTTTAAAGATGATAGAGTGGTTGTTTTGTAATTCTTGTAGGGTTAGTCTTTCTTTTTTAGTGAGGTTGTTCTGCTTATTTTGGGTCAGCTTGATTTCCTCTATATCTTTTTCTACCATCTGTGTGAAGGTGTCTAAATGCGGGCCTTTCATGTGGCTCGGGTAAAACGTAGTCGGTGTGCAGGTCCACACAGCCGTTTGTTATCATATATATCTATAGCCTGCATGCATACATCATATCTATAGCCTGCATGCATACATCATATATCTATAGCCTGCGTGCATACATCATATATCTATAGCCTGCGTGCATACATCATATATCTATAGCCTGCGTGCATACATCATATCTATAGCCTGCGTGCAGCTTTGCAATTGCGATCCTTGCTGAATCAGGCTCTATGTGTTGATTCGAATACTCTTTATTGTAACGCTCATTGCTTTGCTAAAAATAATGTTCAAAAACAAAAATGAAAACCAACCAGTTTTTTTTACCTACTGCGCTCTGTTCACTGGAAGCACCAGGGTCCCTGATGGGTCTGATGGTCCTCACTCCACTCTCCTCTTCTAACTCAGCCTGCTTGAAAGTCAAATGGTTGTTGATGCCCCTGTGAACTTGCCATTGGGCCTGATTCACTACAGATCGCAATTGCGATCGCGGCTGTGATTACGCATGCAGTCTCACTATGACCATATGCTAATCCATTGCAATTACTATGCTGCCGCAGCACTACACAAGGACGGCCACCTTACCTTACACACATCTGTAATCCTTAGCAAGACTGTGAAACCATCGGTAGCATCGAGTACCATCGCAGCCTCACGCACACTTGCACAAGCTCTGACCTTACTCAGGAATTGCTAGCCTCGTTGCACGATGTGAGCACACAAGCTGCATATGGCATCCAGTGCCTAATTTATGCACGCCCCTGCAACAGCGTTCAACTTCCCTGTTACGCTTGTTTTTCGCTGACCACCCCACCATCACCTCCCTCAAACAGCACTTCCTGTCAATTACTCTGTGATGGGTCTACATAGTCACTGCGATCACAGTCCCGATCGCAGTGGCCGGTTAGTGCACGTGCACTGCGATGCATAGGTATGCACAAAACAGAACAATCGGCCGACTGCGTACGTAATCGCAGTTGCGATCCTTGCTGAATCAGGCCCATTGTTCTCTCTTCTCTCTGAAAGATTCTGAACATTGTACAAGCCAAATATATTTTGCCTACACACTCAATCTAAACTAAATCTGCTGAGCCAAAGATACCCTTCCCAAAACTCTATTTGTGGGAAATGGGAATCAGAGCCATAGACTTTAAACCACTTGGACAATGTTGGGTAGCAGAACTTGATGTATTTATTCTGTAAGACCTCTGTGTGTGCAGGTGGGAAGTTTGACTGGGGTGGTACACCTGTCAAACCATAACGCAAGTGTCCAAAGGCGAGCTCAGGGGGACAGAAACCTCCCGTGGAGCAGAAGGGCAAAAGCTTCTATCTACAGCTCATATCTAATACCACTTTTACACCTAAATTCTGGGTCTGACCCAGAGGTTGGAACAGGGTTCCAATCCGGATCAGACCTGGAATTTAGCCGGCACCAACCCAGGATTTTCCCGAGCCGGCACTGTTCACACTGGAGCCGGGTCTTCATAGACCCAGATTTCCCAGCGCTGAAGTGAATGCTTGGAGATTACGTCATCGGCCAATCGGCAGGCATGTGGCATGATCCAGGTCACCATGACCCGGATTGCGCAATTTACACTCCAGGGTTTCACAGGTTATTCCCGTGTTAAATCTTGCTAGTTACCTGGGTTGGATTGCCGGGTCATTCGACCTGGCAATCCAACCGTTACCCCTTTTATACTAAGGAGCTACCCGGGTTAACCCTGCAATAACCCGGGTTTTAGCTCTGGTGTAAAAGGGGTATGAGTGAGTGCAGCAAACTGGAATTTTGCTAAAAATAAATTTAAGGAGAAGAATAAATGAACAACCATCAATAGATAATAGGTAATAAGCCTGAAGAGTTCTACTATACTGTACTTCAATCCAGTTTATAGATGTTTAAAGCACAGTCAAAAAGACTTTAATAGACATGTCTGTGAATTTCTGGATTACTTTTATCATGTATTTGGCTCCTTTCCTACAGTCAAAGAGACACTCACTGCACTCGTTGCCTTACTTGACTTGGACTTTGCTATGTACGTCGATGGTATCAGCCTTATGTTTATAAGATATATATATAAACATTGAAAGGGTCTCTACAGCTGAAATGTTTCTACTCTGGAGGAGAAGTGATGATAGCTCTAATGTTTTTAGTAACATGGAATCAACTGCAAAGTAAACTGGGTACAAATGCTTTAAAATATCTCCCAGCAACCAGGAAACTGTACTATAGCTAGATGAGATCTATCTGTCCGTCTGTCTGAGTTTATACTAGGGGTGAGCAGGTTCGGATTTCTGAAATCCGAACCCCCCGACCCGAGGCCGATCCAAGTCAGGCTCGACTTTTCCCGCCTCACTCGGATCTGAAATCGAGGCAAAACGTCATCATCCCGCCTTCCGGGTCTCGCGGATTTTGGATTCTATATAAGGTACCCGCGTCGGCGCCATTTTCTCACTCGGCTGTGGACAGTGAAGAGGGAGGGTGGGAGTTAGGGCTGGCTGGGCTGTGTAGTGTAGTGCAGTGTAGTGTTGTGCTGCACTGTGCTGCTGTTGTCCATAGGGGCTGTATCCACTCCTCCAAAGTCCATAGGGGCTGGCTGTGTTGTGCTGTGCTGCTGTTGTCCATAGGGGCTGTGTCCACTCCTCCAAAGTCCATAGGGGCTGGCTGTGTTGTGCTGTGCTGCTGTTGTCCACCGGGGCTGTGTCCACTCCTCCAAAGTCCATAGGGGCTGGCTGTGTTGTGCTGTGCTGCTGTTGTCCATAGGGGCTGTGTCCACTAAAGTCCTGTGCAGTGTCCCAGTCCTAAAGGGGTGCTGTAGTGTTGTCCAGGGGGTGCTTTGTCCATCAGGGGTGCTCTCCCCAAGTGCAAAAAAAAATAAAATAAATTTCTGTTTGTGAATTGTGTGTGCAGTAGCCACACGTGCATCAACAAAGTAGCGCCAAGCGTGCGCCTGTGTCATAAGTAAAAGGCCGGCTGGCTCGTCCGTTAAAGGGTGCTGTAACCCCCAAAGTGCACTCCAAATAATATATATTTTTTCTGTGTTTGTGAATTGTGTGCGCAGTAGCCGCATGTGCATCAACAAAGTAGCACCAAGCATGTGCCTGTGTCATAAGTAAAGGGCTGGCTGGCTCATACGTTAAAGGGTGCTGTAACCCTCAAAGTGCACTCCAAAAAATATTAATTTTTTTCTGTGTTTGTGAATTGTGTGCACTGTATGTGCATCCTCAAAGCAGCAGCGCCAAGCGTGCGTCTGTCTGATAAAGGTTGGTGTAACCCCCAAAGTGCGCTCCAACAAAAATAAAATAATCTTCTTTTTTTCTGTGTTTGTGTGTGAAATGTATACGCAGTGGCCGCACCTGCATCCTCAAAGCAGCAGCACTAAGCGTGCATCTGTATGTTAAATTGTGGTGTAACCCCCAAAGTGCGCTCCACAAAAAATAAACAATTCTTTTTTTTTCTGTCTTTGTGAATTGTGTGCACAGTAGCCGCGCATGCATCAACAAAGTAGCGTCAAGCGTGCGCCTGTGTCATAAGTAAAAGGCCGGCTGGCTCGTCCGTTAAAGGGTGCTGTAACCCCCAAAGTGCACTCCAAATAATATATATTTTTTCTGTGTTTGTGAATTGTGTGCGCAGTAGCCGCATGTGCATCAACAAAGTAGCACCAAGCATGTGCCTGTGTCATAAGTAAAGGGCTGGCTGGCTCATACGTTAAAGGGTGCTGTAACCCTCAAAGTGCACTCCAAAAAATATTAATTTTTTTCTGTGTTTGTGAATTGTGTGCACTGTATGTGCATCCTCAAAGCAGCAGCGCCAAGCGTGCGTCTGTCTGTTAAAGGTTGGTGTAACCCCCAAAGTGCGCTCCAACAAAAATAAAATAATCTTCTTTTTTTCTGTGTTTGTGTGTGAAATGTATACGCAGTGGCCGCACCTGCATCCTCAAAGCAGCAGCACTAAGCGTGCATCTGTATGTTAAATTGTGGTGTAACCCCCAAAGTCGCTCCACAAAAAATAAACAATTCTTTTTTTTTCTGTCTTTGTGAATTGTGTGCACAGTAGCCGCGCATGCATCAACAAAGTAGCGTCAAGCGTGCGCCTGTGTCATAAGTAAAGGGCCGGCTGGCTTGACCAATTAAAGGGTGCTGTAACCCCCAAAGTGCACTCTAAACAAATTAAAAAATAATTTTCTGTGTTTGTGAATTGTGTGCACTGTGGCCGCACGGTTATCAACAAAGTAGCGCCAAGCGTGCGCCTGTGTCATATGTAAAGGGCTGGCTGGCTTGACCATTAAAGGGTGCTGTAACCTCCAAAGTGCACTCAAAAAAAAAAAAATATATATTTTTTTGTGTTTGTGAATTGTGTGCGCAGTAGCCGCATGTGCATCAACAAAATAGCGCCAAGCGTGCGCCTGTGTCATAAGTAAAGGGCCAGCTGGCTCGTCTGTTAAAGGGTGGTGTAACCCTCAAAGTGCGCTTCACAAAAAATAAAAAATAAAAATTTCTGTCTTTGTTAATTGTGTGCACTGTAGCTGCATGTGCAT
Organism: Taudactylus pleione; assembly: GCA_031769625.1. NCBI lineage: Eukaryota > Metazoa > Chordata > Amphibia > Anura > Myobatrachidae > Taudactylus > Taudactylus pleione. The sequence goes on along the minus strand of JAUIMM010000187.1, from coordinate 2,668,259 downwards.
CAACAATGGACCAGTGCCAAGCGTGCGCCTGTGTCCCATAAGTAAAGGGCCAGCTGGCTCATTTCTTAAAGGGTGGTGTAACCCACAAAATGCACTAGTCTTCAACAAAAATAACAAATTATTTTCTGTGTTTGTGAGCGCCTTAGCCGCACGTATATATCAATATAACATAAATGGAGGACCAAACTTTCTCCGATAAAAATAAAATAGGGAAAGATCAAGAAACACTACCTCCTACTGCTGAAGCTGCTGCCACTAGTCATGACATAGACGATAAAATGCCATCAACGTCGTCTGCCAAGGCCGATGCCCAATGTCATAGTAGAGGGCACATACAATCCCAAATGACAAAAGGCCTGATTCAGAGCCGCTCGTAAGCGGCCTCTCGTTCGCTCAGAGCGATGTTCGCACAACTGCGCATGTGTATGGGTCATAATGCGCATGCGCCAACCAGTCAGTGCGGTCGGAAATCGAGCGCTCGCAAAACAGCGAGTGCCTGCTAATTTGAGTGACAGGATGAGGCGTTTGTGGGTGGTAACAGGGGAAGATGCTTGAAAACGGGGAGTGGTGATCCAAACGCAGGCGTGCCAAACGGTCAAAACGGGCATTTTAAGGGTGTGCATAATTAACAAAGCAGCGTCATCGGCCACGTCACTTGGTTGTCTCTTAGCCTGAACTGTTCGCATGATTGCGGTAGGAAAATCCTACCACAAGCACTGCGAGCAGTTCAGACGCCTTTCGATGTACTCGATTAATCAAATAAATAGCGGAGATGACGTAGGATGCGAGCGGCCAGGGGGCGTCTTTACAAAATAGCGAGCGCATGTTTCGTTCGCTCGCTCAGACATAGAGGCGTCAACAGACCGCAAAGAGCGAGCGCTCAATTTAAATATCCGGCCCCTTTTTCTGAACGAGCGAGCGCATATAGCGTCCGGGTCTGAATCAGGCCCATAGTTCAGGAAAATGACCTTAAAAAAACATTTAAATCATCTGAGGAAAAAATTAAACTTGCCAAAATGCCATTTACGACACGGAATGGCAAGGAACGGCTAACGTCTTTCCCTATGTTCATGACTAGTGGTTCAGCTTCACATGACGATGGAAGCCCTCCTCCCGCTAAAAAAATCAAACGAGTTAAGCTGGCAAAAGCACAGCGAAGAACTGTGCGTTCTAAGAAGCTATCACAAATCCCCAAGGAGAGTCCAAGGCCCTCATTCAGAGGCAGTCGGAGGATGTAAGCGGTCGCTCAGAAACTGGGCGGCCGCTTGCATCCTGACCGGCCGCCTCTGTTTCGGTCGTTAGGCTGTGGGTTTACACCCACAGCTCTAACGACCGCTAGGGTGATGGTCGTGATGGTCATAGACCACTGCGACCATCGGGGCTTACAACGAGACCCTAGGGTAGGGTCTCACTTGTCGTAAGCCCCGGAGAGCTTCTGGCTCTGTCAGAGCCGGAAACTCTCCACTGACATCACTAGTGATGTCAGTGGGACCTCCCCCAAATGGCAGGCATTCCCATGGGAACGCCTCCGTTTGGGCTGCCACCACCCCGGCCCGCCTTCCAAACGAGGCGAGCTGTCAATCAACATTGACAGCTCGCCCCCTTTGGAAAGAGACCCGTTATGACCGGCGCTGTCGGTCGTAGCAGGTCTCACGCATGCACACGAAGGAGCCGGCTCCCTCGTGCGCATGCGCACTGGACAAACATCGAGGCGGCCGTGTGGTCGTAGACCGTACGGCCGCCTCTGAATGAAGCCCCAAGTGTGGTGGCGGTTGCGATGCCTGACCTTCCCAGCACTGGACGGGAAGAGGTGGCTCTTTCCACCATTTGCACGCACCCTGCAAGTGCTGAAAGGAGCACCCACAGTCCACTTGCTGATATGCAAATTGAAGATGTACTTCAACAGTGACAACAGGATGAGGATACTGGTGTAGCTGGCGCTGAGGAGGAAGTTGACGAGGAGGATTCTGATGGTGATGTGGTTTGTTTAAATCAGTCTCCGGGGGAGACAGTTGTTGTCCGTGGGATGAAAAAGCCCATCACGGTCATGCCTGGGCAGAAGACCAAACATTCCACCTCTTTGGTCTGGCAATATTTCTATCCAAATCCGGACAACAACTGTCTTGCCATATGTACCATATGTATAGGTGAAATAAGTAGGGGTAGGGACGTTAACCACCTAGGAACATCCTCCCTTATACGTCACCTGCAGCGCGTTCATAAAAAGTTACTGTCAAGTTCAGAAACTTTGGCTAAGACCGTAAGCAGTCCAGGGACACCTAAATCCCTTTGTCCTGTTGTATCCAAGCGCCTGCAAACCACACCGTCAACTCCCTCCTCGTCAATTTCCTCCTTAGTCAGGATTTGAAGTAGTCCTGCAGGCCATGTCACTGGCATGACTGACTCTCCTATCCGGGATTCCTCCGGAGGATCCTGCGTTGCTACGCCTACTGCTGCCACTGCTGCTGTTGCTGCTGGGAGTCGTTCATCATCCCAGAGAGGAAGTAGGAACACCACTACTTTTACTAAACAATTGACCCTCCAATAGTCCTTAGCGAGGAGGATGAAGTACGACAGCAGTCATCCTGAAGCAAAACGTATAACTGAGGCCTTGACTGCTTTGTTGTTGTTAGATGTGCGTCCGGTATCCGCCATTAGTGCAGTGGGATTTAGACAATTGATGGAGGTAGTGTGTCCCCGGTTCCAAATCCCATCTAGATTCCACTTCACTAGGCAGGCGATACCGAGACTGTACAGAAACATCAGAAAAAGTGTCCTCAGTGTCCTGAAAAATGCGGTTGTACCCAATGTCCACTTAACCATGGACATGTGGACAAGTGGAACAGGGAAGACTAAGGACTATATGACTGTGACAGCCCACTGGGTAGATGTATCACCTTACGCAGCAACAACAGCAGCGTCACCAGTAGCAGCATCTCAGAAATGCCAGCTCGTTCCAAGGCAGGCTACGCTGTGTATCACCGTTTTCAGTAAAAGGCACACCGCCGACAACCTCTTAGAGAAACTGAGGGAAATCATCGCCCAGTGGCTTACCCTACTTAGACTCTCCTGGGGATTTGTGATATCTGACAACGCCACCAATATTGTGCGGGCATTACATCTGGGCAAATTCCAGCATGTCCCATGTTTTGCTCACACAATAAACTTGGTGGTGCAGAATTTTCTGAAAAGCGACAGGGGCGTGCAGGAGACGCTTTGGGCAGCCCGAAAAATTTCTGGCCACTTTCGCCATTCAGTGACTGAGTGCCGAAGACTGGAGCACCAGCAAACACTCTTGAACCTGCCCCGCCATCACCTGAAGCAAGAGGTTGTGACGCGGTGGAACTCAACCCTCTATATGCTTCAGAGGATGGAGGAGCAGCAAAACGCCATTCAAGCCTATACATCCACTTATGTCATAGGCAAAGGAGGGGGTATGCACCTGACTCAAGCGCAGTGGAGAATGATTTCCGTGTTATGCAAGGTTCTCCAGCCCTTCGAACTTGCCACACGTGAAGTCAGTTCAGACACTGCCAGCTTGAGTCAGGTCATTCCCCTCATCAGGCTTTTGCAGAAGCAGCTGGAGAAAGTGTAGGAGGAGCTAAGATGGAGCGATTCCGCTTGGCATGTGGGACTTGTGGATGAAGCCCTTCATTCACTTTACCAGGATTCCAGGGTGGTCAATCTGTTGCAATCAGACCACTACATTTTGGCCACCGTGTGCCATCCTAGGTTTAAAGCCTATGTGGTGTCTCTCTTTCCGACCGATACAAGCCTGCAGAGGTGCAAAGACCTGCTGGTGAAAACACTGTCAGCTGAAGCCGAAAGTGACACGTCAACAGCTCCTTCTTCATTTTCTCCCGCAACTGGGGCTGTCAGGAAAAAACTTGGGTATCCTAAGCAACCTGCTGGTGGTGATGCAGGGCAGGCAGGACCAAGTTTGGACATCTGTTCTGGACTGAAGGACCTGGCAACAATTTCTGACATGTCTACTGTCACTGCATATGATACTGTCACCATTGACAGAATGGTGGAGGATTACATCGGTGACAGCATCCAAGTAGGCATGTCAGACAGTCCGTACCTGTACTGGCAGGAAAAAGAGGCAATTTGGAGGCCCCTGTACAAACTGGCTCTATTTTACCTGAGTTGCCCCCCCTCCAGTATGTTCTCCGAAAGAGTGTTTAGTGCAGCCGAGAACCTTGTCAGCGAAGGGCGTAGGAAGTTGCTTCCACAAAATGTGGAGAAGATGATGTTCATAAAAATGAATAATCAACTCTTCCAGCCACCAGAATGTATAGAGGGACCTGTGGTGGTGGATTCCAGCGGGGATGAATTAATACTCTGTGAGGATGAGGATGTACACAACACTGAAGAGGGTGAGGAATCGGTGGATGAGGAGGATAAGGACGACATCTTGCCTCTGTAGAGCCAGTTTGTGCAGGGACAGATTAATTGCCAGCTTGTTTTGTGGGGGCCCAAACGAACTAATCATTTTAGCCACAGTCGTGTGGCAGACCCTGGCGCTGAAATGTTTGGTTTGTTAAAGTGTGCATGTCCTGTTTATACAACATAAGGGTGGGTGGGAGGGCCCAAGGACAATTCCATCTTGCACCTCTTTTTTTTCTTTGCATTATGTACTGTTTGGGGCCTAGTTTTTCAAACGACCATCCTGTCTGCCACTGCAGTGTCACTCCTAGATGGGCCACGAAAACTGGCCGGAGCACACCCCTAGTTTATACCCTACTTACAAACAGGTGATTGGAGATACTGATTGTCATCTTTGACAGCCCCACTATAGGCTTTTATGTGAGTGCTATGACACCATCTTTGGGGCAGCACAGATGGTGTAATGGTTAGCATTACTGCCTCACAGCACTGAGGTCATTGGTTATATTTTCACTACAGCCCTATCTGTGTGAGGGTTGTATATTCTCCCTGTGCTTGCATGGGTTTTCTTTGGGTACTCTGAAAATATACTGGTAACCTACCAGTATATTTTCAGAGTACCCAAAGAAAACCCATGCAAGCACAGGGAAAATATACAACCCTCACACAGATAGGGCTGTGGTGAAAATATAACCAATGACCTCAGTGCTGTGAGGCAGTAATGGCTCCCAACAAAAAATAACCCTAGTATGTGTGTGTGTGCATGTGGTAGGGAATATAGATTGTAACTTCACTGGGGCAGGGACTGATGTGAATGGCCAAATATTCTCTGTTAAGCGCTGCGGAATACTTGTGCGGTATATAAATATCTGGTAATAAATCAATAAATAAAATCTTGGGTACGAGAACCCCTAACTCTTTCCCTAACCCACTTTTCCTGCAGCCTAACCCTAACCCTCCCCCTAGTACATAATCCTATTCCCTAAACCTAACCCTCTCCTTAACCCTAATACTTACTATCGGGATGTTGGCGGTCGGAATTCTGAGTGCTAGCATCCTGGCTGCCAGGATGGTAACTACATCCCTTTACCAAGTCATCTTCCAAGCAATGTAAAGTAATTAAAGCTTAGTGAATGTGCTAAGGAGTCATCACACTATGGACGGGGTTTAGCTCAGTTTAGGTAGAAAAAATACTGAAAGTGAGGTAATGAAGTACAATGACGATGCTCAGCAAACGGCGTCCAATAACAGCGTCACACAAAGGATATTTATCGAAAATGTATTTGATAAACAAAAAATGAGCTAAAGAAATTGATGCTTACTGATTATACTATTGCTATTTATGCTATTATTATGTATTCTATTAATATTTATGCTATTACTACTTATGCTATTACTATTTATACTATCACTATTTATGCTATCACTATTTATGCTATCACTATTTATACTATCACTACTTATACTATTAATACTTATACTATTACTATTTATACGATTATTACTTATACTATTGCTATTTATGCTATTACTATTTATACTATTATTACTTATACTATTGCTATTTATACTATTACTACTTATACTATTACTATTTATGCTATTACTATTTATACTATTACTATTTACAAAAATAGATGAAATAAATGGTGGTTTAGATCTTTAGCATGAGAACTGGAGCTTTAGCCTGAGAACTGGGGTTTACACCACCACTGGTCGCATACTGCCATAGGTATCATAATCCCTTTTGTACATCATAGGCAGATACATGATGGCTGGTAATGGTGCATGATGTGGCATTGCCCAGGGTCATTCCAGTGGGAAGTTGACAACTTCTGACCTTTTGGCATCCAGCGGTCAATGTATATCCAGGGGCAATGTATAAACAGGGGCAAAGTACATCCAGGGACCAATGTACAATGTACTATTGTGCCAGAGTCTTAATTTCACTCTGAGGGACAGGTTTTCTACGTGGTGGTATGCGTGGCAATTTTGTGATGATGGGAAACTCCATGGCATCACGTAGAGCAGCTGGGTGTTGGAGTGTTGGAAGTGTCTTCTTGGGAAAAGGGTTTTCTTTTCTTCCATGTCCCCGGGTCTTAGGGTAATCCTCCACCTGTCAGTAAGTCAAGGCATCTTTTTTAGGATAACCCTCCAGTACTTTACTAAGTAAATAAAGAAATAAATGTTAGTATAAAAAAAGGCAGCACCATTTCTGGAAATATGTGACTTTTCGTTTGCTATAAGTGATACATTTCCATTATTGTAAACCGAGTATCATTTATTCAGTGGCAGAAAAGTGAAGGGCATTGGCAAAACTATTGCTGGAGTAGCCCATGCAGCTGCTATGGTGCCAGCAATGCCGGTCCATCTTCTCTGGGAACCACTGCTCAAAATATCTGGGCATGCACTTGTCACTTGTATAAGTGCTTCACTGCGTCTGTGCTGCCCACTGCACATAATCAGAATAGAGATGGGAGTCTTCCCGGGACAAATTACCCCTAAACTCCGCTATGGGGCCTTGTGATTGAGTTTCACACCCCTATGTGTTTGGGAACTAACTGTTTCCTTAAGCGTCTTGATCCTTAACAGACTCTAACACAATATAGCGCATGCTACGCAACTGATCTGATGTCACATCCAAATACGTGACGTTTTATAATGACTTCTTGTACCGGTGATGTGAGAGGGAGAAATGGCGATTTTACCGGAAGTCCTGCAGTGGAAGCATATATATTGACAGAGGCGGCCCTAACTAATTTGATGCCCTTGGCAAAATTCTGGCTGGTGCCCCCTAGCACTAGTTCCGCCTCTGACCCAGCACCCCTCTCCCAGCAGCACAGATCACAGCAACAGCCACCAACACATTCGCCCACAGCAGTCCTCATCCAGCACCCCTCACTCATGCTGAGCTCACTTAAGCTGGCAACACACCTAGGACTCTATTTATCACATTATTTTAGTATCACCTATAGTTATTACAGGGCAATTGGAGTAGAATTCGTAAAATTCTACTCCAACCCCTAAGTATCACTTATTTTTAGTAAGCAGATCGCATTTCCCATAATTGTAATGGGAAATGTGATCTGACCATAGTTACTAAAAATAAATGTGAAAAAAATACCGGGGAAAGCCCTGTGATAATAACACCACCTGGAGGTGGCGTTATCCAGGGTCTCAACCGGTTACCGGCCTCCTGCCCTGCTCTAATGGGGAGAGCAGAGCCGGGAGTCGGTCCCTGTAATCAGCTGTGTGGTCTAAACAGACCGCAAGCTGATTACTTTAAAAAAAAAAAAAAAATAGTAAAAAAAAAAAATTACTCACCTGACTCCAGGGACCGGTGATCGGGCCTCCGGTGATGACTCCCCTCCGGTCAGCTGGTCTCCCACAGTGCACTGCTGCCCGGTCATCAGGTGATCGGGCCCCAGTGCAGTATGGGAGATCACCTGACCGGAGGAATGGAGAACATCACCGGAGGCCTGGAGCATGCAGGTAAGTGTAAGTGTAAGTAAGGGAGGGGGGATTGCGGGGGGGGAGAGGGGGTCGTGGGGGTCTGCAATCGTGGGGGGCGGGGCTTAGCGCTGGGGGGGGCTTAGCACCGGAGGGGGGGTAGCTGCGGCGAACAGTCGGCGCATGCGCGGGCACTTAATCACTGTATTTTTTGTGAAAATACCGTGATAAGGCTCCGAAGGGGATTAGCAGGGACAGAGCTTTATCGCAAGCTCTGTCCCTGCAAGGGATTTGTAGTAAATCCCTGTGATATTGCCTGAATTCGCAATGCGAATTCACTCGGTAATATCACACTACAATCTGCATTACCAATGCGGATTGTAGTAAATAGAGCCCTTAGAGATGTGTACCCAGCGCTGATGTCACATACGACAGGACCTGGCGGGGTGCCGGCATCGGCAAGTGCAAACACACTTGCCATTGCCGGCAGCTACAGCGGCGGCCATGCTGCATTAGGCAGCATCGCCCCCGCTGATAATATCGCCTGTTGGACCTGCATGCAGGTCTGACGGGCAAAGTCACTGATGACATGTGGGAGCGCGCATCATCAGTGACATAGGGCCGTATTCATTTAGTTTCGCACCCGCGATAAAGTTTCGCATGCCGGACTTTTCGCCTATATCGCGTATTTTCAAAGCGGAAACTTATCGTGCGCGTACCCGCTATTCGCCCTATTCTATTCCAAAAGACGCGAAAACGGTGACACTCAAAGTCAGAACAGGTGGAAAGTGGTGTCAGAATCGGGGAAATCAGCCTGAACCCCCCAAAAAGATAAAGATGCATTGGGGATCAATGTGGTAGTGGCCGATTAGCCCTAATAAAACTGTTTGGGGTACTTAAGTTGGTACAATTGCCTCTAATTTGCGTATTTGCACAAGTGGTGAAGAATGGCATAAGGCAGGATTTTCAGTAGAAATAAGTAGTCCTGGCAAATTTGGGGTACCTGAGAATGGGTGCTAGCATCTTTTAATGTCTCTAAAGTGAAGTATTAATAAAAGTGAAATTCCACCCTCATAAAAGCACCTGCAATCCCCAAAACACTTGACCCCTTCTTAGATCACCCCCAGAACCTAATTTCGCTAGTTTGTGAATTTGTCCCCCCACTTTGAGCTTTTTCACCCCGAAATTCAATGTACTTTTTTGGGGTGTTCTTTGCTTTTTTCCTGGAACTTTTTGACACAGTTGTCCTTTGGGGTTCTGAGTGGTTTCCCCACCTTTGCACCCCAAAATAAAAATTTTTAACTTCTTTTCTCCTGCTATTCAGAGGTGAATCTTTTTAGCCTAGTACATTGCATTGACTTTCCATCTACGCGAAAAGCGGGTGAAATTGAATACGGAGATAAGTTTCCGACAGGCAAAAAGTCTCAATCGGCAATGCTTTTTCACGGATCTCGGTTTATCGCTTCTAATTGGATACAGCCCATAGTGGGAACACACTGGCCGATGTGCACGATATGTGATCCGATCCGCCAGAGTTGCCAGACTACCTGTGAAGCTGATTGCTGAAGCACAATATGAGAATGCAGCTGCCGTGTGTCCGCCACCAACAGTTGTTTCCCGGCTCCTAGTCCTTCTTGTGCTTGGTGGATGGCAAACACATTGCCCCCACAGGAAAAAACACACTGACCCAAACAGGGAAAAATGTAAACACATTGTCGCCACAGGAAAAAGAAAACATTGCCCCACATAGGAAAAATGTAAATACACTGCCCACATAGGAAAAATAACACATTGTCCCACACAGAAAAAACATACATTGCCCCACACAGGACAAAAACGTAAACGCATTACCCCACACAGAAAAAAAACACGTTGTCCCACACAGAAAAAACATACATTGCCCCACACAGAAAAAACATACATTGCCCCACACAGGACAAAAACGTAAACGCATTACCCCACACAGAAAAAAAACACATTGTCCCACACAGAAAAAAAAATCGAGAGAGAAAGAGATCAAGACATCAAGAGAGGGGTTGAGAGAGATTACCAGGAGCAGGCAAGGCAGGACACGCAGACTGGTCACAGGGCTTGTTTGGCCACTGTGCTGGGCTGGATTGGCAGGGTTTCTCTTCTATTCCCTGTTTTCCTATTTTTGCACAGGAGACGGTTAAAACGAGCACATACCCGGGGCAACTGCAGGAGGAGAGGACCCACTCAGAGAGGTGGCGCTGGGGGACCAGATGACCAGAGGTGAGGGGAGGAGCCCTCTCCTCTGGCCGGATCACCTCCTTCTCCCTCTTCATTAGGGACCGTGGCTACCAGTGTACTATATGAGTCAGTCTGACTCATTATTAGTACCTATCTGGTGCAGCCGGCTGTGGGCCCCGTCATAGCGGGCCCTGGTGCTATGTATCGGCCGTGCCGCCGCTAGCTCCACCAGAACAGAGCCCATTTTAGTTGCTGTCCCCAGAGCCATCGCCCAGGTGCCCCAAACCTCCGCCGGCCCTAGGCTTGGAATGCCCTTAGGCATTTGCCTATGTTGCCGATGCCTAGGGCCAGCTCTGTATATTGATCCAGCCGATGACTCCCTTTAAACCAAGAAAAATAATACAGTTAATATTGTATTAGCAATTTGTCCATGAGGGAAAATATTCTAATAAAAATCTGTGAGGGAAATCTTGTTTTATACTTTTATGTCCAATTGAAACATCACTGATGAATTTACCCCATAGATTTCACATATCCCACGCCGCATACATTTATACAATTGCAATATTTTAATTTTATTGTCTGTGATATGAAAACTACAGCTCAATTGGGCAATCAGTGGTTTTCCAGCTGAGGAGGAGTAACAATCGACAAAAACACTGACTGCACGACTGACAGGGAATGCTGAAACTTGTAGTCGACCAACAGCTGCAGAGCTACAGGTTACCTAGGTCTAACCTGTATTCAGATATATATGAAACCCGTGAAACGGACACCCGTAGGACAGTGAGGGGTTAATACAGCCTTGGGTCAGGAAGGAGTTAACACAGAACTTCTCCAGCACGTGTGAAGCACGGGGACAGCATGCGCTGATTGGAGGAGCCCGTCCTGTGTCTTTAAGCCCGAGGGAGTGGCCAGGAGTTTGCGCCAGAAAGAGAAATGCGGGTGTGCAGTGCATGGTGTGAAGGAGCAGAGCCGCCGGGCTGTTATGCTCCGGAAAGTGTGGAGCAGCCGAATCGGGAGAGCAGATGCCAGGTACCTACGGAAGGCAGACCGGGTCAAGTGGGCCCCGCACCACTGAGCAATGCACTGGTAAGGCGGATGCCGCAGCAGCAGTGACACCCGCTAGCAGAGATACACAGCCGCAGCAGTGCATAGCATACTTGCCGACATTCAGCTCCCTCCTTCTGGGAGGGAGCTGAATGCCTGCATTCTGCGGGGGGCGTGGCCGGGCTATGATGCCGGTTTGGGGGCGTGGCCGCAGGATAGTGTCATCGTGGCCCCGCCCCCTCTTCACAATGCCGGGAAAAAGGCATTGTGAAGCAGGGGGCGGAGCCACGATGATGCGATTCAGCGTGAATCGCGTCATTGGGCCCCCCGCTGTGGGGTTTTTTAGTAGTAGTTCGGGGGGTAGGCGGCAGTCGGGAGGCTTGCCTGCCTTTCTGGGGGGTCAGGAGCGGCACGCGATATTCGGGAGGCTCCCGACCAAATCGGGAGAGTAGGCAAGCCTGGTGCATAGTACAGGGCAGCCATACTCCCTGCCCCATACCACCGCAGCAGCGGAGATCATAGGGTAACCCCAGAGCACCCTCACTCCCATCCGAATATTTGTAGGAGAGGGTGCCGTCCTACTTTCACCCACAACTAATTCTGCCAACCTCAAGATGGCCGCAGATTAACAGCAGCACTTATCTTGAACTGTAATTCTGCCAACCACAAGATGGCCACCGACTAACTGCAGTATAAACTTACAGCTCCAGCAGTTGCAAAGATACAGTACATAGCCCTGTACCCAGGAGCATACCTCCCAACAAGACCCTCTCCAGGAGGGACACAATGCTCTGGTCCTGGACTTCCCTGGTAATTTATGATTGGTGGCGGGTCCAGAGGTGTGGCTGCAGTACAGTCCAAAATTCAAATAGGGGAGTCACGCCAACTGCCAGTGAGTCCCAGCCAGTGATGTTTGGCAGCGTGTGAAATGACAGTTGGTGTGACTCCCCTATTTTAATTTTGGACTGTACTGCAGCCACACCTCTGGAGCCGCCTCCAATCATAAATTACCAGGGAAGTCCAGGACCAGAGCATTGTGTCCCTCCTGGAGAGGGTCATGTTGGGAGGTATGCAGGAGTAACTACATGTGTGGTGAGTTGAAAACTGATTGCACCACAGGCAAAGCTGCACTGACATTCAGTACTAGTGGACTTCCTCATACCTCTCTGCAAAACAGCAGAACCTCAATGTTACTTTCACTTCCATTGTATGAGCTATCTGCCTCATTGGCCAAACTTTACTACTGTTAAAGCTTGCATGTTTTCTGGATCACACAAGGACTGTTTTATTCACAGCACCAGTGATTATTTGATACTTCAGAGTTGGAGAATACAACTTAATGGAGATAATATAACCCCAGTGGCCAGGGATACAATTGCGGGACAATTTACTAGTGACAGTTCATAGGAATACTGAAAAAAACCCTTATCGCCAGTGAAGTGAGTGTGCCTATATCAGTGTTAGCAAATACGCGCTATAGCGCTTATTTTACCCGATATCGGGCACTGGGGACTCACTTTTTTAAAGTAGCCGGGTCCCTGGGGACGCGCTGTGCAGTGGCCAATCCCTGACAGCTGGCTGCAGCACAGCGCGTCCCCCTGCAGAGACAGACATAACGCTGTTAGAGCAGCCAATGAGAGTCAGATAGACTCTCATTGGCTGCTGCTGTGGAAAGCCATACTGGAATCAAGTGTCTGATCCCAGCATCGGCACAGCGTCCATGCCCGGTGTTGGGACAGTGTTTGTTCCCTGCGTCTGGTAAGCCACCGCGGCGGGTACCTGGTGAAGGGACCACTTGGTCCCTTCCACCAGTGGCGGCGAGAGAAGCTTTACTCCGGGTGCGAGCTGAGAGGAGCTCGCTGCCCGGAAGCCAAGTAGCGACGGCGGTTGTTTGGCACTGGCCGCGAGCTTTCGGATCGCAGTCCAGCAGCCAATAGGAGGCAGACGCGATGAGCCAATCGCGGCTCGCCGCATCATAGCCCTGCCCTCTTCCACCGTACCGGTAGGCGGCCTTGGGCCACCGGTATTTTACTCCTTCCTAGACCACCAGGGTTGTCGGGCACTAGGCCCGTGGCATACATTCAGGCAATAGGCCTGTGGGTCTACAGGCGGGCACAAGGCCCGGGCAACATAGGGGGCATTAGGCCCAATTGACGGTATATGCCCCCCAAATAGGTGTGGGACTTGGGCATTAGGCCCAGGTCACTAGAGGGCCCACCTATTTGCCCTTTAGTGGCCTGGGCCGAATGCCCAGGTCACTCACACCTAAAAGGGGGGCAGATACCTTCATTGGACTGCATAGGTGGTCTGACAGGCATACAGGGGGCACCTGGGGTGACTGCTGCTGGGGGCAATGCACCGGGGGACTGCTGCTGGGGGCAATGCACCGGGGGACTGCTGCTGGGGGCAATGCGTAGGGGGACTAAAGGGCATTAATGTGCAGCATCATTTTGTAAGGGGTATTACTGCATGGCATAATGTGTAAAGTCTGGGCTTTGCTGTGTTCTATAATGTGTAAAGGGCATTAATGTGCAAAATAATGTCTAAAGACCGGGCATTTATCCTTTGATAAATATGCCTATTACCTAATGTGGCTAACCATAATATCACTTTAAAACAGGACACGTGAATTAATTACAAAGGTTCTCTGTGACTGGCTGACTTCATGCCTAGATTTCACCTTGTTTTATTGAGCTACAGAATGTCATGATTGGTGTCTGCGAGTTACCTGTCTCAGGTGGTGATCGGGTTTCAACGGAGGCCGGCATGACTGGAATCACAGATAATGTAAATAGCTCTATTTACAAGACTTGGGTAGCAGTGAAAACTGCCTTTGATGATAAATGACAGGAACTGGAGGGACCGGACTGGGACCGGCAGGAAGACTTGTTGAATTGAACTGATGAGCTTGGAACTTGACTCTGGACTGGAACAACGTGGACTGAACTGATGAGCTTGGAACTTGACTCAGGACTGGAATGTGACAATGGCTGAAGGAAAGTCAGGTAATGCTGAGATGAAGGCTAAACAGGGTAATCTGGAATTACTATGACAAAGGCTAGAACTCAGGTGCAGGCTGGACAGGATAATTGGAAATAACAGGTTTCAGGAAGGATTGGGTAGGTTTGGGAATTTGCAGGCTGGACAGGATAATTGGAAATAACAGGTTTCAGGAAGGAATGGGTAGGTTTGGGAATTTGCAGGCTGGACAGGATAATTGGAAATAACAGGTTTCAGGAAGGAATGGGTAGGTTTGGGAATTTGCAGGCTCAGGGAGGGAATAGGTAGGTAACAGGGGCAGGAGTTGATCCACAGCAGGAAGCAAGGCAGGGTAACACGATGCAGGTTTACAGAGTGCCAGGGACCAACCAGGAGTAGGACTAGCAGCAGAGCACAGGCCAGGTATTGCTGTACCAGGACGTCTGGATGCCAGGTATTACTGTAGCAGGTTTTCGGGATGCATCAGTGGTTGCTGTCAGCAGGCTTACTGGATTGCCAGGCTTGGCTGTAACAGGTTTTCTGGAAGCACCGGGGGTTGCTGCCAGCAGATTTACTGGATTGCCAGGTACAGCTGAAACAGGTTTTCTGGATAGCGCCAGGGATTGCTGTAGCAGGTTACAGGGACAGACTTGAATGCATGAACCATACACCACGGGAAGACGAGATGTTCAGGCCCAGAATGCTATCAGGAGAGGATATATATATCATGGGTCTGGCAGCAATTGGTGGATACGGACAGGTGGTCTGGTAGTAGCATTCTGAGTGGTGGAAGGCACAACATGCAGAGGGAGTATTCATCTCTGCAGCTCTGAGAATCAGAACCACACCTGTGATTCCAATCAGGGCTAGCAGTGCTCACAGACAGAGGAGAGACCAGGTGCAATAATCAGAGCAAATTCTCCAGGCAAATTACACACACAGATCCATGGGGAAGCTGACAGGGGTAAGTCTCAAGGCAAAAAGGTGACAACTAGACAGGGTCGTGACACAGAACCTGTGTAAATCATTAGTGTCCCAGTTTAAAGGGATGATATGGTAAGCCTACTTATTCACTATGGGTTTTGTGAACAGACAAGTCATATTACCTGAAAGATCATGGAGGCATTAAAACATGCATTTAAGGGGCTTGTGGGGATATCTGATGCTGTTGGGGGTATCAGATCTGCATTTTAGGGGCATGTGGGGATGTGTGGTGGCATGTGGGGAGGTCTGAGGCATATGGGGAACTCTAAAGCATAAATTATGATA
Source organism: Taudactylus pleione (assembly GCA_031769625.1). Classification (NCBI taxonomy): domain Eukaryota; kingdom Metazoa; phylum Chordata; class Amphibia; order Anura; family Myobatrachidae; genus Taudactylus; species Taudactylus pleione. The sequence goes on along the minus strand of JAUIMM010000187.1, from coordinate 2,652,911 downwards.
GGACCCAGAAATGGTCAGGTAGTACCCCATTTTTTAAAGTGGCGGGTCCCTGGGACCCACAAATTTTGTCGCTCACCGCGATCACTGCTATATAGAGAAAAGTTGTATTAACATCCAGTGGCTGAATTGCTGTATAGTGTGCAGGACTTCCACGTACATATGGCGATTCTTTCCTACCAGATTGGATACTAACTTAAGCCACACTAAGGGGGACTAGTACTATGGTAACACAAACTGATCTATAAGAGCTCCACTGGCTGCAGCAGCGAAGACGGGTAGGAACATAGGGTGACGTGCTTAAAGTCCTATGAACATTTGGGTTATTAGCAAGTTCAGTATAGTCATTATCGCAGAATTGATTTCTTGTAGTGTGTAGCTGTGTGAAATAGGGATATTTAATGAGTGCTGCATTCAAGTGTGAATAATAATGTGAAAGTTGCCTAAAATTGTATATTTAACTGCCAAAGTAACATTATGCAAATTTGTGTAGTATCGTGCAAGTATTTTGCTTAATATACGTAATCTGTGTTTTCCCCACTGAGGGGGGTATTCAATTTGGAGCGAAAAGTCCATTCTGGACTTTTTGCTCCACATCGGAGGTTTTCCGGGAATAAAGTATCGGGCGCGTGCCCTCTTTATCCCCGTATTCAATTAGAAATCAACTAAAACGGGAGCCGGCGGAAAGGTAAGTATCGCCAAAAAACGGGAATTTTCAGGAAATATTCCAGGGACCCCCTAAAGATGTCTAGACATTGGGGATCACTATGGGTACCCACATTTTTACCTGCTGAAGGAAGTTGGGGTTTCTCATAGCCGCTGCAGGTGCATATTTGCGGCTATGAAGAAGTGGTGAAGAATAGCACTTCGATTTTTTTTTTTTAAATAACTATTCCTATCAAATTTGGGGTACATGAAAATGGGTGCAAGCATATTTTTAAGTCCCTAAAATGATATTTAAAAATTCAGCAAAAATACACCTGCCGCTACTCCTGCAATGAAGAAAACACGTGCCGCATTAAGGGAACCCCTCTGGAATCTATTTTGCTATTTTTGAATTGTGGGTCTGATTCAGACCCGCTCGCGAGCGCACAGCGCTCACAAGCGGGTCGAAGATCCCCCACTGCGCATGCGCATTCCGGCTCCGACGTGAGACCTGGCCAGCGACGGGCGCTCCATTGCTATGGTTCTTGCACAAAAAAAAGGGGCGGCTGTCGATTGTGATTGACAGCTCGCCCCGTTTGGAGGCGGGCATGGGGGGTGGCTGACGAAACAGAAGCGTTCCCGAAGGAACGCCTGTCGTTTGGGGGCGGCCTCATTAGTGAGCTTCTGGCTCTATTAGAGCCGGAAGCTCATTGGGGCTTACGATGGACGAGACCCTACCACAAGGGTCTCGTCGCAAGCCCGATGGTCGCGACCATCACTTGGCCGCTCGTAAAAGCTGTGGGTGGTCTCCCACAGCTTAGCGAGCGGCCAGGAGGCCGGCTCTAAAAAAAATTGCCGCCCTGATTCAGAGGGCGGCTCTGAATCAGGTCCTGTGTTCCCTATTTTTTTTTTTTACACAGATCTTTTTTATTGGTCATTCCCAGGGGTGTAGGCAATTTTTTTTTTAAGCCTGCAACCCTAAACCCAATTCTGCACTTTTTTTTCGCCATGTAAAACATGGTGAAAAGTTATCCCCGTTTTTTTACAAAGACTTTTCGCATAGGCGAAAAGTCTTTGTAATTGAATACGGGGATAATTGAAACATGCAAAAAAGTCGGAATTCCGACTTTTCGCAGCCAGATTGAATACGGCCCTGAAATTGCATTAAGAACGTTGTCTTATTGAGTGAGGTGTGTTATTTATGCAAGTTCTCTGCTGACTCTCTAATAAACCTGTGTTCACAAAAGACAAGCTGCCTCATCACCTCTTCATGTGCTTCCATTACTCTCACCTCTCCGCAAGTTGAATGAAGACTGAACCATAATACACAAGCTAAACTCTTTACTTTAATTACAAGTTGGGGTTGCCATATATATCTATCAGTTCGAATGCTGTATGTTTTCCTATTCAATGAATTTTGTAGAAATGGAAGTCAGCAGGCCCTGGGTGTCTAAAAAACCGGGACTTAGTCACTCTTACCCTGTCTGGCGGTGCTTTACCAAGGTGAACTATCCTGTCCCAGAGCACTGTCAACCCATTTCCTGAGGTTCATGGGTGCAGCCATGTTGTCTTTGATCATGTGAGCACCAGTATCCAGTCCCTACCTGTCTTCTGCATTTAAATGACCACTTCAGCCAATTTCTGACAAGAGCGTTCTATTTAAGCCTGCACCTGACACAAGCACCTTGTCGGAACAATGTTGTTCTTTTCCTCCCAGTGATCTCACTCAATAATGAGTAAGAGCTACATCCGATCCACTGCTGTGTTGCTGGACTCCTGCAAGCTGCTGCCTCTGAGTTACTACATTAACTCTACAATCCTGTGCTTTATGCTGCTTCCAAGCCTGTACCTGCCAACCTGTGTTCAAGTACTGGTTCCAGTTCAGCTCTACCACTGATACTCTCACCTGTCTCACTCTGGTCCAAGCCTGCGGTCCCACTCTGGCTGGTTACTGCTATCTCTGGTGCCACTCCGGTTCAAGCCTGCATTTCCACTCTGGCTTGCTGCTGCTCTGTCTGGTTCAAGATTCCTGGTCCACTCCGGTTACTCTGCTGCTTTACCTCTGGTCCCAATCTGGTTTAAACCCCAGTTCCATTCCAGCTCATCTGCAATTACCTCCGGTTTCAGTCCGATTCAGCCTACGATTCCACTTCGGCTACTCTGCAGTTATCTCCGGTTCCAGACCTATTCAACTACGGCTACTCTGCAGTTACCTACGGTCCCAGGGCCTGATTCAGAGCTGAACGCTCTGACCAGAGCGCTCGCTCTGAATCAGGGCCCTCCTACCTTTTTTTGGAGCGTCCTCATGGACGCTCGCATAGCTGTGGGTTACCACCCACAGCTATAGCGATCGTCCATGATGATGGTCGCGATGGTCAAAGACCATCGGGCTTGCGACAAGACCCTGCGGTAGGATCTCGCTGCCGCAAGCCCAGGAGTGATTTTGGCTCTATCAGAGCCAAAGTCACTCCCACTGACATCATTACTGATGTCAGTGGGGCCGGACTCAGACGGTAGGCTTTCCCATGGGAACGCCTCCGTCTGGCCGCCACGCCCCCGGCACGCCCACCAAAGGGGGCGTGCTGTAAGTCACCATCGACAGCACGCCCCCTTTGGTGCGAGTCCCCGAGCTCGCCGGGTCTTGCGCATGCGCACGACGGAGCTCCCTCCATTGTGCGCATGCGCAGTATCACATCATCGACCCGCTAGCGAGCGAGATTTGCTCGTGAGCGGGTCTGAATGACCCCCCCAGTCCTGTTCAAACCTTCGGTTCCATCCTGGTTCCACATCTGCAACCTCCGATTCTTATCCAGTTCATCTATTGTCCAAGTCTGCAAGTCCAGTCCGCTTGTATTCTGAAGTCTCCTGGGGATCTCAAAGACTTTCCTAGTGTTTCCAGTGCCAAGTATTTTGCCACAGTGACCTCATCTACTAGCAAGTCCTCTGAGTATATCTCTCATGCTCATTGCAGGTTCAAATGGACTTTAACCTCACTGTACTTCAGTTTACTCCTGTCCTGCATTATATTGCTTTTAATCAGCATTGCAGCTCCTGTCCTACTCTGGGGCTCACTACTCACCATACCATCAGTACCTCTATCGATGGTGGTTGTTGTCCTGAGGCTCCTCTCCTAGACTGTTGGGATTTGTGCTGAGTCTCTGCTACAAACTTTCATTCTAGTTGTTGGAGACTGGAGATTTAGGCTCCAGTGACCCAGCCCTGATAATTAGTCTGCAGCATCCCTTAGCAGATTCCAGGCGAGATACTGGTTACCTGAATACTCTCTGTGCTGCCACCTGAGTTCTCAAATACTGTTTTCAGCACCTTATCCCTTTATCCAGGGTAAGGTATTGAGGGCCTGATTCAGACCCGCTGTCTAGGCTGCGTTCGCACGCAACCTGCCAATGTTTGCAATCTGCATATGCATAGCAATGCGCATGCGCAGACTAGTCCATGCAATCGGGAAGCGTTCGCTCGCTGCGCATAGACACCCCACTAGATTGAGTGACAGGAGAAGCCATTTGTGGGTGATGACAGGGGATGGTCGATGGTAACGGGGGAGGGGTGGTGCGAACGCAGGCGTGCCTGAGCATCTTCACGCCGTTTCAGAGGAGTGCATAAGTAAGGCACAGCATCATAGTACATGGTACATGGTTGTTTTACACACTGAAGCACTCGCAGTGCTTGCGGTAGGGTATGGTCAACCACAAGTGCTGATGACGTGCATAAGTGGGCGTCTTAAGACAGGCTGGTGGGCATCTGCATACACAGTGCGATCGCACGCTAAGACATAGTGGGCGTGCTAATGCCTTGCCGTGCGATTGCGGATTTGCATACTTTCGCTGCGTGCGAACGCATCTAGCGAGCGGGTCTAAATTGAGCCCTGAGTTCCACTCTATTGATTCCAAGGGCAGTCTTTGGGGCCTTGCAGGTGTCACTGACCTCTCCGTAGGCTCCAGGCATTTACCACATGAGTCTCAACCATGAGTAGACCTGATTATACACCATTATTCTGGTTCATCCCAATCCACTTGTATTGAATCGGATCTAAAAACCCTACACGTGACACTGGGTTACCTGTAAGAAATGTTTCCTACCATACCCAAAATATTTAACTTGGAATAAAATTGTACTTTTATGGTAATGAGGATCTGATAAACCAATATAACATCTAATTCTATTAGCTGTTTTACTACATAAATATATAGCAACCGTATGATGACTTTACTGTCCAAATAAGTTTCTGCCCAAAAGGAGCTTATAATTTTCTACCACACAAACAAAGGTTGTCTAGTGTCTACCAACCATTCTCTTATGTCCCTTGTCCTGAAATGTCTTCCCCATACAATACAAATAAGGGTGTGTGTTAGCTTAAAACAAACAGATACTGGTTTTTAAAATGAGCAACAGTTCATAAAATATTGTTGTGTCACCTACAGTGTCTCAATGGCAGTCAGGCCAGTGAGAGCCACCCCCCACTCCTCCAATGTATCTCAAAACTCATTCAACTATGAGACTAAGGACCTCATTCAGAGTCGGTCGTAAGCGGCCGCTCGGTCATACCCAGCGATGTTCGCTAAACTGCACATTCGTGAGATTCCCAATGCGCATGCGCAAACTAGCTGTTGCGATCAGAAATTTCTCTCTCCTTGAACACAGCCAGGTCGTTAGTTTGAGTGACAGAATGAGCCTTTGTGGGTGGTAACAGGGGAAGGTGCTTGTGAACGGAGGCGTGGTTTTCCGAACGCAGGCTGACTATGCTAATGGAGTTTAATGGGAGTGCATAGTTAACTAAGTAGTGTCATGGCACACGTGACATGGGTGGTTTTTACACTGACTTGAGAGTAGTGCTCTGCGATCAGCTCCGATGGGTCCCGATGGTCTCGATTAATCCTTATAACCCCGGAGATGACGTGTGTTGAGATCAAGAAGGGGGCGTATTTTTAGTCTTACGGCCGCTTCTTACCCTCGCTCGTCCAGCTAACGAACCCATCTTAGAGCCGCAACTTGCGATCGCTTCATTTGCATATCCGGCCCCTTTCCCCTATGACCGAGCGCCCGCTTAAGACCGACTCTGAATGAGGCCGTAAGTCTCAATAAATATATATATATATCAATGGGTCAGAGAAGCACATTTATTTCCATTTGGCACTCGGCTAGTCACTTATATAAATACAATATTACATCTTTATTGTTGAATTTCCTGCACTAAGAGGCGCTCTTGATATTACTTTTTCTAGGAATTATTATAATCTTTGTGTGATTATCATATGAGGTGCTGTCACTCCAAAAAGAGAGTTCTTTAGACATTGGATGGACACACTTTTCAAATACAGTAAATTGGAGGACAGTAATTGCCATAGTTATTTATTCGTTTGTGTGTGCAGTGAGTGGGCTGAATAATTCACTGAGCACCACAATTTTAAAAAAGATTTCCTTTTCTTTTTAAATAATAATGAACATATTAATTAAAATATTAAAACAATGATAGTATTTTAATGTATAACTTATGTATGGAATATCTAATGCTTATTGTTGCATATAGATGGAGTAGATTTTTTGGGACTTATTGGTACGGTCAGGTGACCCCAGAGTGCAGGGTAGAAGTCCGAAATCACTGCATTATTGCAGGGTGGCGCAGCTAAGGACAAAGAAAGTAAAAAATGTGCAGTGTGGTTCTGTGCTTCGTCTGTCTAAAAAGTTAAAATAACATTTTTTAAAAATTGGAATGCGAACATTTTATCCATTAATAGTCAAATATTTTCATTTCTGACTAGAACAAAAATATTCAAGCATAATAATGGAATTTGTAAAGAAATGTAACAAGGTATAAAAAAATAATGCTAAAAACAAATAGTTGTGAAGAGTAAATAAAAACATGTATTTCTGTATGCCTCAAAAGAGAAGTTATTTTTATTTACTTCCGTTTTGTACATATTAGGTGCAATAACACAGATTTCTTTTAGCATTTATCCACCTTTTGTGACGAGTGTTATTTTTTATATTTTTTTTATATTTTGACAATCCCATCTTACCTTGTTTATTCATTTGGAGAATATTGTCCTTATAAAAGATGAGAAAAACTATTTTTTAAGCTTACAGTTTTTTATTTATTTCACTGGGATTTTTTTCTATGGCCTTCAGAGATGCCAGTACAGATAAGGGCCACCCTTTCATCTATAGAACACCCTATACTTTACTATTTAACTAAGATTACATGTAATTTCACTGACATCCAACAGAGCAGCATTGCTGTCAGAATACTTCCAGAGGGACATCATTTTTAGAATTCCATCGTACTTGCTTACTCTCCCAGGATATCTGGTAGACTCTCATGAGTTTGAGGAAGTTGATGGGCGATGGCATGATGACGTCATTCATTGTTAACCTCTGCACCACACAAACCATTGCAGAGATGCTGTGACTCTCCAACCCCCTCATCACACCCTTACCCCTACTCCTTGGACCTCTCCTTCCCGAATCCCCATTAGAAAATGAAGATAGGTATTGCCTTCTACCCATTTCAGTGATTGATTCAAATTCCATAACAATGGTGCAGGGAGCCACATACAGGGACGGACTAGGGCAGTCATTTGTCCCCGACATCTGCCTGTGCACTTGTGCTGTAGGAGCATGCACAAAAATGGATATGGCCATGTATTTCAGAGCATGGCATGCCTTTTAATGGAGTGTTGCGAGTCTCAATGTGTGGCCTCGTGGCATGCCGGGAGGAGGGTGCTGCTCTGCCAGGCTTTTGGGCGAGATGGCAGGTCTGGCCTTGTCCACATATGATCTGGATAGTCGGAGGTCTGTAATACACAGCTGCAATTATTTTCTTGTTTTCCCTAAGGGATACCTAAATGCTACTTCAACTTGTGTTGTGGATACATTGAATGTGTTTGTGATACTTTATCAGGATTTGTACAACTGGCACAAAAATAGAGGAATACAAAGTATGCTCCCATAGAAAAACAGTACATACAGTATTATATTTGTTTGGGATATTATCAGAGTCACATTGAACATATTAAACCGTTTTCAATATTTTGCCTAAAAAGTTACTACAGTAGCTCTGTTGTTGATATAATAAGCTTGGAGGTTGATTTCCTGACCACTGATTATAAGATCAACAATACAATATAATTAATGTATTTTATACTGTACTATATCATTGGTTTTTTTTGTGTCATATAAGAGTATGATATTTTAGTTAGCTTTTATATATTTTAATTTAATGATTTTCCATGCAGTACACTAACTAATGAGAATGCCCCACTAAGAAGTCTTCTTTCTTTCTATTTTGTCCACTACAAGACTTATATTGTCTGCGTGGAATTCCACTAACGAGTGAAAACATACTCAGAATTGATTCTTTGGTATAGTTGGTCATCTATAATTTTCTAACTATTTATTAAGATATTGCAAGTTTCTTTGCAGAATCATAACTAACCTTGGCCCTCATTCAGAGCCGTACGCTCTGAGCAGAGCGCACGCTCTGAATGAGGGCCGCCCTCCATAATTATGGAGTGTCCTCCTGGATGCTCGTATAGCTGTGGGTCACCACCCACAGCCTATACGAGCGTGAAGTTTGATGGCCGCGATGGTCTTGACCATCAAGACCATTGCCACTGCGAGCCGGAGCCTGCGGTTGAGTTTTTCAACCGCAAGGCCCGGAGTGATTTTGGCTCTATCAGAGCCAAAATCACTCCCACTGACATCACTAGTGATGTCAGTGGGCCGGCTTCTGACGGTAGGCGTTCCCTTGGGAACGCCCCCGGCAGGGAGGCACGCCCCCGGCACGCCCACCAAAGGGGGCGTGCTGTCAATCAACATCGACAGCACGCCCCCTTTGATCAGACACAACGAGCGAAGGAAAGTCCTTCGCTCGTCGCGTCTGGCGCATGCGCACGACTGAGCTCCCGCCGTCCTGCGCATGCGCAGTGCACAACATCGACCCACTTGCGAGCGGACAGCCGCTTGCGAGTGGGTCTGAATCAGGCCCCTTGTTACATATTTTCAAATTGCCCAGATAACTTGTCAGTAAAACTATGTAAAACTATTCTGGTCAGATTTGCTATCAGTCAAAGGGGTAAATTTAATAAAGTTCGATTTAGATTGATGTAGATCAAATTGAAATCGATCTAGATCAATGTGTTTTTGGGGATAAATCACACATTTGCTAACAGACAATTTTTTTTAAGTGTTAGTAAATGTGTGATATAGCCCCAGAAACACTTTAATTTGGATCGATTTAGATTGATTTGAAATTGATCAAAATCGAAATGAACCTCTAGCACATGTACCCCAATGACTCCTTCCCCTTGCAGACAGGCTCAAGCACTGACTTTTGCACCTACTTTACAAGTTTTGTTATATGTATTAAACCTGCAGGGTGCATGTAGTGTTAATCCCAATTCCAGTCTTGTATCATATTTAAGTACAAGATTAAGAGGGTTTATATGCCAGTGACATGCCATAAACTCAAACAAATAACAAATGTGCTTCACGCTATGGGACATTGTGACAACTGAATCCCAAATAGGGAAATTGTGTGCAGAGAATTTAATTGAAGTCAATTGTAGTTAAAGGAACAGTAATTCAAACCAGCATTCTTTTTTGCTGCTGTTTTTTTTTTTTTTTTAAAGTTCTAATTATGGTACTTACTGTGTTGTTTTTTTTCTAAGATGATCATTGTTTTCCCCACAAGAGTACAGTATTTGTGCTACAGTACATATAAACATTAATGTGAGCACAGTACTGGTATATCACTATAAGGGAGATCATCTGTTTTATTTACAGTTTGGACAGATGTTACTATCACGTTCTGCACACAAGATCATATTAGAACCAGACAGAAACTGCAGATGTTTCCTCGTGCACATAATGTCAATACGCCATATGGCGCGAGACGCCTGGCGCGACTTTGGTGTAGCCTAATGTCTTTTCCTTAAAATGTTATGTCTCAGTCGCATTGTTGACGCAGCAAAACACCCCTCCACCACACCACGCTAGGCTGCTACTGTAATCGCACAGGAATTAGTGTTAAACACGTACAAAGTCGCAGGTGAAGCACAACGGAACTCGGGCATGAGATAAACTTGCGTCCGCTATATCATAGCACTTCGTATACAGATTCAGACTCATTCGCACACAGATGTACAAATCTCCCCCATCAAATTGATCAGTGCAATCTAGCAAAGTAGTTTTATGGCTTCCAGTTGTTTTATTTATTTCAATAAAACTCGCATTTTGAGTGAAAAAGATGCTCGGCAAGGCCAAATCGACCGGGACCTGGAGCCGAGAGGGACTGATTGGCGTGAATGAAGCACAGGGCTGCCATCAGGGGGGGGGGACGACTGCCAGGACTGGAGTCCTGGGCCTGGACACAGGCAAAATGGGAGGGGGCCCGCGCCTACCTAGTACTGCCCGCTCCTACCACCGCTGCCTGCCGGTCAGAACTAATAGCGATATAAGGAGGAAGGCCTGCTCCAACCTGCGAATTCCCCCCCATGGACCGATTACCCGATTCCCCTCTTCAGTCGCTGTATCTGACCACAATGAGGGTGGAGCCAATGTGACAAGCCCCACCTCCATACACCTGTGAATCGCGGCATTATGGAGGCAGTGGGGACTAATGATGAAAAAATGCCCAATCCCATTAGCAACCTGCTGTTGCATACATATGTACTGTATGTGTTATAGGGGTCTATTTCATACCTCCCAACATGACCCTCTCCAGGAGGGACACAATGCTCTGGTCCTGGACTTCCCTGGTAAGAGGCGGGGCTGCAGCACAGTTCAAAGTGATAAGGTGCCAGCCAATCAGCTCCCAACTGTCATTTTTCAAACACAGCCTATGAGATGACAGTTGGGAGGTGATTGGCTGGCACCTTATCACTTTTTCACCCCTGTCTCCTAACACTGCTTAGTAAATAGACCCCTACGTGTTAGTGTGACTGTGTATGTATGTGTTAGTGTGTATATATGTGTTAGTGTGGATATATATGTATGTTAGTGTGTATATATGTGTCTGTGTTAGTGTGGATATATGTGTATGTGGTACATGTTTAATAAGCCGGCGGACTGGACACCGGACGTCAATATACCAATGCAGGAATCCCGACAACCGGCATAATGCCGACAAAGTTATCCCAAAGACATCAGGAGACTGACGTCCGCATCCCAACCCCCGCCATCACAAAGGTACGTATACGGGTAAGTATGATACTTAGCCCGTGGATGGGGGGGTTAAGTTTAAATACCCCTGGGGGAGATTAGGGTTAGGCACCCCCGGGGTAAGGGGTTAGGCTATGGGGAGGGGGGTTAGGGTAATCGGTATGATTTACCGCCGGACCCCTGGCCAGCGGTTCAAATCCCGACAGCGGCAGGCCGACAAGGATGAAAATCCTGATAGTCCTAAAGGTAAGTATTCACTAACCTATTCTACCCCCTAACCCTAACCCTCCCTTAGGGGTGCATAACCCTAACATTCACCCACAGTGCCTAACCCTAATCCTCCCTCTAAGTGCCTAAACCTAACCTCCCCTTCCCCGCCGCCTAAACCTAAGTCCCCCGGGGGGTGCCTAACCCTAAGTCCCCCCCGGGAGCCCTAAACCTAATCCTCCCCCCCCTCCGCGGCTGTCCGCGCTTGGCGCCCGGCATCACTTCGATCAGGATTGGCTGCTTTTTGACTCCTCCATCTTATAGTACTTCATTCAATAGCTTTCTGGCTGTATTATATCCCAGGTATCTATCCAGATTACTTGTCGTCAGCAGCATAATATAAAATATAAAGAGAGGGTGTAGCCTCCGTAACAGAAGTTGGATAAAGCAGGATCTGAACAATGCAGACAAAAGATGATGGACGGCACCCGGGTGTCTCTCGCACAGTAAATGCACTCAAGGTCCTGCTAGAACTGGGACTTACATGGATGATATATTGAGACATTATTACATGAGGATACTTCACAGTGGAAATTCCTTATGAAGGATCTATCCCAGGATTTTAAAGATACCTTGATATGCGTCCATTGAATAGACCTATGTAAGCTATAAATGTGAGCATCTACCAGATGTAGACTTTTGCATGCTATTCATTTACACTTGTGTCACATAAAGACATTTTTTACAAGTGAAGTAACCATATCATTGAATATTCAACTATACATGAGTGTCATTACATCTATTTATATCATGGAGGTGTTCCTGCACTATGGTCCAATGGACTTCATATTCTTTATTATCTTTTATATATGGTGATCAATATTTTTTCTGCCTCCTGACACGGAGATTTTATGTTATTTCTTTTGCATATCATCTGAGGATATTTCTCAATGAGGAGTGTTCATTATCATTCACCTATAAGGACGGTCATATATAGACTTTATTCCGTTGGAATGAGTTTGGCACAAGAACTTTTATACTATATGGATTTTTATGTTGTTTGACTTTGACAAGTTTTGGTGACTTGTCTTTTGGTATATCCTGCTGCCTTATTTGTTGCGCCCAAGTGTTGGTCTATCATCTATGTCATTTACCATATGCCCTCTGTTTAATTTTAGCCTGAAGTTAACAATTTGTTCTTTTTGAACAAAACAGCTTTGATTTACTGTAACTGGAATTTTTATTTTGTTGAATATTGGGTACGTCCTGCCTTGTTGTATGTCTTGAGGCTGTTACTTTTACAAACATGTAATTTTATTTCTTTTATACAAATTAAGGTTAAATCATTGCTCTCAGATTACATTAGCTAATGAAAATAGTTACCTAATTTTTTAACCTTCACCATATGACTTATCTCATGGAGTCATAAGTATTATATTGCTAATACAAACTGTATCAAAATTATTTCTATATAATCTGTGTCAGCGTTACATAAAATAAAACAGCCAATTAGAAGGACCACCGTTATTCTGGCTGTCATCTTAAATAAGTCTTTCTTCTGTTGAAAGTATAAAGCGCTACTGTGCATACTCCAATTTCTTCCTCCAGGGAGGTTTCATTTCCTGGTCCAAGATGGCCCTGGATTTAGCTATTATGCATGCATAGCGCCATCTTGTCACTGTATTGAGTGTCACAGTAGTCTACCACAGCAGTCTCCCAGAAAGACCTCAGTATTACCGCCGCCCTCAATGCCTTCCAGCATCCCTGGTGAGTTGTATGTTACCCTGCTCCGCTCAAGCTCTGCTCCATCAAAACAGTGAGTACGGCTGTATCTCATACAACAATTGGGCTGTTCATTGTCTCAGGGCATCCGCTGGTGTGTACTGGAACTCTGCTACAATTACAAACATGTACACACATGATTCCAACATATTCTCCTTATGTGTGTGGTAAAGTCTCCACACACCTCTGACTGCCCCACACCCTTACTATACTGCAGATAGAAGTACTTTATGCTCTTACTCTGGCCATAGACTGACGTGGACGAGGAGACTAGAGACAGCCCAATGGTTGGAGCACCTCCATACACCACACGATGCATGGAGGTGATCTCCAATGAGTGTGAAGTTGGCTGAAAGAAGGTTGGATGGATCGGACAGGTTTGATAACCAAACAATCTGGATTCCAGACCATTTTTCATCCATTTTCAGGCTGTGGGCCTGATTCACTACCGATCGCAACTGCGAATGCAATAGCAATTACGCACGCAGTTCAACTGCCATAGGGGTCTATTTATCAAGCAGTGAAAAGCATGGAGAAGTGGACCAGTGGATAAGTTGCCTATAGCAACCAATCAGCTCCTTCCTATTATTTTATAGATTGTACTTGATAAATGCTACTTCAAAGCTGATTGGTTGCTATGGGCAACTTCTCCACTGGTTCACTTCTCTACGCTTTTCACTGCTTGATAAAAAGACCACATAGTATGCTAATCCACTGCGATCGCAATGCCGCTGCAGCATAACATAAGGACGCCCCCTTTCTCTTACACACATCCGTAATGTTAAGCAAGACTGCGAAACCATCAGTACAATCGAGTACCATCACAGCCTCACGCACACTTGCACAAGGTCAGACCTTACTCAGAAATTGCTAACTTCAGCGCACGCTATGAGTCCTCCAGCTGCGTAAGGCGTCTCAGTGGATAATTTATGCATGCCCCTGTAACGGCGTTCCAACGTGATGGGTCTGCGTAGTCACTGCAATCGCTGTCCTGATCACAGTGACCGGTACATGCACTGTGTTGCATACGCATGCGCAGTACACAACAATCTTAAGGTTCCGTGCGTATTAGCAGTTGCGATCGGCTCTGTGAACGATTGTCATTCAGATCCATACACTGAACAATAATCATTCAGTCGTGTGGTCTCCTGGTTTGCCTAAGGCAGTTATTGGGAGAGGAGGTTGGGAAGAAGTAGACAGGGGAGAAAGTTGATGGTCCAACATGCTTGCCAACTCTCCCTGTTTGTCAGGGAGACTCCCTGAAATAGCAACAATCTCCCTGTCTCCCTGAAGAGTCTAGCAACCTCCCTGTTTGCGCCTTACCCCCATTATGTAGCTGTTATATAATAAAGAAAAACAAATATATACATATTCAAATGGGATCATTAGTATAATTTCCCTGCATTAGTTATAAGGCACAATGATCCCTATGTCTACATGCATTTTCTGAAAAGTATCAGTGTGTTTATGTGGTACCCCGCTAGTTTGTTGGGCAGTCTTCGGCTGTAAAAAGCAGCTACTGTATGGGAGCATTAATTTATTGTTATTAAAGGGGACTGTTTGCATTTAATGTAAAATATTGGACTCTGCACTTATGCTAATTGTTTTGTGGTAATGGCCAATTTATTGCTTCCGCACTTCCATACCTCCCAACATGACCCTCTCCAGGAGGGACACAATGCTCTGGTCCTGGACTTCCCTGGTAAGAGGTGGGGCTGCAGCACAGTTCAAAATTCAAATAGAGGAGTCACGCCAACTGTCATCTCACACGCTGCCAAACATCACTGGCTGGGACTCACTGGCAGTTGGTGTGACTCCCCTATTTGAATTTTGGACTGTACTGCAGCCCCACCTTTGGAGCCCTCGCCAATCATAAATTACCAGGGAAGTCCAGGACCAGAGCATTGTATCCCTACTGGAGAGGGTCATGTAGGGAAGAGAGAGAGAGAGAGAGAGAGATATGTTCCCGGTGACCGGAGATCAGCGTGGTGAGATCGAGGCTGTTAGAGTGACCGGAGATTGGCAGAGTGGCTCTCAGACAGCGGTGTTGATTAGCAGCAAAGCGTCCCAGGCGAGGCTGGTCTCAGTGACATCTTCCGGACAAGCAAGCAACTTCTTTGCTCCCAGTGGAGGCAGGCAGAGAGACGCTCCCTTCTTCAGTACAGCCGCTGGTGAGCAATACATTGCAGGGGCACATCTTCCTACATAGGGGCATATTCAATTGCTGGCGAAAAAGTCCCAGACTTTTCGCCTTGTGTACTTTCCCCCTACATCACTTGTTGGGCTCCGGAATAGTATCGCGCTCGTCCCCGCTTTCCCCCCTATTTAATTGCACAGGACGCGAAAACAGGACCCAGCAATACTTGGACAGGCGGAAAGTCCTGTAAAAAATTGGGAGAACAGCCTTACATCCCCCAAAAGATGGACTGACGTCGGGGATCACTATGTGTACCACCCGAATAGTCCCGCTGAAGGTATTTGGGGTACTTACAGTAAATGCTCTCAAAAGGTCCGTATTAGCGTCCGCATAAGTGGTGAAGAATAGCATTAAGAAGTTTTTTTGGAGAAATTAAGTAGTACATGAAAATGCATATTTTAAAGTTGCTAAAATGAAATTGTAAAGATCGTTAAAAAACCACCTACCGCAAACACCTGTAATCTTAAAAACACCTGGGGCATACTTGGGGGACCCCCTGGAGTCTATTTCGCTAGTTTTTAAGTGTGTCCCCAACTTATTTTTTTTTCGCCCCCAAAACTAAAGGACTTTTTTGGGATTTTTTTAGGTCTTTTTTTTTTTTTTTGACACAGTTTACCTTTGGGGGACTGTTCTAAAGCTGCAGGAGGGTTCCCACAATGTTGCACCCCAAAACCACACTTTATTCCACCTTCTTTCAGAGGCTAATCATTTCTCATTTATCCAACTGGTGAAATGACATCATCGGCGAAAACTTTTCGCCGATCACGGATTTTCGCCTGCAATTGCATACGGTCCATAATCGGCTGTCAGAGGGAGGAATACCAGATCATTGGGCAGATCCTTCCAGCTCAGGGGGCAAAGCAAACACCCAGATGGAGGTTAAGCCCTAGGTAACTGATTACACCTTCCTGCATCACTAAACAGTAAGAGCCGAAGCAATTGCCACAATATCCAGCAGATTGGGCTACAGACATCTTATTGCACGCTTCAAGGACTGGTATACCAACATACAGGAGTGAGCTATTAGGCAGTAAGCCATCTTACCACCAGCATAGACTGTGACATTAATAAAAGCTAATAAAGAGGAGTAGGCACACCACCAGTATAGGCTCAGTCAGCCTGCTAAAACATTGACAGCAGCTCGCTGTAGCATAATCAAGTACAACATAGCCTCAGCATCTATGGGGGCGTAAAAGACTCGGGTAGATTTGTGTGAGGCAGAGAGCTGCAACTCTTTCCTTTCAGGTGAAAGAAACATTAACTACTCAAATAGAGAAAGTTAGTAAGTTCCTAAACTTTGATGTGCAATTTTATGACTCTGGATTAACCCCAAGGCCAATATGGCTGAACTGATAAAATTTCTTTATGGGGCCACATGGTATAGCCAATACATGTGATTTAATTGATATATTTACAAACTTTGTAATGATACAACATTATTAAAGTGTGTAGAGTTATTAACAAATGTGATGTTCCATGTAACTGTATGCTATTGTAATTGACAGTATTTTATGAGAGTTTTAAAACAACTTTAAAAATCCTGCAAAATAGAAGTGTTGTGACAATAAAAGTCCAATTGTGATTGTTTCTGAGTTGAAGCAGACCAATTACTATTAATCTGAAAAGTAGAAGAATTTCTGTCGGAAGGAAAGGCCACCGAGTTCTGGGTATCACATTTGGCGTCACAAAGAACACGATCCAGAGATCTAAGCAGAGAGGCCCATTAACACAGAAATGTCAAAAGAAAAAGTAACGATGGCAGATACATGCAACAGCAATCGAAACGGATTGGGACAATGAACCCCTACTATGACTCAGCTAAACCCAATCACTCTAACCTATTACTTCGGGGCCCCATGGCTTCCAACCTACAGTGGAGATATCCGTGGAGCCGGGGGGAGTACCTTAACAGAATTTAAAAAAAGTAAATGTTCCGCCTGTGCCCATTAAGTGAACAGCCACAAGTTGAAATCCTGATAGGGCAACTCAAAGGATTGGCCCTTTGGGAAGTCACATCTTGGCCTTTGAAAGAGAGCCAGAGCCAGATTTTACAGCTGCTAGCCACTACTTTCGAACTGCGAACCATTTCCAAATGAAAGATTAAATTTCACTCTCGGAAACAACAACCAGGGGAAACACTCCGTGACTATGCCTTAAGTTTACAGGAAGCATTAAGGGCCATCCAAACAGTGGATGATAATGAGATACAAAACACTGATGAAGCTTTGATATCCCAGCTGATTGAAGGAGCTAATGGGGAGGGGGTGAAGATTCACTAGTGTTCACTCTAGCAGGGTGCCGGAGCTAGAGAGGGCAACCTTGTGCGCGCGCGTCTGAAAAAGGGGGTGTGGCCATGAAAAGGGGGCGTGTCTGACGCGTCCCCTTTTCGTGATACTTGGCGGTGTGCCCGCCACTTATGGACACGCCGGGCAGCCCCCAAGCACTGCAGAAAGGGAGAATAGATACCGGGCGCATGCGCCCAGCGTCTATTCTCCGCCGGTGACCGGGTCACCGCACGTTTCTCCACCCGCGGGACGCACCCGCAGACTGTGAGGGCAGGGCGATTTTTGCCCTCCTCCTGGATGACAGGGTGCTTTTTGCCCTCCAGAAGGAGGGCAGGGCGCCGCGTCCCGCTAAAACAGGCTAGCGGGAACGCTATTCACTTGCGGATGTTGAGATTGCAACTGGAGGACCATTCATTCCTGGATTTTAAGGAGGCGGCTATCAAAGTTATTGGACCCAACGTTGTAGGAGAAAATTATTTCCCTGAGATGCCAGGATTCCGAGAATGTCTATGCTCTTAAGGGAACACTTGCCTCAAGCCTGGAAAAACACAGCAGGTTAAGGATCTGGCAGTACAGAGTCTACAAACCCTAGCCACAGACCCTTTACAGATTCTTAAAAGCCAGATGGAAGAGTTGACTATGGGAATGATGAAAATGCATAAAGAAATGCACAATTTACTGATACAACAGGCCTCCAATTCATTTGAACAGGGATGGAGAGCAGAGAGAAAAGGAACCTCCAATGATTGGTGGGAACCACCTCGGAGAAATGGAAGAAGACTGACAGATCAGTTTGATTCACAGGGCTGACCTATTTGTCAACAGTGCAATAGGAGTGGCCATATAGAACGAGATTGCCACATGTATGGAGCCTTTAAACTTCAATGCCCCGACAATGGAAACCGAGCCTGGGGGAGAACAACAAGAGTAAGACTCACCTCTGAAGAATGGCGGTCCAAGTCCTGGGTATCACATTTTCATCAACAAATAGATCATACTAACTGCTTTGGGGCTCATTTACATTTGGATGTAAATCGATTTAATGGCACGCCTCTCAGATGTAGCAGTACACGTCCACATTAACGCGTGCTCATAGGTTATGTTTCATAATCTCCCTGAAATGCTTTTTCAAAAGTAGGCAAGTATGTGGTCCAGTTCGAGGACCACTAATGGCCACCTACAATGGGACAACAAATGCACTATCTCCTACAAAAGGATCTTTTAAACACAGAATAGAATTATGTGTTTTTTCATATGCTTTCCTTGTACATAACACGAAGAAAGGAACGTTTATCGTTCCTTTAACGTTTTCCTGAATGGATCTGATTTCAGAGAGATCACAAACAGAATTATTTAAAATTAAATATATTACTCAATTTTGCAACTGTGAGCAGCCGACAAACTTTTCTGCCTCCTCTGAAGTTTATGCCCATTAAGACATACATTTGTGTTTTAGTTATTAACATACTCACAAATGCATGTTGTCATTATATAACATTACTATGTTGTGTTGCTTAAGATGTTTTCTAAATGCTTGTATCCTGTAATAGTCTGGAACACCCTACTAGGCTGAAAGTGCCAGCAATACAGAATAACTCTTTCACTTCCATAGCTATAAGTACACATCATCCAGGAGTGAATAAAAGACAGATTGTAAAGTAATTATAATCTCTTGAACCACAGCCAACCACCCAGACTGCATCTATCCGTCTTCATTAATTTGTGTACAGTTCTTATTACTGCACAAACTTTTCTCAAAACATTTGCATGGAAAACTCCCAGCCAGCCCGGCAACTTTTATTTTGAAGAAAAATAAGTTAGGTCTCCAGCAGTGGTCCAGATACCGCTGGGTGCCCATATGTTTTAGGAGCTCTGACGGATATGAGCAGGACCTATTCTCAGAGCTGCAGCATGAGAAATTGCTGAACTTTTTATTTTTATTTTTTATGTAAGCTTCAAATGCTGTTGGCTGAGTTTCATTTTCCCTTGCAGACTTTAGTAGTCTGTGACTGTGGCCCTTCTTTCTCAGTCAACTTTAAACATGTGCTTTTGTACAGTCTGCTCTGTTAACTTGTCTGCACACTTATGTGGCCTCAATGGATTTTTTTCGCTCAGCAGTTAAAGAGGGAGATCTCCCCAGCGCACACAATTTTCTCTCTCTACAGTCTGCAGCACAATAGCTGAAGGTCAATATTCACATTTTTCCTGGAGTTTTGTTTTTTATTTTCTTCATTTTACGTGGCTCATTTTCTGGAAAACTATATCCTGCATTCCCTCTCATTTAAATGGGTGACTGTATTACAATTAAGAAAAAGCACCTTCAAAAACCAATATTTAGGTAAGTTACCTTAAACTTTTTTTACGGGGAGGAGAAAGTTAGTCTCCTGTCGCTCCTTATAATACTTTATTGAAACTTTCTTTAACAATGTGTTCCGTTAGGAGGCTGGTAAGAGAAAGTTTGACAGGTAGGCATCTTACTTACTACAGAATGTACAGAATGTACTTAGCAAAGAGTTAATATTTACAGAGTTTTTACAATGACGTAAACTTTTATGTTGCTGAACATTCTGATGTTCTTATCCCCTTTAGAATCTTGATATACGTTTGCCACTATAACCGTGAGGATTTAAGAGGGTCTCCCAGGGTTTCTTAAAAACTTTAGTCCTTGATCATTACAGAACCCAGATGCTTTTATCACTAAACTGTATTGCTGGCATCTGCTGGGTCTTTTAATGAGTTATTTTTTACGAAGTGACTGTAGAATATATGGTTATTACAAGGTAAATCCCAAATGCCCATTTCACAGAATAGCCGTGATGTATAATCTACATTGTTTTAATAGCTATTGTTATATACATACTATATTTTGACATACTTTATTCACTTTTAATATGTTTAGTATGTTGTTTCATCAATCGTTTGTAAGTTTAAAGCATGTGCAATTTGTATTGTGTAAGACGCTAGATAGGTCACAACAGTAGTTCATAAGGTCATGTGGTCTGAACCTAATTATTTCATATACCAACCTCATATAAATATGTGACCCAAGAGCTAACTCCTGTGCGTGCATACAACATACTAAGTACATGTGCATACACTTTACATTACATAGGCACTGCATCGTTATGTGAAATTAAGTATCTTCATTTAACTGTTTGTTCTGAATCTCTGTGTGTGGGGCACAGTATTAGAGATATAGGGGTCTATTCATGAAAGCTTGGAGAGAGATAAAATTATGAGAGATAAAGTACCAACCAATCTGCTCCTAACTGGCCGTGTTTAAAAAATGACAGGAGCTGACTGGTTGGTACTTTATATCTCATAATTTTATCTCTTTCCAAGCTTTCATGAATAGCCCCCATAATTGGACTATTTCAACCAATGTACAATATGGCAGTGCTGCAATTGATGTTATGTGTAATCTGCCTGATTTACTGAAATATAAAGTCTGGTATGTAAGTATTAGCTTCCAACACACATTGTTTTTGTCAATACTATTTAAAGTAAGCATGCATACACACACACAAACTGGATGGATGGATGGATGGATGGATAGATAGATAGATAGATAGATAGATAGATATTATAGTTGGGTCGATTAAAACACTTTTTATTAAAATGTCAAATTTAAATAGAAAAATAAAACAAGTAGGATACTATAGTAATAATGCATGCATTGGATACTATAGTAATATTGCACGCATTGAATACTATAGCAATATCGCCCACATTGGATACTATAGTAATATTGCACGCATTGGATACTATAGTAATATTGCACGCATTGGATATTATAGTAATATTGCACACATTGGATACTATAGTAATATTGGCCGCATTGAATACTATAGTAATATTGCACGCATTGGATATTATAGTAATATTGCACGCATTGGATACTATAGTAATATTGCATGCATTGGATACTATAGTAATATTGCCCGCTTTGGATACTATAGTAATATTGTGTGCATTGGATACTATAGTAATATTGTGTGCATTGGATACTATAGTAATATCGCATGCATTGGATACTATAGTAATATTGCCCGCATTGGATACTATAGTAATATTGTGTGCATTGGATACTATAGTAATATTGCACGCATTGGATACAATAGTAATATTGCACACATTGGATACTATAGTAATATTGTGCGCATTGGATACTATAGTAATATTGCGTGCATTGGATACTATAGTAATATTGCATGCTTGGATACTATAGTAATATTGCACGCATTGCATACTATAGTAATATTGTATGCATTGGATACTTTAGTAATATTGCACGCATTGGATACTATAGTAATATTGCCCGCATTGGATACTATAGTAATATTGCATGCATTGGATACTATAGTAATATTGCCCGCATTGGATACTATAGTAATATTAAGGGCATTGGATACTATAGTAATATTGCGCGCATTGGATACTATAGTAATATTGCACGCATTGGATACTTTAGTAATATTGCACGCATTGGATACTATAGTAATATTGTGCGCATTGGATACTATAGTAATATTGCGCGCATTGGATACTATAGTAATATTGCACGCTTGGATACTATAGTAATATTGCACGCTTGGATACTATAGTAATATTGCCTGCATTGGATACTATAGTAATATTGCACGCATTGGATACTATAGTAATATTGCGCGCATTGGATACTATAGTAATATTGCACGCATTGGATACTATAGTAATAATGCATGCATTGGATACTGTAGTAATATTGCACGCTTGGATACTATAGTAATATTGCATGCATTGGATACTGTAGTAATATTGCGCGTATTGGATACTATAGTAATATTGCACGCATTGGATACTATAGTAATATTGCACGCTTGGATACTATAGTAATATTGCCCGCATTAGATACTATAGTAATATTGCACGCATTGGATACTATAGTAATATTGCGCGCATTGGATACTATAGTAATATTGCACGCATTGGATACTGTAGTAATATTGCACGCATTGGATACTATAGTAATATTGCACGCATTGGATACTGTAGTAATATTGCACGCATTGGATACTATAGTAATATTGCATGCATTGGATACTATAGTAATATTGCCCGCATTGGATACTATAGTAATATTGCATGCATTGGATACTGTAGTAATATTGCACACTTGGATACTATAGTAATATTGCACATATTGGATACTATGGTAATATTGCCCGCATTGGATACTATAGTAATATTGCGAGCTTGGATACTATAGTAATAAATGTAATAAAAAAAACAACTGTACTTTTGTTTTAAACTAAACAGCGCACAGACTTGTAATGGCTTTTCTGGCATAGACCATGTGTGATTCTCAAAGGCTTAGCTTAGAAGTGCTTGGAAGGACAGAACCAAGGCAACTGTTTATGGTGTACTACAATGAAAATATCTATACAAAATGAATGCTGATAATAGACTAAGCAGACATATTATCGATGTACTATAAACTTTGCTGATAATCCATTTTCTTACGGTTTTTCAGTCTTTTTTGGTAAAGAAATGTGCAGTAAATGAAGGTCTCACTGAACTGGTAAAAAAGGATCAATATTGATAAAAATGTGGTTTTCTGTGTTAAAAATGTTCTTGTCAGTTTAACTATTTCTCTATAGCCCAAAACGCACGAATTGTTCTAGATTGCTGCATGTTATATGTGTACTTTGGTTTATAAAATAATGAGTGATTTGTGTTATTAATAGAATAATACGTTCAGCAAGTTTTAAATTGAATGTGGCCTTTACGTAAACAAATCTGTTCACAGAGACCATTATACTAATGTAATGTAGTCTAGTTTTACATTGTGCACAAAATGACAAGTGTCATGTAGACATCACAGGTATATGTTAGTTCTCAGAGATCATTGATAAATTAAGTTGTAAGTAATTTAAATTTATTATGTCATAATTATGTAACAGTCTGAATTGTTTGGTTTTTTGCATTTATATTATATGTAAATTATGACTGTTTGGTATATAAGTGATGTAAAATAGTTCTAATGTGTAGACGGAAGTTTTGCCTCTTATAGCATGGGTGTGCATTTCGTCATGGAACCCTTTACAATTGTGGGCTATAAGTAAGTGTAAAGCATAGGATTGAGTGCTGTGGGTTTTCGTTGGTGCTTGAGCCCAGGGCTGCGTGGCTGTACCCCATCATTCAGTAGTTACCAATGATGCACACCACAGTGAAACACGCCAGCTGGCATGGTCATGGCATCGCATGAGGAATGGTTATGCCTTTCCTGCACTCATGGCCCTTACAGAGACCAGAGTAATACTTACCTGTCCCCCTCTCTTGGTGTAAAGGTGCGTACACACTAGATGATATTATGCATGATAATGCATCGGAATGACAGATCATGCATAATATGTGCAAATCGTGAGTGCCCACTCACAATCACGATGCTGATGCGCGTACCTGAGGGTCGTACATCACATCTTCAGATCTTGCCTACAGCAGGCAAGATCTGCCAATCTCGTATCGATCCGGCGGGATATCGTTCAGTGTTTATGCCTGAACGATATTTCGTTCGGATCCATATACGATGCTGTAAAAAAAAAAAAAAAAAAAAAGGTGTCTTCCCCCCCCCCCCCCCAAAGTACAACCAGCCCTGGGCTTTTGTGACCTAGTACTGGTTGTGCTAAATACAGGGGACAAACGATGTAGAGGTCCCAAGTATTTAGTGAAACCAGCACTGGGCTCTGATACGATCCTGGTTCTGGAAATACAGGGGAAAAAATTAGTAGGGTTCCCCTGTATTTACCAGAACCAGCATCTAACGTTTTCTAGCGCTGGGGGGGGTAATGCCACAGCCAGGGAAACCCTTTCACCGGGTCCCTCAGCCAAAACATTACCTCTGACTGCTAGTCACCCTAGGCCAGGGATCCCTGGGGAGTTGGGGACCCCCCCAATAAAGGTCCCAGCAAGTCTCCCTCGCATGCTGGTACTTGGAAAGCCACAAGTACCAGCATGCGGGGCATTATGGGCCCGCTAGTACCTGTAGTTCAACAGCAAATGCAAGATTAAAAAACCACAGAACGTGCACACCGTAGAAAGTAAAACTTTATTAAAACATACATCCACACACACATGTACACACACATGCACTCACACTATCTCACATACTCTCCTATGTATCCCTGTAACCAATCATGTCCTCTTCTCCATGTAGAATCCATAGGGTACCTGTAAAAAAAATTTCCATACCCACCTCCTCCTATACGTGGATCATGTCCTCTTCTGTCCATGCAGGCAATCCCCAGTCTTGGCAAAACAAAAAAATGGAAATACCTGGACCTGCGAACTAAGGACCTGATTCAGACCCGCTCGCTAGATGCGTATGCAAATTTTGGCAGGGCAAGTGATCTCACGGCAAGGCATTAGCACGCCCACTATGTCTTAGCGTGCGATCGCATTGTGTATGCAGACGCCCACCAGCCTATTCATAAGATGCCCACTTGCGCACGTCATCTCCAGGAAGTGTATGCAACCATCGGTATATCGAGTACCATCGGATGTGATCACAGCGCTTGTGGCTGACCATACCCTACTGCAAGCACTGCGTGTGATTCAGTGTGAAATACAACCAAGTGATGTGTACTATGACGCTGCCTCTTAATTATGCACGCCTCTGAAACGGCGTTAAGACGCTCAGGCACGCCTGCGTTCGCACCTCCATTCCCCCTTTTCTAGTGGCATCCCCTGTCACCACCCACAAACTGCATCTCCTGTTACTCATTCTGCCGGGCAGTCTATGCGCAGCGAGCAGACTGGTTTGCGCTCACGCATTGCGATGCGTATGCATGCGCAGAATGAAACAATTGGCTAGCTGCGTGCGAACGCATCCTAGCGAGCGGGTCTGAATCAGGTCCCAAGTACCGTCCTCTAAGGACAATACTACCCGAATGACCGCTCAGCCGCGGGATTTCACTATGGAAATCATGGTGCTGAGTGCTCATTGGCTGAGAGAGGCGAGCCTTCCATCTCTCAGCCAATGAGCGATTCTCACCATTGACTTCAATGATGAGAATCGAGAGGTTACTTAAGGTTACCTTTGCGGTTCTCACCATTAACTTCAATGGTGGGAACCGCTCATTGGCGAGCAGGAACAAATTACAGTATAATTTTCAGAAATTCTCAATCATTTTTGGACATTGGACAGTCAAAAAATGAATATTCTGTAAGTTATAACGTCGGTGAAAGTGCTACACACTTTATAATGAGCCCTTAAAAACCCTATATAATAGTACATAGCAAAAACAACTGGCTAACTAAGTTATCACCATTACTCAAAGAGAAGAAAATTGGCTGTGCTATTCAATAACCACTGGCAATTTACTCAGTAGAAACGTTATTAATCCCTCATTTCTCACTTTCTTTACCAGTTTATCTAGAAAATACATGCAGTTACAATAGATAACATATGGATGCACCTGATTTTTTATATTACAGAACACAAGCTCTGCCAAGAGTTATATTTATCTGTGTTGCATTGATGCATACAAACATACATTAGGGGCATTTTTGAAAACTGTTTCCATGGTAACTGTAAAGAGATTTTGCTATCACCCATAGCAACCAAACAGACATTTGCTCTATTTAACTGCAATTAGGACCTGATCGCTAGGATGTGATCGATCGTTGCTGGCCGATGTTTGCATTCTGCGCATGCGTATGTATCACATTGTGCGTGCGTGAACCACTGCGACAGATCAGGGAGCACTCGCTCGCTCAGCATAGACAGCCTGGCAGAGTGAGTGACAGGAGAGGCCGTTTGTGGTTGGTGACAGGGGATGCCTGCTAGAAATGGGAGAGTGGAGGTGCGAACGCAGGCGTACCTGAGTGTCTCAACGCCGTTCCAGAGACGTGCATAATAAAAAGGCAGCGTCATTGTACACATCACCTGGTTGTATTTCGCACTGCAGTGATCTCAGTGCTTGCGGCAGGGTATAGTCAACCTCAAGTGCTGCAATCGCATCCGATGGTGCTCGATGTACCAATGTTTTCATGCACTTCCTGGAGATGATGTACGCAAGTGGGCGTCCTATGAATGGCTGGTGGGCGTCTGCATACACAAAGTGATCGCTCACCAAGACATAGCGGGCGTGCTAATGCCTTGCCATGCGATCGCCTGCCTTGCTGGGAGAGCACTGGATTTGCATACGCTGGGAGCGAGCTGCCGCATCTTGCGAGCGGCTCTGAATCAGACCCTTAGTGTCATCCATTGCGACCTGATTGGTTGCAATGGAAAACAACACTTAAATGCAGTAATAAAACGAGTAACAGGAGAGCCCTGCTCTTATAACATTACAAACTGTACTATATATTATATAATGTTTCTAACTGTTTAAATGTTACATGATCTGTACGGTTTGCACAAGCTCTGAATAAACATGCTATGATTATACCTGCTCTGAGAATTTACATTTGTCCTGTGTTGACTTGCCGCTGTTCTCATGTGTACACTGGTGTCTCTTTTATTTTATTTATTTCATCCTGTGTTTCATTGTCTGACCGTGTGCTGCAAAACTTGGGGCGCCTTATAAATAAACTTAGATGGTGATAATCTACAGACTGAGAAGATATTTCTTTGGACAACTTTTTTTATAGTCGTAAAAAAACATATATCCATATTAACAAAGAATGGGGGGGGGGTAAATTGGATGGTGAAGCAATATAGCGAATGATCAAGGGCTAAACCTGCTTTCTATGATTGGGGTTGGGTATGATATGTTGACAGTCATAATGTCTACATTCATTGTGTCGAAATGAGAATGTCAACACGGTCAAGATGTTGACTTTCATATGTAGATAGTGACTGTGGCGTAAGTTCATCCCAGATGCCCGGAGGCAAGTTATCATTTAGTGCCCCCCTATCCCCAATATTTATAGCCCTAAGTGGGGTGAATATATTGTGGGTGATGGAGGAGGTGCCCCTCAAGTGCTGGCGCCCGGCGGCAGGCGCCTCCATTGTCTCCCATACTTCTGCCCCTGGATAGTGATGAATTATTGACATGTTAGAATGTCGACATATCGTCCATGATGGTCCAGCGGTGAGTTAATTGCTCCCGACGGCAGCTGCTCCAGCAGTGTCTACCAGGACCCGGCGGTCATGTGACTGCGACTTCCAGGTTAGACCTCTGGTTGACCAGCATCGGGTGAGTATTTTTCCCCTAGCACTAATCCCTACCCCTCCCTCTAGTGCCTATCCCTAGCCTCCTCCCCCCGCAGTCTAACCCTAACTTCCCACTGTGACCTAACCCTCCCGCCCGCAGCCTAATCCTAACCTCCGCAGCAGCTTAACCATCCCACCCGCAGACTAAACCTAGCCTCCCCTGCAGCCTTACCCTAACCTTCCCACCTGCAGCCTGACCCAAAGCCCCCCACAGCCTAACCCTAACTTCCCCTCGCAGCCTAACCCAAAGCTTCCTACCTGCAGCCTGACCCAAACCGCCCCACAGCCTAACTCTAACCCTCCCACTTGCAGCCTAACCCAAAGTTTCCTACCTGCAGCCTGACCCAAACCCTCCCACAGCCTAACCCTCCCACCTGCAGCCTAACCCAAACCTCCTCCCCCGCAGCCTAACTCTAACCTCCCCCCGCAGCCTAACCCTAACTTCCCCCTGTAGCCTAATCCTAAACCTCCCACCTACAGCCTAATCCTATCCATCCCCTCAGCCTAACTCCAATCTCCCCATGCAGCCTAACTCTAACTCCCACCAGCAGCCTAACCCTAACCCTCTTGTTCGCAGCCTAACCCTAATTTCAACATTCTGACAATGTTGACATTTCACCCGTTGACATTCTGAGAAAGTCGACACATTGCCTGTCCACATTTTAACAATGTCAACATCATAGCTGTTGACATTGTGGTGTCATCATCATTACCCATGTTCACCTTTTGACTACATGCCCTATGATTGTGACAGTGAAATATTCCACCTTTAGTCTGTCAGTTTTGTGAATACGGACAATATGGTCCTGAATTGCGTCCCGACTGCTACTTAGCAACTTCCCAATTAGTATCATAGATGCAGTTTATCAGCAGATGGAATTTCTAAATTTGCTGACTTTGAGGTTATTTTGGATTGAAAGGGAGAATTTCATGTCTATTGATCTACAGAAGAAAATGGAAGTTTAGTTTCATTGTAATATCAGCTACTTATATAAATGATAATAGTCACAAGAGTTAAAAATACATTGACATCTTAATAAACTCAATCTTTCTTAGAATCCTGCACACAGCTCTATGCGCATACTCAATGGTATATACGATAGAGATATTATCTTTACTTTTGAGAGCAGTAATTGCAGATACCGTAGATGCAGTGGGAACCTGTTCTGCTGTGTAATTTCTGCTCCATCATTAACTTTTATGGGCAGATGTTTAGAGCTGTACTTAACATAACAAAACAAAGCATGCCAATTATAGAAAGCTTTACACCGTGTATTCAATGATCCGTACGCTGAAATCTTCATTTGTTTTTAAGGTATAAAATGCTTCGGAATTATTATTATTATTATTAACAGTTTCTTATATAGCGCAGCATATTCCGTTGCGCTTTACAATTGGAAACATTGATAGAACAAAACAGGGTAATAACAGACAGACATAGAGGTAAGAGGGCCCTGCTTGCAAGCTTACAATCTATAGAATAATATTTCATAAGAATCGTTAAAGATCGGTACACGGGACCTCATTCAGAGTCGGTCGTTGCGGCCGCTCGGTCGCAAGGTAAAAGGGGCCGGATATGCAAATGAAGCGCTCGCAAGTTGCGTCGGTAAGATGGGATCATTAGCTAGACGAGCGAGGGGAAGATGCGGCCGTAAGACTAAAAATACGCCCCCTTCTGGTTCGCATTACACATCATCTCCGGGCATATAAGGATTAATCGAGACCATCGGGAACCATCGGAGCTGCTCGTAGACCTTAAGGTTGACCATACCCTCTCTTAAGCACTACGATCAAGACAGTGTAAAAACCTCCCATGTCACATGTGCCATGACACTACTTAGTTAATTATGCACTCCCATAAAACGCCGTTTGCATAGTCAGGCACGCCTGCGTTCGGATCTCCACTCCCCTGTTCACAAGGACCTTCCCTTGTCACCACCCACAAACGCCTCATCCTGTCACTCAAACTAACGACCTGGCTGTGTTCAAGGAGAGAGCAATTTCTGATCATAATAGCGAGTTTGCGCACGCGCATTGCGAATTTTATGCATGCACAGTTTAGCGAACATCGGTGGCATACGACCGAGCGGCCACAACGACCGACTCTGAATGAGGTCCATGGTGTGGTCGATTTGGAAATATGGTGGAATTCCGCAGATTCTCTGCAAGTGAATTCATTCAAAAATGGCTCCTGATTTGGCCAAAAGATGTTGAATAAATTATAGTCACAGGACACAGGCAACTCTCTCCCTGTTTATAAAACAGGGGCAGCCAGTGATAGTCTATCGCTGGAACACGGTCACTAATTTCCCTCCCCCCGCCCCATCAAGGCTCCTGCTTTCATTGGACCAGCGCTGTATAAAGTTTAGTAAATAAATAAACAATGAAAAAAATGTTTTTCACCCACTTTAAATCAAAGAAATATGAAAATAAATAATAACTGCATAGTTGACCAAATTAGACAGTTACCTCCAAATTCACAAACTTTTGTATGACTAGTTACAATGGGGCAGACTAAATAATTATGTAAGTAAAAGGAATGAGGGCCCTGCTCTCGAGAATTTATATTCTAGAAGGAATAACGGTGGACACAGGAGGGAAGAGGGGAGCAGAGTTGGAGAACGCAGAGGCTGGAGAGTTAGGAGGGGGTTTGTAGGCTTGCATGCAGAGATGAGTTTTCAGTGGACGTTTAAAGGCTGGGAGGCCGAGTGCACGTCTGATCGGGAGGGTATTCCAGGGTTTGGGAGAAATCCTGAAGACACGACTGGGAAGTGGTGATCGGAAAGGAGGAGAGGCATACTAATGAAAAAATGGCTAACATGCCCCTTCCCCCACCCTAAGTACCCCAAACAGCCTTATTAATTGAAAAGCCTCAGTAAGTTTTTACAACAACAGTGAGATCAGGAGCATGGGGTCCCCGTTAAGCGATGAAGGCATAACATAAGGCAAGGGACAGATATTTGGAACCTCAGAATAACATGCAGCATGTGTCAGGTTCCGGATTCCGGGTTCCGGGTGCAATTAGCAGTGGTAGGATGTGGAGACACAGGCTCATATTGTGCACCTTAATGTAAGACAAATTAAGCCACGGGTTTGTGGCCAATGCATTAGGTAAGTGGTAGTTTGTAAAAATGAATAATTAAAGGGTTCACTATAGCAAACCAAGAACATGATTTTACTATGATAGATAAACTGTCAGGAGTTTGTAGCATTTATTTCTAATTTATTATTCACAGATCTCAGTTTGAGAACCTTATAAAGCATGGCCAATTGAAATGATATTATTATTTGGGTAGTTTTCCTACTAGCACTTTACTTGTAAAACTGCAAGATGTGACCTACAACTATCCAGGTTTGGTTCCGTGGGAGGGGGGGGGGGGGGGGCAAGCATTACAGTGATCATCTGATATTGTCGTTTTCTTGCCAGCTTGCTGTGATAAACACCCTCTTGGAATAGATTAGGTTGTGTTGCAATGGTGGAATGGGTTTAACTGCAAAGCAGTAATACATTACTTTAGATTTAGAATAGTTAATGCAAAACCATGCTATCATTAGCATTAGCTTTGTTAGGTTCCAGACAAAAGTGGTTTGTGTCAGGTGGTGGTGAAACATGTTGTACAGTTGTTAACCTACAAGGACATAGTTGCTTTAATGCAGATCTGTTTCTGTTGCTCTAACACTAATGATAACATTTATGGCTGCTGCATGCTGTTACATGAATATTTAGATTAATTTTTTTTAACTACAACGGATATATTGCAGAACATGTGTTCTGTGTTTGAAACATATTCAAACATTGCAGGAGGATATGAAAAAACGTATATACTATGCAAAGGTTGAACATGTATAATGTCATACAGTTGATACTGGACTACATCTCTCATAAAGGGCTCTATTTACTGCAATCCGCATTTTGAATGCAGATTACGAATTCAGGCAATATCAAAGGGATTTATTGAAAATTCCTTGCAGGGACAGAGCTTGCGATAAAGCTCTGTCCCTGCGAATCCCCTCCGCACATTTATCACGGTATTTTTGCAAAAAATACCGTGACAAGTGCCAACGCATGCGCCAATCGACCGTCACTAAACCCCATAACCCCCATAACCCCGCGACAGGTTATGGGCCCAGGCACAATAAGTCCCAGGCACACTGCATGGAAACTCCAAAAGCGCACAGTTGTAACAGGCACCCAGAAAGCTTTAATACAGAAAAGCTACATCAACACACAAGTTGGAATAAAGAGGCACCAAAGTGTTCAGAGTGTATATAGAAGTGCCCCAGGCACATTGTGAAGTTTATTACAAATGCCAGACCAGCGCTGAGGCGCCATCTTGGCCACTTGTAAAATTACAGACAACTGCTGAAGCAAGTACAGTGTGTTTTAAGCTAAAAGGTGTCACAGCAAAAACATTTACAGTACCAGAGCTGCAGATTAATGGACCTAAGGAGCACACATGCAGGAATTACACCTATAATGGGGTTCATTAAGCTTAAAGGTGCAGAGAACTACACTACATGGAAATTTGCTAAAGGAATGCATTTTAAGTGGGAGAGACTGTGGAAATTAACAATAGATCCTGGTGACAGTCCAAGCCCAGATGAAGTAGAGAAAGCCATGGGTACCATAGGCTTGAGTAAGGAGCAACATATATACTCCATAATTCATGGAACAATGTCAGCATATCAGGATGGTGGTCTCATAAGGAGAATACACTTAAGATGTGAATTGTATACAGATGTGTCCTCACTCGTCTTTGCTGCAGTCGTGCCAAACAGCCCCTCTTGGCGCGCCTAGTCCTGTGAGACTCTGCTAGTGCCAGGGGTTCTTTTTATTGCCAAAAATGCATCTAAGTTGCAATGTGACTAGGATGCACCAGGAGACCGTGCTTAATAATTTAATATGTGACAGTTGTATATCTGTGTGCGTCTAAGTCTCCCAATCAGCATGCAAAGTGCTACGATGCAGTGCCTACATCTTTTTTCTATGCCAAGTTCTGTTTAAAGTCTCAGTCGCACACAGATATACAGGTGTCACATATGGATACAGCTTGTGTGCATATACCCAAGGAGAGAAGATTTGAAATCAAGTAAGTGAATAATGCTTGGTTATTGTAGGAGAGTACAGGCTACAAATGTGGAATCCAATTATAAGACAACTTGTCAAGACAGGGGACATTGGGCCTGATTCAGAGCCGGACGCTATTTGCGCTCGCTCGTCCAGAAAATAGGGGTGGCTATTCAAATGAACCGTTCGCTGTTTGCGGTCTGTTCACGCCTCTAGGTCTGAACGAGCGTACAAAACTTGCGGTCGTTTTTTGGGAAGCTACGCCCCCTGCCGGCTCGCATCCTACGTCATGTCCGCTATTTATTAGATTAATCGAGTACATCGAACAGGGTATGAGCTGCTCGCTATTCTTGTGGTTGGTTTTTGCTACCACAATTTTGCGAGCAGTTCTGGCTTAAAAAAAACCCAGTGACGTGGTCAATGACGCTGCTGTTTTAAATATGCACACCCATAAAACGCCCGTTATGACCTTTAAGCACGCCTGCGATCGGATCTCCACTCCCCGTTTACAAGCACCTTCCCCGGTTACCACCCACATACGCCTCATTCTGTCACTCAAATTAGCAGGCATTCGCTATTTTGCGAGCACATGAATTTCGGCCGCACTGACTAGTTCACGCATGCGTATAACGATCCGTACGCATGCACAGTTGGGCAAACATCGCTCGGAGCGAACGAGTTGCCGCTTACGAGTGGCTCTGAATCAGGCCCATTGTGTTCAAAGAGACAATACAAGTTACAGAAAAGGTGGACTGACATGAAGAACAAATATGTGTAAATGGACATGCCAGTAGCTGGAAATAACTCTGAACCAGAGACTACCAGCTTGGAAGTTTAACCACAACAAAGATTATCTGCTGGATCAAACATCAGCAAACCACCCAGAACATATGAGGAGGAATTTGCAAACATTGCATTCTGTGTACATCAGGAGATACAAAAGACAAAGTTAAAGCCTGACTTGTGTGAGTGGAAGTCTACAATAGGAAAAGAGATTTTTCAAGAGTTAGAGGTCCAAAGTACACAAGACATCAAGAATCGTGACAGTGACAACAGTCTAAAAGTTGTAAGTCAAGAGACAGTTGCTGATGCCTATGTTATCAATGAGATGGACTTTGCTAAAGTTCAAGTGAAAAAGACCAAACCAAAGTTGTCTGATATGATGTTCTTTTCTATGCCTGAACTCACCTTTCTTACAGGTTGCTATGTGAAAGCTTCAGTTGTAAGTTTGTGTAACATGGAAAAGCTTGTAGCAAGGGG
Organism: Taudactylus pleione; assembly: GCA_031769625.1. Lineage (NCBI taxonomy): Eukaryota > Metazoa > Chordata > Amphibia > Anura > Myobatrachidae > Taudactylus > Taudactylus pleione. Next base: position 2,619,096 of record JAUIMM010000187.1, on the reverse strand, counting down.
GAGGGGGTGTTAGACGTTGAGACAGCTACTGCGCTGTCTCCAACAAAATGGCTCCTCTAGGGAAATTTCTTTCCCTAACCAAGATGATTGCCGACAGTGTATCTGCGCATGCTCAGCGCTATTTTGTCACTATGTATGAGCAACATGGTGGAGGGCCAGGGGCGTATCTATAATGGGTGCAAGGTGTGCGGTGCACACAGGCCCACGAGTCCAGGGGGGCCCACACGGCACACCATGCACCGATATTATCTAAAACTTACCTCTCCGAGGTCCCGCGTCGGGTCTTTTAGCGCTTCTCAAAATGCCTGAAAATGGCCGCCGCGCCATTGTTTCTGCATTTTGCACATGTGTTGTGAGGAAATCGCGGGGAAAATGGCGGCCGCGCATGCGCAGTAGACTCTGGGCACACTCTAGTGTCCAGAATCTACTGATTCTGCGATGGCCAGCCAGCCAGCCACATCAGTCGACTGCCGGCCGCCAGGGTGAGAGGAGGAGGCCCGTGACTGGGGATGTACAGGGGCCCCCTCCTCTCTAAAGACGCCCTTGTGGAGGGCAGATGTCCTCCTCTTAGCTCCTGAGGCCCACGAGTTCACCCTGCTTTTACCGCTGTTCCAGAACCCTGCACCATACAGAGAAGACTCCACTCCATCTGACATCCAAGCTGTGTAATAGTGAGTACAGCTGTACATTCACTTGTGCTAAATAAACCACAAACCTGGTTAAGCCATCGGACTGAATTACTACCGCTGGTGTATACAGTGCTCTGCTAAACCACAAAACTGCACACTCATATCCAACAAGATTTACCAAGCTCTAGATAGCGTTAGCCCATAATAGCCTGTAGGCTACTCCATCATGAATTTTACCAAAGAGGGATACTCCAGATCCCTCCCACTTGGCCCCTGCTGATGCATGTGTGGCATGATGGCTGTGCCTTCGCAATAGGCCCTCCACATCCGAACCCGGAAGCATAGTCATAATGATTCCTGTCTCTGTACCCAGTACCTTTCTGACCACCTACAGTACCTGTGGTGCGCCCCTGATTTTCTAATGAGTTCCTGTTTGGCTCCTTATCCTTTGCTCTCAGGTGACTACATTGTCTGGCTCTTGACCCATGGATATTTTTTGGACTTACTATTACTTTAGTCCTCACACTTTTTTATTATTTAAAGCTACAGTACACCTTTTCTCGGGTAAATTTACTAAGAATCATGTCTGATCGAAACTGAACACGCTGGGTATCACTGGGGTACATGTGAGTTTTTCTCAATCAAACACATTTCACTGAATCATGTATTTCGATGGTCTATGCCATTGTGTTTGATCGTGTGCAAGTCCAGTTGTATTGGGCTGAAATGAATAGATCTACCTGTAAACCGCGTGTTTTGCAGAAGCATTGCACAGACCAGTGTGATATGTGCATGCTTCTGTGTGCTGTAGGTGAAAGTGTTAAAATTAAGAAAAAATCATAATAGTGTCTCCCCCCAAAAGCATAACCAGCCCTGGACCTCTGAGGCCTTTCTGATACTGGAAAATCTAGGAAAAAAAAATGTGGGGTTCCCCCTATTTTCCTATAACCAGCACCGGGCTGAACCAGTCGGGGTAGTAATGCATAGCAAGAGAACAAACAGCATGGGGCCCCCCTGCCAAAGCATTCGCCAATACCAAACTGGTCAGCCCTGGGCTAGCAATCCTTGGAAAGTGGGGAACCCAAAACTAAAATGGGGTCCCCCCTCCCGAGGATCAACCAGCCATGGTGGCGGTGGGTGCAGGAGTAATGGGTTAAATATAGAAATAATATTGTTCTTCACAGTGGGACTATAGGTCTTAGCAACTCTGCCCTACGGTACTTGTAGAACCACACATACCAGCAGGCCTCTGGCACTTGTACCCCCACTGTAAAGAAAATTAAAAAAAACAGTACACAGACACCAAATTTTTTTAACCATTTATTAAAAATTCACTTACTCACTCACACTACATAATTACCCCTACTCCATTGCGCTGGACGGTCCTCTTCTCCAGTAGGAATCCAGGAGCTTGGCAACACACAAACACCCGATCCAGGGGACAGAGAAGCACTGTATGTACATACATCATACCTCCCAACATGACCCTCTCCAGGAGGGACACAATGCTCTGGTCCTGGACTTCCCTGGTAAGAGGTGGGGCTGCAGCGCAATTCAAAATTCAAATAGGGGAGTCACACCAACTGTCATTTCACACACTGCCAAACATCACTGGCTCCCCTATTTGAATTTTGGACTGTACTGCAGCCCCACCTCTGGAGCCTCCACCAATCATAAATTACCAGGGAAGTCCTGGACCAGAGCATTGTGTCCCTCCTGGAGAGAGTCATGTTGGGAGGTATGCTTACATACAGCCCTTCCCCGGAGACTGACTGGACCCACAAGGTTTCCTGCACTAGAACCATGATTGGCTAAGAGTCAGACCACTCTTTGCCAATAAGCAGCCTCTGATTGGCTAAGAGTGGTCTGACTCTTAGCCAATTAGCGCTAAGGTGCAGGAACCCACAAAGGGGACCTGTCAGTCTCAGGGAAGTGCTGTATGTACACTATGTACATATAGTGCTCCTGTGTCCACTGGATCAGGTATTAGTTTTTTTGTTGATATCTAACGGACATGATTTGATGTCTTTAAATTTGCATTGACAAACCCATAATTTATCAGTGCTAATTTTGATCATAGTGATTACTACACTTTTAATATAGGTTTTGCACAGAGGGCCTGATTCAGGCCCGGTCGCAAGCACTGAGCGCTCGCAACCTGGGCGATGGTGGCCCACAGCGCATGCGCACAACGGAGCCGGCTCCGTCGTGCACATGCGTGAGACCTGGCTAGCGATGGGCAATCCGTCGCTCCGGGTCTCGCACCAAAGGAGGCGTGCTGTCGATGTTGAGTGACAGCTCGCCCCATTTGGTGGGCGGGCCGGGGGGGGTGGCTGTTCAAACGGAGGCGTTCCCGAGGGAACGCTTGCCGTTTGTGGGCGGCCCCACTGACATCACGAGTGATGTCAGTGGAGAGCTTCCGGCTCTATTAAAGCCGAAAGCTCTCTGGGGCTTGCGATGAACGAGACCCTACCTCAAGGGTCTCGTCGCAAGCCCGATGGTCGCGATGGTCTTGACCATCGCGACCATCATCATGGCCGCTCGCTATAGCTGTGGGTGGTCACCCACAGCTATGCGAGCGGCCAGGAGGCTGCTCAAAAAAATCCAAAAACGCCCTGATTCAGAGCGAGCGCTCTTTCAGAGCGTCCGGCTCTGAATTAGGCCCATAGTTATTTGCTAAATCATGTACCTTATTTTCTATTATTATTATTATTAGCATTTATTTATATGGCGCCACAAGTGTTCCGCAGCGCCTTACAAAGTACTAAAACAAATTGTATACAAGTGACTTACAGAACAATACAATACAGGACATGGATAATATATATTGCTACATTAGTGACCATATCACCCAGATAAGCAACAGAGCATAAGCAACCAAGTGTTAGGTGCCCTAGTGGTGAGTAAGAAGTAAATGACACTATAGTAAGGAGAAGCACAAGAGGGTAGATGAAGTACATCAATCATACCCCACAAAGAAGGAACAAGTGTTGCAAGGCTAATATCTGACCCGTGCATCCACTCCTGGCAGTTTCATAAACTTCGTTATTGTTTTTAATAGAACACTTAGATTTCATGATTATGGGAGGTAAGAGCTTGTAAATAGGCCAGAACCATCTAAACTTGGCTAAAAGTTATTTCTGCATTCCATCTAGAGTTTACTTTCAGTCAAAGTTACTGCATTTGCTGTGACAAAGATTATTATAGATTTATTCTGCAAATTTATTTTCTTTTTTTTGTTAAAGAGGTGATCAGCTTTACTACAACACTATGATCTGTATTTCCCACAGTGTACGCTAAGATGGCGGTTATTCCCATGATGCTTCCATCATTAACTTAATGTCTTTAAACTTGAGTAAGAAGTGGTGTATGGTGTACAGACGAGTCCTCACTTACTGGTTGTCTGTACACCATACGGTGTGAGATGCCTGGCTCTGCCGGGGACCGGTACTGGAATGGAGCATGGCCAACTCAGGGAGGCGTAGCCAGTCCCCCTCCTTACGAATAAGATAAAATATAATATATTTGCGGCCGTGGCGTCTGTGCCTCGTGTGGGGGGCGGGGACGGTTCGCCCAGTATGATGATTATGCAGGCACATAGAGCGCCAGCCAGCAGAGGGCGTTGGCACACAAGTAACATATGCTCCCTGCTCTCAGTGTCAGCCATGCACCGCCGGACTCGGAGGTGCGTGGCTGACACTGTCATTATGACAGAGGAGGAGGTTTCTGCCGGCAGTTGCGTAGCTCTTGCACTATCCAGCTTCATTCGCCAAAACTGATGGAGAGCAAGAGAAGGTGAGTTCCGGCTGTAAAGCGTAAAAGAGGCAGGCAGCACCTGGTGGGCGACAGGAGGAGGGAACTGCACCAAGACCCTTGCCCTAGCCCGCCAGAATCTTTGCACCTTGTGGTTCTAGGGGTCCAGCACCCACCTGCCGCCAGTGCTTTTCTCTGCCGGCCACTATACTCCTGCAACCTCTACCGACACACCGGTGACCATTTCCGGCACGCGCACACAGGGCCAGTTCACCCAGTCTCAGCAGGCCCCGATTCCTTTCTATAGGAAGGAGGAGAGTGGGGTCACCGGTGTTGTAAAGCAATGCATTCCATCCAGGTGATTCCATTGTATGGAAGCCCAGTGTGGTCAAACTAAGCAATGAGCTCCATAGCATGCACCGTTAAGTAATACATGTAATGCAAGTGACCCAGTGTGTGTTCTCTCCCTACCTCCAACTGTATGTTATTTATGTCCTTATATAATGTCATCAGGCTGCACATTCTGCCACCACCCCATCATTGTAACTCTTTCCCACATTGTGACAATAGTCTGCATCTGCTTCGCCAACTTATTTTCCAGTTGTTCTCACCTGGGGACTGCATTTGGTGTTTAATGTTTAAAAAATAATTTTTCTACATTGTATTTCAAAGGGGTGAAATGCAGTTGTATAGTTAGTGGAAAAAGCAATGAGAAAGCTGCCAGACTATAAGGGAGAATCAGGTTCGCAGTATAGATGTCACATAGGCAATGTGTGTGTATAGGTGACTAGGATCCACCAAGGGGTGCTAAAATCTATGCTCGTTTACCAAGCAATTTAAGTTGGTGTGGTGGGCCCTGGTGACTGGGGGGACGGGCCCAGCACACAGCGTGACAGCAGCGTGTATGCTGGGCTGGAGACAGAGGCTCTCTCCCTGACTAAAGTACCGCATTGGGAGCGGTGGCAGGGGTTGGTGGCGAGCTGCAGGACGCAGGCCCCCGCTAGGCCCATTCAACAGACGCGGGTAAAAAGTACCCACTCCCCCCACTCATGGCACCCCTGGGCTGGACTGAAATGCTCCGAGAAGAGAAGCCTCTAGTACTTTCCTTTAAATTTTTCAACGCAGCAAAAAGTCACTCACAGTGCATCAGATACGCTGGTTTGTGGCTTTTTACGCACAGGAATTTATTTTACACACATACAAAATTGCACAATGGAACTTGGTGTGAGGAAAAGCAGCTTCCGCTCGCATCTGAGTCCTTTTTATATAGATGTGCAGTTGTCGCACACCAAGTTTATTAGTGTTGTCGCATTTCTGTGTAAATAAGATGCATATTTTGAGCTAAAAATTAGCTCGGCCGAGTCGTGCAGAACCTGGTGTGCTTAGCGGGGCTATTGGCGTGACTGAAGCAGCAGTAAGAAAAGACACATCTGTATATTACCTATGATTAAGGGGCGTGCAGTGTGGGTAGGCAGGGGAGGCAGAGCCTCCCCTGTCATACTCCTGGAATTTGATCTAAAAATGATTAGAATAATACAATGAAGATATTTATAACTTATAAACATCTTCTTTGTTTATTGTAATCATTTTTATAGTTAACACTCACCAGCTTTGTGGCTCTCCCTGGGATTGCAGGGAGACAAGAGATGAGGCAGCAACAGCTCAGCCTCGCTTCTGTATAGTCAGACACTGCTTGCAGAGCTGGGGGCGGGGCCACACTACGGGCAGATAGCTACACAGAGAGAGAGCTAATAGAGGCATGCCTCTGAGTATGGGGGCGCGTACCTTGAGCACTGATGGGCACCTTGGATGAGTCATGTGACCAGGAAGTTCACTGCAGTGTTTAGAGATCGGAGGTCAGTCAGCATTAGCAAGAGAAGATACGGTGATGCAGGTAGGAGAATCAATGGACACTGAAGCTTAGTGTAGTGAGGGGAGAGTTACAGTTAGTAGGGGGGAGACAGGCTCCAGACACTCAGACCCATCTCCATGTGTGTCTCCCCAGCCATTGACCTCACCGCACGTCACTGCTATGATTAGATGTCTCTGTGTTGCTGTATATGATTATAAAGATGCACAAATCTGGGGAACAGACCTTTGCAAAGTCATTGAACACACATAGAGCTTGTGCAATCCACTGTATAGAAACCTACAGACCTCAAACGTACTGTTTATTATCGCTCCCCTACTTAAAAGACCAAGTTTGCAAATAAGAATGTGTGAATATTGCTCCATCTTAGTGATCAAACTTAATAGAGACTAATCCAAAAAGCCTGCAATGGAGCTGGTATCACAGAAGGAGTCAATTTGCCCGGATAAGTACAGGAAGAAGTGTGAACTAGTTAGAGATGTATAAGTCAGTACATGGGTAATCAAGAAGAGACATAGGAGCTCATTCAGAGCCGCTCGCAAGTGCCCAGCGCTCACAATCGGCTCGATGGTGCCCCACTGCGCACGCGCCGCGTCCGGCATGCACGTGCATGAGATCTGTCCAGCAACTGCTGCTCAGTCGCTGCGGGGCTCGCTACAAGACGAGGCGGCTGTCGATGGTGAGTGACAGCTCGCCCCATTTTGTAGGCAGGGGGGGTGGCTGCACAAACGCAGGCGTTCCCTTAGGAACGCCTGGCGTTTGTGGGAGGCCCTACTGACATCACTAGTGATGTCAATAGTGGACATCCTGCTCTATTAGAGCAGGAAGTCCACTCGGCTTGCGGTAGCCGAGACCCTACCACAGGGTCTGAATCAGGGCCATAGTCAATGGCAAGCCAGTTCAATATACAGCTGACAATAGACAGTAGCATTTGCATTGTGAGATCACAGGTACAAATCACTATAATCAGGTAAGGGAAACTGAAAGCATCTGAGAATAAACATGGTTCCGCCTACTGGACACTGACTAGGAGCAGGCAAATCTCACTGAACAGTACAGCTGGGTACACACCACACAATTTGCAGTATGATGATGCAATATATCATTACATGCTTCATATATCAACACCATGTCATCAGCAGAATCGTCCCATCTCATGTGCAGCACATCAGATAGGAGATGCAAATACCCAAATGATCAAATGATGAATTGTGTGGATGTACCCGTACCCAGTATACGATGCTCGTTGCGATCCATTGCGGATTGCAAGATCGCCCAATACATCTTATAGTGTGTAGATGTGTACCCACCTTTAGACATATCAGGGAATAGTCAAGAACTGCACTTTGAAGAATTGGGTGTCTCTTAGACAAAGTGAAAGGAGATAAAGTGCCAGCCAATTAGCTCCCAACTGTCATTTTTCAAACACAGCCTGTGAAATAGGAGTTAGGAGCTGATTGGCTGGTAACTTTTCTCCTTTCACTTTGTCTCCTAACACTGCTTAGTAAATAGACCCCTAACTGTCTAATAATAATTGCAGAGGAACAAACCAATGGGCCAGCAACACAGAATCCAGGTTACAAGAGCAATAGGTTCAGTCACTGACAAAGATGGATTTCCATTTTAAAATTGTTATTACGTTATGGTTTACTATTATATTTTTTGGAATCACTCTGGGAAGATGAATTACTACATGGGGGGAGGGGCTTGGACTGCACTCCCTAATTCTAAACATAATAAGAGGTGCTACTTGCTGAGACTAGTAGTTCCACATTGAAAAAAAAGAAAATGCAGGTGCACACTCTAAGCACTAAGAAAACTGACAATCAGAACCATTATAATAATCTCTTCAATTTAACATGGAGTAGAAATTAGGTTCTTAGCACATGTTTGGCCAAAAAATGCATGTCTACCTACCATATCAAGGTGACCTCATCAGGTGGCTCCCTAACATTCCTAAGGTTCAAGTCCAGAACATGGTTCCCTCGGGCCAATACAATCAAACCGCCCCAGAACACCATCAGAGAGTGATACGTAGCAGTAAAAGTGCTAAAAATTGTTACATTAGTGAGAAGTAGCAGCTTAGGGGCTAAAAAATTTCAAATTACTGAGAAGTAGCAGCTTAGGTGCTAAAAAGTGTTACCTTAGTAAAAAATAGCAATGGAAGTGTTAAAAAGTGTTACATTATTGAGAAGTAGCAGCTTAGGGGCTAAAAATTGTTACCTTAGTAAAAAATAGCAATGGAAGTGTTAAAAAGTGTTAAATTAGCAAAAAATAGCAATGGAAGTGTTAAAAAGTGTTACATTAGTAAAAAATAGCAATGGAAGTGTTAAAAAGTGTTAAATTAGCAAAAAATAGCAATGGAAGTGTTAAAAAGTGTTACATTATTGAGAAGTAGCAGCTTAGGGGCTAAAAATTGTTAAATTAGTGAAAAGTAGCAGCTTAGGGGCTAAACATTATTAAATTAGTGAGAAGTAGTAGCTTAGGGGCTAACAAGTGTTACATTAACAAAAAATAGGAAGTGTTAAAAAGTGTTACATTATTGAGAAGTACAGTAGCATCTTAGGGGCTAAAAATTGTTAAATTAGTGAGAAGTAGCAGCTTAGGGGCTAACAAGTGTTACATTAACAAAAAATAGGAAGTGTTAAAAAGTGTTACATTATTGAGAAGTACAGTAGCATCTTAGGGGCTAAAAATTGTTACATTAGTGAGAAGTAGCAGCTTAGGGGCTAAAAATTGTTACATTAGTGAGAAGTAGCAGCTTAGGGGCTAAAAAGTGTTACAGCAGAAGTGTTAAAAAGTGTTACATTAGTGAAAAGTAGCAGCCTAGGGGCTAAAAAATGTTACATTAGTAAAAAATAGCAATGGAAGTGTTAAAAAGTGTTACATTATTGAGAAGTAGCAGCTTAGGGGCCAAAAATTGTTACATTAGTGAGAAGTAGCAGCTTAGGGGCTAAAAAGTGTTACATTAGTAAAAAATAGGAAGTGTTAAAAAGTGTTACATTATTGAGAAGTACAATAGCATCTTAGGGGCTAAAAACTGTTACATCAGTGAGAAGTAGCAGCTTAGTGGCTAAAAAGTGTTACATTAGTAAAAAATAGCAAGGGAAGTGTTAAAAAGTGTTACATTACTGAGAAGTAGCAGCTTATGGGCTAAAAATTGTTAAATTAGTGAGAAGTAGCAGCTTAGGGGCTAAAAAGTGTTACATTAGCAAAAAATAGCAATGGAAGTGTTAAACAGTGTTACATTATTGAGAAGTAGCAGTTTAGGGGCTAAAAATTGTTACATCAGTGAGAAGTAGCAGCTTAGGGGCTAAAAAGTGTTACATTAGTGAAAAGTAGCAGCTTAGGTGCTAAAAAGTGTAGCAACGGAGGTGTTAAAAAGTGTTATATTAGTAAAAAAAAAAAAAACACTGACTACATCATAATTAAAAAGTTTAGCCTGTGGCATCTTAAAGCTGAACAATGGATGAGCTTAAATATCCAACACTCATTACCATTCACCAATATATTCAAATACTAGGTACAGTAATCATATAATAACACACTAGTAATATATATAGCAAACATTATATGTACGTCACCCTTTGGAAAACAAAGTCTAGAAATGACCCTGCTCTCCTAAAAGGAGCCAATACAAGCACTTAGCCGAGCTAAAGTTCAGAGTCTTGGAATTCAGAAGAAAATTTTCTATTAAAATGTTTCATTTTTGTTTTGGAAAAAAGGCTCTTTTCATTCAACCCTTCACCGCGCAAAATAAATTGTCTTAAAATCCTGTTTTTGATCAACAAATCCAAAAAATAAAGTTAACAACAAGGTAAATAATTTTATATTGTATTTTTAGTATCTTAAATGTTTCTTTAAATAGCTTTTCTAAACCAGTGGGGGGTGAGGCATAGGGGCCAATATACACGTTCCATCACATGACTCCGCTGGAAGTGACAGTCACATGATTGCCCGGGAGCAGTCATGGATGTTGACATGGTCTTTATAAAAAATGTTGACATTTAATGCTGACATTATGAATGTAGACATATACATCATACTGAACCCACAGTGATACTTAACAGTGGCGTCACAAGGAGGGTGCGGCCCGCACCTGGGTGTCACCCGACGAAGGGTGACACCAAGGTGCAGACTCCCCTTCAGTGACAGGAGCCGAGGGCTGCACTGTAGCAATGAGTGCAGCACTCGGCTCCTGACATTGTAAGGGAGCCGGCAATTCCACAAGGCACCTTCTGCACCCCCCTGCAGTAACAAGAACGGGACCACCGGGGTTCGAGCCATGAGGCCACTCCCCTGTCCTGCGAGGCCACGCCCCTTTTGGCAGAGCACGGCTCCGCCGCGTGCACAGCATCCCTCCCCGCACCAGGTGACACCGCGAGGAGGGACGCCACTGATACTTTATAAATACTGTATATAAAATTGGTTTTAAGGTTTTCATCATTGTACTTTAAATTAAATAGACAAAATGATGTTTGCACTTGCTTAGTCATAATGGGTTGGGTTTGATATACCGGCGGCTGATTAACCCTAACCTAACCCTAGCCCTCCCTAGTGGTGCCTAACCCTAACCTCCCCCCGGTGGTGCCTAACCCTAACCTCCCCCCTGTGGTGCCTAACCCTAACTCCTCATTTCCGCGGCCTAACCCTAACCCTCGCTGGGGGTGCCTAACCCTAATCTTCCCCAAGAGGTCCCTAATCCTAACCCTGTCCCCCTGGGACTTAGACTTGGTACACACCTAAAGATTTTCTGTCCAACCATCCAACTAGTTGATTGGTTGGAATGAAAATCTGGTAAGGTATGAAAGCAAATGACAATCAGCAATTTGCTCCCAAATGCCGGAAAATGGACAAAAACTGTTGTTTGAACAAATTGTTTAGATCAAGCATGTAACAAACTTGTCTGAACGACCATTTTCATCTGTTTTCTGGCATTTAGGAGCAAATTGCTGATCATCAGTTACTCCCATACGTTACCAGATTTTCATTCCAACCAATCAACTAGTTGGATATTTGGACAGAAAATCTTTAGGTGTGTACCCAGCTTAACCCTTAACATGCCCTGCTTACCTTCTTTCGGGAAGGCTGCTGTTGGAATTTCGGCATTGGGCTAAAGATAGGCATCTGGATTTCAACGCCTATCTTTAATCCCGAGTCGGGCTGTCGACATCTGGATTCCGACGGCTGGCATCCCGGCCGCCGGTAAATTAACTACATCCTGTCATAACAGCACATATTATTTCAAGTATTTACATAGGGCCTGATTCATTACGGATCGCAACTGCGATTTCAGTAGTGATTACGCACGCAGTCTCACTGCGATCGTATGCTAATCCATTGCGATTGTTATGCCATCACAGCACTGCACAAGGAACCCCACTTTACCTTACACACATCCGTAATCCTTAGCAAGACTGCGTAACCATCGGTAACACCGAGTACAATGGCAACCTCATGCACACTTGCACAAGCTCTGACCTTACTCAGAAATTGCTAACCACGTCACACGCTATGAGTGCTCAGGCTGTGTATGGCATCGCAGTGGATAATTTATGCATGCCCATGCAATGGCATTCAAACCCACTGGAACGCCTCAGTTTCACCAACCACCTCCCATCACCTCCCACAAATGGTACTTCCTGTCAATCACTCTGTAATGGGTCTGCGTAGTCACTGCGATCGCAGTCCCAATCGCTGTGGCTGGTTTGTGCACTGCGATGCATACGCATGTGCAGAACGCAACAATCGGCCGATTGCATGCGTAATCGCAGTTGCAATCTGTAATGAATCAGGGCCATAGGACCTTATTCAGAGTCGGTCGCGAGCACCAATGCGCTCGTAACCGACTCGATGGTAAGGCCTGCGCATGCGCAGCGGCCGGACTGCGAGTGCGCAAGCCCCGGAGCGACAGATAGACTCTGTCGCTCCGGAGCTCGCTACAAAAGGGGCGGCTGTCGATGTTGATCGACAGCTTGCCCCATTTGGTAGGCGGGCCGGGGGGGGTGGTTTCCAAAACGGAGGCGTTCCTTAAGGAGCGCCTACCGTTTTGTGGGCGGCCGCACTGACATCATCAGTGATGTCAGTGGGGAGCTTCCTGCTCCATCAGAGCAGGAAGCTCCCTGGGGCTTACAAGTGCCCAGACCCAACCTTAGGGTCTGGTCGTAAGCCCCGATGGTCGCGATGGTGATCACCATCGCGACCATCAACCTGGTCGGTCGTTAAGCTGTGGGTTGTAACCCACAATGATCGACAAGGAGGCGGCCATTCAGGATGCAAGCGGCCACCCTGATTCTGTGCGACCGCTTGCATATAACGACCGCCTCTGAATGAGGTCCATAGTCCCTAGAAACCCTGTGGTATATTTAATAATGTGCGAGTTTTTTGAAGTGGAGATGTTGCCTATAGCAACCAATCAGATTCTAGCTATTATCTTCTATAAGGTGTTAGATAAATGATAAGTAGAATCTGGTTGGTTGCTATGGGCAACATCTCCACTTCTAAACACCTGCACTTTAGTAAATATACCCCCTGTATCAATTTAATTAGGACAAATATACTTTATGTCAGTTTGTACTCTTTGGCCCTGATTCAGACCCACTCGCGAGCGGATGTCCGCTCGCAAGTGGGTCGATGTTCTGCACTGAGCATGCGCACGATGGAGGGAGCTCCGTCGTGCGCATGCGCCAGATGCGACGAGCGAAGGAAAGTCCTTCGCTCGTTGTGTCTGATCAAAGTGGGCGTGCTGTCGATGTTGATTGACAGCACGCCCCCTTTGGTGGGCGTGCCGGGGGCGTGCCTCCCTGACGGGGGCGTTCCCATGGGAACGCCTCCCATCAGAAGCCGGCCCACTGACATCACTAGTGATGTCAGTGGGAGTGATTTTGGCTCTGATAGAGCCAAAATCACTCCGGGGCTTGCGGTTGAAAACCTCAACCGCAGGCTCTGGCTCGCAGTTTCGATGGTCGCGATGGTCACGACCATCGCGGCCATCAAACTGCACGCTTGTATAGGCTGTGGGTGGTGACCCACAGCTATACGAGCGTCCAGGAGGACGCTCCATTTTTATGGAGGGCGGCCCTCATTCAGAGCGTGCGCTCTGCTCAGAGCGTACGGCTCTGAATGAGGGCCTTTGTTAAAGTGGACCTGACACTTCCACATTATAGAGAGACATTTATGTATGAACATTTGGTTTATTTCTAGCGATGCAGTCGTTATTAACACTGTTTTGCTCCACCTTATACCTTTCCTCGCCCCCAATATCACTGGATAGGAGACTGAGCAGCCACTGAGAGAAAAAGTTCTGTAAAAAGTAAAAGAAAAATTCTGATGATTCAAGAAGGAAATTAAAACAAGCGCTCAGCAGTGGGTTATATAAACACGTTTATTGTTTGGTGTTTGTTTTGCAATATATCAATTGCTTGCAGACTACAAACCATAATTTAGAGTATTTTATTATCCTGCAAAAAAACACAAGCAAACATTTGCCACCAAACTAGAGGCTGCTTCGGAGACATCCAGGCATTAAATCACGATAAAACATTCTGCACAATGAAAAACAGATTTTGATGCTAATGGAACTGGAATCTGTTTTTATCTTGGGTGCTTAATCCAGATCAGCACTGGATTACCAGTGACTTGTCCCCTGAACTCCAAGTGTAAACTCAAGGCGAGCAGATGTTTTGGTATATCTGGCAGTCCTCCCGTCCTCCCCAGTTACACGTGTGCGGCTCAAAGATTATTTTTTTGATTGCACAGTTATGCCCTACTTTGGCGTTCTGATTATAGATGGCACATAACGTTATTTTGTAGGACAGTATATATTCGACTCTAAGGAAAAAAATCTGGTGCCTTTTTTTCTGTTCATGGAAATTACAGGGTTACTTTAACGAAAGACAGCTGCGCTGATACTCCACCCATTGGCATGAAGTAATAAAGAATCGGCTATAATGAATACCAAATGCTAACAAATATAGTTTTAGATCAAATGCACAAACGTTACTTTGCAGTGTGACTTTCTGTATTAGGCAGACACTGAAAGTGTTTTCGGATTGTAGCTTTGCATTCACAAAGTTTTGGGGTGATTTATGGGCTGTGGTCGTTGCAAGAGGGTGTAACTAAATCATGACCAAAAGTATTATTACTTTGTTATTTGTTTTATTCTTTATTTAATGCTGAAAAAGAGTTTTCGGTGAAGTTCCTCTTTAATCTACTAACAGGTAAAGGCTGTAATCTTTATATCTGGTTCTGCAAGATTCCTCTCTCGCTGCCCATTTTAGTGCAGCATATGTACATCAGATAATAACGTACCTATAAAAAATGGTTGTAAAAATAATACAAAAGTCTCTGCTAGTGCATTCTTGCAAATGGATGGTGCAAAGTTATATCTTACCTTTTTATTCAGCCAGAAGGTTTGTAGAATGGACTTTCATTACAGTTACTCACATTGTTATTTTAGCCTTACGCAAAACATGATATTTAACAAGCATCTTAAATAAACTTGGGTAAAAAAGAACGTAGATCTGAATACACATGAATGCACTGTCATCTCAATTTTTCCTTGCTGTATTGTGCCTAGCACAGGGGAATAAACATGTTAGACATTACTGCATACCAGCTCTCTATGCAGACTAAAAACATACTTATGTAGGTGTGTTTGCCACCTCTTTGTCTGATCCCTGTTGTATTTTTAGGACATTCACAGGATCCCATTCCCTTCTGTGTTCCCAACCTCTGTCATGCCACAACCGGGCCGTAGCTAGGGTAGTGCGGCCGGTGCCATCGCACAGGGCACCACAGGTCAGGGGGCGCTGTTTGGGCCTGTCACATTTCTGTTTATTATCATTCTTGCTTGTAGCTTCCTCTTATTTCATCCCCAGCATCTCCTGGCCTCTCCTATCTCTTCCCTGGCCCTTCCCCATGAAGTCATGGCCCTTTATTGGGTGCATTATGTCCCTTTGAAAAATGAGGGGGGCGAAAAATGCTCTTTCTGGCACAGGGCACCAAAAAGTCTAGTTACGGCTCTGTGCCACAAACACACTGACAGACATGGAACAAAGACTGAGAATACCTTCCACTATGCAGGAATATGGCTCTAACAGTAAAGGGCACTTGCTAGGTAAAGTCTTGTGCACATCAGTATCAGATGAATTAAGTTCCACCTTACAGTGTGTCTATATTGCTGATTTAGTTGTTCAAGCGATCAAAAATGCACTGAGAGCTATGTAAATAACTCGCCCACTATGGCTTCAGGATTGGAGACAAACCGATAGTACAATTGATCAAGTCTTGTGTGAGAGATAAAGGCCCTCATTCAGAGCCGTACGCTCTGAGCAGAGCGCACGCTCTGAATGAGGGCCGGGCTCCATTTCCATGGAGCGTCCTCCTGGACGCTCGTATAGCTGTGGGTCACCACCCACAGGCTATACGAGCGTGCATTTTGATGGCCGCGATGGTCATGACCATCGCGACCATCGAAATTGCGAGCCGGAGCCTGCGGTTGAGGTTTTCAACCGCATGCTCCGGAGTGATTTTGGCTCTATCAGAGCCAAAATCACTCCCACTGACATCACTCGTGATGTCAGTGGGCCAGCTTCTGACGGGAGGCATTCCCATGGGAACGCCCCCGTCAGGGAGGCACGCACCCGGCACGCCCACCAAAGGGGGCGTGCTGTCAATCAACATTGACAGCACGCCCCCTTTGATCGGACACAACGAGCGAAGGAAAGTCCTTCGCTCGTCGTGTCTGGCGCATGCGCACGACGGAGCTCCCTCCGTCGTGCGCATGCTCAGTGCAGACCATCGACCCACTTGCGAGCGGACAGCCGCTCGCGAGTGGGTCTGAATCAGGCCCAAAGTTCTCAGTGAAGTGTCAGATGGGATGTCAGCCCTGTACTCCCTTGAGTAGGGATGGCCATCGGTGGGGTGTCCATCGATTGTTACCATTCGATGGGTCCATTGGCGGCTACCATCAATGGCACAAAAACCATCAATGGTTTGCACCCCTCGATGGCCACTGCTTCTGGGGACATGGCGAGCCGCAGGCCAATATAAATCTGGGGCGTGGCTTAGTGGCCACTGGGGAAGCAAGGGTAAGCTCTGTTCCGTCACCATAAAAAAATACCATCGGCTTTCTCTCATCCATCTATGATGGAGAACCATTGGCTCTATTCCATCGATGGGAAAACCATCGACTATCAACAGTAAACCATCAATGATTGCTAACTATTAATGGTCGATGGCATTCCTACTCTTGAGAACCTGGGCCCTCTACAAGGGTTCTTCCATGCCCCCCTGATTCCAATTATGTTCCATCGATCTCTTGCCAGCATACAGTTTTTTTCTACTTTCATAAACTGGCCTACAGGGGTCGGAGATCCAGGGAGGGTGAAGTCCAGATGGGAGTAGAGGGTGTGTGGCACTATGAATTTATGAATGATATGATGTGATCATCGAGGCCCATCCCCATGACATAATACAGCAAATTGTAATTAGGACAACTAATTCCAGCAAAAACATAATTTTTAGTTTTGAGTGGAGTTATTTTAGCTTGTTTATTTCCTTTTTCAACTTTACACATTTTATTTAGACATATTCCCTGTGGCACTGTGATTTTACTTTGACAACATACACTTCAATGGGGAGAGTTTATAAAGTTGATATTGGTTCATTTAAGGGCTGATAGTGAATGATACAAGTGTTTCTTTTTATATCTAAATGCATTGAGATCTGATTAACTGTTCAATATGGTTTATCATAGAAAATAGTTTTCCATTTTGCACTAAGGGCCTGTTTCAGACCCGCTCGCGAGCGCATAGCGTGCGGCGTGCGCGAGCCCCGGAGCGAGAACTTCACTCGCTCGGGGCTTGCAGCAAAACGGGGCGGCTGTCGATGTTGAATGACAGCTCGCCCTGTTTTGTAGGCGGGTCGGGGGGGGTGGCTGCACAAACGGAGGCATCCCCGAAGGAACGCCTGCCGTTTGTGGGTGGCCCTACTAACATCACACGTGATATCAGTAGTGAACTTCCTGCTCTATTAGAGCAAGAAGTTCACTGGGGCTTGCGGTGGACGAGACCCTACCACAACGGTCTCGTTGCAAGCCCGATGGTCGCGATAATCGCGACCATCGCCAGACCACCCGCACACGCTGTGGGTGGTCACCCACAGCTATGCGATCGGCCTGGAGGCGGATTTTTTTTTTTTAAATCCGCCCTGATTCAGAGCGAGCGCTCGCAAATAGCGAGAGCCTCTGAATCAGGACCTAAGTTTATTTTGCAAATAAATGCAATTCCAGTAACTATGTACTATTAAAACATAGGTAAGTAAAGAAGTGAGTTATACGATTTTTGTTCT
Organism: Taudactylus pleione; assembly: GCA_031769625.1. Lineage (NCBI taxonomy): Eukaryota > Metazoa > Chordata > Amphibia > Anura > Myobatrachidae > Taudactylus > Taudactylus pleione. Next base: position 2,601,492 of record JAUIMM010000187.1, on the reverse strand, counting down.
TGCATAATGTTTGTCCTGAACTCTCTGTGAGCTCACTCTGGGATTCCATGATATTACATCAAATATTTTCCCAGAAGTTCTATTTTTAACAAATTCAGACAGATGAGTTAGAGTGAGAGACTACAATGTAAAACTTAAATGGCTGTATCATGGAAGTTTCTCATACTTTATGGGTATACACCCCCAGACTGTTAAATACAGGATGAGCTTGGGTACCACTATATGTAACTGTCTGATGTGAGACTCACACTAAAAAAAGAATAATTAATAATAAAAATATTTAAAACAATCCACTTTATACATAATTATCAATTAATATGTTGCTTATATTCATAACTAGTAATCTGTCCCGGCTTTGCACAGGAGCAATTTTGAAAGTCTTTTTAACGGAGGTTTTCTAAGATTGCCTTGTAGATGACATTAGTCGTTTTCTCCTCCTGACGTCAATACGAAAAGATTTAGGGCCTGATTCAGACCCACTCGCGAGCGGCTGTCTGCTCGCAAGTGGGTCGATGGTCTGCACTGAGCATGCGCACGACGGAGGGAGCTCCGTCATGCGCATGCGCCAGACGCGACGAGCGAAGGACTTTCCTTCGCTCGTTGTGTCTGATCAAAGGGGGCGTGCTGTCGATGTTGATTGACAGCACACCCCCTTTGGTGGGCATGCCGGGGGCGTGCCTCCCTGACGGGGGCGTTCCCAAGGGAACGCCTACCGTCAGAAGCCGGCCCACTGACATCACTAGTGATGTCAGTGGGAGTGATTTTGGCTCTGATAGAGCCAAAATCACTACGGGCCTTGCGGTTGAAAACCTCAACCGCAGGCTCCGGCTCGCAGTGGCGATGGTCACGACCATCGCGGCCATCAAACTGCACGCTCGTATAGGCTGTGGGTGGTGACCCACAGCTATACGAGCGTCCAGGAGTACGCTCCATAATTATGGAGGGCGGCCCTCATTCAGAGCGTGCGGCTCTGAATGAGGGCCTTAGTTTTCAGGTGACACGCAAAAGGGCCACGTAAAGTTGTCCATGAGCAATTCAGTCTCCAATTAGGTCAACTCCAGCCACGTTAAGTGTCTGTCCCTGTGCTTTATTTATTGTCTTGCCAAACCCGACTCTTACCGGAATTGGACTCGTTTGACATTAAAGAATCGTTTTTCACATAAATGAAATAGGAACAGTAATAAAATGGAAAAACTGAAATTTTATATCAGTAAACAGGGCTTACATCAATTTTTCTGGAGAAACCAGATAATATGTATCAATCTCTATGGTATAATATAAAGTCCATCGTTGTGATATATCTTTAACGGTTTAGGCAACGTAAACCAAGAAATTGCTTGGACTTCCGTTTTTTCATTGACTTCACTAAAATCTTCACTGCTCGGCTCCCTTGTGTCATATATTAATGTTTCATATACCTAATCCTTCCTCGACAAATGCTCTAAAGAATAGTGAATACTGAATTCCGTCCAGTGGTTCTTGAAATTAGCCCGAACTAACACAGAGACGCCTACCAGGGACTTTATTTTATACTATGTATAGATGATATAACTGTTCCTGGTCTCAGCATATGTGTTGAACTATTGGTTTATATACTACTGTTGCTTGTACACGAGCTCCTGATACTTTTACTAAATATACTTCTTTCAGATTTCCTTGTGTGCTTAGGTTTACTGCTGCTGAAATAGAAGAGTGCTCTTTCTTTTGTAGCCCCCAGAATGCTTGCTGAATCTGTCCTCTCTCTTTCATTTGCACACACTGTCAATGGGATAATAAGACATAATTATAGTTGCAAAACTTAAAATAAAAATATAAGTACTTTTGGGACAAGCTAGCAGCATACAATATAGGTGATTTGTACAACTGACTTCAAGAGTTTTTATTGTCGATTACAGGCCCATTTATACATGATCAAATACATAGAATGTAGGTAAAACATTAAAAGGAAACATTTTAAAATGCTTTGATTATTCAAGATACACACATAACAATTTACTGAAAGTGTAAAGAGAATTCCAAAATCTGTAACAATTCGGGAGGTAGATTCCGGCTGGGAACCTATGGAAAGGAGTCCCACAGGGGCATCTTTAGAGAGGAGGGGGCCTGTGTGCATTCCCCCTCCGGGGCCTCGTCCTTTCTTCCCGGTGGCCGGCAGCCGACTGACGCGGCTGCCTGGCCACCGGAGCATTAGCAGCCTCTGCGCACTAGAGTGTGCCTGGAGTCTACTGCGCATGCACAAAATGCGGGAAAAATGGCAGCGGTGGCCATTTTTGCGACTTTTTGTACAATGCTGACACCCGGCGCGGGACCTTGGGGAGGTAAGTTTTGAATAATATGGGTGCAGGGTGTGCGGTGCGGGCCCCCCTGGACCCGGGGGCCGTGTGCACCGCACAACCTGCACCCATTATAGATACGCCCCTGGAGTCCAGGGTTGCGAAGAGGGCTCCTTTTCGGATCCCACCGCCCCTGTTCAACTCCCTTCGCCGGACGTCAGGGCTTTCTGTGTGCGTAAAACCAATTCAGACGAGTCTGCTGAGTCAGAATTGTCAGTGCTAAGATTCACTGCTACTGGAAGTAGCATTGATAGGGATCACGGAGACAGTTAATCTTCAGATCGGCTGTCTCCCCACCGGATCAATGTTGAATTGCTCTCGTGATTTAGTATCCACTGCTGCTATACCTGGTCCCCGATAATTAACATGTTGAATAGGTTCCATAGAAAAGGAGGTCCATGGGCACAGAAAGAGGGTAGAGATCTGGGGAGGGATAAAAGTGAAATTCAAGAAGAATCAGCCTCTTTGTTCACAAGAACCCTTTCTCTCCTTCCTTCTCTCCCTACCTCACTCCCTCCCTGAAAGTAGAGCGCAATTGTAAAGACAACCAATATTATAATAGTACAATATTATATATGTAATGGGAGCGAGGCCTGTTGTGATTGTGCACGTTTACTGATTTACCTGCCTGAGTATAGGCAGAAGACACCTATGCCAGTGAATGCCTCCATGCTGCTGGTAATGTCACGGCCCAAATTGATACTAATGAATTGCGAAGGCCCCTCCTAAACTGTATGACTGGGAGAAATACGTTTTCAGTGACAGGTTACCCCTCTAGAGATAGAGGAGTTTAATTGCTTCACGACCCGTGGGACTGGAGGAACTCTGGGCCTGATTCAGACCCGCTCGCAAGCGGGTCGATGGTGGGGTACTGCGCACATGCGGCGCGTGCCACGTGCATGCGCAAGCCCCGGAGCGGGAGAGAAATTCTCTCGCTCCGGGACTCACTACAAAAGGGGCGGCTGTCGATGTTGATCATCACCTTGCCGACCGCAAAAGTTGTGGGTGGTCACCCACAGCTTAGCGAGCGGCCAGGAGGCCACACCAAAAAAAAAAAAAAAAAAAATGCCCAGTTTCAGAGCGAGCGCTCTTAAAGAGCGTCTGGCTCTGAACCAGGCCCTCTATGTGAAGAATTGTGGGTGGTCAGTGCCCACCAAGGATTGGGGTGGTCGAGGGTCTCTCACCTCATTGATTAAATCTGATTAGTATGTTTGCAATTGCTTTTCCTAGACCACTTACTTTGTGGAAATGATAAATAAATTTGGACCTACTTCCTGCCAGCTATGGTGTCGTGTGGTCATTTACTATGGTTAAGATGTCATTATTTTAAATGTAGTATAAGAGTTTAGTGACTGGTGTAACACAAGGTAAGCTATCATATTTAAGTGGCTTAGGTGCATCCAACTTTTACTATTGGCATATTCTGTGTAACTTGGCTGAGAGTCACTGCTAGCCATACACACCCTGTTTCTAAATGATGTGATTACTGGGACAATTATTTTGTACATTTGAAAAGTGATTAATTTCTTCAATAAATAATTAACTTGAGTCTGCCCTGATAGCACAAATGTCACATACAAAAGAATGTTAACTTTATATTGAGTCAGATTTGCAGATTATACATATGTAAAAAAAAAAAAAAAACTCTTTACTTTGCCAGGTCTGGATAACAATACTGAACACCGTAAAGTAGAGCAAAGTAGGTGCTGCATTTACAATAAAAACGAGTCTGAATAAGTATAACACATTAAAGAATGTATAAGCTGACATGGCATAAAAACATAACCTGAAAAATACAGCAGGAGGGGTGGAGGTTAGAGGGTAGAAGAGGGGGGAGGGGATGAGGGTCCATATAATATAATAACTAAAAAGGATAACATTGGAGAGGAGACAAGTGTAGGTTATAATCCGGCAAAGGTACGTATTAGGTGATAATATTATGCAATCCTCAAAGGAAGGGGCTGAGGGCCTGATTCAGACCCGCTCGCAAGCGGGTCGATGGTGCCCTACTGCGCATGCGCACGACAGAGGGAGCTCCGTCGTGCGCATGCGCGAGACCCAGCTAGCGACGGGGTAGCCGTCGCTCCGGGTCTCGCACCAAAGGGGGCGTGCTGTCGATGTTGATTGACAGCACGCCCCCTTTGGTGGGCGTGCCGGGGGCGTGGCTGCCAGATGGAGGCGTTCCCATGGGAACGCCTACCGTCTGAAGCCGGCCCCACTGACATCAGTAGTGATGTCAGTGGGAGTGATTTTGGCTCTGATAGAGCCAAAATCACTCCAGGGCTTGCGGCAGCGAGACCCTACCGCAGGGTCTCCATCGCAAGCCCGATGGTCGCGATGGTCTTGACCATCGCGACCATCATCATGGACGCTCGCTATAGCTGTGGGTGGTCACCCACAGCTATGCGAGCGTCCAAGAGGCCGCTCCATTTTCATGTAGGAGGGCCCTGATTCAGAGCGAGCGCTCTGGTCAGAGCGTCCGGCTCTGAATCAGGCCCTGAGAGTGGCCAAGGCTTTCCCTGAGAAACCACGGGGCACAAACTTGACTAAAGAGGTAACTTTAAAGTTGTCATAAAGGTAGCAGGTGATTCCTTCCATAGCTGCAATGTGCCAAACAAATTTCTAAGAGTGTGGGGGCGGAAGCAGGTTTTTCCAGTTCCTGGCCAGAACACTTTTATGTGCAGCCTGGATATGACGCACTAACTTCTTAGAAGATTTTCTTAGAAGTCTAGAGGGGAGGCGGAGGGAGGGGGGGTTAAGCATAGTAGGAAGGTCCAGGGATCCTTGGAATTGGGGATTCCAACATGCCATTTAAAATATTAAAGACAGTGCCCCAGTTACAGTAAAATTAGAGACAATTATATTGTAAGCACTCTCAGTTGTTGATTTGCTGAACTGTTTACAGGGCACTCCAGAAATAATAATAATAATAATAATAATAATAATAATAATAATAATAATAATTTAACTACAGTAGGCTGCATTTCATCTGGATTCCACCATGTTGGAGATTTGGTCTGATGAATGTGCACTGTTGTCCGGATTGGGCTCTCAGATCAGGAAGTGGAGGGGAGTAGGGACCGCCATAGAGAATGGTTCTTCTCCTGGCCCCTCTCACTGCATGGGTCACTCCAGCTGTAGTTCAACTCTGCGATTGCATTTGTGGATGACTACAGTCAGTGCCCCGTCCTGCCACGCCCCCCGCACATGTGACATCCTGACATCACAGAAGAGGCGACTGGGACCAGGGGTGGAGATGTACTAAGCTCTGAAAAGTGATAAACTGGAGAGTGATAAACAATCAGCCACTCAGATCCCAGCTGTCATGTTACAGGCTGTGTTTGAAAATGACAGTTGGGAGCTGATTGAATGGTCATTTATCACTCTCCACTTTATCACTTCCCAGAGTTTAGTACATCTGGCCCCAGGACACTCACTGTGCAGCACTCAGACATCTCTCCAGGATGCAGTGCTCTATCTAGCACCCTGCAAACCAAATACTGGTGCCACCAGGACAGTAGGTACTCCCCAGGGCAGCGGCACTACTTGCATGCCTCTGGTAATGGCCTTGGCTGCAGTTCAGAGATATCGAAAACAGAAATTTGCAAAGTTTAGGTAATCAGAATAAAGGCTACAGGGGTACACAGTGATATTTCATGTGCCCATGGTCCAACGGGCTGAATATATTACCATACATACTAAGTGCAGCTTGGATGCACCTAAGCATAGAGGACCTCATTCAGACCCGGTCACAAGCGCTGAGCGCTCGCAACTGGGTCGATGTTAAGGCCCTGCGCATGCGCAGCGGCCGCACTGTGCCTGCGCAAGCCCCGGAGCAAGTGTGAATTTCTCGCTCCGGAGCTCACTTCAAAAGGGGCGGCTGTCGATGTTGATCGATAGCTTGCCCCATGTTGTAGGCGGGGCGGGGGGGTGGCTACACAAACGGAGGCGTTCCCAAGCGAACGCCAGCCGTTTTGTGGGCGGCCACACTGAAATCAGCTGTGATGTCAGTGGGGAGCTTCCTGCTCAATCAGAGCAGGAAGCTCCCTGGGGCTTGCGGTTGCCGAGACACAACCTTAGGGTCTCGTCGCAAGCCCTGATGGTCACGATGGTCTTGACCATCGCGACCATCACCCTGGTCGGTCGCTAAGCTGTGGGTGGTAACCCACAGCTTAGCTAGCGACCAGGAGGCCGCACTAAAAAAAAGAAGCGGCCGCCCTCATTCAGAGAGCGCGATCGCTTCTTGCGACCGCCTCTGAATGAGGGCCAGAGATAGTTAATACATAAAGCGTAACTCCTTTCACACAACATAAAAAATGTTTTTGCCTCATTAAAATGATTACACTTATTACGCTGGATACCACAACTTGCTGAATTACTTCCTGACATTGGAAATAAGACTTTAGTCCTATATTGACTCTGGAAGACTCAGATAGAGAATGTCTATTTCTGTCATTTAGCAGACATGTAAATATGTGACATGCCGACATTTACTACATCTGTAACTGTGGAAACAGTAATTATAATGCAGAATAATGATTTACCATTTCTCTATGGCGTTGCCCGTTTACTGAGAGCACAGTAAAATGTAAAAAAGATTCTAGATAGAGGCAAGATAGAGCAAGTACATACCTCCCGATGTTTTTAAGTAGGGACAGGGGGCACTAGGCTGCCTCTTTGCCACTTTCCCTCCCTCTCTAAATACCCATTCACTGCTCCACTCTTAGCAGCCATTCACAGCTACTGCGCTCTGCAGAGTTTCAATGAACAGGGCATACATCCCAACTTTCCCAACATAGAACCATGCACGCCTGAGGACAGAGCCCTCATATCAGGACTGTACCATCTATTTAGGACATTTTGGAGGTATGCAGGTGCTAATCGGTAGTGTCGAGTGGTTCAGATTTGGAGAAATCCAACACAGTCGAATACTGGTGTACCGAGTAGAATTTCAAATCTTGGGCAAAAAGTAATTTCCAGGAAATAGTAAAATGACCTCCCGTGTTTTGGATCCAGATTTACATTACATTGGGCAGCATGAATAGTAAAGGTAATTTCTGTATTGATATAGGATTGTAATACCCCGCTCGTGCAAGTTCTGGTCCGGCATGTGAATGGAGGTGCGGATGGTCCTGCCGCATCACCAGGCTACACCAGGGTGTGCCGTTCCTTCTCAGGGCTTAGAGGCCCTTACGCACACTAACAGGCGGAGAGCAGGAGAGGGAGTCAGAATGAGTTGGAGGAGTAGGCTCAGGGTTAGGTCTAGACTATACAAGGCTGATAGACCTGTAACGTCACACCCACGTGACCTGGCCTGAAATGGGGAGGGGCGGGGATGCTAACGGGGGACCAAAAGTGTCCCCTCCCGGGCTCGCTGAACTTTCCACGCTTCGGGCACGGTGGCTCGCTGCGCTCGCCACAAATATTTGTTCCCCCTCTATGCCCTAGTGGATGGTAATGCAGGAGCGGTCCAGCCTCCTGCAGCGGTTACGTGGTGGATACGTAACAGAGGTCCTTTAGCCACATAGGAAATAGCAGCAACCGTAGGCTCAGGCCGTGGCAATATATAAGGGACCACCAACAGACTTACCTAGGCAGTTGAACTATGGAGATGATGCTGTGAGGTCCCGGCCTGTGACGCAGAACCTCAGTGAAGGAAAAGGTGGCAGTTCTTCTTGGTGGCCAGTGGAACACTACAGGGATGATCTGGAGCAGAGCCACGGAAGGGCTCTGTGACCAGGGGAAAATGTATCAAACCTTGGAGAGAAATAAAGTGGAGAGCGATAAAGTATTAAACAATCAGCTTCTAATAGTCATTTTTCAAACACAGTCTGTAGAATGGCACATAGAAGTTGATGGGTTGGTAGTTTATCTCTCTCTACATTATCTGTCTTCACTGTTTGATACATTTCCCCCAGAAGAGGTCTGACCCGTCTCCTGGCTCTATTTGATGGTTGTCCCTTAGTGAGAGAGTCAGCTCCTTAACCTAGACTGAGGGACAGCAAACAGTGAGTTGAAGTGATCTTCTCAGCACTGCTCATAATACAGGAACTGATAATCCCTCACATTGCAAACTAATCCCTTTGTTCATCGCTCCCTTTGCTGCTTGGCCACCCATGGCCTCACCTGGCTCTGTGTAGATGTCGTGCTATGCAGAGCAGCAGTGCTGACTTCCCCCCCAAAGCCCCTTCCCCTCTGGAACACTGTGGCCGGCATAGCAGCACGGTGCCAGAAAAGCCGGATAGTCCCGCCAAAAGCAGGACGGCTGGAGGGGTACGTCCTATCGATATTCCGCTAACAGTGACAATTATGACACTTTTCAGCTCTTGTCTTTCAATAGAGCCCTGAGTTTCGTGGGTGCTGTATATTTTATTTAACTACCATGTGCTTGATTATAAATGAACAGGAATGATATGAATAGTTATGTAGGAACAACAAAGCTACAAAAGACATGATTCTACCTGCTTTTGACCATTTTTAATGAAATACAAAACTAAAACACAGGATGTTTTGGTAAAACCAAAATACGAAGATAGTTGTAGAACCAAAACCTAAACCAAAACACAGAGGACCATGCACATCTACTAATAAACAACTAATTTTGATAACCAAATCAAAATCAGAATACTACATAATAACCTTCATGTACCGTCATTAGCCATATCGGCCCACCATTATATTAGCATTTATATTTGCATATTCTGGGGCTGATTCGTGGATGAAAGCAAATGCCATCGGGACTGCGTCTCTGTACTCAGCGGCTGTGCGAAAATATTGAAATGTCGCTGCCGCTGGAATTTGTATCGAGACGCCCAACAACGACAGTGCAGATCCGCCGCTTGTGTACAACAACTATCGTGCGCACATCCGTTGAAAATCTACCATCTGAGTTATTTTATGGCGGAGCAGAATGACCAACAGAATTAAGATGCCAAAGTCATTTTTACCTTTTACGGGATTGCAGTCGGAGGTTGTGACATACCCTTGAAACGGTCGCGGCATGCCTGCGTTTGAGCCGCAACCCCCCATTGCTGCCCACAAACGATTTCTGCCTGTCAATAACTTTGCAAATAATTCTTCTCTGGGACTGCTGTTGCGAGGACATCGGGACACATGAGCACTGCGACTCTGACGCATACGCAGTACAAAAAAACATTTTGCGAAAACATCGGAATAACGTCCCTCTCCAAATCAGCGTCTCTGAAAGAAATAAAAAGAATGAAAAATGATAATTAGCCCAAATAAACTCAGGGCCGTAATTAAGGGTGTGCAAATGGTGCAATCGCCCAGGGCGCAGGTCCATGGGGGTCGGCACCATTGCTAGCACACTGCACCTAGGCCCTGATTCAGACCCGCTCGCAGCAGCTAGCCGCTCGCTGGGTCTGAGGGCGTTTTTTTTTTGTCTCCATGCCGATCGCAAAGCTGTGGGTGACCACCCACAGCTTGTGTGAGAGGGCTGCGACCGTCGTGATTATCGCGACCATCGGGCTTGCGACGAGACCCTGGGGTAGGGTCTAGCTGCCGCAAGCCAGAGTCGACTCCCTGCTCTCATAGGAAGTCCACTACTGACATCACGAGTGATGTCAGTAGGGCAGCCCACAAATGGCAGGCGTTCCTAAGGGAACGCCTGCGTTTGTGCAGCCACCCCCCCCTACCCGCCTACAAAACAGGGGCGGCTGTCACTCACCATCGACAGCCGCCCCGTCTTGTTGCGAGCCCCGGAGTGACTGAACTGCAGTCCCTCGGCAGGGCTCGGGCATGCGCACGCCGGACACGGCGTATGCGCAGTGGTCAAACATCTAGCTGTGTGCTCGCAAGCGGCTCTGAATCAGGCCCCTAGTGCGCAGGGAGTCTGGATGCTCCAGGCATGCATCCTGCAGCCTGTAGACAAGCCTTAGGACACTCCAGGCAGTTCTCTACATCCTAGAGATGGTAGCCCTGCCTCCTTGGCGTGATGTCATAATGTCACGTGTTCAGGGGGCGGGGGTGGCCCAGACCCCTGCTCCAGCATTGAATAACCTAGCTCCTTCAAATTCATCAAATTCATGAATAGGTGCTTCACTGCTGCCTGTAACTGACTGTATAAACTACTTTAAACACTATAATCTTATAAAAATCTAATACAGTCCTATTGTGTTTAATATGGGCTTAGTACTTTAAGTGTGATCCTGTGTTTAGGTCTCTAGAGTGTATTCTTTTCTGACAGCCATTAATGAGCATAAGAACGTTAGAAAATTTGACCGTAGATTTGTAAGAATGCAGTCTGAGACTGACATATAAGAATCAGTGATAAAATCTGAAATGGCCAAATAAGCCATAAGTACTACTAACATATGGGATTGTTTACAAGACGTGTCTCTCAAAGCAAGCAGTTAGGGAACTAGATGTACAGTATTTCTCTCGCTTGGAGACGTAATGTGAAATGTATCTGTATTAGAAAACCTGCGGTCTTCTGACCATTGGTCAGTAATGGTTGTTATAGAGACAGCAATAAACGAGAACCAAAATAATACAAAGAATTTAGAGTGGGAAATGATGGAGTGCATAAACAGTAACAAATACAAAAAATTATATTATATGAAACAAAACTCAAACACCAGTATGAGAGGCATTATAGTTCTCCTAGGAAGTGTCAGTGGTTATTTGTGCTAAGAAAACTGTGTACTGTGTAATACTAATAAATATAGCAGAGAATAAAAAATAAATAAATATAGTTTTAATAGAAGTAGCAATGAGCAACAGAGATAGCACAATAAAACTTGCCAAAGTGCCAACAGAAGAATGGATTGTACAGTAAAATAGGGAGGAAAAAAATTCTTTATATACATCAGTCAAATTAAAAAATAAAGGGAGGAATAGTAAGGTTAAAAATAGAGATGAGCGGTTCGGTTTTGTCTTGGATCTACCCGCCAAGTTCGGATCTCAGAGGCAGAACGAGGCAAATCATCTTATGCGGACACAATATCATCTTTCTCTGACATTTGTGCCGAGATGTCCATAAAAGATGACGTTTTGCCTAGTTCAGAGGGCAGGATGCAGCAACCTGAGAAAATGCAGTCAAACCCCTAAAATGGGTGTTTTACTTTGTGGTGGGTAACGTCATCTTCCTGATGGCAATATACATAGAAACATATGGGCTTCTAATGGGAGAATGGTGAGAGAGGGATCTAATCGGATCCCTCCCAGCACCCTCCCTTCAGAAGGATGCTAGAGGGGCTTCTGGGTCATAGACCTGGAATTCCCTCCATCGCAAAGGGCCGCTCTTACTGAGAAAGCAGTCCTTTGCAGTGCTCGTCATGCATGCTGGCGTTACCAGCGCCGGCATGCATGTGAAGGGTAGGGGATGCATCGCATCCCGCATGTGATGTGTCATGCATCCCGCCCAGAGATCCGAACTTGGCAGGAAGATAGAGCCAAAATTAAGAACTGCTCATCTCTAGCTGAAAGGGGGTAGCTAAGGTGAAGGCTTTTATTTCTATTACCACATAATGTTATCAGGGATCATCTGCTGAAAGGTAGAGCTGTACATCTGAGACCTGTATTAGCCCTCACACGCCCGGCAAAGGACAGTTCAGAGTCAAGGATGACACCAAGGCAGCAAGTTTGTGGGGCTGGTAGGATGATCAATAACATTAATTTCCAGTAATTTCCAGTCAGTTTTGACCACCTCATAGCTCACAATATTCTTTTCACCACTATTGGCCAGAGGCTGCAGCGAGCTAGCTGGCTGACTAAGCTAAGCGACAGCAGTGGGCGGTACAGACACGTGGCAGTTCAACTTCAAACATGGCACATCTAGTGTTTGTGGAGACTAAATCTGGATTATTATTAGCCTTGTTCCATCTAAAGTGAGTGACCTGACAATTATAGCTAATGTCATTTTATAGGAAGTCACCTGCAAATTGTGAACACATTGATTATTTATTAGACCTTTAATTCTGGGATGTAAATACCGGTGCTGAAATCCCGACAGGTCGGGATCCCAGCACCAGTATCCCGATCGTCGGCATCCCGAAGGTAAGTATCGGAGTGTAAGGGGACATTAGCATTAGGTAGCGGGGTTAGGGTTAGGCATTAGGGGGAGGGTTAGGCACCGGGGAGGGAGTGTTAGGATTAGGGTGTGGGGAGGGGGAGGTTAGGTTTAGGCACTGGGGAGGATTGTTAGGTTTAGGGTGCAGGAAGTGGGAAGTTAGATTTAGGCACTAGGAAGGGGGGGTTAGGTTTAGGCAACGGGGAGGGAGGGTTAGGGATAGGGTAGGGGTAGGGAAAATACTTGCCAGCAGTTCTTATGGGTGTCTGGATTCTAGCTGTCGGTATGTCGCTGTTGGTATTCTGAACAGTGGCATCCCGACAGCCGGGATTACATACCCAACCCTTTAATTCTTTAGACCATCCAGTTCCTATCCCTGAGAGTCCTGTACAATTGGTCATGTTTGACACTTTCATTCTATTATTTTTTATTAATCATTTATTGAACAAATTTGAGAATACAACAAGTTGGTGAAGTACATTGTTAAATGTCAACGTATAATAAATGTGGAAGAACACATAGGTACATCCCACTAGTAAAAAGGACAAACACACAGAAATGTAAACCTACAAAAAAGGTCAAAAACAACTGCAAGTAGAGTAACTGTAGTGGGTCAAAGAGAGTGCCCAGAGCAAGTAGTGGTTGGGGTGGAAGTAATAGTGAGGGAAGAAGGAGAAAAGGGTGGAAGGGTGACGGGAAGCGAGTTGGGAAGAGGAGATTTATGGTTCCTTTCGTCTATTTTTTGAAAGAGTGTAGACAGGTGTCCATTGTTTCTGTCATCAATCTGTACATTCACCACTATTGGCCACGGGCTGCACCGCGCTAGTTGGTTGACTAAGCTAAGCATCAGCAATGGGCGGCACAAATACGTGGCAATTCAATTTCAAACATGGCACATCTAAGGCAGGATCCATAACGCATCGCACTCAGGATGCGATGCATCCGCCACTATTCACAATGCATGCTGGCGTTGGCAATCACCACAATGGACCGCTCTCTTGATAAGATGGAGGGACTTCCAGGTCTAGGACCCAGAAGCCTCTCTGGCATCCTCCTGCGACCATGCCACAGAGGGTGCTGGGAGGGATATGTTTGGATCCCTCTGACAGCACTCTGCAGAAAGAAGCCCATAGGCATTTCCCACAGCAACCAAGCCCCGGAGTGTATCACATTATGGGGCTTGATGCATATGAGAAACAGAACACCAATGCCCCAGTAAAGTACTGTAAGATACACTGCCTGTCAAGTACACAGAATCTTGGCAAAGCCTATAATAAAAAGTGGTGCACTATGGAAATGTCCTTGGGCCCTAACACCTACCCACCCTTATGTTGTATATATTGAAAGGACATGCACAGTTTAAAAAAACCAAGGACTTCAGAGACAGGTACTGCCACTTTTGCAGCTGAAGTGCTTAGTTTGTTTGAGCCACTACAAAACAAGCTACCAGAGGGCTTAAGTCAGCTAGCAACATTGTTAATCATCTCTACACTGGGAAGATGTCATTATCATCCTTATCCTTCTCACTCTCATCAGTGTTAACATCACCATTACACAATATTTGCTCATTCACACTGGAATCCACCATTACAGAAGTATCTGTACTTTGTTGCACTTAGCAGCAAAGGTCTCCCTCATAGAATTTGTAGTTAATTGTTATGAACATGAGTTTTTCCACATTTTAGGGAAGTAGCCTCCTACTCCAATCGTTCACAAGGTTCCCAGCTGTGCTAAACACTCTTTCCAAGTACACACTGGAGAGTGGGCAGCTTAAGTACACCAAAGCTAGTTACTAGGGTCTCCAAATTGCATTTTTTTCCTCCCAGTAATCAAAAAAACTGTGACATGCTAATTTGTATATTGTCATTAAAATAATCCTCCACCATTTTCTTGATGCTTAGTGTATTAGATCGAATCGCAGTAGAGGTTTCAATAAATGTTGACAATTATTTTAAGCCTGACCAGATGTCAAAATGGTGTTTCACTTTGGTGCACTAATTTGACTCATCATCCTCACCCCCGCTTGGTCTCTAGGAAAAGGTCAGTGTTTTTCCTGGCAGCAGCATTTTAGGAAAAACTGAAGTAGGAGACAATGTCTGGCATGTGCCATTTGAGTTGAGAACTTGCTCGCAAGGAGCTTTTTGCATCCTTGAGAGGTATGCGAGGTAGAACAAATAAGTTGATCTACAAGTCCAACACACTTAGCGGATTCACTTTGTTTCATCTCCTCCTTCAGTTTCTCTAGCTACTTTTCCAGTAGTTTTATTAAGGGAATCACCTGACTCAAACTGGCAGAGTCTGAACTCACTTCATTAGTTACTACTTCAAAAGGTTTTAATAGCTTGCATAAAACAGAGAGTATTCTCCAGTGTGCTGGACTAAGATACATTCCCCCTCCTCTCCCTATGTCATGGCTTGTTGTGTAGGTTTGAATGGCTTGTTGCTGTTCCTCCATTTGCTGAAGCATATAGAGGATGGAATTCCACCTGGTCACTACCTCTTGCTTCAGTTGGTGGTATGGCAAATTGAACTTTTTTTTCAGCCGCTGCAATCTTCTACATGCAGTTTCTGAATTCCGAAAATGTCCAGAAAAATTTTATGGCCACAGACACAGACAGCATCTCCTGCATGCCCCTTTCATTTAAAAAATCAAAATCTGAACCACCAAGTTTATTGCGTGAGCAAAACATGTGACGTGTTAAAATTTACCCAGTTGTAATTCTCTCACAATGTTACTTGTGTTATTAGAAATGATAGATCCTGAGAAGAGTCCTAGAGTGGTAAACCATATCGCTATGACATCCCCAAGATTTTCTAACACCAATATGCCTCTTAGCGATGCTATTGATACAGAGAGTAGCCTGTCTGTGAATGAGCTGGCATTATGTGTTAGCTACTGCTGCTGCTGAAGCAATACATCCACCCAGTGGGTTGTCAGTGATGTACTGTAATCTTTAGTTTGACCAGTACTGCTTGTCCACATATCTGTGGTTAAGTGTTTAGTGGGTACAATGGCATTTTTTAGGCCAAGAGCTAATTTTCTTTAGCGTCCATGTACTGTACAGGCAAGGAATTGCTGTTCTATTAAAATTTAATTGAGATGGAATTTAGTAGAGGGGACACAGGACTTCAATTAGCTGTTTAATACCACATGCATTAATGGCAGATATTGGATGAAAATCTAATACTAGCATTGCTGTCATGGCTTCAGTGATCCACTGTGCAACTGGATGGCTGCTTTCATACTTGCTTCCTCTTGCAAAGGATTGTTTCACAATTAATTGTTGTTTGAAACTAGACTGATTCATCCCCAGCAGTAGCAGCAGCAGCACCCCTAGCATGCTAGGATTCTTCTGGGGAACACTGGATAGGGGAGGAGTCAGTTAGCTTTTGCAAATTGGATGCAGGAGGACTTCCTCCAATTATTAATGAGGATATTGATTATGAAAGAGATGGCAATAGAGAATGCATGTGCTGGGATCTATCCATGCTGCTGCTTCAATTGTAATACAGGTTGAGTCTCCTATATCCAGATATTCCGAAATACGTAATATTCCGAAATATGGAATTTTTTTGGCATGACTGAGATAATGAAACCTTTGGTCTTTGATGGTTCAACGAAACTTTGTCTAAGGCACAAATTATTAAAAATATTGTATAAAATTACCTTCAGGCTGTGTGTATAAGGTGTATATGAAACATAAATGAATTTAATTTCTGTACACAAACTTTGTTTAAACCACAAAATTATTGAATATATTGTATAAAATGACCTGCAGGCTGTGTGTATAAGGTGTATATAGCACATAACTGCATTCTGTGTGTATATTTGGGTCCTGTTCCTAAGACATTTCATTATGGTATGCAATTATTCCAAAATACGTAATACTCCATTATCCAAAATACCCCTGGTCCCAAGCATTTTGGATATGGGAGACTCAACCTGTACTATCAAATTTCATTCACTTACATGTTCCATGCCACTTGTGAATTTAACTTCAATCACTAGGGGGTAAATTTACTAAAGATCGATTTAATTCGATTTAAATACATTTTTAATCCATTTCAAATCGATCTAAATCGATGTTGTGTTTTTGGAGCTAAATCACACATTTATTACTAACAGTGTTAGTAAATGTGTGATTTAGCCGCAGAAACTAGAGATGTGCGGTTTGGTTTTACTCGGATATGTTCGGTTCTCATAAACGGCATCATATTGGCTATCCGGCTCTCACGTGTTTTGGATAGCCAATAAGATAAATCCGGACTAATACGGACTTGCGCTAATTTGGCGATAAGAACCAAATAAAACAGAACCCGCACATCTCTACCAGAAACACAACACCGATTTAAATCAATTTCAAAACAATTAAAACTGAATAGATTTACCTTTAGTTAATTTACCCCATAGGAGTTTCTGCAACTAGTTACTATCGTTATACTGGATCCCAGCTTGTCAATCCCAAGTAAGTTTGATATTGTTGTTAAAAGATTTCATAATTTTGTTAATAGTGAATCTTAGTTCTATCTTCTGTGTGACAAATTTCAACTACTGTGCAGTGACTCAAAAACGACACTTGTAAAGTTTTCGTGCATCTGTTTTTTGCACTTTGGCTACATTTTAGTTCTCACAAAAATGATTGTCCTTTAAGATTAAAATATTTGACTTTAACAAGCATAATCTTTTCCAGTGAGAGGTGCCTGGATTCTCTCATTTTGAAGCATATCCCACTGACGTACAATTAGGGATTAGAATGTGATTGTGCTTTCTGGAAAAATGTAACATATTTCAATGGATTCTCAACTCCTGGTATATATATTTACAGAAGAACATAATTTGAGTTTAGCTCAAGAGAGCCTGAGGGTTAAATAAATCAGCTGGGTCAACAAAGGTCTTCGTGCCATATGTACAGGATGTGCTTTCAGAATTATCATCCAGGACTGAATTTAATGTAACCAAACAACTATCTAACACAATGAAAAAAACCAAAAACATTCAGTTAAATAACACATTGAACTGTTAAAAAATATCTATATAATAATTGTAGAAGGTCTGTCCTACCTCCTCAAAAAGCTTGATGCGGAAACCTGGGCGTGCGCCCCAACTGCTCCCACTGCGAGGGAGACGGGACAGGCTTAAAAAAAGAAAAACAGGAGCCGTATTGGGGAGGTGTGGGGGGGCTGGATGTAGCAGGGGAAGTGAGGGTCATACAGAACAGAGGGGGCAGGGCCCAGAGTTGAGGTTTTATATACTTTTTGAAAATTTATAAGGCAGATTCAATGAGCCAAATTGTTATTTGTTGAGATATCTATATATAAGTTATATGTACTTGCATCTTATTAATCAAAACCTTCAGTGACCGAGGGCTTGATTCAGAAATGGACGCAATTGTAAATGCAATACGCAGAGGTAGCGCACGTCCAGAAAGCGGTCCCGACACACCTGCATTTTTTTAAACCACCCCCACTCCCGTTTCCTCCCCCAAACGCTGACTGACAGTCACTGACTTCGCAAATAAATCCTCACGCGATCACCGTCACTAGCCCATTGGCGGGCATTTGCAGTGCAGCTTTGGCGCATGTGCGATGCCTCCAACATCGACCTTGCGCCCATCACTGAACCAGGCCCTGAGTCACTCTGTATTTAAAAACAATTGCACAATACTCCTTGTGGAGGACTTGAGTACTAGTCAGACACTTAAATCATGAGCTACAGTATCTGAAATATTGTAATACATCTTTTCACCTTGTTAATAATAACTCCCAGTAATTTAAACTCCCTGTATTAACATACATAAGGAAAGGGAATCTTTTGTTTTTCCAGGTGCAACTTGCACCCTTCAGGTGAATTTGCTCCCTGAGCTGCATGCACATGGATGAGCAGCGTGTGCAGACAGTCTGGTTGAGCTGCGACTGACTGAACTGTGCTAAACAGAGTGAAATGCTTCAGATGGAACTTTATAATAAAGACTTCATTCTATCACAAGGGCCTTTGAGACATGTTTTGGGGTAATGATGAGTGAAAGCAAGATGCGCATTGATGGTGTCAAAGATGAGACTATGATACATCCACAGTTAGTGGAATGGAGAATAGTCCAAACAGAGGGGCAATATGGACTGGGTGCCAGTGTGCCTGGATTATTACACAGGGAATCAGTCTACGTGCCATACTTTATACATGAAGTTGCCACAGTTTGCATCATACATTTCTGCTACATAATATGAATGTAACCCCAACCTTTCAAAAACTATCTCCCTGCCTCTGCTGTTATCCATAGGCTTAGCAACAGGCCCATTCGGCTTTGCAGTACTGATTATGGTGGGTGATGTAGAGTATGCACAGTAGGCCCCTGTATAAGCTCTCTGTACCGCTGTGATAATTCTGTTCACAATTGGACTTTAACAGACACAATTAAACTATCACTATTGAAAACAATTTAAGGTATAAAGAAAAACCCCATTGTCACCTAGCTTTGCTTATGCTGATCTTCCAAGAAGAAACAACATGGTGCAGACTCTTCGTACGCTTGGTGGAACTTCCATAGCCTACTGTAATTAAATATGTATGATTTATGATAGCAAGTTTTGAACATGACGCACCAGCATGATTTGCAAATGAGCGTGTACTTGTAACATATGTTAAAAAAAAGCTATGATGCTTAATGGTTTATGCCTTAAAGCCTTTACAGGAAGTTTCATTATCTCATAGGGATGCGGTCAATAACCCGACCGTGGGGATTACGGTGCTCAGAATGTTGGCGATGGAATCCCAACATTTGTCAGAATCCCAGCGCCGGTATCCCGACCACCTAAAGCTCGAAGGTAAGTAGCAGGGCTGGGGGGGGTTTAGTGTTAGGGTTATGCACTAAGGGTCAAGGGTTTGGTTTAGGATGCGTGGAGGGGGAGGTTAGGTTTAGGTACTAGGGGGGGAGGTCAGGGTCAGGCACCAGGAAGAGAGGGTTAGGGTAGGGAGAGTGGGAGGGTTAGAATACTGCGGCAGGTATTCTAACCCTGTCGGGATGCAGGAATCAGGATTCTGACCTCCGGGATCCCAAGCACTGGCATCCTGTACCCAACCCATACTATCACCAAAAAACCCACATCGCGTCTAGTTTTGCATGTCATCACATCATAAACCCATGAGATAGGAAGCCAGCACAAAATGCAATAGATGAGAAATCTAAAAATCGGGATTGTGGTTTTGAACTTAATGAGTTCATGCACTTTGCTGTGCGCCAGTGTGGCCTTTAGCAAATTGTACAATTTGCTAAACCGCTGCTTAGTAAAATAGCTCCTTTGGTATTACAGTACTTCCCTTATGCAACATCCATCTGGCCATAATTTAGATGCATAAATAAATAATGCTAGCTAATTGTTGTTACTTCCAGTGAATGAATGTCTCAGATATTCATCTTTTGTCTCAAATTCCTATTTCATTTAAAATATGCAGTTTCAGGCCGAACATGACCGGAACCTAAGAAAGATTTTTAGGCCAGTAATAATAATCCATTTACAGTATGTGACGACAGGGATCATGTTATTTTTTCAGAAGTTAAGAAATTATGTATATATATATATATATATATATATATATATACTGTGCCAAAAGTCATGGGCTAGCAGTATAATGGTAGGTGGCGTCACCGTATTGTGACGTCTTGGAAATGCCCAGACCTGCATCAGTTGTAATCTGACATCTTGTGAGTTAGTTTGAGCACCGGCTAGGCTGCTCATGGCAAGGTGACGTGAATTATCAGAGTACAAATGGGGCTTGACAGTGGGTTTCCCAAGTTGGGCGGACATTCAACAGTCCGCGATCTACAGTGTCACGTGTGCACCGGGAGTACCTCATGGTAGGCATTACTACCCACCATGGACAACGCAGTGGCTGACCAGGGCCGTAGCTAGGGTAGTGCGTCTAGTGCCATCGCACAGGGCACCACAGGTCAGGGGGCGCTGTTTGGGCCTGTCACATTTCTGTTTATTATCATTCTTGCTTGTAGCTTCCTCTTATTTCATCTCCAGCACCTCCTGGCCTCCCCTATCTCTTCCCTGGCCCTTCCCCATTATGCCATGGCCCTTTTTTGGGTTTTTCCCTTTGAAAAATGAGGGGGCCCCAATGCTCTTTCTGGCACAGGGCACCAAAAAGTCTAGTTACGGCTCTGTGGCTGACCACGGATGCTTAATGATCGTGACCAGCGGCATCTGGCCAAAATTATCTGTGGTAACAGACAAACGACACTGGCGCATATCAAATCCACATTCCATGCAGGAGGTACCAGACACATATCTAGCAGGTCAGTGCTGCGTTCTTCAGCTTCCATGGGATATGGGAGCAGAAGACCCACTGTTAAGACTATGACACCGAACACATCGCCTCACCTAGGGTCGTGACGTCGCAAATTGGACCATGGAGGACTGGCAATATGTGGTGTGGTCCGATGAGTCATGGTTCCAGTTGTTTTGGGCTGATGCTAGGGTGTGGGTATGGCGCAGACCCCTTGAGGCCAAGAACCCTAGTTGTCAACAAGGCATCGTGTAGACTAGTTGTGGTTCCATAATGGTGTGGTTATGTGGGAGGGGTTGGGTCCACCTGAACACGTCATTGACAGTAACCGCTACGTTGCATTGCTAGATCACCATTTAGAGCCCTTTGTGGACTTCATTTAACCACGCAACAATTAAATATTCCAGTAGGATGTTGCACTGTGTCATCGGTCCCGAGTTGTCCAGAATTGGTTTGAGGAGCATTCTGGAGAGTTCAGACGAATAGTGTGGCCACCACATTCACAGAACATCAACCAATCAAGCATTTATGGGACGTGGTGGAAAGATCCATTTGCACCTACAAATACCATGGAGCTCTGGGAAGCTATCTAGATGGCATGGGTCTGCATCTGTCTAAAGGTCTTTCGTGTCCACTTGTGGGATTGACACAACAACAAGTTGCTGCACTTCGTCGTATATATATATATATATATATATTTATATATAAAATTATTATTATTTTCCATTTTTGTATATACTGTGTATATATATATATATATATGTATATGTGTGTATATGTATATATATATATATATATATATATACGCAGAATAAAATAAACACTTTCAGGGTTATTTTGGCCTCGGAAATAAGGTGTAAAATAAGTACATACAAAGAAAGCAAAGTAGAAATGTAGACCGTGTAATAATGCTTCATTGCTATCTTATATCTGGGAAAACTGTAAATGTTAATGGGTTTATGATAGACACTTGCATAATAAAAGGTTGACATTTACAAAGGAACTATGTGGTGTGACCTTTACGTTACCAAGATCTCTGCATACTGAAAAGGTATCCTTCACCCAATCCTCTGACTGGGAATCAGCACAAGGCTCTCATTTCTGTGCTACTATGTTGAAACGCAAATACAATTAAATATGTTTTTATCCCCTATGTGTAGTGTGAAAACTGGTGAACATGTTTTGTAAGACAGCTGCGATGTAATATAATATGCTGCACTTAATATGCAAAGCAATTGCATTCTTCTGTAAAATCAGGGGGTGCTGTTCTTAATGGGTCTGAGTCGGAATCGCAAGTTCAATATTGGACACATCCGGCCAATATCAGCGCAGGGGCGTAGCTATAATGGGTGCAGGTTGTGCACCCATATTATCTAAAACTTACCTCTCCGAGGTCCTGCATTGGGTGTCTCAGTGCTGCTGAAAACGCCGAAAAATGACCACCGGAAGTGATGAAGTTATGTGGGTCACCGTGATTACATCACTTCCGGCTCCAGGTTTCCGCGATGACATCACTTCCGGTTAGGACGTTCAGCTGGAGGTGGTGGGAATTGAGTGGGACATCAGGGAGTGATTAGCTAATTAGGGGTCTATTTAGTAAGCAGAGTTAGGAGACAGAATGAAAAGTGATAAGACAGTGATAAGGTGCCAGCCAATCAGCTCCCAACTGTCATCTCACAGGCTATGTTTGAAAAATGACAGTTGGGAGCTGATTGGCTGGCACCTTATCACTTTCTTATCACTTTTCCCTCTGTCTCCTAACACTGCTTAGTAAATAGACCCCTTAGTGTGGGTATAAGTATCTGGGATTGTTCATTTGATCATCATGCTTCTGATGAAGGACTGTAGTCCGAAAAGCTTTAAGCCGGTGATCATTATTACATGGGGATATCGCTGCCATGACTTGATTACCCGGGAGGTTTTAGAGAATTCCGGACCTCTGGATCTCCAACCCACTATCCATCTGGGAGGGTAACTGAAAGGAACCAGGGTGATTTATAACCCCGATGCACATTATGTTGCTATATGCCTTTAAATATATTTTAAATGTGAGTGTAACTGTAAAATAAACCTGCTTTTGTATATGTGACAATATTGCACTATGCCCTATCTTTCTGTTACTTTGAGATTCTAAGCAGTGTTTTGGGGAAGATATGGTGGAGTCAGTGAACATTTGAAAATTGACCATACCAATAAAAGAGGAATTAAGTCCAGAATCAAAGAACTATGGGAATTCACCCCCTCATGGAGGCTAAACATAGTATGTAAGGACTTTTTAGATGTTGATATAAGTGTTTGCGCCATTGGGAGAATATATTGAGGGGAGCATAATCCAGCATAAACAAGAAGCACACGTTAGTGATACTTTTTTTTTTCTTCCATATCAGGATCAGCAGAGATAAAACCTGGATACTGCACAGTATAACCATCGGTACATCGGGTATCATCGGAAGCGAACGCAGCGTTTGAGGTTGACTATACCCTACCTCGAGCACTGCAAACACTTCAGTGTAAATTTCAACCAGGTGACGTGTACAATGACGCTGCCTGTTAATTACACACACCTCTGAAATGGTGTTAAGACGGGATTCAATCGGGAAACCGGCTGATGTAAGCCCGACAGCCGGCTTCCCAATTGCTTTATCCCGACGAGGGTTAAATGACAGGAGTCCAAACCTAGATGCCTGTCATTTTTCTGATGCCGGAAGACCGGCGCCCGGCATCCCGATTGAAGGGATGCCGGGCGCCGCGAGCGGACAGCCGCGGGGGGGAGAGGGTTATGTTTAGGGCACCCGGGGGGAACTCTGGGTTAGGCATCCCCCCGGGAGGGTTAGGGTTAGGCTAGGGGGAGGGAGGGTTAGGGTTAGGCACCCCCGGGGGGAGGTTAGGGTTAGGCACCCCCCCGGGGGACTTAGATTTAGGCAGCGGGGAAGGCGGGGGTTAGGTTTAGGCACTTAGAGCGGGGATTAGGGTTAGGCACAGGGGGGGAGGTTAGGGTTAGGCACCCCTAAGGAGGGTTAGGGGGGTTAGGTTAGGTTAGTTTGTACTTACCTAGGGACAGTCGGGATTTCCAGCGCTCTCGGGCTGCCGCTGCCGGGATCTCTGCTTCTGTCGGGCTGACGCTGCCAGGAATCGAACTGCCGGCCATGCGTCAGCCGGACTTTCATACCGAATGCGTTAAGACTCTCGGGCTCGTCTACGTTCGCACCTCCACTCCCCCGTTTCTAGTGGCCTGCTGCTGTTACCACCCACAAACGACTTCTCCTGTCACTCACTCTGCTGGGCTGTCTATGCTCGGCGAGCGAACGCTTCCCGATCTTTTGCACTGGTACTCGCACTGCAATGCATACGCATGTGCAGAATGCAAAAATCGGCCAGCTACGAGCGAACGCTTCTTAGCCACCAGGTCTGAATCAGGCCCTGAGTTTTATCACTCTCTGGCTCTCTGTCTCAGAAACTTCACTTACTCCTACACCTATATTGCTGTCTTGGGCTCTCTACCTTCTATACCAGTCATCATACTGTACATCTAAATTTGCCTCAGCTCATCCCTGACTTGTTGATTCCTACCACTGTCGGGTCAGAATCGGGGAATTCAGAACGTCCAACATGTTGTATTTCTCCGATCGGAGAATTGGGCCAATATATTGCACATCTAGGGGCCCGATTAAACTCCTAGAAACATTTTGAATGTACAAGTTACCAATCTTCACTCCCTCTCAGAGTTTGCAGTTTTGCTTATTGAACTCAGTACATCATTTCAGTCCTGTATGAGTTTTGTTTTATTTTGGGGTTAGTTACAGTTCTCCTTTGAAGGACCATCTGTTGCAGTAAAACACTGAAAATTCCAATAATGGGGACAGAGAAATATTATCCAACATAAAACTAAATTATAGTTGGAAACAACCAGTGGAAACTTCATTAATGTCTAATGTTTACAGAACAACTTTATGTGTTTTTTTTTTATTCAAGATTCTTGACTATTTGAGTTAATTAGAGAACCTTTAATAGAGTAAAATGTTTTACAAATGCTTATAGTTATTACCATTTGTTACAAATCTTAGGGGTATATTCACTAAAGTGAGAGTTTTTAGAAGTGTAGATGTTGTCCATAGCAACCAATCAGATTCTAGCTCTAATGTTCTAGAACAGTGATTCCCATCCTCGGTTCTCAAAGCACACTAACAGTCCTGGTTTTAGTGATATATCCATGCTTAAGTTCAGATGGTTAAATCAAAATAACTAAGGTACTAATTAAGTCACCTGCTCAACTATGGCTATCCTTAAAACCTGGACAGGTAGTGTGCCTTGAGAACAGTGGTTGGGAACCCCTGTTCTAGGAGGTGCTAGATAAATGTTAAGTAGAATCTGATTGGATGCTATGGGCAACATCTCCACTTCTAAAAACCAGCACTTTAGTAAATGTACCCCTCATAGTCCAGGGTCATCAGTTGCAAACATCTGATTTTCATAAATACAGAGTAGGGCTAAGAGATAAGAGGACTCATTCTATTTGTTTATAGTTGTGCATATAAGTAATAGGCTTATTTTGAATTTATTAATCTTCATAACCATTGGCTTCAAAATTGTGTCTTGTGCTAGATTCTGCTAAATCCACTGGAGACACAAGTGAAATGCGTCAAAGTCAATGGTGGTGCATCTTGAATGCAGATGAAAACTGCAAGTTGACAACTGCATGTCAGACATGTTGACTATTGCCTTTGACATGCGGTTTCACTGACATATGAAATTATATTTTGAATAAAAATCAAATGTTGATTGGCATAATGCACTAATAACAAACCATTATTTTAAATGACGATTAACCATCATGTTTACAATTTTACTGCCGGCGCCTGTGAAATGCTTTAAGTAGCACTTGGTGATCTCCCGGTGCCGGTGTTCTGGGGTCCACATGGTGGTTGTCATCATTCTGAATGTCATGTAGATCTATGTAGAAGACTGCGCCATTTGTATCAAGTTTAATTGCATGTTTATAAATATCAGGTATCATTTGACAGACAAGCTGCTCGGAAAAGATTTAATGAGTCTCAGGCTATTACAGTTACGCCACGGAATGATTTGTGCCGGTCACACATGCGCTGACAAGGCTTGTGATGGGAGTATGACAATGAGCGTCAGACCATGCAGTCGGTAGAACTGTTGGAAGGTCCTTACTTGCCATCTTTGAAAACTTCCCCTAAAGGGGACATTCAGTTGATCACCGGAGGGATGGATCAGCATATTCCTCGTCATTCACCCCTTGCGGCATAATGCTGTAAATCTTGGGTTCGTCAACATGGTGTGGGGCCAAGATTGCATGATTGTCTGAGAATCGCATCATTGCTTCTCCATCCTGACCATTGAATTAGGAAGCGGGCAGTATGTGGGAGGGTTTCCGAGAATTTGTGGGACTCCCCAAAAATGTATCAGTCTTCCGGACTTTTCAAGAGAGTAGGCAAATGTGGAAGGTCTGTTCAGTTATCTTTCAACCATCTAGTCCAGTGGTTCTCAAACTCGGTCCTCAGGACCCCCCACACAGTTCACGTTTTGCAGGTCACCCAGCAGGTGCACAGGTGTAATCAGTACTCACTGACACATTTTAAAAGGTCCACAGGTGGAGCTAATTATTTCACTTGATTCAGTGTGGAGACCTGGAAAACATGCACTGTTTGGGGTCCTGAGGACCGAGTTTGAGACTTGTGGTCTAGTCTTCCAAAATGAAATGTCACATTTTTTAGAATTTTCCCTAAACTTAATTGGGATTTGGAAACTAACACTGATGTGCCAAGCTTGGGTATTCACATTTCAACATAAATGAAGTTTACTGCTTACATTTAAAACCACAAATACCACACTGAAGTGCAAAGTAATAAATGTACAATGTCATTATAATGAATTAAGGGCCTGATTCATTACAGATCGCAACTGCGATGGCAACAGCGATTACACACACAGTCTGACTGCGATAGAATGCTAATCCATTGCGATCACTATGCCGTCGCAGCACAACATAAGGACACCCACTTTACCTTACACACATCCGTAATGTTTAGCAAGACTGCAATCCATTGGTACAATCGAGTACCATCACAGCCTCACGCACACTTGTACAATCTCTGACCTTACTCAGGAATTGCTAACTTCATCGCACGGTATGAGTACTCAGCCTGCGTATGGCATCGCAGTGTATAATTTATGCACGCCCATGCAACGGCGTTCAAACGCACTGGCAGGCCTGCGTTTCACCGGCCACCCCCCCTGTCACCTCCCCCAAACGGCACTTCCTGTCAATCACTCTGCGATGGGTCTGCGTAGTCACTGTGATCGCAGTCCCAAACGCAGTGGCCGGTTCGCGCACGCGCGCTGCGATGCATGCGCAAAGCGCAACAATCGACCGATTGCATGCGTCATCGCAGTTGTGATCGGTAATGAACCAGGCCCTAAGTTTTCAGATAGACAGTTTTATTATTAGCAAAGTTTAATCAATTCAAATGTGTAACATTACTGAAACAAAAAAAGTTATTTATAATATTGCCACATATAAAAAAACAAGGCAATTGAGGGTTAAATCGGGATACATTTGTCCCCTGGGTGTCTTATATGTGTAAAACTACTTTCACAAAAGAGAAATCATTTAAAACAACTGTCAAGTAACTGCATAATATTAACAAAATCAGCCGCAGTATATAACATTGTAAACGTTCTCTGGGGTCGTGGGAATTGCATGTTACTAAATATGAAAGCAAGTGAAATAAAATGATCTTTTTTTCAGTACAGATGGAAAAGACGTATATTTATTTTTGACCAATTGTAAAGGTGCTGCAGTTTGTCACTACTGATAAGAACCATATGTTTCACTGTGATGATGATTTTGCTGCAGTCCAAAAACTTTTAAGTTTTTTCTTTTTTTCAGTGAATGAGGAACAAGGCAACACTGTGGAGTAATGGGGGAGGGGGTTGCAAATTTCACTCATATATGTTTAAAATCACCAGAATTCATGCACAAAGCTATTAGACAAGATAAAGTACACGTTAGAGATTTTACCAAAGAATACAAAATTCCAAATGAAACTATTTAAAATCTGCCAATTTTTCCCTTACTGTACATCCTCAACACATATCTGTTTAGTGTCTTAGGGGTCAATTCATTATCACTTCATTTCTACAAAAGCAGGAGAAAATGAACATGTTCACCTACTTTTGGAGAAATTAAGTTTTGGGGCCATTCATCAAAAAGGTAATGCAGGAGATATCACAGATATCTCCTGCTTACCTTTCTCTCCTGGAATGGCCCGCTGTCCCCATACACTAGTATCACAGATATCTCCTACTTACCTTCCTCTCCCGGAATGGCCTGCTGTCCCCATATACTAGTATCACAGATATCTCCTGCTTACCTTTCTCTCCTGGAATGGCCCGCTGTCCCCATATACTAGTATCACAGATATCTCCTACTTACCTTCCCTCGCGGAATGGCCTGCTGTCCCCATATACTAGTATCACAGATATCATCTACTTACCTTCCTCTCCCGGAATGGCCCGCTGTCCCCATATACTAGTATCACAGATATCTCCTGCTTACCTTTCTCTCCTGGAATGGCCCGCTGTCCCCATACACTAGTATCACAGATACCTCCTGCTTACCTTCCTCTCCCGGAATGGCCCGCTGTCCCCATACACTAGTATCACAGATATCTCCTGCTTACCTTCCTCTGGCAGAATGGCCCCCTGTCCCCATACACTAGTATCACAGATATCTCCTGCTTACCTTCCTCTCCCGGAATGGCCTGCTGTCCCCATACACTAGTATCACAGATATCTCCTACTTACCTTCCTCTGGCGGAATGACCTGCTGTCCCCATACACTAGTATCACAGATATCTCCTGGTTACCTTCCACTGGCAGAATGGCCCACTGTCTCCATACACTAGTATCACAGATATCTCCTACTTACCTTCCTCTGGCGGAATGGCCCGCTGTCACCATACACTAGTATCACCGATATCTCCTACTTACCTTCCTCTGGCGGAATGACCTGCTGTCCCCATACACTAGTATCACAGATATCTCCTGGTTACCTTCCTCTGGCAGAATGGCCCATTGTCTCCATACACTAGTATCACAGATATCTCCTACTTACCTTCCTCTGGTGGAATGGCCCGCTGTCACCATACACTAGTATCACAGATATCTCCTGCTTACCTTCCTCTCCTAGAGTGGCCCGCTGTGTATGGGGGCCTAATTTCATCAAGCTCAGAAAATACAATGTACACTTGGGTTGCGAAGAGGGAAACTGTTGAATCTGTTGAATCCCTCGGCCGCTGTCCGGCTCCTTCCGCCGTACGCCGGGGCTTTGTGCAGCTGCATGAACTCTAGGCACACTAGTACTACCGAGTCAGACACGAGAGTACTGATTTTCACTCCTCCAAAAGGAGCAGTAAAAACATTCGGGGAGACAGCTGATTTTTGGATAATTTGTCTCCGTGCCAAAGCAATGATGAATTGCTCCAGCACTTGCCGAGAGTTAGCCCTTATTGAGGGAAGAGGGTCAGAAAATAATTAAATATCCCAATCAATGCAATAGATTAGCTCTACTATCTCTATCTAGAGAGTAGCTCTAGATTTGAAACTGGATCCAAGGAAACACATTGGTAAATGGTAGAGATGTGCACCAGGCCATTTTTCATAGTTTTGGTTCTGTTTCTAATCTGTCATCAGATATTGGTTTTGCCAAAACACAGTGACTGGTTTTGGTGTTGGATTTTTTCCCAAAATTTTCAAAAGGCTAAAATTAAATAATTTGGGTCTTTATTTGTTCCTAGTGTATTATTAACCTCAATAACATTAATTTCCAGTAATTTCCACTCAATTTTGACCACATCACAGCTCACAATATTGTTCACCAATATAAGCCAAAGGCTGGCTGGCTAAACTAAAAAACAGAGCAGCGGCACAAATACACAGCAGTTTCTGTTTAAAAATGTTTTGCAAATTAGTAATGTGATCAATCAGCCTTTTTGTTGAGCAGTTCCCCGAAAACTCCCAAACCATAAAAACAGCGGTCCATACCAGCAGGTTGGATACAGTGCAGGTTAGATACAGGGTGGGATACAGTGCAGGTTGGATACAGTGCAGGTTATAGTGCAGGTTGGATACAGTGCGGGATACAGTGTTGGTTGGATACAGTTCGGGTCGTATACAGTGCGGGATACAGTGTGGGTTGGATACAGTGCGGATTGGACAGTGTGGGTCAGATACATTGCGGGATACAGTGTGGGTTGGATACAATGTGGGTCAGATACAGTGTAGGTCAAATACAGCGTGGGTTGCATACAGTGTGGGTCGCATACAGTCCTGTTCGCATACAGTGTGGAATACAGTGTGGGCTGGATACAGTGTGGGTTGGATACAGCACAGGTCGGATACAGGGCCTAATTCAGAGCCGCTCGTAAGCGGACGCTCGTTCGCTCTGAGCGATGTTCGCACAACTGCGCATGCATATGGGTCGTAATGTGCATGCGCAAACCGTCATTGCGGTCGGAAGACGTGTGCTCGCAAAACAGCGAGGGGCTGCTTATGTGATTGACAGAATGTACCGTTTGTGGGTGGTAACAGGGGAAGGTGCTTGAAAACGGGGGAGTGGAGATCCGAACGCAGGCGTGCCAAACGGTCAAAAGGGCGTGTAATGGGAGTGCATAATTAGTAAAGGAGCGTCATCGACCACGTCACTTGGTTGTCTTTTAGCCTGAACTGCTCGCAGTGATAGCGGGAAGAAAATCCTACCACAAGCACTGCGAGCAGTTCAGATGCCTTTCGCTGTTCCCGATTAATCTAATAAATACCGGAGATGACGTGTGATGCGAACGGCAAAGGGGCGTCTTTACAAAATAGCGAGCGCATTTTTCGTTCGCTCGCTCAGACATAGAGGGCCAACAAACCGCAAAGAGCGAGCGCTCAATTTAAATAGCCGGCCCCTTTTTTGGAACGACCATCCGCAAATAGCGTCCGGCTCTGAATCAGGCCCACAGTGCAGGTTACAGTGCAGGTCAAATACAGTGCAGGTTGGATACAGTGTATCTTGGATACAACGGGTTGGGTATGAAATCCCGGCGGCTGAATAGTTGGGTATGAAATACCGACGCCGGTAGCCCAAACATGAAGAATCCCGACGGCTAAAGTCAGGAAACTAACCCTACCCTTCTCCACCCTTCCCTAACCATAACCCTCCCTTAGTGGTGCCTAACCCTAAAATACCCGGGGTGATGCCTAACCCAAAGTACCCCCAGGTGTTCCTAAACCTAACCCCTCCTTCCTGCACCCTAAACCTAACCCTCCCAGTGGGGTGCCTAACCCTAACCACCCCCCAATGGTGCCTAACCCTAACCCCCCCTCTCCACAGCCTAATTCTAACCCTCCCGGGGGGTGCCTAAACCTAACCTCACCCCAGTGGTGCCTAACCCTAACCACCCCCGTTCCACAGCCTAATTCTAACCCTCCCCGGGGGTTGCCTAACCATAAGTCCCCCTAGGGGTGCCTAAACCTAACCCTCCCCCCCGCGGCTAAGAGCTAATAGTAGCTGGCTTAACTTCATTCAGGAAGTCGTCGTCGGGCTAAAGATAGACCTCGGGATTTTGACGCCTATCCTTAGTCCCAATTTCGACACCGGGATTTAGTCAGATGGCTTCCTGGCTGTCGGTATATTGACTTCATCCCGATACACCGATGGTGCACTTACTGCGACAGAGGGTGCCGGCGTTGTTCTCAGTACGGGGATGCAGGCGGTGTCTTCTGTGCAGGAGTGCCGGTGGTGTCGGCCATGCAGGGGTGGTGGTGGTGGTGTCCTCAGTGCAGGATGTCAGCCGTTCGGCGGTGCAGGCGGTGTTGGCAGTTCAGGGGTGGCAGCCGTGTCCTCAGTGTGAGAGTGCTGGCGGTGTCGGCAGCGCAGGAGTGGCGGCAGTGTTCTGAGTGCAGAATTTCCGGCGATGACGGCAATGCAGGGTTGCTGGCTGTGTCGGCAGTTCAGGGGTGCTGGCAATGATAGCAGCGTGGGGGTGGAGTCAGTGCCCTCAGTGCAAGAGTGCTGGCACTGTCGGCAGTGCAGGAGTGCCGGCAGTGTTCTCAGTGCAGGGGTGCCAGCAGTTTCGGCAGTGCAGGAGTGCCGGCAATGTTCTAAGTGCGGAAGTTCCGGCGGTGTCGGCAGTGCATGGGGTGCCAGTGGTGTTGGCAGTGCTGGGGTGCAGCGGCATCGGCACTGTATGGGGTGCCGGTGGTTTCTGCTCTGAGCAGCACAGCAGCAGTGCTATTGCCCACAGGATGCCATTTCACGCACCCTGCTAGCCAGACACAGGGCAGCAAGGGTGCCGCCCCCTAGAGCCCTACTCCCTTGGTGACAGCACCGCTCGCACACCGCTCCCTATGAAGTTTTGTCTCTTCCATTTGTTTTATTTATGTGAATAAGATGCACATTTTGAAAGAGAAAGATGCTCGACAAGGCCTAGTCACCCGGGACCTGGCACGCCGAGAGGTGCTATTTGGCACTACTGAAGCAACATTAAGAAAGGACATAACTGTACTAGCCTAATGAGTTGTATCTTAAATTTGTGCTTTAAGTGAGTCAGTATATATTTAGCGTTGAAGTATGTTCAATGTTTTATAGTTTATATTGGTAATTGGTTAGGTGAGCCTAGAACACAAGATTGTTTATTATTATATTTTTGTATACAGTGCTACATACTCTGCAGCACTGTATAACATATAACATGCATCAAACAGTGGGGCAGCACAGTTGGTGTAGTGGAAGGCATTCCTGTCTCACAGCACTGAGGTTATGAGTTAAATTCCTGATAAAGGGCCTGATTCAGAGCTGAACGCTCTGACCAGAGCGCTCGCTCTGAATCAGGGCCCTCCTCCATGAAAATGGAGCGGCCTCCTGGCCGCTCGTATAGCTGTGGGTAACCACCCACAGCATATGCGAGCGGCCAAAAAGATGGTCACGATGGTCTTGACCATCACGGCCATCGGAGTTGCGACGGAGACCCTGCGGTAGGGTCTCCCTGCCACAAGCCCTGGAGTGATTTTGGCTCTATCAGAGCCAAAATCACTCCCACTGACATCACTAGTGATGTCAGTGGGGCCGGCTTCAGACGTCTGGCAGGCACGCCCCCGGCACGCCTACCAAAGGGGGCGTGCTGTCAATCAACATCGACAGCACGCCCCCTTTGGTGCGAGACCCAGAGCGATGGAAAGCCCGTCGCTCCCCGGGTCTCGCGCATGCGCACGACGGAGCTCCCTCCCACCCTCCTAAAACAAACTGGTAGGCTGATTGGCTTCTGACAAAAAAATAATGAGAGAGAGAGAGAGAGGAGAGAGAGAGGAGAGAGAGAGGAGAGAGAGAGGAGAGAGAGAGGAGAGAGAGAGAGAGAGAGAGAGAGAGAGGAGAGAGAGAGAGAGAGAGAGAGTCCATATGGAAGGGAATATCATACTGCAGGGTTCCAAACCGTATCAGATCCGGAATTTAGCCGGCGCCAACCCAGGATATTCCCGAGGTGGCGCCGTTCACACCGGAGCCGGGTCTGCAGTGACCTGGCTTTTCTGGATGTTCGGACATGACGTCATTGGCAGGCATGCGGCACACTCCAGGTCATCGTGCCCCAGATCACGCCGTTTACACTGCAGAGTTTCAAGGGTTATTCCCGTGTTAAACCCTGCAAGTTACCTGCCGGCTCACTCCACCCGGGAATCCAACTCAGCCCCCTTTTACACCAAGGAGCTACTCGGGTTAACCCTGCAATAACCCGGGTTATAGCTCTGGTGTAAAAGGGGTATCAGCTTCACTGCGGCAGTGTCCGATGCAAATGACTGAAATGTTCTCTGTAAATCTCTGCCTGATATGTGAATGCTATAAAAATAACATTTAATTAAAAAAAAAATAATAATAAGTACAAAATGGTACAGACAAGTGCATAACTGTACATATAATATACATAATTACATGATTGCAGTGCCCAGATAACATAATTACAGAGAGAACACAGAGGAGGGAGGGCACTACTCATAAGAGCTTACAATCTAGAGGATTTGTACAGAGAAAACACTACCAAACAGACCCTCTAATACAGTGGGTCCCAAACTCGATCCTCAAAGCATGGCCGGCGGTTCAAATCCCGACAGCGGCATCTCGGCATCAGTAAAAATCCCGCTCATCGAGAGGTAAGTATTGACTAACCTATTCTCCCCCCTAACCCTAACCCTCCCTTAGGGGTGCCTAACCCTAACCTCCCCCCCAAGTGCCAAAGCCTAATCCCCCCCCCTTCCCCGCCGTCTAAACCTACTGTAAGTCCCCCGGGGGCATAGGCAAATGCAGGGGGGGTTTCCGTCTGCCTGGAAACCCCCCTCCCCAGCCCACACCATGACCACAATAGAAATAGTAATATAATGAAATTTTACTAGCGCTGTATGTTCTGCTCATTATCATAAATTAAATAATTAGCACCACCTGTGGATCTTTTAACATGTATCAGCCAGTAATAAATAACTTGTGCACCAATTAGGGGATTTTGAAAACATCCACTAGCAGATATTAATGGACGACTGAACGATAACGACATCGTTATCGTTCAGTTATGAATTAATCATGCATGAATCGGACACTGAAATGTCGGAAACTACCAGGGATGCGCGCTCCCGCTGGTGGTTTCCGACATCAATCATCGCCCAAACATGCTGGTCAATCTGCCGATAACGACAGATTAGCCATGTTCTGGAATGATGGAGGGTGCCTACACTGAACGACTAATCATTCTGTGTAGGCACTGCAGGGGATGGGGAACGACGGTACGATTACGATGTCGTAATCGTACTGTTTTCCCTGGGTGGATGTGGATGTGCCCCTTAACAGTTCAGGTTTCAAGCGTATCTATGCTTGAGCACAGATTGTTAAATCAAATCGACCGAGGTACTACATTAATTACTGTAATCCAGCTGTGCTCAAGCACGGATATCCTGAAAACCTGGAATATTAGGGTGCCTCGATGACCGAGTTTCGAACTACTGCTCTAATATGACCTCTGGAAATGAAATAAATGAGTTAAATCCTCACTCTAAGAACGCCAAAACAATAAGGCTGTTTTGAGACTCTCCTGTGTACGGTGACCCAGCCCTGGGGATAAATGCTAACGATCTCAGTTTTCAAAGCCACCATTTCCAGACAGCTCATCTCATCTTAAACGGAAACTAATTATACATTAGGTTTAATTTCTCTTCATGTCTTCTTCTCCTTGGAAAGACTCCCGCGGACAGCCAGAAACAATAATGTACTGCACACAAAAATCACCACTTAATAGGATATGGTACTTTCCCTGGATTAATTGACCCCAATTATTGTCTCTCTAATGAGTTCAGATGAAATGCCGCTTGGTGAGAGTTGGGCCATTAATAAAGCCACCTACTGTCGTGGCAACAGGGAGTTAATCAAATTGGGGATAATTAGCAGATGAGTAACACTGAGATTCACTAGTTGTCACTCAGGAAAAGCAGTATTTTTAAAATCCGAAGGATTTTTTTTTGTAAATGAAAAACAAAGATATATAAATGATATTAATAAAACTATTATATAATTTTAACTTTTTTTTTTTTTTTTAGATGCATGTAAGTTTCTTTAAACTTTTATTTAAAAAAATAATTGAGATAAGAATATGGGTTCGTTTGTAAAAATAGACATATGACGAAGGACATCAGATGTGTATCCTGTAGTAATGCAGCAGGGATAAAGTATTTTGACACTGTTATGCGAGCTGTGTAATTAAAATATTTTACATGTATACATTTACCGTATATGGCATGAGATGCAAGAAGAGGTGGCAAGTGTAGAATGTGCTATAAACAGCACTATTTAATACTAACAACAAACCTTGGTATGTATGAAAGCACCTATTGTAAAGATAAATCACTTTTCTCTATGTTATCTACCAACACGTAATGATTTTGCTAATGTTTGCGATTGAAAATCATTCACGTTACTGAAAGACGATAAGCGCACTTTTGTGACATATTTTTTTGCACGAGTCTGGCTCCGCATGAGATCCTGCAATGTTTGCGAGATCACGCATATGCGCAGTGGGACCGTCTACGTCTAGGAGACAGCGAATCAGCACTAGGTTGATGCTCTCTGGTACTTGCAAGGATCGCCGGAGGGGGGGAGTTTTGTTTTGGGCATTGCATCTCGGCGTTAATGCTTCTTGCTTGCCCCGTAAGAGGCGCAGTAGGAAGAGCTACAACCGCACGATAAGTACCACTATTGTACATCGGCCCCATTGACCAGACATTGCTGTAGTTATTGGGGCATGTGTATTTGGTACCTGGCTGTTAACCACATTGTGGGTCTCATTCAGACCCGCTTGCGAGCGTTGTACGCTCGCAAGCGGGTCGATGGTGCCCAAGTGCGCATGTGCACGACGGAGGGAGCGATTGCATACACAGCATGAGAGCTTTCTGCGTGCGAGGAGTCTGTGGCTGGCCAGACCTGTTGTAAATGCTGCGGGACTGCCTGATGTGCGTCGATGGTACCGATGTTTATGCAGAAGAGCGACATTGGACGGATGTAAGAAAGCAGCAGTGGGCGTCTTTATGTTGGCTGAGCTCGGGCAAACGTTAGCATATTTTCGCAGCTGTGTTCCGTGCCAATTCGCAGCTGCTATCGCAATGGCGCTCGCTGCTGAATCAGGCCCCAAGTCTGTATTTGACTGGGAAGCTGTTGGAAATTATGTGTGTGCAGGTGTTGATATTGCAGAGTTATATAGGCACACAGCTGCAGATGACTCAAACTTAAAACAGTCCTGTTACTTAACCAGTGGTGTTGGTGTATTTTGATAGATAGCAGGTACAGCTGTACTCACTGATACATGCACACTGGTGATGTTGCGTGGCTTCATACAGCTGACCAGCCGGTGAGTGTATGCTTCTTCTGGGTTCAGGATGCTGGAACAACTTTATAGTAGCTATTAACCTGGTTCTCTCTAGTACCCCTTTTACATCAGAGCTAAAACCCGGATTATTGCAGGGTTAATCCGGGCTGCTTCTGGGTGTAGGGGACAGGGTTGGATTCCCAGGTCGAGTGCAGGGTTTAACACGGGAACAACCTGTGAAAACCTGAGGTATAAACAGCGCGATCTGCTCTATGATGACCCGGATCGTGCCGCATGCCGCCCCATTGGCCGGCTTCAGTGGCGCTTGGAGATGACGTCATCTTCAAGCGTCCACTGCAACGCCGGAAGAGCCGGGTCACTGCACTTCTGGTGTGAACGGCGCTGACTCGGGAATATCCTGGGCCGGCGCCGCAGTATTAAAGCGTTAAGTACAGGGTCTGATCCAGATTGGAACCCTGTTCCAACTCCCGGGTCAGACCCGGAACTTTGGTGTAAAAGAAGTATAGGAGAGAACCAGATTAAAGTATTAAACTACTGCCTCCCACCATGTCACTCCTGCACATGATCAATAGTGACTTTGGTGGCCATCATGGAACAGGGTATGAAGCCTCCCTGGGGAAACAGGCATAATGGAGTTTTCGCAGTAGTGTACTCCTTTCAACAGAAGCATGTTTTAAGTGGTATAGAGCAGCGTACATTAGTAGATGAATAAGGTAGATAGACCATCAAGGGTTCCATAGCAGCAAGCATGACAACATTGTAGTAAGGGGCGAATGTTCTCCTGCTGTTTTCGCCATTTATCACAGTGATGGAAAATCCTCTATTGCTTCAATTTACCTAGCAAAGGTCTCCAGGGCAGATGAGCGACGCTCATCTCTCTGTCTTAAATGATTTGAAAGACTGGAAGCAGGAAGAGGACTCTTACTACTTTGCCAGCCAGTTTTCACATTCACAAACCGGATTGACAGCATGGCCACGTTCAGAGGAATTGGAGGCCCAGGCTTGTCTCGATCCTCTCAGTTGGAATGCTGGGAGGTAAAACTAACATATATCAGGACAGACTCAGATCCATTAGCTCAGATTATGGGCCTGATTTAGAGTGGACGCTAACTGAACGCAATGCCGATCTTTGTGCAATTGAGCGATTATTTGCTAGAGCGCATGTGCAAATTATTTTGAAAACCCCATTACTGAGCATGCATTATTGAGTATACGCACAAATGCTCTGCTATGTACAAAGCCGCTGGTATCAGAAATGGCGAGTCAAAACCATGGGCGTTCATGGGCGGTGGACAGGGCGTGGCCTAAAGTGAAAGCAAAAAAAAAAAGCGGAGTGTTATGGGAGTGTTGCGGGATCGGTCAGTGATAGCGTCTGCATTCTCAGCCGTAGAGCCGCAGCCATGCCCTTACGATGGTGGACCGATGGTGGATTGTTCAGAACCACCGGCGGTGTTACAGCGTGCAATGGAAGTGAAAGTGGGCGTCTCAGGGCTTGCACATTCCGGAGCTCGTTAGTACACAGAGGGAAGGTTGAAAATAGCATTTGCATATTATCGCCGTCGGCATTCTGCAAACAGACGCACCAGTGGCTGCAACTGTGTCCACCTCTTAATGAGGCTCTATGACTCTGAAAGATAATTTAGGGTATTGACCCTTAATTAACCAGATAATGGACCAGGTCCTAAGTTGCAGGCAAATTGGAATATGGCCACATGTAGCAAGTTCCAGCTAACTGCACGTGCGCGTAGTAAACATACACGTCTTTGCTTATCACCGGTCACATTGTGATTGTCAGACATTGTGATTGTCAACCGGGCGGCAACTGAAGAGAAGCGTCTCGTGGAAGTTTTATGGGCATGCAGCCAGAGTTACACCATATTCGGAGTGGTGGGTATGCCGATGGGACAACTGTTTTAGTTGTATCTTCTGCACCTAACATGGGGGTCTATGTAAGTGAGGATGAAGATGTCTGCTCTCGCACATGGAAAAAGTGGTGTAGTGTGTGCGGCTTACGCATTAGGACATCCATGTAGTCGCATCAGCATTTGGGGGCTGAATGCAGATTCCCGCCTATAGGACCCGTTCTGCGCATGTGCAGAATGGCTTCTGCGTGATTGCATGCAGCCCCTGCTATGACTCTGCCTGACTGACAGGCAGAGGCACACCAGTCCATGGATGCAATTTCCTGGCCTTGCAAGTCAGTCATCCTGTGATCGCGATGGTCGTAATGGTTACCCCAGCCTGCGACGTTGGTCGCAATGCTGGGATCGCAAATGCAGCAGTGGTGTCAGGCACCTCCTGCTGCATTACCATA
The DNA here is from genome assembly GCA_031769625.1 of Taudactylus pleione. NCBI lineage: Eukaryota > Metazoa > Chordata > Amphibia > Anura > Myobatrachidae > Taudactylus > Taudactylus pleione. The sequence goes on along the minus strand of JAUIMM010000187.1, from coordinate 2,562,602 downwards.
ATTGCAGGGACGGAATTGCAAAGCTGCTTGCGTGCAACTTTGCAATTCCGTCCTCTGTTGAATCAGCCCCTCTGTTTGCAATCCATTCGTATTCAGAGACGCAAGATGCTCAGAGTCAGGCCCAATGACCTTATTCGTGCAGATAATCAGTCTCGGGCTAGCACACTGTTAGCCTCAGAACTTAAACCTGGTCGACTTTTAAGCAGGAATCTCTTCCCAAGTACTTGACATACTCCAGCACATCTACAGCAAAGTTTTATAGAGCTAGATGAAGCACTTTGATGTCACTGGCAGGAGCAGCTGGGGACATGAGAAGAAAATCAATCGCTGCAATATGTGTTTCGTCCACCTGGGATTATTCAAGAGCTGCTATAAGTATTTACTTTCACAGGGATTTTATGGATTTGATGCAACATAGGGCTGTCTTGTATTCTCAATATATGACAATGTTTCCACTCATGTATAGGTATTTATTCATATAACAATCTGCTAAGGTCTGTTCCATCTCCTACATGCCTCTAACAGCTCCTACTGGAGATGGGAGAGACCCAAACAGGAGAGGAGGAGGACTGGGAGGTGAGGATGCAATGGAGCCAGAGGGAGGGAGGGGGAGAGGGACAGCGCACTGGATTTGGCTGGAGGAGCGGGTAGAGAGCAGGCAGGGCAGTACAGAGCAGGGACAGGACAGAGTATGCGACGGGATGGAGCAGAGGAGAGGACAGAGGAGGAGGGAACTGATAGTTCCGCCTCACTTACTGACCAATAAACCTCAACATGAAATGCTTTCTGCAGTATTTTAGATGTTCCTACAGTTTAACACACTCTTCTCACATACAAATGAGTGCAGTTGGCATAGGGATCAATTTGACAGCCACGTTTTACATAGAGCTTGTCTTCTTTGGTCCAGCATTTAGAGGTAAAGTTACACTTGCAGCAACAATCTTTTTGAATCTACATGACATTTTCTGTTGTGGTGGGATCAAATCAGGGCCGGCTCTAGGGGTGTTCAACCAGTGCAGTCACACAGTACCACCCGTAGAGGGCGCACCCCTCCCCAGCATCCCGATTTCAGCGGGACAATACTGTGGCCCACGGGTGGTCAAATCGGGAGGTTGGGGACCCCCATCGCCGCAGTTGTGCGGCGGTGCCGGACCCCCGGAGTGTGAATGGATGCAGCGAAGTAGCTGCGATACTAACCACAGGGACAACTGCTTTTCGGAGCCCTTACTGAATCAATGATGAATTGCTTCGGTGTCACTTTTCCCCCTGCTTCAAATTGGATATTTAAGTATCCCTCGCAGCAAGTTCAAAAGTTCATCATCGAAGGCCATACGGCTTTCGATGATGAATAGGCCCCTAAAGGTGGTATCTAAAGGCAGAAACTGGTCTATTATTTACTTATCTAAGCAAATGGGCTGCGACCTGCTGGTTTTGTGTGATCTATGAATAAACTAGTGACCCACCCCGGTTTTGCACGGGAGCAATTTCATCTCTGCAAAGCCCCCGGCATCTCATAACAACCTATGCCATGTCATCACAGTCCCTGCATCTCACTACAACCCCCTGCTTCTCACTCCTGCCCCCTGCATCCCCTGCTTCTCACCAGTGTCACCACAACCCCCACTGCTGCTGCCCTGCAGCTGGCTGGGGCCTGGCCACTGGCATGTGCTGGGAAGGGTAGGAGGATCATGGATGAGAGACTTGTATTGCAGCTACTGTAAGTATTATCAGCAGCATGTACCCGGGGCTGGGGCACCTGTGCAAATTTCGCCATCCTACATGTGCACCCCTCCCCAGCTGCCAAATATGGCAATGACCAATGTCCTCTTTGCACAATGTACCCTGTATTTCCTGGGTTTCCTGCTGAGCTTCCTCATCTTGGTGCCCCTGACCGAGAACAGCGCTGACTTCCCTGGGAGATGACTATTCACCTAGGGTGTGTGGCTGAACAGGGACATCATGCTGGAGAGGGAACACTTCACATTGGAAGAGTGGTGGCCAGAGTCCGTCTGCAGGTTCAGCGTAGGGATGGACATCGGAATCCGATGGTTGTTAACCATCAATGTTTTCGTTCCGATGGTAGCATCTGTACCCTTTGATGGTGGCAGTCCAATGTACATCATTTGATGGTGTTCCGATAGCTATGCCTCCCTTGTGGTTACAATGTCTGTATCAAGGCATCTTCATGGGTTTGTTGGAGGCTGTCTCTCACTCCCTCCCCTCACTAGGCTGATGCTAAGCAACAGGGCACATTGCTATATCTAATTGGCTCTCACTGTCTCTCGCTGTTTCAGCACCCTGGTCAGCTCCAACAGAGCAGCTTGGTGCAAGATTTTTGTCTGTGACTTTGCTTCACTAAAATTGTCACTGCTCGGCTCCCTTTGGTCACAGATGAATGGTTCATACACTTAAACCTTCCTTGACCAATGCTGTATAGAATAGTGAAAACCCCATCATAATCCGTCCAGTGGTTCAAGAAACTAGCCTGAACGAACAGACTTTATTTAATATATATAGAGATACATATTGTGCATCCAAATCACTTATATCTATCAATCACCGGAGTGTGTTGTGTATGTGTGTGTGGGAGGGGGGGAGGCATTAGATATATATTAATAAATAATTGAGGCAAAATGATTATGCATAATAGCCTTCAGTTTTGCAAAAGGAATGAGTTTCTGGTGATTTGCAGGATCACTGGTGCTTGTAGTACTACAATCTCCAACATACTCATGGCTTCCATTGCATGCTAGCAATTGAGAAACCACAAGTCCCACCATACCCTGGCATCCAAGAGACACTGAGACACTACAAACTGTACTGAATGCAGCTGCGAGGCCCATCTTCCTGACAAAACATTCATTTTCTGCTGCTCCGCTCTGTCAGTCCCTCCATTTGGTTGTCTGTATTTTACAGAATTCAATAGAAAATACTCTTAAGGCCATTAACCAAACTACACCAACATACATCTCACCTACATCAACGTTTATCTCAAAATATCTCCCAGCTCCATCCCTCCACTCTGCACAGGATCTGTGTCTCTCATTCATACTCATTATCAGCTCCCATTCAGTTAAAGGACTTATCATATTCCACAACCTACCAAGTAACCCCCATAATTTGTTGTACCCAATTACATCCCCTCTGTAGAGTCAAACATAACAATATGTAACACTTATCCTTATCAATGTCTATTTCCTTATAGATTGCAAGGAGGGCCCTCTTACCTCTTTGTCTGTTATACTCAGTCTAAAGCGCAACAGATTATGCTGGTGCTAGATAAGTAACTGTTAATAAATTAAATAAATAATTGTTTTAGAAAATTGATAATTTACCACTTTTCAGGTTATCATATTTTGTAGAAGAGCGAATGAATTACAAAATAAAACAAAGCAACGGCATGTACACAAAAAGGGGCGTGTTTATGGTACACAGAGGGCATGGCCATGTCACTTTAGAGTGTTCCACAATCCCCCAGGGTATGCTCCCTGTCACTTTCCTTCCCTAAAAATACCAATTTCATTCTGCGTGGAGCTATCACTGGTATATGCATCACTGAAGTGGTACCCATCAGTAGGGATCACCTCCTAACTGTCCTGGAATCGAGACAAATGCCCTGATCTGTGGGATCGGGATTCCCTGCATTATCCCGCCTTTATCAGGATAGTTGGAAGGTATAATTATACCAATGAATAAAAAAAAAAAAAAGTAAATTAAATCCCTGAAAGCTCTGTATAATAGTACCGCAGTGATTTTTATGATGCATTTATGCCTTTCAATTAGGGGTGTGCACCGGCCACTTTTCGTGTTTTGTGTTTTGGTTTTGGATCTGGACCTTTCTTCGTGTTTTGGATCTGGATTGGTTTTGCCAAAACCACCCTTCCATGTTTTGGGTTCTGGGTTTTGTGTTTTGGATCTGGATTTTTTCTTAAAAAATGTAAAAAAACGCTAAAATCACATAAAATGGGCCTTTTTTTGTTCCCATGCTATTAATAACCCCAATAACATTAATTTCCACTCATTTCCAGTCTATTCTGAACACCTCACACCTCACAATATTGTTTTTAGGCCAAAAGGTTGCACCGAGGTAGCTGGATGACTATGCTAAGCGACACAAGTGGGCGGCACAAACACGTGGCCCATCTAGGAGTGGCACTGCAGTGGCAGACAGGAAGCCAATCAGCGTTATGGTGCCCATTTGCATGTAGCACGGACCCGGGAGATCCGTGCTACATGCATCTGTGTGATTAACACAGTGCACGGACAGGTCAGTGAGACCCGTCTGTGCTGCTGTGTATTTCAATGACACAGATGCACGCACGGACCAGGAGATCTGTGCTACTTGCATCTGTGTCATTGACACAGGGCACTGACGGGTCCCTGAGACCCGTCTGTGCTGCTGTGGTAAAAAAAAAAACCTGTGTAAAAAAAGAAAAAAATGGCGTGCCCCCCCCCCCCCCCAAAAAAAAAGAGCAACCAGCCCCGGGCATTAGTGACCCAGTGCTGGGTGTGCTTAAATACAGGGGCCAAACGACGTAGGGGTCCCCTGTACTTAAGTACAACCAGCACTGGGCTAGTCAGAACCAGCGCTGGTTGCCAAAATACGGGTGACAAATGATGTAGGGGTCCCCCGTACTCTGCGCAACCAACTCTGGGCTCTGATCCGGTCCTGGTTCTGGAAATACAGGGGAAAAAAATGAGTAGGGTTCCCCTGTATGTTCCAGAACCAGCACTGGACTTTTTCTAGCGTGGGGCTGATGCCACAGCCAGGGGAGCCCTTTCACCAGGCCACCCAGCCGCAGCAACGGCCCTGACCGCTAGTCAGCCCAGGCCAGGGATCCCTTGAGAGCTGGGGATCCCCCAATAAAGGGGTCACCCTCTCCAGGGCACCCCAGGCTGATAGCCCAGGGCTATCCCCGCCACCCCTGGTGGCGGTGGGTGGCGGGTTTATAGTGTGGTGTGGTGTAAATAAAGAATATGAAACATTGTCTTTACAAGGAGAACTGCAAGTCCCAGCAAGCTTGCCCCGCATGCTCGCACTTGGAGAACCACAAGTACCAGCATGGAGGGCATTAAGGGCCCACTAATATCTGTAGTTCATCTGCAAAAAAATGTTAAAAAAAAAATACACAGGACACACACACCGTGACAGCATAAGTTTATTAAACATACATACACACACACATGTACACATACTCACCTATGTAACCCTGTAGCATCGGTCCACTTGTCCGGTAAAGTATCCATAGGGGACCTGTGAAAAAAAAACATGCTCACCATCTCCTATGCGAGGTTCTGTCCTCTTCGTTCCAAAGTAGGCATCCCCGGACTTGGAAAAAATAAACACGAAAACCTGATCCACGAACTTAGTACCATTCTATAGAACGGTACTTCCCGAGTGAGAGCTTAGCGGCGGGGTATCACCATGCTAATCGTTCATTGGCTGAGAGAGGTCATCCCCCGTCTCTCAGCCAATGAACGGCTCCCTCCATTGTAGTCAATGGTGGGAGCCGCAGGGTTATTAAAGCCAGGAGTCTTTAATAACCCTGCGGTCCGTGCGTGCATCTGTGTCATTGAAATACACAGCAGCACAGACAGGTCTCACTGACCCATCTGTGCTCTGTGTCAATCACACAGAGGCATGTAGCACGGATCTCCCGGGTCCGTGCTACATAATTGGCTGAGAGCCGTGACAGACGGCTCTGTCAGCCAATCAGCACTTTGCCCATTACAGGCAAAGGCATTTTTTTTTTAAATTGCCGCTCAAGGCAAATCCTCGAGATCAGACAGCAGATCTCGAGGTTTTGCCTCGGGAGTGGGATCTGGGGCAGACAGGGAGATTCGAGCTTGGGCTCGGATCGCCCCGGATCCCCGAAGTTCGGGTGCACTACTTTCAATAGTGCAGTTTAAAGGTTAAAGTACAAACATGCATAAAGGTAGAAGCTTTTCTAATGTGTGGTCTCATAAATTTAATTAAATTAGGAAAGCAGCACTGATAAAGGAATTTCCCCTCTACATTCATTCTTTGGTCACAAGGTGTTTGCGATATAGGCGGCTGGTGGATTGCATCTACAGTATTCGGGTATGTTATTTAAACAACAATGGGTCTGATTCCGCAAGTATCGCAGTTGCTAATACGCACGCAATCGGCTGATTGTTGCATTCTGCGCATACGTATACATCACAGTGCACGTGCACGAACTAGCTATTACCATCGGGACTGCGATCGCATAGGCTATGCAGACCCCTCACAGAGTGATTGACCGGAAGCACCGTTTGTGGGTGGTGATGGGGGGAGTGGTTGGGGAAACGCAGGCGTGCCAGTACGTTCACACGTCGTTGGAGGGGCGTGCATAAATTATCCACTGCAATGCCATAGCGTGCGTGGTTGTTAGTAATTTCTGAGTAAGATCAGAGATTGTGCAAGTGTGCGTGAGATTGCGCCGGTACGCAATGGCGCCGATGGTTTTGCAGTCCTGCTAAACATTACGGATGTGTGTAAGGTAAAGTGGGCATCCTTATGTTGTGTTTGCATTGTGATTGCAATAGATTAGCTTGCTCTCGCAGTTGGACTGCGTGCGTGTGTGCGTACGCAATATTTCGATCCGTAGTGAATCAGGCACAATGTACAAATTGAATATTGAGAAATACATTCGCTTTCCATGAACTGGTCTGCACTGTTGCTTTGGAAATAGTGAATTGGAATAAATTTAACGTTTTATCACTACCGGGCAATCTATTTATAATATTTCCCAGGCAGCAGTGGAATTTATTAGTCTATAAATAGTTTTCGTCACGGGTTCCTTGGAGAGTATTTTGTGTTGTTGTGCCATTGAAATTGGTATTGACATGTACAGCGTACTTGCTTTGCAATATAATCTAGTATTAGTACAGGGTCTGTTTGAGTATACGTACTGTATATAATACTTGTTAGGTGGTAAAGTGATAGAAAAACATTTATATGACATTTATAATTCTTTTATGCCTTCAAAGTAATATTTGTGGATTACACCGTTTTATGTCTTTTTAAGAGTTCAGTATATTTTGTCAGCATTTCGAATGTAAGCATGCATCATGTACCATGAGCATGTGGACATGGCCATATTGTCGACATGTACAGCATATCATCATTGACCATGTCGACGCGGGTGAAATGTTGACATGCTAACAATGTCAGCCTTGTGGCAATGTGGCTGTTCCAGCGGTAAGTACCCTAAGCCTAACCAGGCTGCTGCGGCTATGTTAGGGTAGTTGCGGCTTTGGTTGCCGCTTTAGTAGCAGGTTGCGTCTAATGGCGCAAAACTGCAGTTGTGGCAGTATGTCCCTAACCGTAACCCTAAACCTAATTTCATCACTTCACCAAATGTCAGCATTTCACTTGTCAACTTTTGCGATATTGGCATTGTGAACATGTGGACATTTTGCAGGGTGTCGACAGTTTGTCAATGTTTCAACAATGTCAACATCATAAATATCGACATACTGACCCCATCCCCTTTTAAAAGCAAGTGCTACTTCAAAAACAACAAATAAAAGAAAAAACAGCCCTTTGCCAGATTAAAGCATTCAAACTAACAGATCCCAGTTGATTAAAACATTTTTCCTAACCGGCAAAGACCAAAATTAAGGTGTGTTGATCTCAGGTGCAGAGTGACATCTATCATGCTCTCTATATTGTAAAGGGGTCCATGGAGTGCTCCAGCAATTGTACAGAGGCCCTGATTCAGAGCCGGACACTCTGAAAGAGCGCTCTCTCCGAATCAGGGCGTTTTTGTTTTTTTTGGAAGCGGCCTCCTGGCCGCTTGCATAGCTGTGGGTGGTCAGGATGATGGTCGCGATGGTCAAGACCATCGCGACCATCGGGCTTGCGACGAGACCCTTGTGGTAGGGTCTCGTGGCCGCAAGCCCCAGAGAGCTTCTAGCTCTAATAGAGCCGGAAGCTCTCCCACTGACATCACTGGTGATGTCAATGGGGCCACCCACAAACGGCAGGCGGGCGCATGGGAACGCTTCCGTTTGTGAAGCCACCCCCATGCCAGGCCTCCAAAACGGTGCGAGCTGTCTATCAAAATCGACAGCCGCCCCCTTTTGGTGCGAGACCCGGAGCGACGGAGCGACCATCGCTAGCCGGGTCTCGCGCATGCGCACGTAGGAGCCAGCTCTGGCGTGCGCATGCGCAGTGGCCTAACATCGACCCGCTCGCGAGCGCATCTGAATCAGGCCCAGAGACCCTTAAAATGTTCTCTTTACTGTATAGAAATCACTAGAATGTTCTTTGTATTGTATATTGTTTTTCACAGCAGGAAACCAACATAAAATATATATTTTCTCTTTAATGGTAAGTTAAGCAAATTTTAAGCACGAATCTCACATTTTTGTTTATTAGCTATACTTCTGCAACTCATTATATCCTTTTCAAAATCTCCCTGCTTGGCAAACAAATAAGTCTGCCAGACACCGACAAAGTCAGTCTGCTATACAGATGTAGGGTCACATCTTTTGTGGTAAGTCATGCAGACAGGGCTCAGAATCTTAAAGTCAACAACAGGATGAAAGAAGAAATGGTAAACACCAGCATTCAGTTTAAGATTTACGTTACAAACTGTATCTAAGTTTTTCATGGGATTGCTGCTTTAAGATGCTCTCTGTATTGTATAGGTCACTAAAATGCTGTCTATATCATATATCGATAACTTCAGGTGGCGTTTCTCACCGGGACATATGGGCTACATATGGGGTGTGCGGTAAAACCCCTGAAAACGGCATTTGGGTTTTACCGCATTTATCCCTTTAGTACATCCCACCCTTAGGGTCTGATTCAGAGCTGGATGGTAATGCAGCCTCAATTGCAGTAAATCTTTCAATATCGATTGGGGAGAATATGAAAATGCTGATCGCAGCCTTCCCTTTGTGCTTCACTGTGCGATGTAGTGTAGGAGCAGTGAGGGCCCACTTTCCTGCTAAGTGGTCTGTGCATTTGAGATGAAGACTGAAAACAATCCATCATCAATGCAACATCGGTCACACCATTGACATTTGCGGTAGCCTAGGGTCTTCTCTAGCTACTCTTTGCAGGTCACTAAGCTAGGGGCCGCCCAGAGGATCTGGACCGATCACTCTGGTTCCAGTTCTGTATCCATGCATATCACCAGTCCGTGGTTCCTATATAGTCACTAGTGTGCCTATTCTCTGTCCTGTGTACACTCATGAGTCAGAGTATCATCAAGCCTCCACGTTTCCTGTGCACTTCAGTCCTACCCAAGGGTCCAGGGCCGGATTTACAGAATACTAAAACTGTGATAGTTTGTTCAAGCCCTATGGATCGGGCAGGGGAATTGATTGACTGATTTGACTGAACGTGTGACCAGACAGGAGACGGTCACACAGCAAATATGCAGTATCTACAGGAGTTATACTCCCAGATGAAAACTTTTCACTCTTCCTCAGCTGAAAACACTAATACTGTTAATTCTTCTCTACCCTCCAGACATCGTTTCCCCACTCCAGACAAGTATGATGATAGCCCCAAAAATTGTCGGGGGTTTCTTAACCAGTCCAGTATCCATTTTGAATTACAAGCTGCAAACTTTCCCACTGAAAGATCTAAGACTTCCTATATCATATCTCTATGGACCAGGCAAGCTGTCACGATTCACCACAGAGACCCCAGAATCAGACCGCCGGCCTGTTCCTGCAAGCGATCTCTCTCCCTGTCTCCTGTCGGCACCTGCATCTTCTCCTCAGTCTCCGGCCCGGCGTCTCACATGTGGGTCTCCAGTCCATGGGCGCAGCCATCTTGGATTGCCCATGTGACGATGTTTCCACCAATGGACTTGCTCCTCCTTCTCCAGCCAGTAAGTATCCAGCGCTCTCTATAAAAGGAACCTCATTCCTCTTACTAGTTGCCAGTGCAACAAGTCCCCTAGTTTAACTAGTGAGCTTCACCACTGCGCTCCATAGGTGTTCTCACCGCTCCAAGTAGCTTTCACGCTACCACCATCTCCATACGGCTACCCAGCCGCTCCAAGTAGCTTCCACGCTACCACCATCTCCATATGGCTACCCAGCCGCTCCAAGTAGCTTCCATGCTACCACCATCTCCATACGGCTACCCAGTAACTCCAAGTAGCTTCCACGCTACCACCATCTCTATACGGCTACCCAGCCGCTCCAAGTAGCTTCCACACTACCACTATCTCCATACGGCTACCCAGCTGCTCTAAGTACCTTCCATGCTACCACCATCTCTATACGGCTACCCAGCCACTCCAAGTAGCTTCCACGCTACCACCATCTCCAAACAGCTACCTAGCCACTCCAAGTAGCTTCCACGCTACCACCATGTCTATATGGCTACCCAGCCACTCCAAGTAGCTTCCATGCTACTACCATCTCCATACGGCTACACAGCTGCTCCAAGTAGCTTCCACGCTACCACCCTCTCTATACGGCTTCTCAGCCACTCCAAGTAGCTTCCACGCTACCACCCTCTCTATACGGCTTCTCAGCCACTCCAAGTAGCTTCCACGCTACCACCCTCTCTATACGGCTTCCCAGCCACTCCGAGTAGTGCCCGAGCTACCACTGCCACTTTACGGCTCCTTAGCAACGCCCAGCAGCCCATGCTGCCACCTTTACCTTACGGCTCCTTAGCCGGACCTAGCAGTCCATGCTTCCACCATCCATTACACGGCTTTCCAGCCGCATCAAGCAACTCCCGTGTTATATCAAACCTATACCAGTCTTCTGCATCCTCTCATGCGGAGGAACTTCATCAAACCAAGTCTCCTCCAGCGAGCATCTGAGCTGAGTAATACAGGTCCAAGGCCCAGCCCGGGAACATAGGCCCAGAATCCCACGTCTCTGACACAAACATTATAATGGGCTTCGCCACTGTGGGAGGGGTCTGACTCCATCTCGTCAGACATCCAAGGATTCTACAGAATACTAAAACCGTGACATGGCCCCTTTTTGCAAACAGTTTAGGTCACCTCCCGGTCTCTACCCTAAAATGTCCAGGGATCACAATCCTCTTCTGAAGTGTTCGCGATGCTGTATGCAATTCTGAAAGTCATCAGACACTGGGATTGCGAGTGTGCAGTAAGGGTATCCTGGACTTTTAGGGCACGCATAGTAGCAAATAATTGCTCAACTGCGGGAACATTGAAACTGCATCTGTCTCCGAATCAGGCCCTTAGCATACAAGTGCCGTCACTTGGATCTATTTATTTCATTAGCCGGAGCAAACATCTGCTGTTCTATAAAGACCACACTTACTCTCACAGAAGGTCCAGGAGACTCCTGAATTTGCAGGGATCTCAGGAATAGTGGGATCACTGCCATATCCCACTCACTTCCTAGTGAATGGGGGGTATAATTCTGTGGATTGCAGGTCCATGGGAAGGGTCAGTGCCAATATGATGCAATTCCATGAGACTGGTATAACTTTAGCCCTGTCCTCTCTTCAGACCGGCGATTAAGCCAAGAGTGGGCATGGCCTAATGACAAGAGGCGCCCTGCGCCATCAGGGAAGAGAGAAAAGAAAAGTAAGTAGGACAAATGCCTTTAACTTACTTCACAAACCCATACACTTTGGTGGAAATCTAAGTTCACCTTCATACATTGAGGCACAAGGCGCCATCAAAGAGAATGTGGAGCTGTGCCTCAGCCGAGACCCTCTGCGTCCTGCTTTCTCCCGTCATTCCCCTATATGTTTCCTCACCTCTTCCTCTCTCCCAGTGTGCCTTCCTATTCAGTTCACTTACACGTATGCTATCACTCGCTCCACAAAATTCTTCTGCTTATGCCTGTTTTCCTTTAAAACAAGCAGTCTTATTATGTTACCGTGGAAACAATAATGTTGAATAAGTGCTATGATCACTTACAATGTTTTACTATACAAAACATCTTCATGACTAAGGACCTGATTCAGCATTGCATCATCGATCATCGGGAATATTCGCGTGCGCAGGACCCATTCTGCGAGTGTGCAGAATGGGTCCTGCGTAGTCACATGCAGACCCTGATTGACAGGCAGAGGCATTTAAGGGGTGGTGCGGGGGGGGCGGCCGGCGCTCCAGGAAATTGGGGCATGTCCTCCCCGTTTTCCAGGAGCGGCAAGCCCATGGACTGCATTGATGCAGTGTCCTGGGCTCGCAAGCAGCCAGTCTGAGCAAGCTGAGGCTTACTCAGCTGGCTGGCGGCCGGGCACCATCCACCATCGCGACCATCATCCAACGTTGTTTGCGATAGTCCGCAATCGACCTCAGTCGCAGTGCTTGGATCGCAAATGCAGCAGAGGGTGTCATACACCTCCTGCTGTATTTGCATATTAGCAAGGACGTAATTGCAAAGCTGCCTGCGTGCAGGCCATTTTCCGGCGTTTTGTGCAGGGCTGAGACATCTCGGGGAGGTAAGTATTAGATAATATGGCGTCATCGTGTGCAGTGTACTTATGCCTATGATTAACATTTCGGGACACAGATTGCTTCAGTCCAGCCGCATATACACCAGGACAGAGGTAACCCAGCCTTCCGGCGTGCTCTTGCTAACTGCGGAGGTTGCAACGCCACATCAGCATATACAGTGTACCAGTGTAAAGATCAAGCAAAATCCAGAAAGGTATACATTGGACCTCCTGCCTGGGAATCTATTCCAATCATTGCAAGATGCTCGTGAAAATGAACTATTAGGTTGTTCGTATTTTACTGCTATTATGATGAATAATCCTTATTTACTATCAATGTGAACGGGGGAGCGTTTTGATTTATGACATTATCCTGAGAATATCAAAGTCAGAACTTTGGAAACTAACAGGGCAATTCAATTTGGAGCGAAAAGTCAGTTTTTGCGATAATTTCGCACCGATGACGTAATTTTCGCTGGTTTTGGTTTTACACTGTATTCAATTTCAAAGACTTTTCGCAGGTTCGAAAAGTCTTTGAAAAAAATCGGGGATAACTTTTCACCACTGAATAGGTGGCGAAAAAAAGTGCAGAATTGAGGTTTAGGGGTGCAGGCTTAAAAAAAATAGCCTGCATCCCTGGGAATGACATTTTAAAATAAACTGTGTCAACAAAAAGTTAAAAAAAAAAAATAGGGACACCCCAAAAAAATTATTTTAAATTTGGGGTGAAAAAAGAAATGGGAAAAAGTGTTTAAAAATAGGGAAATAGGTTCAGGGCTATTCTGCAAGTATGCGGCAGGTGTTTTCTAGAATAGGTTATTAGCGGCAGGTGCATATTTGCAGAATTTTTAAATAAAGACTTTAGGGACTTAAAAATATGCTAGTACCCATTTTCATGTACCCCAAATTTGATGGGACCACTAAAAAAAAATGAAAAAAAAAACCTAAGTGCTCTTCTGCAACACTTCTTCAATGTCGGGAAAAAAACACCTGCAGCCGGTATTTAAATCCCCGACTTTCATTTGCAGGCTAAAACGGGGGTACCCATAGTGATCCCCCATGTTTTTACAGCTTTAGGGGGGTCCTACAATTTATTCCAGGAAAATTTCGTATTTTTTCACAGATCCCACTTCGCAGGTTCCCGTTTTCGTAGCTTTTATGTTGAATACGGGGATAAAGCGGGCGCGCGCCCGATTCTTTATCCCAGGAAAATTCCAGACTTTCCATACTAATAAGTGTGGCTGTTTGCAACATTGTCCTCAATTTAACATCACGGGATCAAACACTTATTGGACATTTTAACAACACTTACTGTGAACTCATTCACCATACAGGATTAGAATCTGTGCAGAGATTTATATTGCAGGCTGTGTACTGCTAGCAATATTATATTAGATTTTTATGCTATTAGATTAAACAGTGCCTTTCAGCATACAATATTCAATCTAAGTGTGCATAATTGAATCTTGCGTTTTATGACTATTTGAGAATTAATGTGATGAACTGTTTAATTGTATAATAAACTTATTGAAATCCTTACGGCTTTCCACTTTTTGTTTGTTTTCTATTGTATTGTTGTACTGTGTACTGTGGAAGTTGCTGTTTTGAATTCAGGGTATATTTGGCTGGACACCAATGTGCACCTATTCATACTCTGATGATGATTGTGGCTGCATCATTGCTATGGACATATTGATACGCTGCATTTAGCATTTCAAAATACAATCATGGAAACCAGAATGAACAGATGCCTTTTTGTGTGAGTGCAACAGTTGAATTTTTACGGTGATCTGTAAACTAGGCCCATTGTGGGCACCTGCTTTATACATAGGTCAGAGATAATAAACACAACTATTGATGACCAACTAGCAAGAATTAGAATATGTTTGTTTTATCATTAGAATTTCATTATAGCCCCATTATCTTTAGAAGTTATGGGGGGATGAATCAAACCTACTAGCAGGGGTGGGCAATATACGGCCCTCCAGCTGTTGTTGAACTAGAAATCCCAGCATGCATTGCAACATTTTTAGCATGACCAAAAAGCAAAACTGTGGCAGGTCATGCTGGATGTGTAGTTTTACAACATCTGGGGGGCCGCTTATTGCCCCTCCCTATTTTAGAGAGTAGAGAAGTGGACAAGTGGAGAAATTGACCATAGCGACCAATCAGCATCTACCTATCATTGATCTAGTACATCCTCCAAAATGATGGGTAGTAGCTGATTTGGTTGCTATGGGCAACTCCTCCACTTGTTCACCTATCCACTATTTAGTCGGTTTGATACATTTCCCCCTATGAGGACCATTAGGTCACAGATCAGGGCACTCAGGGAGGCCAGATAGATGAGCAGAATGAGGAATAACAGTAAGTAGTGGCTGAATGGACGTTAGTGAGATGAGCATATGCAGAGATCTGTCTGATATCACTCGGCCCGCCTGCCCCAAGCATAGGGCTGGTGCCAATACAGATAACAGTGATGGCGGCTGTTCTCACAAGCGGAGGGCTGAGGCCGGAGCGGTGGCACAGAGGCGGCTGACGCAGAATACAGGCGGATGTTTCTAATCGCTCTGAAGCGGATATAATTGAGACCGCTTTACGTGTGACTCAAAATCAGGGTCAAAGTGTGCAACATCGATGTTCACAGTTTTTGAAGTCTTTCTTGTTTTCTCAATATTTCTTGGCCCCCCCAAAAGTTATTTTCAATATTTATAGTAATAGCAATCAGTATACAACTAACATATGGGGCGTGATTCTGAGTCGCACACGATGCTGATGTTGACGGAGTTGAAAGTTTTTCTTTCTACTACACATGTGCGAAAATCCTTACAGGCTCCTGCGGTGCATGGTCACACAGTACGTACCCACAAAGGCACTGTTGGGATTGAGACCCACGGTTATAGGAGATGTCTTGGAAAAGTACTGGGTGTTCCTGGGCGGTTACTGGGAGACAAGTGGAGATGTTGCCCATAGGAAACCAATCAGATTCTACTTAAGATCTAACTAGCACCTTCTAGAAGATAATAGCTGGAATCTGATTGGTTGCTATGGGCAACATCTTCACTTCTAAAAACTCTCACTTAAGTAAATTTACCCCACAGAGTTGGTCCGTCTCCCGCAGGTTACGCGGCCGTAAGGCTGAAGTATTTGATTACTAATATGCTGTGTAATTCACTTTGAAGCCATAGTCAGACTGTAAATCGGCACATGCCATTGGGCTGGTACAAGTTTTGATGGAGCGAAGCGCCAGGAGGTATTAAGCATGTACGGACGCTGAAAGTGGGCGTCTCAGACCTTGCACATTCATGCACACGGATGTACACCAGGGAAGAAGTTTGTGGCGGCATTTGCATAAAGTTGCAGATGGGTGAACGACCACCAATAGACCCAGCCGATTTCACATCTGCGCACACCGCTGAATCAGGCCTATAATGTGGTGTAATTGGTGTATTATAATAATATATGTGCGTGGATCCCTGTGTTTTGGTTATGGCACACCCACCCCAAATGTCATGGTTTTGGCAAAACCTCTCTGAAGTGTTTTGGTACGGATTCGGTTTTGGATTTCTTTAACATTGATAAAAACAGCTAAAATTAAAACCTGAGATTCGGTTTTTAAATCCGATTTACGAAGTGACCTTCATCAGGACTCGGTTCTACCCGGAACCCCAAAAGTGATCCGAGCAGGAGTCGGTTTAACTCGGAACCCCGAAGTTCGGGTGTGTATGTTTTTAAGGAAAACCAAACCACTCATCTCTAATTTTAATATCAACTTTATATATTTAAAATGTATTCATTATAGTTACACAGAATATTATATTTGAGAGCCCGAACTACAAAAGAATAGACAATTGAATTCAGTGTTGATTTAAAAGCAAATGCTATTTTAAACAGTACAGAGCAATTACAACCATGTAACATTAAAGCAGGACTTAGTCATTGCACAGAAAGACTTTTGGTTTGCGCACAATTAAACACTCACTTAGACCATTATGTACTAATCGTAACACGGTGTGACCTAATGTGCTTGTTCTCGTCCACTATTTTACACCCACTAACAATCTTCTTTTTTTTTTTTTAAATACAGAACCTGCTTTGAAACGACAGGAAACCATAATTCCTTTTTTTTTATCTCTCTACATATTCATGTAACAGATTTTTATTTTGCAAACAAATCTATTCTTCTCATCCATTACTTTGGCTCCAAGCTTTTATTATTAGTAAATAGATTTTGACCTCAACTGTAGCAATTAATTATATTCCTTTTTGCAAGAAGTAAGCAAATAAAAAAAAACATTTAGTGACATACAACAATATCAACCCAAAAGGAAACAGTCATTTAAATCATTAATAAAAAAGTAATAATACAATAATAATATACTTAAACGGTGGGATCCATGAAAACATTAGAGGACTGCTAGTCCCTGGTATACTAGGTCATGTTCCAGACTATGGGCCTGATTCAGACTGTGGGCTCTGAAAGCGCTCGCTCTGAATCAGGGCGTTTTTTTTTGTATGGCCTCCTGGTCGCTCGTTTAGCTGTGTGTGGGTGCGAGCGGCCAGGTGATGGCCATCACGACCATCAGGGCTTGCAACGAGACCCTTGTGGTAGGGTCTCGTTCCCGCAAGCCCCAGTGAGCTTTCGGCTCTATTAGAGCCGGAAGCTCACCCACTGACATCACTCGTGATGTCAGTGGGGCTGCCCCCAAACGGCAGGCGTTCCTTCGGAACGGCTCCGTTTGGCCAGCCACCCCCCTTCCCGCCTCCAAAACGGGGCAAGCTGTCAATCAAAATCGACAGTTGCCCCGCTTTGGTGCGAGACCCATAGCGACGGAGCGCCCGTCGCTAGCCGGGTCTCGCACATGCACACGTCGGAGCCGGCTCCGGCATGCACATGCGCAGTGGCCAAACATCGACCCACTTGTGAACGCATAGCGCTTGCGAGCAGGTCTGAATCAGGCCCTGTGTACTCAAACTATACTTTGTTACTCTATTGTGCTTACTCATTACACATATGTTACATTATACTGCATTCCCTTGGCTATGATGTATTCACTACAGTGAATTGCTGTTACCAATCTTGTACCATTAGCATGCATGCATTATCTGTAATATATATATATATATATATATATATATATATATTAGGGGTGTGCACCGGCCACTTTTCGTGTTTTGTGTTTTGGTTTTGGA
This sequence comes from Taudactylus pleione, assembly GCA_031769625.1. Lineage (NCBI taxonomy): Eukaryota > Metazoa > Chordata > Amphibia > Anura > Myobatrachidae > Taudactylus > Taudactylus pleione. Next base: position 2,545,003 of record JAUIMM010000187.1, on the reverse strand, counting down.
TCTGGATCTTTCTTCGTGTTTTGGATCTGGATTGGTTTTGCCAAAACCACCCTTCCGTGTTTTGGGTTCTGGGTTTTGTGTTTTGGATCTGGATTTTTTTTAAAAAAAGCATAAAAACAGCTAAAATCACAGAATTTGTTGGTTTCTCTGCTCCTATGCTATTATTAACCTCAATAACCTTAATTTCCACTCATTTCCAGTCTATTCTGAACACCTCACAATAGTGTTTTCATGTCCAAAAGGTTGCACCGAGGTAGCTGGATGAGTATGCTAAGCGACACGAGTGGCGGCACAAACACGTGACCCATCTAGGAGTGACACTGCAGTGGCAGACAGGATGGCAGTTAGAAAAACTAGGCCCCAAACTGTACATAATGCAAAGAAAAAAAAGAAGTGCAAGATGGAATTGTCCTTGGGCCCTCCCACCCACCCTTATGTTGTATAAACAGGACATGCACACTTTAACAAATCAATCATTTCAGCGCCAGGGTCTGCCACACAACTGTGGCTGAAATGATTGGTTCGTTTGGGCCCCCACAAAACAAGCTGGCAATTAATGTGTCCCTGCACAAACTGGCTCTACGGAGGCAAGATGTCATCCTCATCCTCCTCATCCACCGATTCCTCACCCTCTTCAGTGTGTACATCCTCATCCTCACAAAGTATTAACTCGTCCCCACTTGAATCCACCACCACAGGTCCCTCTGTACCTTCTGGAGGCTGGTCTCCCTGGAAGAGCTGATAATTCATTTTGATGAACATCATCTTCTCCACATTCTGTGGAAGCAACCTCCTACGCCTTTCGCTGACAAGGTTCCCGGCTGCACTAAACACTCTTTCGGAGTACACACTGGAGGGGGGGCAACTCAGGTAAAATAGAGCCAGTTTGTACAGGGGCCTCCAAATTGCCTCTTTTTCCTGCCAGTACAGGTATGGACTGTCTGACATGCCTACTTGGATGCTGTCACCGATGTAATCCTCCACCATTCTGTCAATGGTGACAGTATCATATGCAGTGACAGTAGACATGTCAGAAATTGTTGCCAGGTCCTTCAGTCCGGACCAGATGTCAAAACTTGGTCCTGCCTGCCCTGCATCACCGCCAGCGGGTTGCTTAGGATACCTAAGTTTTTTCCTGGCAGCCCCAGTTGCGTGAGAAAATGAAGAAGGAGCCGTTGACGTGTCACGTTCCGCTTCAGCTGACAGTGTGTTCACCAGCAGGTCTTTGCACCTCTGCAGGCTTGTGTCGGCCGGAAAGAGAGACACCACATAGGCTTTAAACCTAGGATCAAGCACGGTGGCCAAAATGTAGTGGTCTGATTTCAACAGATTGACCACCCTGGAATCCTGGCAAAGCGAATGAAGGGCTTCATCCACAAGTCCCACATGCCGAGCGGAATCGCTCCGTCTTAGCTCCTCCTTCACTTTCTCCAGCTGCTTCTGCAAAAGCCTGATGAGGGGAATGACCTGACTCAAGCTGGCTGTGTCTGAACTGACTTCACGTGTGGCAAGTTCGAAGGGCTGGAGAACCTTGCACAACACGGAAATCATTCTCCACTGCGCTTGAGTCAGGTGCATACCCCCTCCTTTGCCTATGTCATAGGTGGATGTATAGGCTTGTATGGCCTTTTGCTGCTCCTCCATCCTCTGAAACATATAGAGGGTTGAGTTCCACCGCGTCACAACCTCTTGCTTCAGGTGATGGCAGGGCAGGTTCAAGAGTGTTTGCTGGCGCTCCAGTCTTCGGCACGCAGTCGCTGAATGGCGAAAGTGGCCAGAAATTTTTCGGGCCACCCAAAGCGTCTCCTGCACGCCCCTGTCGCTTTTCAGAAAATTCTGCACCACCAAGTTTATTGTGTGAGCAAAACATGGGACATGCTGGAATTTGCCCAGATGTAATGCCCGCACAATATTGGTGGCGTTGTCAGATATCACAAATCCCCAGGAGAGTCTAAGTGGGGTAAGCCACTGGGCGATGATTTCCCTCAGTTTCTCTAAGAGGTTGTCGGCGGTGTGCCTCTTACTGAAACCGGTGATACACAGCGTAGCCTGCCTTGTAACGAGCTGGCGTTTCTGAGATGCTGCTACTGGTGACGCTGCTGCTGTTGCTGCGTAAGGTGATACATCTACCCAGTGGGCTGTCACAGTCATATAGTCCTTAGTCTGCCCTGTTCCACTTGTCCACATGTCCGTGGTTAAGTGGACATTGTGTACAACGGCATTTTTCAGGACACTGAGGACACTTTTTCTGACGTTTCTGTACAGTCTCGGTATCGCCTGCCTAGTGAAGTGGAATCTAGACGGGATTTGGAACCGGGGACACACTACCTCCATCAATTGTCTAAATCCCACTGCACTAATGGCGGATACCGGACGCACATCTAACACCAAGATAGCAGTCAAGGCCTCAGTTATACGTTTTGCTTCAGGATGACTGCTGTCGTACTTCATCCTCCTCGCTAAGGACTGTTGGAGGGTCAATTGTTTAGTAAAAGTAGTGGTGTTCCTACTTCCTCTCTGGGATGATGAACGACTCCCAGCAGCAGCAACAGCAGCAGCGGCAGCAGTAGGCGTAGCAATGCAGGATCCTCCAGAGGAATCCCGGATAGGAGAGTCAGTCATGCCAGTGACATGGCCTGCAGGACTACTTCCGATCCTGACTAAGGAGGAAATTGACGAGGAGGGAGTTGACGGTGTGGTTTGCAGGCGCTTGGATACAACAGGACAACGGGATTTAGGTGTCCCTGGACTGCTTACGGTCTTAGCCAAAGTTTCTGAACTTGACAGTAACTTTTTATGAACGCGCTGCAGGTGCCGTATAAGGGAGGATGTTCCTAGGTGGTTGACGTCCCTACCCCTACTTATTTCACCTTTACATATGTACATATGGCAAGACAGTTGTTGTCCGGATTTGGATAGAAATATTGCCAGACCAAAGAGGTGGAATGTTTGGTCTTCTGCCCAGGCATGACCGTGATGGGCTTTTTCATCCCACGGACAACAACTGTCTCCCCCGGAGCCTGATTTAAACAAACCACATCACCATCAGAATCCTCCTCGCCAACTTCCTCCTCAGCGCCAGCTACACCAGTATCCTCATCCTGTTGTACTTCAACAGTGACAACTTCAATTTGCATATCAGCAAGTGGACTGTGGGTGCTCCTTTCAGCACTTGCAGGGGGCGTGCAAATGGTGGAAAGAGCCACCTCTTCCCGTCCAGTGCTGGGAAGGTCAGGCATCGCAACCACCACCACACTTGGACTCTCCTTGGGGATTTGTGATATCTTCTTAGAAAGCACAGTTCTTCGCTGTGCTTTTGCCAGCTTAACTCTTTTGATTTTTTTAGTGGGAGGAGGGCTTCCATCGTCATGTGAAGCTGAACCACTAGTCATGAACATACTAGGGATCGACCTTAGCCGTTCCTTGCCACTCCGTGTCGTAAATGGCATATTGGCAAGTTTACGTTTCTCTTCAGCTGATTTAAATGTCTTTTTCAAGGTCATTTTCCTGAACTTTGCCATTTGGGATTGTATGTGCCCTCTACTATGACATTGGGCATCGGCCTTGGCAGACGACGTTGATGGCATGTTATCGTCTATGTCATGACTAGTGGCAGCAGCTTCAGCACTAGGAGGAAGTGGTTCTTGATCTTTCTCTATTTTATTTTTATCGGAGAAAGTTTGGTCCTCCATTTATGTTATATCGATTTGATATATACGTGCGGCTAAACACAGAAAATAATTTTTTTTTTGGTTTGGACTGGAGTGTACTTTGGGGGTTACAGCACCCTTTAACGGTCAAGCCAGCCGGCCCTTTACTTATGACACAGGCGCACTCTTGGCACTACTTTGTTGATGCACGTGCGGCTACTGCGCACACAATTCACAAACACAGAAAATAATTTTTTTTTTGGTTTGGACTGGAGTGTACTTTCGGGGGTTACAGCACCCTTAACGGTCAAGCCAGCCGGCCCTTTACTTATGACACAGGCGCACGCTTGGCACTACTTTGTTGATGCACGTGCGGCTACTGCGCACACAATTCACAAACACAGAAAATAATTTTTTTTTGGTTTGGACTGGAGTGTACTTTCGGGGGTTACAGCACCCTTTAACGGTCAAGCCAGCCGGCCCTTTACTTATGACACAGGCGCACGCTTGGCACTACTTTGTTGATGCACGTGCGGCTACTGCGCACACAATTCACAAACACAGAAAATATATTATTTTTTTAGCACTTGGGGGGAGCACCCCTGATGGACAGAGCACCCCCTGGACAACACTACAGCACTCCTTTAGGACTGGGACAATGCACAGGACTTTGGAGTGGACACAGCCCCTATGGAGAACTGACTGCACAACACAGTCCAGCCAGCCCCTATGGACTTTGAAGTAGTGGACACAGCCCCTATTAACAACAGCAGCACAGCACAACACAGCCAGCCCCTATGGACTTTGAAGTAGTGGACAACAGCAGCACTACACTACACTATACTACACAGCCCTAACTCCCACCCTCCCTCTTCACTGTCCACAGCCGAGTGAGAAAATGGCGCCGACGCGGGTACCTTATATAGGATCCAAAACCCGCGAGACTCGGAAGGCGGGATGATGACGTTTTGCCTCGATTTCAGATCCGAGTCAGGCGGGAAAAGTCGAGCCTGACTCGGATCAGACTCGGATCGGGGGGGCTCGGGGGGGTTCGGATTTCAGAAATCCGAACCCGCTCACCCCTAATATATATATATATATATATATATATATATGTTTATAGACAGCAGTGGTGGGTGCAGCACTCCTGGTACTTAGATAACGACATGATTCCGGCATGTAAATACAGCAACATTTCAGTGACGTTTCAGTGCTCCTTCATTACAGCACTGTCATCAGGCTTAACAAATACATAAACACACTAACCTTAAATAACATACCAACATACACCACGTGCAGACCGAATCCCGGGATCGGACAATTGTCCGTCGTGGCTGTGACGTCATCGTGCGTCAAGCATCACATGTGAATTCCCATCACCATAGCAACATAACCAATGCGGATATAACATAACACTAATCGTATCGTATCCAATACTACATCAATATGAACAGCCAATCTATGAATCTATTTCGGCTACTCAATTATTAAATAGATGGATAATAATATCACATAATTAGTATACATATAGAAGCAAAAAAAAACGGCTCAATACCTAATACCATAACATAATAAATAGATACCTACAATCTATATTACCTAGCTCGCACTTCAATTACCAAGTAATATCATTTTCCCTGATCGTACTATATCTCACCTAACATATATATGTAGTATTAGCATATAAATACTAACTGGCTTCTTAACTACCTAATAAATGGATAATAGTATTAATCGTACTGTTCTATAATGACTATACATGAAAGCACAAAAATAATTTATAATTTATACATCCTACATAATGTCACTACTAATAAAGTCAAATAATCACAGCACCTGAATAATACCATAATGAATAAACTGTGCTGTTTTTATGTTTTCCTCAGATAAAATACAGATCTAAAACCAAAAAACACGCAGATCCAAAATACGGGGGCCGCGCGCATTTCTAATATATATATATATATATATATATATATATATATATATATATACAGTCTGGTCTATAAATATTGGGACATTGACAGAATTTTCAGATTTTGGCCTCTATTCACCACCACAATGGTTTTGAAATGAAACAAACAAGATGTGCTTTAACTGAGGGTAATTACATCCAAATCGGTTGAATGGTGTAGGAATTACAACAGTTTCAATATGTGCCTCCCACTTTTTAAGGGACCAAAAGTAATGGGACTATCAACTCAAAAGCTATTTCATGGACAGGTGTGAGCTATTCCCTCGTTATTTCCTTATCAATTAAGCAGGTAAAAGGTCCGGAGTTGATTCTAGGTGTGACATTTGCATTTGGAATCAGTTGCTATCGACTCTCAATATGAGATCCAAAGAGCTGTCACTATCAGTGAAGCAAGCCATCATTAGGCTGAAAAATCAAAACAAACCCATCAGAGAGATAGCAAAAACATTAGGTGTGGCCAAATCAACTGTTTGGAACATTCTTAAAAAGAAAGAACGCACCGGAGAGCTCAGCAACACCAAAAGACCCAAAAGACCACGGAAAACAACTGTGGTGGATGAATAAGAATAAAGAATAATTTCCCTGGTGAAGAAAAACCCCTTCACAACAGTTGGCCAAATCAAGAACACTCTCCAGGAGGTAGATGTATATGTGTCAAAGTCAACAATCAAGAGAAGACTTCACAAGAGTGAATATAGAGGGTTCACCACAAGATGCAAACCATTGGTTAGCCACAAAAACAGGAAGACCAGATTAGAGTTTGCCAAACAACATCTAAAAAAGCCATTACAGTTCTGGAACAACATCCTATGGACAGATGAGACAAAGATCAACTTGTACCAGAGTGATGGGAAGAGAAGAGAAGGAAAGGATCTGCTCATGATCCAAAACATGCCACCTCATCAGTGAAGCATGGTGGTGGTAGTGTCATGGCGTGGGCATGTATGGCTGCCAATGGAACTGGTTCCTTTGTATTTATTGATGATGTGACTGCTGACAAAAGCAGCAGAATGAATTCTGAAGTGTTTCGGGCAATATTATATGCTCATATTCAGTCAAATACTTCAGAACTCATTGGACGGCGCTTCACAGTGCAGATGGACAATGACCCGAAGCATACTGCAAAAGCAAACAAAGAGTTTTTTAAGGCTAAAAAGTGGAATGTTATGCAATGGCCAAGTCAATCCCCTGACCTGAATCCAATTGAGCATACATTTCACTTGATGAAGACAAAACTGAAGGGAAAATGCCCCAAGAACAAGCAGGAACTGAAGACATTTGCAGTAGAGGCCTGGCAGAGCATCAGCAGGGATGAAACCCAGCGTCTGGTGATGTCTATGCGTTCCAGACTTCAGGCTGTAATTACCTGCAAAGAATTTGCAACAAAGTTTTAAAAAGTGAAAGTTAGATTTAGGATTGTTTAGTTTGTCCCATTACTTTTGGTCCCTTAAAAAGTGGGAGGCACATATAGAAACCGTTGTAATTTCTATACCGTTCACCCGATTTGGATGTAATTACCCTCAAATTAAATCTGAAAGTCTGCAGTTAAATCACATCTTGTTTGTTTCATTTCAAAGCCATTGTGGTGGTGAATAGAGGACAAAATATGAAAATTCTGTCAATGTCCCAATATTTATGGACCTGACTGTATATATGCAAAATCTGGCACTCACAACGTAAACTGCCTGGGTGCCCTCCATGCCCACAGTCGAAACCACCGTGGAACATAAACCATAGAGATCGGCGGCACTCCGTTCAAATAAAACACTAGAAACTTAGTGTTGTCATATCAACATTCCAGTGCTTTAATATAGCGCCTTCGTTATGCTGTTCCTGACGAAGGCGCCATAGTAAAGCGCTGAAATGTTGATATGACAACCCCATAGGGGGGAGGCACCACTGGGGGGGTTGCTAGGCACTAAGGGGGGAGGGTTAGGTTTAGGCACGAAGGGGGGAAACTTAGGTTAGGCAGTAACGGGGAGGGTTAGGGTTAGGCTACAAGAAGGGAGGGTTAGGGGGAGAAGGGGGGAGGGTAAGTATACTTACCCAACCCCTGTCGGGATACCAAGCATCGGGATGCCGCTGTTGGTATTGTGACAGGAGGTATTACATACCAATACCATATTGCGGGCTCCCAGCCCCAACAGCTGTTTTGCTGTATGTCACAGTCGCACTTCCCTAGTCATGGCTCTGTACAGATGGACTTCAGTTTTACATGACCTTGGAGATAGCTCTGGTCTACTTTATTTGGGACGCCTCTTCCAGGCATAACTTGAACAGGAGAGAACATTTTTAGGCACATGTTCACCAATGTAATGATAGCTTGAAAATATACCATAGTGACACAAATGATAAAGACAGCACTAATGTCCCCTCCATCACAGGATTCATAAAAACTCAAATGAGGATGATATAATGAGTATTTATACAGACAAAAGGAAAAGTTCAGGTTAACAAGAGACAGTGTTTGTCCTAAAAGTTTTATCAGGCTGGAATTTAAAGATTTTTTTTCTTGCTCTCTTCACTGTAAGAATTTTCAGCTGGAGAAACTGGGCTCAGGCAGCTTTTCCAGGGCTCTGTATGCACAGGACGCATAAATGATGCACAGATGCAATGTGCTGCAGAGGTTCATTTTTCTGGTTGTAAATGACCCTCTGGGGCTGATTCACTGTTGCACGCTGCTGCAACCGCTATAGCGTCATTTGCTGTAGCTGCATCTGCGACGTAATGATAATGCTAGCATAAGCCCTTCCCCTGGTGTACAAGGATGCTTCTGAATGTGCAAGGACTGAGGCGCCCATTTTGAGCATCTTTAGTTGGTGAAATCTTGCTTGGTGCGCCTTTGGCCACAACCATCAGCCGTACGATGGAAAGGTGCAGAATCTCCATTAGTATATGGCCTCCGATGTGTGTGATTAAGCATCTGAGTTTGCAACCAGTTCAGCAATGCGCCCATGAAACTGTCTGAATAGCCGCCCCCCAGTCACTGCCCAGGAATGCCCAGCACATTTCCAATACACTTGTGATACTGTGCGCCCAGTGGCGTATCTATAATGGGTGCAGTGTGTGCGGGGCACATGGGCACCCAGGTCCAGGGGGGCCCCGCACCACACACCCTGCACCCGTATTATTTTAAACCTACCTGTCCGTGGTCCCACGGTGGCTGTCAGTGCTGCTTAGAAACCGGAAAAATGGCCACCGCGCCAATTTTTGTATTGTTCTGCACATGCACAGTAAACTCCGGGCACACCCTAGTGCCCGGAGTCTACTAATGCTCCAGTGGCTGGCCAGCCACGTCAGTCGGCTGCCGGCCACCGGGAGGAGAGGAGGGGGCCCCGCATGGGGAGTGCACACGGGCCCCCTCCTCTCTTAAGACGACCCTGTGTGCGCCTTAATGGTAATTACTCCTCTCTGCGTACACATTTGTGGTGCGTCCACTGTGAAACTTTTTAGATGCATGCTCAGTAGAAAAACTTTGACCATTTGTGCCATTGTCAGCATTGCATCTAACTTAGAATCAGGCCCTTTATGGGGAGATGTATTATTTGGCGTTATGGGATTTAGTGGTATTAGTGCATGTTATGTACGCGTATACCGCTTCTCCCCTATGTAATAACATTGGTGAAGTGTTCGAAACAACCGGGGCGCTATGCGCCTCTGTCATTTTCGGTGCTCCTATCTATCTGTGTAAGCTAATGTATGAACGGTCAGTGGCACTGACCACTCCGACAGCTGCAGCTATCGTTGCCGCATGCACAGCAGGGTCCCAGGATGCGGCAGCTGCCGGGCTGCACGTGATATCTCTCAATGCTTGCAAGATCTCACGCATGCCCAGTGGAGCCGACGGGGAGGTGAGACAGCACATCAGTACTAGCCTGATGCGCTGTGGGGTCTGGCAGGGATCACCGGAGGGGAGAGTTTTCACTCTCCTACTCCGGCAGACAAGATGTTAACACATCTTATCGGTACAGCTTCCTGCTTCACCTTGGTAAAGAGAAGCTACAGCGGCACGATCCGTGTCATTATTATGCATATACCCCTATGTTCTTAAAGCCTAGGATAAGTGCATGTGTGCGTTCTTTGCTGGTTGCTTCAACAACATCCCGTAGATTGACTGAGGTCCATTCGTGCTCTTAAAAGGTTTTTTTTAGTGTTCTCGGTCTTGTTTCAAGATGTTAAAGTTGCATTTCTGGAATTCTTAGATTGGCTCTAATAACAACTATTAATTTTATTTAGCATTCCATGTCCACATGTTAGGGGCTAATACAAAGGTAGATATTAGCAGAAAACACATTACAATAATCTATAGTGACATCCTAACATCTCTATTTCAATCAAATCATGAATTAATCATGAATTTAGAATGAAAGTGTATCTGAAATTTCTTACCATACTAATAAAAAGTGATGGGATAAAGGAGTACAAATACAGTAGAACAGAAATAAAAATGTAACATAATGTAAAGTACAGGAGGAAATATAGCCTAATAAGTGGAAATCATATACTGTGGAAGTAAAGGTATTATTATTGATGGAAAACAGCCTTCAACGGTATATGAAAATAATCGTATTCCACATCATGGTAACGTTCTCTAAGCATGACCTGCCGTGTTTCACCTATAGGACCTTTACGTAGTGACTTGTGTTCTGCACCTTGAGGGAAATGTTGGTCCCTACACCAAGGACAGAGCATAAAATATCCCTTCACATTATAAGCCGATGTTAGATACGGGTTAAAGCGATGAGCCCATGAACAGGGAGATCATTGGAGTATTCTGTTTATTTTAGGACTTACATACAGTAAGTGTATAAGTCAGAATAAAAAATGTCCATTGGATAAAACATGTCGTGACGTAAAGGTGCCCAATTCATTTTTATTTGTTGGTTACTTGCTGGTTTACCCCCATCGTAATCTTCGTGTGGTGTGTGGACTATTTTATACTAATCAAATCTATTGATGTCATTCCTCTTTCTACTCACTCGTCATTCCCAGCTTTACGTTATAGAAAGAGAATAAGTCTAATGAGATTGATTTAAAATTTTAACAAAACGTATTTTCCTTCTTTGGAATTGTTTCTTTGTAGATAAATTTGTGGAATTGTTTCTTCTGTGTTTCATTTGTGGAATTGTTTCTTCTGTTTTTCATCTGTGGTATTGTTTTTTCTGTGTTTCAGTTGTGGAATTGGAATTCTGTGTTTCATCTATTGAATTGTTTCTTCTGTTTTTCATCTGTGGAATAGTTTTTTTCTGTGTTTCATATGTGGAATTGTTTCTTCTGTTTTTCATCTGTGGAATTGTTTTTTCTGTGTTTCTTTTGTGGAATTGTTTCTTCTGTTTTTCATCTGTGGAACAGTTTTTTCTGTGTTTCATCTGTGGAATTGTTTCTTGTGTGTTTCATTTGTGGAATTGTTTCTTTTGTTTTTCATCTGTGGAATAGTTTTTTCTGTGTTTCATTTGTGGAATTGTTTCTTCTGTTTTTCGTCTGTGGAATAGTTTCTTCTGTTTCATCTGTGGAATTGTTTCTTCTGTGTTTCATCTGGAGAATTGTTTCTTCTGTGTTTCATTTGCGGAATTGTTTCTTCTGTTTTTCATCTGTGGAATCTTTTTTTCTGTGTTTCATCTGTGGAATTGTTTATTCTGTTTATCATCTGTGGAATAATTTTTTCTGTGTTTCATCTGTGGAATTGTTTCTTCTGTGTTTCATCTATGGAATTGTTTTTCCTGTGTTTCAGCTGTGGAAGAGTTTCTTCTGTGTTTCATTTGTGGAATTGTGTTTTTATGTTTTGCATGTGGAATTTCTTCTATATTTTTGTATTTCCTTTCCTCTGTGGAATTGTTTCATCTGTGTTTCATTTGTGTAATTGTTTCTTCTGTTTTTCATCTGTGGAATTGTTTCTTCTGTGTTTCATCTGTGGAATTGTTTCTTCTGTTTTTCGTCTGTGGAATTGTTTTTTCTGTGTTTCTTTTGTGGAATTGTTTCTTCTGTTTTTCATCTGTGGAATAGTTTTTTCTGTGTTTCATATGTGGAATTGTTTCTTCTGTTTTTCATCTGTGGAATTGTTTCTTCTATTTTTCGTCTGTGGAATTGTTTTTTCTGTGTTTCATTTGTGGAATTGTTTCTTTTGTTTTTCATCTGTGGAATTGTTTCTTCTGTTTTTCATCTGTGGAATTTTTTTTCTGTGTTTCATTTGTGTAATTGTTTCTTCTGTTTTTCGTCTGTGGAATAGTTTTTTCTGTTTCATCTGTGGAATTGTTTCTTCTGTGTATCATCTGGAGAATTGTTTCTTCTGTGTTTCATTTGAATAATTGTTTCTTTTGTTTTTCATCTGTGGAATTGTTTTTTCTGTGTTTCTTTTGTGGAATTGTTTCTTCTGTTTTTCATCTGTGGAACAGTTTTTTCTGTGTTTCATCTGTGGAATTGTTTCTTCTGTGTTTCATTTGTGGAATTGTTTCTTTTGTTTTTCATCTGTGGAATTGTTTCTTCAGTGTTTCATCTGTGGAATTGTTTCTTCTGTTTTTCATCTGTGGAATTTTTTTTCTGTGTTTCATTTGTGTAATTGTTTCTTCTGTTTTTCGTCTGTGGAATAGTTTTTTCTGTGTTTCATTTGTGGAATTGTTTCTTCTGTTTTTCGTCTGTGGAATTGTTTCTTCTGTGTTTCATCTGGAGAATTGTTTCTTCTGTGTTTCATTTGCGGAATTGTTTCTTCTGTTTTTCATCTGTGGAATCGTTTTTTCTGTGTTTCATCTGTGGAATTGTTTATTCTGTTTATCATCTGTGGAATAATTTTTTCTGTGTTTCATCTGTGGAATTGTTTCTTCTGTGTTTCAGCTGTGGAAGAGTTTCTTCTGTGTTTCATTTGTGGAATTGTGTTTTTATGTTTTGCATGTGGAATTTCTTCTATATTTTTGTATTTCCTTTCCTCTGTGGAATTGTTTCTTCTGTTTTTCGTCTGTGGAATTGTTTCTTCTGTGTTTCATCTGGAGAATTGTTTCTTCTGTGTTTCATTTGCGGAATTGTTTCTTCTGTTTTTCATCTGTGGAATCGTTTTTTCTGTGTTTCATCTGTGGAATTGTTTATTCTGTTTATCATCTGTGGAATAATTTTTTCTGTGTTTCATCTGTGGAATTGTTTCTTCTGTGTTTCATCTATGGAATTGTTTTTCCTGTGTTTCAGCTGTGGAAGAGTTTCTTCTGTGTTTCATTTGTGGAATTGTGTTTTTATGTTTTGCATGTGGAATTTCTTCTATATTTTTGTATTTCCTTTCCTCTGTGGAATTGTTTCATCTGTGTTACATCTGTGGAATTGTTTCTTCTGTTTTTCATCTGTGGAATAGTTTTTTTCTGTGTTTCATATGTGGAATTGTTTCTTCTGTTTTTCATCTGTGGAATTGTTTCTTCTGTGTTTCATCTGTGGAATTGTTTCTTCTGTTTTTCGTCTGTGGAATTGTTTTTTCTGTGTTTCTTTTGTGGAATTGTTTCTTCTGTTTTTCATCTGTGGAATTGTTTCTTCAGTGTTTCATCTGTGGAATTGTTTTTTCTGTGTTTCATATGTGGAATAGTTTTTTCTGTGTTTCATCTGTGGAATTGTTTCTTCTGTGTCTCATCTATGGAATTGTTTTTCCTGTGTTTCAGCTGTGGAAGAGTTTCTTCTGTGTTTCATTTGTGGAATTGTTTCTTCTGTGTCTCATCTATGGAATTGTTTTTCCTGTGTTTCAGCTGTGGAAGAGTTTCTTCTGTGTTTCATTTGTGGAATTGTGTTTTTCTGTTTTGCATGTGGAATTTCTTCTATATTTTTGTATTTCCATTCCTCTGTGGAATTGTTTCATCTGTGTTACATCTGTGGTATTGTTTCCTCTGTGTGTCATATGTGGTATTGTTTCTTCTGTGTGTCATATGTGGTATTGTTTCTTCTGTAGTATTGTTTCTCTGTGTGTCATATGTGGTATTGTTTCTTCTGTGGAATTGTTTCTACTGTTTAATTGTAACTTCGTTCATTCTTCTGTTCAAACTGCAAAAGTCATATGAAATCCAAAATACAACTAAACAGAATTATCATGGCTACAGACTGCTTTAAAGTTTCATGCATGCATTTAAACAATGTAAAGATGCATCTCAGTGCAACATTGCTGCACCTTAGTCTGTATTTAAAGCTGCACACATCTTGAATGTCTTGCACTTGGAGAGGGCAAACAGCATAGAGAGGGCTTGCAAAAGCACAGATGTGTATTATACTGGGTCTCAAGGATCTTGGAAAATGTCAGCTTTGAGACATCAAGTTCAAGTTTGCAGTCATTGATCAGGATTGTTGCACCTTTGCCCTGGATTCAGCTATACTATAAGGCTGATCTTATAGTAAGATGTGTGTAGTGTATCTTATACAGAAAATTGACATTTTTACATGCAACTCTAAATCAGGTTCTACGCATTGTTGGAGGGAGAAAAAAAACTTAAAGAAAATTTGAGGTTCTGGGTGGAATCCAAGGAGAGAATTTCTGCTTGCCATGAAAATGACAGTACTTATCCCACAACACTCTAATCTTTCCTATATATCATACAGTAGCCTTGTAGCAGCATTGACATTTAGCTGAGTGTTTAAGGTATTAGTACCTACCAGAAGCTGTAGAATCTTAACTGGCATTTGCTAGATGGGCTGGTATGCTGGTATGCTGGTGTGTTAAGGGTGTATGGGGTCTATTTACTAAGCCTTGGAGAAAGGTAAAGTTCCAACCAATCAGCTCTTAGCTGTCTTATTTTCAAACACAGCCTGTAAAGTGGCAGTTAGGAGCTGATTGGTTGGTACTTTATCACTCTCCAATTTATCACTTTCCAGAGCTCAGTACATCTGCCCCTTTATCTCTGTCCATTATACATCTCTCGAAGGCTTAGTACATAGACCACTTAGTCCCTGGTCTGGACCCCCATCTTTTGTTTTGATGGGATGCTTATCTATAGTCAGTCTTTAGTCACATGGAGAAATCATTTACCCTCTGCGCTTAGCCTTCACTTTAGTACTTGTTTTCCAAAAGACACAACTGTGGATTACTTGGTTTATGATTACTTTCTCTATGATATGGTGAATATACGCAAAACTGTTTTGGTCTGGGTAAAGAGTGTGACCCAGGGCTGATTCTTACTTCTATTCTGACTATTATAGCACACTCATGAAAGAATGCTACCCTTTCCCTAGGCTAGAACATTCTGTCTGTGCCATAAGGTAATTGTGCACTCTTTTGTGCTTTCTGTCTGAAAAGATAGCTATCTCTGCTTTTGTTACTAGGCTCGGAGGAGTATATACTGTAATATGAAATTTAAATTGTAGCCATAATACTTTTTTTTCTAGACTGGGTACTGTGTAACTCTTTGAAGCTAATAATTTTCTATATTGTCACTGAAATAGAGAAAGATATAATGTTATGCAGCAGATAAGAATGGTTTGTATGAGTAAAAGTGTGGAAATAATAAAGGAAGAGACGTGTTTGGTCTAAGAAGAATATAAAGGTTTTGTCTATGGAGAGAAAGAATAAAACTGTGTTTCAAAGTGCTGAAGAAATGTATTTCCAAATGGAAGAGAAGCAATTTTAAACTGTAACTTCTTACAAACATTTATTGATATTTAAATAAAATGTGTTGCTTATAGCAAAAAAATAAACAAAAACACTGCATTTCACATGGCCATTAGGTGTTCAGTTTTCTATGGTACAGTCTTTATTTCAGTACCTGCAGACAAAAGGTGATTCATCTACGTATATGATTGGGCTATGGTTATACTGACTTGGCAGGTAACCTGTGTTTACACGATTGTTGAAGTTATTGCTACCTACTGACAAGGAAGTATTCTACAACTTTTGAAAACAGTTTGTTCACTGGGCAGCACACACTCACATATAGATCCCTGAAGAAATTATATAAATATGAAACATTGGATATAACTCTTTGTCCTTGGGTTTGCTTTTTGAAACCAGGAGTGTGATCCGTGCGCTGGGCCTGGTGTGCGCTTTTTGGATGTCTATGTGGGTGTTTTATTCATATATATATATTATATATGTATATAAATATATATATATATATATAAATATATATATATATAGTATTTGGGATATCCGGCACTCAAAAGCACATACCTTGGTCCAGCTGCCCCTCCTGCTGTACTCCGTGAAGAACAGGTATAATATAGAGAAGTGATGATGGACGGCACTCCGGTATACAAGTAAAAAATCAGGCCACTCAATTGTGGTGGTCAATGTTTCAGAGGCGTGACCTCTTTTATCAAGACCACAAGGTCTTGATAAAAGAGGTCATGCCTCTGAAACGTTGACCACCACAATTGAGTGGCCTGATTTTTTACTTGTATACCGGAGTGCCGTCCATCATCACTTCTCTCTCTCTCTCTCTCTCTCTCTCTCTCTATATATATATATATATATATATATATATATATACACTGCCGATGAGGGCGGCACTCAATCATTGGCAATATACAATTTTGTTTAATGAAGTGCACCCAGAGAGAATGTTGAAATATTATAACATTGTCAGGGGAACAGGTACTATCTCCTGGGGTAGATGGCAGGATGCAGTAGCTGAGAGATGACACAGTAGTCCATTAGTTTGGTGCAACTGGCTTCAACCAGTTTTATTGTGAAAAAAAACAGAAATAAACATGAACATAACTACCTTGCCACCCGGTGCTAACTATACAGTAGATACTCCTAAGTCACTAAAAAAACAACACAAGAGGTTTTGCCAGACATAGCTTACTGGTTTCCAAAGAGCATGTTTCTCTCACAAATGCTCCACAGTGTCTCCTTTTCCCTAGCTAGTGTGAGAGACTAATGATCAGGCTGACAGCCTTTTAACACACACCAACAGCTGACAACACTAATTAGCCTTCTGTTAGGCTAACACTGGGCCTAAATGGATGGAGGACCCACCCTCTCATCTTACCAATATATATATATATATATATATATAAGTTTTTGATCTCATCATCAGTCGTGGAGTGCCGCCATTACTCTTTGCTTGTTATATATATATTATATATATATATAAATAAATAATATATACACACATACTTGCAGATTTGGACTGGCTCCCCATGGTATTACAGGAATCCACTGCAGTCCATTGTATGTATGTTTGCAATGCCAATTGAATGTGCAAATGCAGAGAGCCATGTGTTACATATGGTTACACCTGTGAAACATACCTGCATAACAGACATGTTATTCCCATGGTTAGAAAATGTCTACCCCAAAAGAAGACAAAGCAGCCATGATACACAGACACTGTATATACTGTATAATGTATACAGTGTATTTACTCTCCCATGTCAGGTGATGATTGGTGAAATGGCTTGTTATCATGAATTATAATTCTCACATCCAGTTATGTTAAAGGAGTCTGATTTGGCAAATATTATGTTGGAATCCAGCTTTAAATTAAACAGGTAAATATAATTTTGAAAACAAATGTTTATCATTCTTGTAATAAAACATAAGTGGTTCTGAAAGGACTTTAAATAATGTTGCGTCAATGGCAATAAATAGTCTAAAATTACACTTCTTACCTGCAGCAAGTGTTAATGAGTATTAAAAGTTCTGGAGAAGGGTAGCTTAGCAACTTGCTGTTCTTTCCTAGGATTTTCCATGAGCATTAGGTTATGGTCTAATGACACACAATTTTCAATGGCTTATAAAACTTCTTTCTTGTTATATCCTCTGAAGCTAAGTAATTCGCCCAAACTCTTCAGTGGTGAATCCAAGAGGTTATTCCCAGAGATAAATTTCTAAAGTTATAGCATTTCTGGATTGGGAAGTCCTCTTTTGAGTGAGTAAGAGTGCAGTCTATTAACATGCAGCATGGAATTATTCTCAGTCTCATGAATAAGTTGAGAGTGCATTTTTATTGTATGCATTTACATACAGAAAGTTGACAGTAGTTGTACTGAAAGTAAGCGTGAACCAAATAATTTCATTGATGCTATTTAGTTTATCTACAAAGATCTGTCATCCCCTTTCCAAATAAAAAAAGATCATCAATATATCTTGCATACAATATTCTACTTATAATCATTAATAAAGATGTTTGCATATGTGATGGCCATATTGGAGCCCATTGCTGTGCCCTTTAGTCTTTGAAAGAAAATAGTTCTTATGAATGATGACATGGTGGAGAAGTAATGGCCATTCTGTAATAGGTCCACCATAATCAGTGCTTCATATAATTGACTACTTCACCATCTCCATCCTTTCTCATGCCTAAAGTTTGCTTCTAACATCCAATGTTGCAAACATATTGCCATTACAAAGAGCGTATTTAAATTGCAAAGCTGAAAATAGAAGGAAACCAGTTCTATTAATGGCTGGCAAAGATAACATAATATCAGATATAATTTGCTTTGTAGGTTAATTGATTAAGGATTTATGGACTTTCAGTTACCTGTAGGTAATTTGAAAATTTGTATATATTTGTTAAAAAATCCAGCTTTCTTTTATTGTTTACCCTTTTGAAGACTCCTATTTTGATAATGAAGTCAATTTACCTTTTTACTGTATTAGAAGATACATTGATAATCTTTTTTATTTGTAAAGGGGATGAGTGATCCCTTTTACTGTATGATCAAAAGTTACTTTTTTTAATATAACATTTCATATCTGCTAAATGTCCAGATCTTCTTATAGTACTGTTCAGAAGCTTGAATAACTATTAATCTGCCTTTGTTGTTACAATTTTCTTTTTTTATCTTTAAAGTTTTGCAGTGCCAGAAGTGCTTTGTAGTTGTATTTCTGTATGCATGCCCATGAGAATTAAATATTGGAAATGTGTCCCTCTCCAATAGTCACATGAAAGTTAAGGTGGAAGGATTGATACCTGAAGGGTCAAATATATATATTTTTATAAATATATGATTACTGTTCCACAAACATAAGGTATCATAAATATTTATGTAGAAATGTTTACATATATATTTATATTACAACCAGAAGTATATTAATTTAATATTTTAATATTTTATTGTTAATGTGCAGCATTTAACTATTCTTCCTGCCAGATATTTGGGGCGGATTTTGATAATGTGTTACAATGTGTCACAATGTGGAATTCTATAGAGTTCTATGGAATGCTATCATGTGACACTTTCTTATGAGTTATGTTTTCTTATCACAAGATCTTTTTTTCATTAACAACCAGAAGAATAATGCTAGTTATACACTGTTAGATATATTGTCTGTTCCATTGAATGGGCGATATATCTATAGTGCATTGCCGGGTATGTACAGTGGATAGGTCTGTAAACATCGTTCACAGACATATCCGATCTGCTGGTGTGTACGGGTGACCTGACGATCGCCCATACACATGCTGTGGGACACAGCAATGATTGACAGCTCAACTGGGCGGGTAATTTAAATTCCTGTCCGTTTGAGCTGTCAAGCCCAGCATATCGGGCAGACAATTGGTAAGCGTGTATACACTTACCAATTATCAGATAGGTTGGCAGGTCAGCTGAACAGCCGACCCATTGACCTAGTATATACCCACCTTAACTAAATAAGGACACATATTTATCTATTATTGGGGCAAACACAGGATTTCTAGAGGGGGGTTTCCAAATGCTTGGTTTTAGAGGGAGTGGTGCCAGCCCATGAAGGAGGAATAATAAGCTATGGTTTGCCTCATATAAAGTGCTATTTAGTGTAATACATAAGAGATGTACAGTATAGGGACGTTTGAGCTGAATGTTTTTGTTTTTGCTGGATGTGGGCACCATTCCAAAATCCAAGTCCCCTGCTATGCATAGTATTGGAGAAAGTCCTGGAAACTGGGGGAGTGGCAGAAGAACCTAGTACTTGACATAGACCTATAAGTACACACTGGCCTCCTTATATATGTTGGATAGTGTATTTAATACAGTATTGATACTTAACACTATAGATTGTCTAATATAGAGGTTGTAGAGGTGAAAGTATAAAAATCAAACATTCTCTATCAAACATATCTCATAAATTACCCGAGGCCAGGAAAAAGTTAAACATCCCGTAACAATATATACATACATAGTATAACCAGAAGGAGATAGAGCTGAAGTTTCTAAGCATGCATTCTCCCACCTCATGCTAAGAAGCCTGTCTCTTCTTGCTAGTAGCTGCTCTCAGGTCTCTCTGGTATAGTCTGTGCGCTTATTGAGCACTCAAATCTACACACTCAGCCGGCTTAATAGGAAATGTTACTGACAGGCACAGTAGCTCTGTTCTCTTCCTTATACTGCATTCTGTGGCTGCAGCTCTAGTAAAATCATATTATACACTACTTCCATTGTGTGCATGATTTATGCTGGTCATGGAGGGGTTTTTCCAAGCAACTGGAAATCCCTGCCTCTGCATTTGTTTATGATTATAAAATATATTTTAAAATTTTGTTGGATGTATCATGGAATTGGTATGATTTTGAGGTTTTAACAATATAATACTATTATAGTTTGTATTTACTGTATGTGTGTTTGTGTGCGTGTGTTGAAAGAGATTAAATTACATTACTATGCATCCGTTTGCATTTACATAGTCTGTTTGGGATTATTGTCTGTTGTAATTAAGGGCAGGATGTGAATAGGATCTACAGTACTGATCGTGGTTTGGTGAAGGGATCCTATAAAAAGACATGATACACATGTACAGTATATCTCCACAAGAAATGTCACAAATCGCAGGACTCCTCCAGCAGTCCTGCAACATCTCAGGTAAATAATCTATCAGCAATCGTGTAGCATCCTTTGTGCATTAACCCTCGGTTGCTCTATAGTGCTTCATCTATACCAGCATACCTTCTGCTACTTCCCTTGCTAATCTAATCCATCATCCCTTCATTTAGTAGCAGAATCTGACACCTGTTAGTGCATAAGTCATTGTTTCTAGTGTATCTATAATAAATGTTTAGAGTAAAACCTTGCCTTATTGCATGCACAATGGCGCCTACTGGTTCTGAACAACACCTGCACATGTGCATGCCACAAGGCCACGGGCCATCCGTGTTGTCCGTTTTATGTAATAATTGCAGTTTGCAATGTGGGTCTCAAAATAAATAACACAAATGAAAATGCCACCAATAAGCAAATCCTGCTATCACATCTGGCCCTTCCCCAACATATATATTTTCATGGCGCCTACTATTACTGCAGGCAAACATTCATTTTAACTACAGCACATTTTTTAAATACATTGTTCTACATGTGCATCCAGGTCTGCTTACATATATGCATTTGTGACTGATTTGAGAATGGATTGTTACCACCTCCGGAATCGGTATGAATTACCGCTGGACCCATGGCCGGCGGTTCAAATCCCGACAGCGCCTGGCCGACAGAGGAAGAAATCCCGATCGTCCCTAGGTAAGTATTCACTAACCTAATCTACCTAACCGTAACCCTCCTTTAGGGTGCCTAACCCTTACCTTACCCCCCTGTGCCTAACCCTAATCCCCCCTCTAAGTGCCTAAACCTAACCCCACCTTCCCCGCCGCCTAAGCCTAAGTCCCCCGGGGTGGGTGCCTAACCCTAACCTCCCCACGGGGGTGGCTAACCCTAACCCTCCCTCCCCCTAGCCGAACCCTAACCTCCCGGGGGGGTGCCTCACCCTAAACCCCCCCCGGGGGCCGTAAACCTAACCCTCCCCCCGCGCGGCTGTCTGCTGCGGTGCTCGGCATCCGCTCGATCGGGATGCCGGGTACCGGTCTCCCGACGTCGGTCAAATGACAGGCGTCTAGATTTACATGCCTGTCATTCGTCCCTAGTCGGGATAACAATGTCTGGAAGCCGGCGGTCGGCATACCGTCCGCTGGCTTCCTGAACGTATACCACACCTCCTACTGTAGGTGGTGTTTCAGGTTCATTAGTGAAACTAAGCAGCCTGGCAGAGTCCGACAAAATCCAGAAAGCCATCAAACATTCCCATCACTCTCCCCTTCCTGATCATTTAAATATTTAATATCTCACAACATCAAACTTCATTTGCGCAGATCTAGCGACTATTTCCAGCGCATCACTGTTCCTTCCCAGCTGCAGTGTGCAATACCTTTCATCTACTGAGGTCCTGCCATCAGCCCATGCAAATTAGATCACTTAGCATTATTTTGACAGCATGGCAGCTCTTGCAAGACTCTTGTATTGAGACTCTGGTTCATAAATAACCCCTATTAAGTCACACACATGCACATGAATGTTACAGTATATGCACATCTTCTTGTTCTATGCATGAGTGAATCCTGCTACTTTGGTCTATTAGCAGTTGTTCATTTTAAAAGTCACAACTTATGTTTTACATGTACATTTCCAAGGGAGAATATACCAGACAGGAAATGCTACTCTTGGTTTACAGAAACATTTCAATGATTTATTATTGTTCTTGAGCCAGTAACATTTCTGTCTTCCTTCAGTGGGACTGATATCCTTTAAATTACAGCACTTTCAATTTAATGACGTGTAACTGTGTCTAGAAGTTTAATGTTCACAGTGATTCATGGTTGGATATAACGTCAGCCTGCGTGCATTATCCCCAGGGATCGCTGGCACCAGATGCTTAATGTTTGCAGTGACTCCTATGCTTAGTATATACAGTTTTACATGTGAAATTGAATGACGTTTTGCTGTTGGTAATACAATTGTATTTTTGCGGGTTTGTTATTTCTTTTGTGTCCAAATTCATCTGCAGTGTTTACTAATACAACAGATCTAGGTAACAGTGTTTTAAATCTACTAACGGCTGAAGTGTGCTCTGTATGTGAGTCACCTGATACATAATACAATAAAGACAATGAGAGATAAATTGGCATTAAAATATGTCAGTAAATTTATTCAAAGGACAAAGAAAATATAAGCAGCGCTATAGTGGTGTAAATGAATCACAAATACATATGGGTAAAATACCTTATTTATTAAAAAATATATAATATATTATATTAATCAATCTATAATCATAAGCATCCTGTACAAAAACTTATTTGCACACATACAGTGTACATACGAATTACATCAATCAATATGTATAGCAATCTGTGTGCCAATATATAAAAAAATCTATTCACAGTTAGCTCAATGATTTGTTAAGTTCAGTCCAGAGCAACGTGAGAAAAAAAACAGAAAGCCGTCTTTGCTAGTAAATATGTACAGTAAGCAAAATGATTGATGGAGCCGGCTTGCGACCTGCCGTGTGCTCCAATACAGTCACTCACCGCCGGTATCCAACCACTGTGGTGTAATAAAGGGGCAAATGGAGCTGGCTTGCGGCCTGTCAGATGACGCTCCTATGCGATTGTATCCCCTGATACCTCCGGTATACACACTCTCTGGTCTCCAGATATTGAGATGTGTAGTAATGAGGGGGCCAGCGGTTTAGTCAGCCAGCTAGCTGGATGCAACATTTTGGCCCTAGGCCTAACCCAGATGAAAAAGTCAATAGTGTGAGCTGTGAGGTGGTCAAAATTGTCTGCAAATGACTGGGAATAAATGTTATTAAGGTTAATAATACTATAGGAACAAAAACAGGCCCAAATTATGTGGTTTTACCTGTTTTTATCATTTTTTTTTTAAAAAAAGATCCAGATCCAAAACCAAAACACAAGGGTGGTTTTGCAAAACCAGATCCAGATCCAAAACACGAAGGAGATACAGATCCAAAACCGAAAACAAAAACAAAACACGGGGGTCGGCACACATCCCTACTGGGGACCCAGCTATAGATTTCCAAAATGTGTTTCCTGGTAGTGTAACTTAGATGGTAGCCTTGAGTGGGCATAAGGATTGTGTGGGGGTGTTAGTTTTGTGTATGTAGTAGTGTAGTGTAAGTCTAAAGGTGCGGTAAAGTGGACGACTGAACGATAATGATATCGTTATCTTTCAGTCGTCCACTTTATCGTCCATTTTTAACCCCAAAACGATGAACGATAACGACGACGCGCGTTCCCGCGGGTCGTTCTTCATCATCGTTCATCGGGCTGACATGCAGGCCAACCTGACGATCTCGTCAGGTTGCTGCATGTAGGGGAATGGGGGAGGGAGCCCGGCGCTGAACGATATCGTTAATGATATCGTTCAGCGGCTGTGCTCAATGTCATGAACGACATTGAGCACAGCCTGCAGGGGACACACTACACGATATCGCTCAGGGAGCATATTGTGTAGTGTGTACGCACCATTACTGTGCAGATTGGCTTTCTAGCGAGGGATGTGCATACCTCCCAACTTTTGTAAAACCAGATCCGGGACTGCCGCGTGCCGAAGGGGTGCGTGTCCGAAAAGGATCGTCATTGGCACATCGGTGAAACATAACGTTAGAATTTCACGGATCATGCAACGGATCGCAGAACATCGATGTCCGCCGGTCGGCATTTCCGACCGGTGGATCTGTGTTTCCGATCCCATTGCAGGATTGCTGGATCGGACGCCTGATGTATGTGGGCCTTAATGCAGCCACAATGTAAATGAATAAAGTATTTATCTAATGCAGTCACAATGATAATGAATAAAGTACTATCTGCTGGAATCATGAAAGAGCAAACTGGAAACAGCTGGATATTGTTGCTGAGAGTCCTCATCAATGTTTGGACATTTACCCCAGCTCCCGCAAGGGACATGTCTCCTGATAGGTGTACAGTATCCACGGCTGCTCCCACGTCTCATTAAGTTGAAATTATGTGAAAATATTTTTTATGGCTTTTTGCTCTATATAATGTTTTCTCCTGTTTGTTAAGTGTTGCAGCTGTGAATCAAATCAAACAAAATACTCTGTAAAGTGAAATGCAAAAAGAAAAAATTCTAAAGCATTACAAGAAAACACTAGATGGAATTAAAAAGGAGTCCAGATCATTCAATACATACTGCAGAATCGACAATTGACATCATTTGTGGTCATTGTTCTTTGTCATTTGTTTTTGCATTCTAGTTGTACAGAGCTGCATTATATTTTGACACAGCTTTATATAAACATAAAATAGTAATAATAATTAGTGCAGTCTGGCACTATTAGCCTAAGGCATATGGGTATAATAGAAACATTCATCCCTATTTTTTTTTATCTTGTAAGATTAATTAAATATAAAGTTTTTCTTTATTATAGTATACATATATTATGTTAAATGCTATTTTTGCACAAAGGTTGTACTTTCATTGGGTTATACTAATATGTAGATATAAGAGCCTATAATGGGTTGAGTATACCAGATTGACAGTCACTATGTGATTCCCAGAATGCGCATGGAAGTGGTGGGGCTTTAACATAAAGTGGGCGGGATTAGAATGGTCACAACATCTTTTAGGTAAATTTGGGGAGTTTGCACAAATTTGGGTTGTACTTTTTATGTCCTTTTGCCTGGACTAATGTTGAGAGTTGTGAGCATTGGTGCAAATAGAAAAAATTGTTAGTGGTACTCTGTGCGCCGAAGGTCCGCGTGCAAAAAAATGGGCGTGGCCACATATAGCGAGTTGTAAGGTAACTGGAAAGTTTTCAAGTTGAAACGGGAGGGGGTGTCAGCATGACACGTCACCCTGGGAGCATTCATCTCCATTCCATTCCAAATACACCTTATGTAAATGGCGGCTTCTCTGCAATGGGGAATCCCTGAAGAAACTGATCCTCCCTGGGCAGACAGTGTCTTCAGTTGGTTTTCACTATTCATGTAGGAGATTACATGGTTTGGAAGATGCATGTTTGTGTAGGAATATAATCAATGTTATCATCATACAGCATAGGTTCAACCAGACTCATGCCCCTTTTGTAACCTCCTGCCCCCTGTATCCCCTCCAGCCTCCTACCCCTTGTGTCCCTCCAGCATCCTGTCTTTAGAGCCTCCTGCCCCCTGTCTTTCAAGCTTCCTGCCCCGTCACTCCAGCTTCCTGCACGGTCACTCCAGACTCCTTTCTTTCCAGCCTCCTGTTCCATCACTCCAGCCTCCTGCCCCATCACTGTAGCCTCCTGCCCTGTCTTTCCAGTCTCCTGTCTCTCATGTCTCCAGCCTCCTGTCCCCTTGTGTCTTAAGCTTTCTGTACCCTTGTATGACCAGCCTCCTGTCTTCTTGTATCTCTCCAGCCTCCTGCCCCATTACTCCAGCCTCCTGTATTTCCAACTTTCTGCCCCATCAGTCCAGCCTCCTGTCTTTCCAGCCTCTTTGCCCCTGTGTCTCTGTCTCAACCTCCTCCCCTGTGTCTCTCAGCCGTCCACCCTATGTCTCTCAGTCTCCCCCTCTGTGTCCCTCAGCCAACGCCTCTGTGTCCCTCAGCCTCCGCCTCACCCTGTGTCTTTCAGCTATCCCCTCCCCCTGTATGTCTCAGTCTCCCTTTACCCTGTGTCTCTCAACCTCCCCCTTTACTGTGTGTCTCTCAGCCTCCTCCTCACTCCTCATCTCTCAGCCTCCCTTTCACTCTGTATCTCTCAGCCTCCTCTTCTGTATCTCCCAGCTTCCCCCTCTGTGTCTCTCAGCATCATTGCCCCCTATGTCACTGAGCCCGGCCCCCTTGTCCTCAGTCTCCCCAGCACATGTTTTCATCTTCGCAGCTCAGCCAACACTTAACTCCTGCTACATGATGAGGATGCTCAGCCTCATGTTATGCTGCTTGCTGCTCTGCCTTTGTGGGTGACTCGGCTGCTCTTCAGTGTCCAGCGGCGCGACGTCATGCACTGCATCTGCAGAAATTTTTTTTATTATGCCACCGTAAGGTGCCTGTACCGACTCTGCCACCTCTCTGTCCTGCAGTTTTATTCCATTTTCATATAAGACAAGAATGGTAAAAAAAAAAGTTTAAATTGTTCTTCTTTTTTTTTTTTAAATGAAAAAGTAATTTATACTGAAAGCAATTTTCCCATTCTGAAGTGCTATTAGCAATCGGGGAGCTCCGTCCCTGCATGCAATATGTGATACATCTTGTGATGTATTCAAATATCACATTGCGAATTTGGGCGATGTTATTACCTCCAATCCTCATCTAAGGTGCGCATTGTGATAAATATGCCTATTAGACTCCTAAGACCGGATACAGTATAATAGAAAACAGTTCAGCCAGACATCACGTTAGCAGTAGTGATAATTATATGGGCCAATCTCATAGCACTCAGGCATGTTCCAATACTAACAAACAAATATAATTCAGGTGCATAAATATTACAATTATTTAAAAATATATATAGGAATTAGACAACGCTTCAATGATTTCAGTAAGCTTCTGCTCCTACAGAGTATATCTGGTATACTCCTAACACATAGACCTTAATTGCTATTTTTCAATAACAAGGAGCGCATGAAAATTCCATATAAAAAAAATATTTAATATAAAATACAACCATATACACATAAATATAAAAAATATATCAATAGTAACAATGTACCACAATATATATTTATGCACAATTTGATATAGTTTTCAGTGCTAATTAGTATGATGTAAAATATATAATAAAACTCCGCTTAATAAGAGCCCAATATTACTGGCAGTTCAGGGTCGAGGAGGTAAGTGGTAAGTTTAAGACCGTAAGAGGGAGATGTAACAAAGCTTAGTGAGAGAGATTTAAAGTACCAACCAATCAGCTCCTGTCACTTTACAGGCTGTGGGTCTGTTTACTAAAGGGGCATATCCACTACATGATATAATGAACGATTGAATGATAACGATATTGTTATCATTCAAGTCGTCCATTTTATTGTGTAGCAGATACACGGCTTTAGCCTTGGATGGAGATAAAGTGGACGGAGATAAAGTACCAGCCAACCAGCTCCTAACTGTCATATTTCAAACACAGCCTGTGACATATCAGGAGCTGATTGGCTGGTACTTTATCTCCATTCACTTTATCTCCATCCAAATGGACCCCTTAGTTTGAAAAATTACAGTTAGGAGCTGATTTGTTGGTACTTTGGCTCTGATTCAGAGCCGCACGCTGCCGCTGCCCGCATGCTCAGATTGTGGGCGTTATTTATTTTTTTGTTCCCCGGCCACTCGCAAAGCTGTGGTAGACCACCCACAGCTTGTGTGAGTGGCCAAGAGACCATTGCGATAATTGCGACCATCGACCTTGCGACAAGACCCTACAGTAGGGTCTAGGCTGTCGCAAGGCTGAGTGGACTTCCTGCTCTAATAGACCAGGAAGTCCACTATTGACATCACTAGTGATGGCAGTAAGACCTCCCTACAAACACTAGGCGTTCCTAAGGGAACGCCTGCGTTTGTCCAGCCACCCCCCCTACCCTCCCACAAAACGGGGCAAGCTGTCACTCACTCACCATCGTCAGCCGCCCCATCTTGTTGCGAGCTTCCAGAGGAGCCCGGCGGGGCCCCAGTCCGGCGCCCCCCCCCTCACTTCCTCCCTCTGCAGCAGCCCAGCACACAGCGTGTGCTGGGCTGCAGCGGGAGATTGCTTGCGGCTGCTAAGTAGTAGCCACAGCAATCACCTATGCCTGAAGGGGGGAGCGATCACACTGATCGCGCCCCCCACTGGCTTTGCGCTGGGCTGAGGGGCTTCGCGGCGCTGCAAAACTCTTTTTTTTTCTTCAAGGGGGCGTGGCCACGCCTTCTGAAATTAGGCCACGCTCCCTCTTTACCGGGGCCCGGCGTGGCTCTCTACGCCCCTGCCTGTAGCGACTGAACTTCAGTCGCTCAGCGGGGCTTGCGCACGCCGGACGCGGCGCTTGTGCAGTGCCAAAACATCGGGCCGAATGCGAGTTCACAGAGCTTGCGAGCGGCTCTGAATCAGGACCCTTGTCTCCATCCACTTTATCTCTCTCCCCATAAGAATGAGGCTGTCAGGGGTCAGGTAAAGGCTATGAAACAATATACATTTATGTATGATTAATACATTTAGGGTAGATGCATCAAACCTTCTACAGAGGACAAGAGGAGAGGTTGCCCTCAGCAACCAATCAGAATTCAGCTGTCATTTATCATGTACATTCTATAAAAGGATAGCTTTCATTAGAAGGTTTGATACATCTCCCCCTTATACATTTTTAAAATATTAATACACCTTACACACCAAACTTTTAACCCGGGTTATTGCTGGGGCAACCCGGGACAGGTGTAATGGTGCATACACATGGCCAGATCTGTCAGACGAACAATGAACTACGAACGATGAACTACGAACGATTTGAACGATTTTGGCAACGATTTCATGAACTACGAACTACGAACGATTTTTGCCTGTATTAAAATGAATGAAAATCTGACAAATCTGATTGCAAACACTTCAGATGTCAGATATCGTTATTTGACAAGCGGGAAAGCGCATCGTTCATCGTTCATCTGACAAACATGTCAGATATGTCAGATTTTCCTTCAGATATGAACGATTGAACGATTTTTAAAATCGTTATTGTACAGATCTGAAGGAAAATCTGACCGTGTGTATGCACCATTACTCTGGAACCCAACCGTGGTAGCGGTCATGCCTAAAATGAGGTGATTGGTGGCTGTGGAGCAGAGTGAATCCAGTGTCTAATCTAAGGAGGACTCCACATTTTTAGGTGATAAAGATGATGCCGTATTTCACCTTTGAATTACATTAGATTACCGGTTTATGCATAGGTTATGCAATTTTTTCTAAATGTTTAACTAGTTATGTTTTAAACAATACAGTATATCTATATAATCTGGCAGAGTTGTTTATTTTTGTTTGCTATTTTCTGAGCATGTGATACAAATGTATCCAGGTGGCAGCATTGTGCTATATCCATTGGCAACAGAAATAAAAAAGTCTGATTGGACCGGCAAAAGGTGCCTTCCTGCAGGGGGCCTGAAGCCAGATTAACTAGGATCCGTCTGTGAGAGGCCTGAGCCAGCTGCTGAGGGGTACAAATGCTCCCCTTTGTGGCACCACTTACAGCATTTTACATTGGTTTTTTTTCTGGGTACGTCTTCAGGATTTAGTCGCGCCGCCCCCCCCCCCCCCCCCCAAGACCCGGACCCTGTGGGTGTCTCAACATCCCTGATTAGAGATACACAACTGTGTCTTTCATATTGTGTATATTGCAATACATTATATTGGGAATAGCTACCTTTAAGGTCCTAGAACAATGGTAGCCTGATGCGTAAGGTTACACACACTAGTTTACACTGAAAAGTTTATTGTCAGCTGACAATGAGCAAGGACACAGCATGAACTACGCTGCTGCCTTTGTCAATTGTATCTTTTATATAATTTGAGCTAACAGCCCATTTGTAAAAATGTGTTTAAAAGTCCAATTATGTTTTCAATGCTGTCAAAATGTTCTATGTTTTCTGACAATTGATTGCAGAGGTGAAACTAGACTACTGTATAAGCATATTTATGTTTTCCTGAGATTGTAAAGAGACAATGCTTCTATAAACAATCCATCTAGACCCTTTCTTTGCATTTGTTTTACTTTCGCTGTCGTGCAGTGCTATTACTATTTTCACATTATAATTATGCATACTCATCACTGGAACGTTTTGTATGAAACAAATAGGTGTTTATTTTATACTAAGAAATTCACTAAAGTATGTGGAACATTTCAGTTTAAAGGGGAGACCCACATGTGGTCAATGTGCCTGATCATCACGGATCGCAACAGTGTACCCGGATCGGCCAACGGTGCGAATTACGCATGCGAATGTACAGCAGTGTGCGTGCGTGAGTTAGCATTGCGATCGCACTGCGATCACTTACACAGACACAAAGCCATCGCAAGGTGAGTGACGGGAGATCAGGGTTTGGGAGTGGCTTTTCAATCCTGCTATATTAATATATTTTATTTATATGGCAACACAAAGAGCCTAAATCAGAGTTGTATGTTAATGCCACTGCAGCAGCTGTGCGAAAATATGGAAATGACGCAGTGGCCGGCATACGTATTGTTGTCTGTCGCTGCCCATAGAGGTGCGCTGTGGTTCTGCCATGATTCACACACACTGCCGTGCATTTAATTGTCCCCCTAAAAGTAACTTCAGTGTATTACTGGTCATCAATGTGGGATTAAATCATTTTTTTTTTTAAATTAGCATGAGTGTATTTTCTATGGTATAGTACAATAGCTGCAAGGTAGGTACAGGATACTTGCCTTCTTTTCTATAACGGCCAGGAGGCTTACAATAATCAGGTTGCGTGATGACACGATCACTGAATTGCATCATTGTAGCCCCGCCCCTCGCTTTACAATGCCTGTAATATCAGCACTGTACAACATGGAGCGGGGCCACGATGATGAGATTGCACCTCCACCCCCCCCACATTACCCACCTATATGTCACACCCCCCCACATTACCCACCTATATGTCACGCCCCCCCACATTACCCACCTATATGTCACGCCCCCCCCACATTACCCACCTATATGTCACGACCCCCCCACATTACCCATCTATAAGTCACGCCCCCACGAGTCTGCTGACATGACTGCCCCCTCTCGGAGGCAGCCAGAGAGTCAGCAAGTAAGAGGTACAGTACAGCCTGCTCAGCAGTGTCGCTAAACATCCTCAGCTCTGAGTAATTTCTGAACAGAGGCATTTTAAGAGCTGAAGGGCCTGTGTGCAGTGCCCATCCTCCTCCCACGAGCCAATATGTCACTGAACAGATGGCGTCACCAGTGAGTATTGGGGAAGGGGTGGTGCACAGCGGTCAGTCCTGTGTGCAGGGACAGCGGCACTGGGGCCCACCTGGTCCTGTATGCACCAATGATAGATAATCCACTGATTCAGAGTGCAGACAGCTCAATAAGAGTCCTTAACAGGGCAATGAATGGGGTTGTAGATGAGTATTGAGATATCCAAGCCCCCTGTGGGTAAGACATGCCCTTTCAGTGGATTGACCATGATTGCAACTGCTCCCAAACAGATGGGTGCACTATTGTACTCTCTTGCCCTGGGCACTAAAATGTCTAGCTCTGATTAAATATATTCAATGGGATGCAAAGACCGCCAACTGGCATGAAATGTAAGTTCTTTTGTGGAGTGTAAATAGCTTTGCGTCCCATTCAAAGCAATAAATGGCACAGTAAAAGGCACCTTCTCTGCCACTTTATCTCATTACTCACCACATTGTGAAATTGAACTGCACCGTAACATTAAGCACCCTGGTGCTGCTGCTCCACACTGTGCCAGCGACGCCCTCATGCTGCAAACTCCTCCCCTCTGCCCATGTAACCTTGTTCTCTTTCATGACCTTCACTAACTGGCCGCCCATGCCTTATGAGCTTTGGCGGAACTTTAGGTGGTCCACAATCAAGGACTGAGGACCTCATTCAGTCGGTCGTTACGGCCGCACGGTCGTAGAGGAAAGGGGCCGGATATGCAAATGAATCGCTCACAAGTTGTGGTCCTAAGATGAGATCGTTAGCTGAACGACCGAGGATAAGAAGCGGCCATAAGACTAAAGCACGCCCCCTTCTCGTTCCCAACACACGTCATCTCCTGGGATATAAGGATTAATCGCGAGCATTGGGAACCATCGGAGCTGGTCGTAGAGCTTAAGGTTGACCATACCCCCTCTCAAGCACTACGATCAAGTCAGTGTAAAATCCTCCCATGTCACGTGTGCCATGACACTACTTTGTTAATTATGCACTCCCATTAAACGCCGTTCGCATAATTAGGCACGCCTGCCTTCGGATCTCCACTCCCCCATTTTCAAGCACCTTCCCCTGT
Organism: Taudactylus pleione; assembly: GCA_031769625.1. NCBI lineage: Eukaryota > Metazoa > Chordata > Amphibia > Anura > Myobatrachidae > Taudactylus > Taudactylus pleione. The sequence goes on along the minus strand of JAUIMM010000187.1, from coordinate 2,512,743 downwards.
TACCACCCACAAACGGTTCAATCTGTCACTCAAACTAACAACCTGGCTGTGTTCAAGGAGAGAGAAATTTCTGATCGTAACAGCTAGTTTGCGCACGTGCCTTGCGAACTTTACAAATGCGCAGTTTAGCGAACATCAGTGGCGTACGACCGTGCGGCCGCAACGACTGACTCTGACCGACTCTGAATGAGGTCCTGAATATGGTTGAAAAAGTATTTTATGCTCTTTGTGTACCACCATCAAATACTGTACAAACAAGCCACACAGAGATGTACTATAATAACACATGTGCACCAACGTAAGATAAAAGACAATCATGTTTCAGCTGGTATAGTCGTTGTGCCTAACCTTAATACATTATTAATTTTAAAAAATGCTGTCGGTCAAAAGATTAAAATCCTGTAGCAGCTGGTGTTCAGTATATGCCATATGTTGCACTAGACTTATACTGCAAGGCGATGTTAATGGACTTACAGTACATCATATATCAAAATCAGAGCGGGTACAGTACCAGCACAACATTTCGCTGTATGCATCACATATCATTTGATCAAGAGTCACCAGGAATGAAAGGGTTAATCCTTATCCCTAGAGAGGAGATTACATCATGCACACTTGAGGTCGTTGACCATAAATTAGGATGAATACAAATAAAACACATAGAAAAAAAAATAATACAGTCATCATTTTCTGTAGAGTATCATACAGACATCATTTTCTGTAGAGTATCATACAGTCATCATTCTCTGTAGAGTATCATACAGTCGTCATTCTCTCTAGAGTATCATACAGTCATCGTTCTCTGTAGAGTAGCATACAGTCATCATTCTCTGTAGGGTACCATACAGTCATCATCCTCTGTAGAGTATCATACAGACATCATTTTCTGTAGAGTATCATACAGTCATCATTCTCTGTAGAGTAACATACAGTCATCATTCTCTGTAGAGTATCATACAGTCATCGTTCTCTGTAGAGTATCATACAGTCCTCACTCTCTGTAGAGTATCATACAGTCATCATTTTCTGTAGAGTATCATACAGACATCATTTTCTGTAGAGTATCATACAGTCATCATTCTCTGTAGAGTATCATACAGTCATCGTTCTCTGTAGAGTAGCATACAGTCATCGTTCTCTGTAGAGTAGCATACAGTCATCATTCTCTGTAGAGTATCATACAGTCATCATTCTCTGTAGAGTATCATACAGTCATCGTTCTCTGTAGAGTATCATACAGTCATCAATCTCTGTAGAGTATCATACAGTCATCATTCTCTGTAGAGTATCATACAGTCATCCTTCTCTGTAGAGTATCATACAGTCATCGTTCTCTATAGAGTATCATACAGTCATCCTTCTCTGTAGAGTATCATACAGTCATCACTCTCTGTAGAGTATCTTACAGACATCATTTTCTGTAGAGTATTATACAGTCATCATTCTCTGTAGAGTAATATAGTCATTATTCTCTGTAGAGTAACATACAGTCATCATTATCTGTAGAGTAATATAGTCATCGTTCTCTGTAGAGTATCATACAGTCATCGTTCTCTGTAGAGTATCATACAGTCATCATTCTCTGTAGAGTATCATACAGACATCACTTTCTGTAGAGTATCATACAATCATCATTTTCTGTAGTGTATCATAGTCATCATTCTCTGTAGAGTATCATACAGTCATCGTTTTCTGTAGAGTGTTATACAGTCATCAATCTCTGTAGAGTATCATACAGTCATCATTCTCTGTAGATTATCATAGTCATCTTTTTCTGTAGAGTATCACATGTTCCCTGTAGAGTATCATACAGTCATCATTCTCTGTATAGTAACATACAGTCATCATTCTCTGTATAATATCATACAATCATCATTCTCTGTAGAGTAACATACAGTCATCAGTCTCTGTATAGTATCATTCAGTCATCATTCTCTGTAGAGTATCATACAGACATCACTTTATTTAGAGCATCATACAATCATCATTCTCTGTAGAGTATCATACAATCATCATTCTCTGTAGAGTATCATACAGTCATCATTTTCTGTAGAGTATCATACAGTCATCCTTCTCTGTAGAGTATCATACAGTCATCCTTCTCTGTAGAGTATCAAACAGACATCATTTTCTGTAGAGTATTATACAGTCATCATTCTCTGTAGAGTAATATAGTCATCATTCTCTGTAGAGTAACATACAGTCATCATTCTCTGTAGAGTAATATAGTCATCATTCTCTGTAGAGTATCATACAGTCCTCGTTCTCTGTAGAGTATCATACAGTCATCATTCTCTGTAGAGTATCATACAGTCATCATTCTCTCTAGAGTATCATACAGACAACACTTTCTGTAGAGTATCAAACAATCATCATTTTCTGTAGAGTATCATACAATCATCATTCTCTGTAGAGTAACATACAGTCATCATTTTCTGTAGAGTATCATACAGTCATCCTTCTCTGTAGAGTATCATACAGTCATCCTTCTCTGTAGAGTATCAAACAGACATCATTTTCTGTAGAGTATTATACAGTCATCATTCTCTGTAGAGTAATATAGTCATCATTCTCTGTAGAGTAACATACAGTCATCATTCTCTGTAGAGTAATATAGTCATCATTCTCTGTAGAGTATCATACAATCCTCACTCTCTGTAGAGTATCATACAGTCATCATTCTCTGTAGAGTATCATACAGTCATCATTCTCTGTAGAGTATCATACAGTCATCATTCTCTGTAGAGTAACATACAGACATCATTTTCTGTAGAGTATTATACAGTCATCATTCTCTGTAGAGTAATATAGTCATCATTCTCTGTAGAGTAACATACAGTCATCATTCTCTGTAGAGTAATATAGTCATCATTCTCTGTAGAGTATCATACAGTCATCGTTCTCTGTAGAGTATCATACAGTCATCATTCTCTGTAGAGTATCATACAGTCATCATTCTCTGTAGAGTATCATACAGTCATCATTCTCTGTAGAGTAACATACAGTCATCATTCTCTGTAGAGTAATATAATCATCGTCCTCTGTAGAGTATCATACAGTCATCATTCTCTGTAGAGTATCATACAGTCATCATTCTCTGTAGAATAACATACAGTCAATACAATAAACCATGTTCTTGGTTGCCTCCCTGTCTAAATGATTTATTCGTCTCATTAGCTTGTTCAAAGAAATTCTTAGGGAGAGAACAATTCCTCCATAGGCATAATAATTGTCCCTTGGGGATGTTAATCTTCCAGGGTTTATAGTGTGCACTCTTAGGGCCTGATTCAGAGCATTTTTTTTTTTAGTTTCAGCCTCCAGGCCGCTTGCAAAGCTGTGGGTGACCACCCACAGCTAGTGCGAGTGGCCTGGCGAAGGTTACGATTATCGCGACCATCGGGCTCGTGTCGAGACCCTGTGGGAGGGTTTTGGCTCCCGCAAGCCCGAGTGGACTTCCTGCTCTAATAGAGCAGGAAGTCCACTACTGACATCACGAGTGATGTCACCCCCCCTCCCCGCCTATAAAATGGGGCGAGCTGTCAATCAACATTGACAGTGCCCCTTCTTGTAATGAGCCCCGGAGCGACAGAGCTGCCGTTGCTCACTGGGGCTCGTGCATGCGTCCGCCGGAGGCTGCGCATGCGCAGGGGCCAAACTTCGACCCGCTTGCGAGTGCTATGCGCTCGCGAGCGGGTCTATATCAGGCTATTAAAGTGTAAATATGATTGTGTGCTTACAAGTTTGATCAAATTTGAAGACTGAATGGTAGATCCTACAGCTTGGAGGGTCAGTTCCAGGAAATCTGTGTGATTCCTACTGTATGTGAAGGTGAAAGATACATTAAAAGTGTTAGTGTTGAGAGAGCAAACAAATCCTTGTGCTGTGGAAAGATTCCCCATCCCAAATAATAAATTAATTGTCAATGTAATGGCCATAGAAAACCAGGGATTTGCTTCCCCACACATGGTGGTCTTCAAACTTACCTATACAGAGGTTTGCGTAACTGGATGCTAACCTGGTTGCCATTGCCTTTCCCTTGACTTGGATATAAAAAGTGTCAAAAAATAAAAAGTAATTGTGGGATAGAATGAAGGTGATGCAATCTGTTGAATGTCCAGCTGGTGTGGGATATTAGTGTACAATGATTGAAGGCTAAAGTAAGGAAAGCATAAGAGTCCTTCCACATTATGGATTGTATACATTGGAAAAAATGGATGGTGTCTTTCAGGTGTAACCTTAATCCAAGGTTGAAGAAAGGAATCAACGTAAATGAGAAATTGGAGGTGAGAGAGTTGATATAGGATGACACAGAGGTGATGTGAGGAATTTGTGAATCTTGGGAAGATGATAGTAAACAAATATAGTAGAAAATGGAATTAATAGGAATTGTCAAATTTCTCTGGAAATGACCCCATCAGTCAAGGCTGAATCAAGAAGAGTTTTACGTTCAGTAAGGTAGGTAGAGCTGGGGTCTGAATCCAGGATGCAATAAAAGGAGCAGTCACTAAGTTGATTGTGTTCTTCTTTAAAATAATCACTCCTATCCTGGATTACTAGGCCCCCACCTTTGTTGGCCTCCTTTATAATAATTGAAATATCTTCATTGAGAATTCTGAGTGCCATTTTTTCTTTCCTCGATAGATTAGATGTCCTAATAGACTTGTTTTTTGTATCTGAATACACATTGGGCCTGATTCAGTATGGATCGCAATAGCGATTAATCACGGAGTCTCACTGCAAAGATATGCTAATGTCTACGATCGCTATGCGCGGCCTAACATAAGGCTTCCCACCTTACCTTACACAGATCCGTAATACTTAGCAAGACTGCAAAATCATCGGTAACATTGAGTACAATCGCAGCCTCACGCACACTTGCACAAACTCTGACCTTACCCAGGAATTGCTAACGTCATCGCACGCAGTGCAAGCCCAAGCCGCGTATGGCATCGCAGTGGCTAAGTTATGCACGCCCATGCAACAGCGTTCAAACGCACTGACACGCCTGCGTTTCACTGACCACCACCCGTCACCCTCCCAAACGGTGCTTCCTGTCAATCACTCTGCGATGGGTCTGCGTTGTCACTCTAGTGTGTGTAACTGATCGCAGTGCAGGGTTCATGCACTGCGATGCATACGCATGCACAGAATGCAACAAACGGCCGATTTTGTGTGTAGTCGCAGTTGCGATCGCTGCTGAATCAGCCCCATTGTTTGGAAGTCCTCAAGCATGATCTTATAAAAAGAATCAACTTTTGGCTGAAATCTGGAAAAAATCTGATTTGTTCTTGAAAGGATTATTGTTCCCCAATGTGTTGATATCATATGTTAAATTTGAGAAACATCAGTAAGAGTAGGAATATGTCCTTCTACCCATAATTTTTTAAAATCGATAAGTTGAGTCGATAAGGGATCCAAAACAATGGACCTCTTGATTATTCCTAAATTGGTTACTGGCAAAATATATTTTGTGACCTAATGTCCAGACGTAGTGATTTAAATCTACAAAGAGCTCAAATATGTTCAGCCCAGTGGATGGGGCAAATTTGAGCCCATTACGAGTTGGTCCTCAGCTATTTTTTTTAGAAGAGAGATTAAATACATTTGAAGGATTGGGCTCCTCTCCTTCATTATAATTGGTTCTCTGATCTTTTTTTTTTCTTTAACATGTAGGCCTTCTCTTCTACCTGGGCTTACGTTTCTGTATCTTTTGGGCGTGGCTAATTGTTTTTGAAACTGGGATCTTTGATCCCAATTATTGAGGCGGGAACTTTCCCCCTGAAAATCCTCTGAGAAGGTATGCTGTTTCTCTTTTCATTCTATCATTGTTATTTTGGTTTAGCAGCCAATTCATCAGATCTAATTGAATCATGATGGTTATGCCATCTTAAGGAAGGAGATTAGTAGGCATTTTTATATTGGTGATGGTCAGCTCTCGGGTGATGTCTGTGTGTTGTTTTTGTCTAAGCGATACCTAGAAAGGTGTCCGTTAGATGGATTAATCCTGTTGGGTGAAGTATTATTAACCGTGCTCTGATTGTCTACTTTTCTAAAGGGCCTAACCGTATTGTTCTTATAGTCTTTTAGATCCCTCCTAGAAATTACTTAGAGAGAGGGTCTATTTCTTTTTTTAAATCATCTATTTCTTTCTCTAAACACATAGGGGCCTATTAATCATCGGAGGATGATGAAGTATTGAACTCGCTGTGGGGGATACTTAAGTATCCAACTCGTAGTGGGGGAAACGTGACACCAGAGGAATTCATCATTGCTCCGTTGCTCCGGTGCAGGGACAGCTGGTCCGAAAACCAGCTGTCCCCTCGGTTAGACCCGAGGTCACACATGCGCACAGCTGCCAGGGAGGTAGTGGGGAGGCGGCGGAGGGATCCGCTCGGATTCCTCTTCACATCCCCAGTACTCCTTTCCGTCTGAAGGTGGCGCTTGTTCTCGGCAGCAATCTCCGAAAACTGAATGTTTTTGGAATTTGCTGAATATCAGGGGGTCCATTGGGACCCTGGATGATGAATAGCCAGGTAACCAAAATATGCGGAAACTAGTGTATCCACATGGTTACCGGGCCATTTATCGTTTAATGAATATGCCCCTTCTGAACTCTGGCTAAATATCTGAGAACGCAGCCGCTTTCACTGATACCCCCGCAACACTCCCATAATGTGACAGCCATTTTTTGCATTCACCCATGGTATAGCCAAAGAGGTCAATGCGCAAACTGCAAAAGCTGTTACAGTGCTTATCATTGCACCAACCCCTCTATATATACCTGAAATAGATAAATCCTAAGAGGCATATTTGCTAATACATCGTTGTCTAATTGTGTTGCACTCACCTAAACACTCCAATATTGCACTCAGCTCACGCTTCTCCCACCCTGCTGCATACCTCCCAACATTTCAGTTTCTCAGGGTGGGACTTCCGGCGCTCCTGTAAAGGGGCATGGCCTACCCATAAAGGGGGTGTGGTCTAGCGGCACGCCCCCCCGTTTACATCACTAATGGGCGTGTCAAGCATCTCCGAGATGCTGGGCTGCCCACGGGCTTCCTCCCCACACTGTGAATAGATGCTGTGCGCATGTGCACAGCATCTATTATTGCTCTGCATAGCTGCTGCTCTGCTATGCAGAGCAGCAGTGCATGCTCCCCCCAACCCTCCCCCACTGCGGGACACTGCGGCCCGGAGGTGGGACTGCGGGACCGTCCCAAAGAACACAGGACTGTCCCGCTGAATGCGGAACAGTTGGGAGGTATGCTGTTAGGATTATACAGGTATGGATGCAAGTCTACGATATACCAATATTTCTCTTTGGACAAATCTTTGGGGCATGGTATGGAAATTAATACTTTATGCAAAAGAAACTGGTGTACATTCAACTTTACATTATGTCCTTCATTCCATTCTGATACTGTTATTTTCTGCAACATGTTTAGAGTGACATGTATAGAGCTTTTCTCTAAATCCATCTTGCTGGTATTACCAAAATACTGTAAAAACAATATGTACCCTTGTGTGTGTGTCTGTGTAAGAGTGGGTGTTACGGATTCTAGTCAGTAAGCTCCAGTGGGTGTAGGGACTACGCGCTAGTGCCCTGCTGAATGCAGATTCCCGATGGTCAGGAATCTGTGCATGTGCACAGTGACTGATCTCTAGAGTGGTCAGATGCCAGGTGCGGCGGCGAGTGACGCGCTGAGGATTATACCTGGGGTCTGCTAGGACATCCATGCACTCGCTCCATAATGTGGTTTCTGCAGTTACCGTCATGGACGCTGCCATGACAATCTGTTTTTACCTTACCCAATGGTAGCGTTGGTTGTGGTCAGCTGACAGTGTCCTCCAATGGACTGCTACCTTATATAACCAGGCTCTGGACAACAGGAAGTTTCCTGTACAACTTTGTTACTTTCAGTGTTAAAATCGCATCCTGCACTGTGACCCGGTCAGCTGACCGAGTCACAGTGCAGGATGGAAGACCAGCTGACCAGAGTCATGGAGGCTATCACCGGAGCACCGATCACCGGCCCTGGACTCAGGTACGATTTTTTTTTTTTTAGCAGTGATCAGCGTGCGGTCTGTTTAGACCACACAGCTGATCACTGGGGCCGGCTCCAGGCTCTGCTCTGCCTGGTAGAGCAGAGCAGGAGTCCGGTAACCAGGGGAGACCCTGGATAATGCCACCTCCCAGGTGGTGTTATTATAACAGGGCTTTCCCTGGTATTTTATCACAATTTATTATTAGTAAATCTCAGGCAGATCACATTTCCCATTACAATTATGGGAAATGCGATCTGATTACTAAAAATATGTGATAATTAGGGCTTGGAGTAGAATTTTATGAATTTTACTCCAATTGCCCTTTAGTGAATTTATGTGATTCTAAAATAATGTGAAACGGGTGTGAAAACACCCTTTTTCACTTTATTTTAGTAAAATGAATGATAATAAATAGACCCCTAAGTGTGTTCTCTCTACATCACTTTAGTACAATCCTCCAGTATCTCTCTCCTGTGCTTGACCTGTGGTAGTGTTCTTCCATTTTTTCCCACTTGTGCCAGATACCTGACCAAAGGGCCCAACCTGCCTATTGGGTGCAGCTTAAGCCCAAATCCCGCTTGGAGGAGTAACTGGTGAACACCTCCCAGTAAGTTAGACTCCGTGCCTTTGGTCAGGTCTCGCCAACATCCGGTACTGGTGGATGAGGAAGACACTAATCCATGCCCCTCGTCTCCTATACCCTCCTCAACCTGGGTCCACATCTTCTGATCTCATGGCAGAGAATCAGCTTAGCCTGAGCGTGACACTACTGCTGTTTCGGTGCAGGTCGGGGGCGGCGACAGGCTCCGTTTCCCAAAACGCATATGTGTCACTGCCGTTGGGTGGAAGCAGAAAGGCCAGGATCTCTGTCAGCTGACGGAGATGTCCTGGCCAGATTTGAGCATCTGTGATCGCCGGCTTGAGTGACACCATGGACACTCAGCTGCCCGTTGGACACGCATAGATGATCTGATGCTACGTCCAAGGATGCATCTTGGATCCGTAATGCATGCAGAAGGTGTGACTTTCAACCATCATAATCTAAAGCTGGGTACACAACTAAAGATTTTCTGTCCAACCATCCAACTAGTTGATTGGTTGGAATGAAAATCTGGTAAGGTATGAAAGCAAATGACAATCAGCAATTTCCTCCCAAATGCCGGAAAATGGACAAAAACTGTTGTTTGAACAAATTGTTTAGATCAAACATTTAACAAACTTGTCTGACGACCATTTTCTTCTGTTTTCTGGCATCTAAGAGCAAATTGCTGATCATCACTTACTCCCATACGTTACCAGATTTTCATTTCAACCAATCAAGTAGTTGGATGGTTGGGCAGAAATCTTTACGTATGTATGCAGCTTTAGTTTTAATTTAGCATATGGCTTCGGAGATAAGAATCTGGAGTAACCTGGGGTAACCCTGACTACACTTGTATGAACCATGGGTCCGATTCAGACCCGTACGCAAAGCTGCGGACGCATGCTATGGGTGATTATTGCACGTTTGCACATGGTATGTGTCAAAGTACGCATGTGTGAACCCGTCACTGCGTCCGGCAATCGTGCGCTCATTGTACACAGACTGGACGCTACTTTGAGTGACAGATAGTGCTGTTTGTGGGTGGTAACAGTGGAAGGTGCTTGTGAACGGGGGACTGGTGCTGCGAACGCAGGCCTGTCTGGCCATCAAAAACGGAGTGTAATTGGTTGTGCATAATTAGCAAAGATGTGTCATTGTACACGTCACTTGGTTGTATTTCAGCCTACAGTGATCGCAATGCTTGCGGCGGGGTAGGGTCTACCACAAGCGCTGCGTGCAGCTCCGATGGCTCTCGATGGTTCCGATTGTTCATACACTTCCTGGAAATGACGTGTGTTAAGAGAGATAAGTGGGCGTTCTCTCTGCCGTTGCTCTGTAAAACATAGATGGCGTCCTTACCCCAGACACTGCGATCGCGACATTTGCATACCCGGCCCCTTTTAGCTACGTGAGAGCGAAGCTTAGCACCCGGGTCTGAATGAGCTCCTATGTTCCATATTTGATTAAGTTGAATTTTAGTCTTGTATTTACACAACTTGTGATGAATGATCTTTTCAAATATCACGGCAGTGTGACACAAATCATGTTTTACATAAAACAGGTCAGGAAGGAGGATACACAACTAGCAGATTAAATAACACTGCCATGTTCATTTAGTCTATGCAGAAAAACAACAGTTCTTCCTTCATATGTCAGGCAAAAAATGTATATTTATTATACATATTGCATTACTCAACATGATCTACAGTACGGTGCAGTACAATACAGAGTTGTTTATTAATAAAGGAAACATTAGACCATGTGATTGATGCTCACAAAATGAAAACAAGTTTTAATAATCCTTATTCAATTTTTCCTTCTAGCATTGAGAACTTTTCCTCTACAAACATTTCAAGCATGTGGTGCAGCAGTCCCACTCATCCTCAGCAACCCAGAAACAAGTACACTATGGGGAATATTTACAACAGTGCGGGTTTTTAGAAGTGGAGATGTTGCCAATAGCTACCAATCAGATTCTACCTGACATTTATCTAACACCTTCTACTAGATAATATTTAAAATCTGATTGGTTGCTATGGGCAACATCTCCATTTCTAAAAACCCGCACTTTAGTAAATAATATACTCCTAAAAGTGCAAACACTATATAACAATATGACACAAAATTAGTCATTGCAGTCATAACTTAAACTTACTGTTTCAGTAGTGTATGTATGACCTCTATGAGTTAAGGGAGCACATTTATTAAAGGAAATTTGTGGAATTTACTACCCACAAATGTTAAAGATCCCCAGTATTTTCATGTTCATGCAAAATCAAGTATGTGGGCATGACCACCCAGACCATTCAAAACAAGAATTCTGGAACATAATGGCAATGTAAGAAATGCCGCTACAGACATGGTAAGAATGAAATAAATCACTTCTGTAGCAAGACACTTTCACACCAAACACCTACAAGGACATGAAGTTCTTTGGCCAAGACAGAGTGAAACTTGGCATCAGAGGGAGTGACATCACCAGGGAACTCCTCAAAAGAGAGAACCAGTGGATATTTAGAATGGGAAGCATGTCACCAATGGGCTTGAATGAATAGTCAAACTACGGGATATTTTTAGCAACTTATTGCTCTTACCTACCTTATTAGTATTTACATCCGTAGGTTATCATGCAATTATTCCTTATCTGCCTTAGGCACACACTGATTATTGTACAGATTGAGTCTCCCATATCCAAAATGCTTGGGACCAGGGGTATTTTGGATAACGGTATATTCCGTAGTTTGGAATATTTGCATATCATAATGAAATATCTTAGGAATAGGACCCAAATATACACACAGAATGCATTTATGTGTTATATACGCCTTATACACACAGCCTGCAGGTCATTTTATACAATATAATCAATAATTTTGTGGCTCAAACAAAGTTTGTGTACAGAAATGAAATTCATTTATGTTTCATATACACCTTATTAGGGATGAGCGGGTTCGGTTCCCTGAGAACCGAACCCACCCGAACTTCGGGGATCCGGGGCGATCCGAGCCCAAGCTCGGATCTCCCTGTCTGCCCCGGATCCCTCTCCCGAGGCAAAACCTTGAGATCTGCTGTCGGATCTCGAGGTTTTGCCTCGAGCGGCCATTTAAAAAAAAATGCCTTTGCCTTTAATGGGCAAAGTGCTGATTGGCTGACAGAGCCGTCTGTCACGGCTCTCAGCCAATCAGCATTATGGTGCTCATTTGCATGTAGCACGGACTCGTGAGATCCGTGCTACATGCATCTGTGTGATTGACAGTGACACAGAGCACAGATGGGTCAGTGAGACCCGTCTGTGCTGCTGTGTATTTCAATGACACAGATGCACGCACGGACCAGGAGATCCGTGCTACTTGCATCTGTGTCATTGACACAGAGCACTAACGGGTCCGTGAGACCCGTCTGTGCTGCTGTGGTAAATAAAATAAAAAAAACCTGTGTAAAAAGAGAAAAAAATGGCGTCCTCCCCCCCAAAAAAAGAGCAACCAGCCCCGGGCATTAGTGACCCAGTGCTGGGTGTGCTTAAATACAGGGGACAAACGACATAGGGGTCCCCTGTACTTAAACACAACCAGCACCGGGCTAGTCAGAACCAGAGCTGGTTGCCAAAATACGGGGGACAAACGACGTAGGGGTCCCCCGTATTCTGCGCAACCAGCTCTGGGCTCTGATCCGGTCCTGGTTCTGGAAATACAGGGGAAAAAAATGAGTAGGGTTCCCCTGTATGTTCCAGAACCAGCACTGGACTTTTTCTAGCGGGGGGCTGATGCCACAGCCAGGGGAGCCCTTTCACCGGGCCCCCCAGCCGCAGCATCAGCCCTGACCGCTAGTCAGCCCAGGCCGGGGATCCCTGGAGAGCTGGGGACCCCCCCAATAAAGGGGTCACCCTCTCCAGGGCACCCCAGGCCCAGGCTGATAGCCCGGGGCTATCCCCGCCACCCCTGGTGGCGGTGGGTGGCGGGTTGATTGTGTGGTGTGGTGTAAATAAAGAATATCAAACATTGTCTTTACAAGTAGAACTGCAAGTCCCAGCAAGCCTGCCCCGCATGCTGGTACTTGGAGAACCACAAGTACCAGCATGCAGGGCATTAAGGGCCCACTAGTACCTGTAGTTCACCTGTAAAAAAATGTTTAAAAAAAACACAGGACACACACACCGTGACAGTATAAGTTTATTAAACATACATACACACACACACACACACACACATGTACACATACTCACCTATGTAACCCTGTAGCATCGGTCCACTTGTCCGGTAAAGTATCCATAGGGGACCTGTGAAAAAAAACATACTCACCATCTCCTATGCGAGGTTCTGTCCTCTTCGTTCCAAAGTAGGCATCCCCGGACTTGGCAAAAAAAAAAAAACGAAAACGCGATCCACGAACTTAGTACCGTTCTATAGAACGGTACTTCCCGAATGAGAGCTTAGCGGCGGGGTATCACCATGGAAACCCCGCTGCTAAGCGTTCATTGGCTGAGAGAGGCCATCTCCCGTCTCTCTCAGCCAATGAACGGCTCCCTCCATTGTAGTCAATGCTGGGAGCCGCAAGGTTATTAAAGTTTACCCTGCGGTTCCCACCATTGACTACAATGGAGGGAGCCGTTCATTGGCTGAGAGACGGGAGATGACCTCTCTCAGCCAATGAACGCTTAGCAGCGGGGTTTCCATGGTGATACCCCGCCGCTAAGCTCTCATTCGGGAAGTACCGTTCTATAGAACGGTACTAAGTTCGTGGATCGCGTTTTCGTTTTTTTTTTTTTGCCAAGTCCGGGGATGCCTACTTTGGAACGAAGAGGACAGAACCTCGCATAGGAGATGGTGAGTATGTTTTTTTTCACAGGTCCCCTAGGGATACTTTACCGGACAAGTGGACCGATGCTACAGGTTACATAGGTGAGTATGTGTACATGTGTGTGTGTGTATGTATGTTTAATAAACTTATACTGTCACGGTGTGTGTGTCCTGTGTTTTTTTAAACATTTTTTTTACAGGTGAACTACAGGTACTAGTGGGCCCTTAATGCCCTGCATGCTGGTACTTGTGGTTCTCCAAGTACCAGCATGCGGGGCAGGCTAGCTGGGACTTGCAGTTCTACTTGTAAAGACAATGTTTGATATTCTTTATTTACACCACACCACACAATCAACCCGCCACCCACCGCCACCAGGGGTGGCGGGGATAGCCCCGGGCTATCAGCCTGGGCCTGGGGTGCCCTGGAGAGGGTGACCCCTTTATTGGGGGGGTCCCCAGCTCTCCAGGGATCCCCGGCCTGGGCTGACTAGCGGTCAGGGTTGATGCTGCGGCTGGGGGGCCCGGTGAAAGGGCTCCCCTGGCTGTGGCATCAGCCCCCCGCTAGAAAAAGTCCAGTGCTGGTTCTGGAACATACAGGGGAACCCTACTCATTTTTTGTCCCCTATATTTCCAGAACCAGGACCGGATCAGAGCCCAGAGCTGGTTGCGCAGAATACAGGGGACCCCTACGTCGTTTGTCCCCCGTATTTTGGCAACCAGCGCTGGTTCTGACTAGCCCGGTGCTGGTTGTGCTTAAGTACAGGGGACCCCTACGTCGTTTGTCCCCTGTATTTAAGCACACCCAGCACTGGGTTACTAATGCCCGGGGCTGGTTGCTCTTTTTTGGGGGGGTGCACGCCATTTTTTTCTTTTTTTACACAGGTTTTTTTTTTTTTTTTTTACCACAGCAGCACAGACGGGTCTCACGGACCTGTCATTGCTCTGTGCCAATCACACAGATGCATGTAGCACGGATCTCCCGGGTTCGTGCTACATGCAAATGGGCACCATAACGCTGATTGGCTTCCTGTCTGCCACTGCAGTGCCACTCCTAGATGGGCCACGTGTTTGTGCCGCCCCCTTGTGTCGCTTAGCATAGTCATCCAGCTTCCTCGGTACAACCTTTTGGCCTAAAAACAATATTGTGAGGTGTGAGGTGTTCAGAATAGAGTGGAAATGAGTGGAAATTAATGTTATTGGGGTTATTAATAGCGTAGGAACAAAAAAAGGCCCATTTATGTGATTTTAGCGGGTTTTTTTTATTTTTTAAGAAAAAATCCAGATCCAAAACACAAAACCCAGAACCCAAAACACGGAAGGGTGGTTTTGGCAAAACCAATCCAGATCCAAAACACGAAGAAAGATCCAGATCCAAAACCAAAACACAAAACATGAAAAGTGTCCGGTGCACACCCCTACACCTTATACATACAGCCTGAAGGTTATTTTATACAATATTTTTAATAATTTGTGCCTTAGACAAAGTTTGTGTACATTGATCCATCAAAAATCAAAGGTTTCATTATCTGAGTCATGCCCAAAAATTTCCGTATTTCGGAATATTCCGTATTTCGGAATATTTGCATATGGGAGACTCAACCTGTACAATCACTCACATTTTAAACATCCACAAATAGGTATTAGGTCTCCTCCTGGCTGGTCAATGTGTACACAAGATCCTCACATCTACCACACACTAAGTTTATGAGCCTATTATATACACTTTTTCTATATATGACATGCAGGGGCATTTCTAGAGAGGAGGGGGCCGGTATGCAGTCTCCGTCACTGGCCCCCTCCTCTCCGTCCGGCAGCTGGCAGTGCACTGAGGACCTCAGTCAAACCCACTCGCAAGCGCTATGCACTCGCAAGCGGGTCGATGGTGGGGCAATGCGCATACGCCGTGCGTGCAACCCCCGTAGCAAGTGAGAAATTCACTCGCTCCGGGGGTCGCTACAAACGGGGCAGCTGTAGATGTTGATCGACAGCTCGTCCCGTTTTCTAGGCAGGGAGGGGGGGTGGCTGGTCAAACGGAGGCGTTCCTGAAGGAACACCTGCCGTTTGTGGGCGGCCCTACTGACATCACTCGTGATGTCAGTAGTGAGCTTCCTGCTCTATTTCAGCAGGAAGCTCACTGGGACTTGCGGCAGACGAGACCCTACCACAAGGGTCTCGTCGTAAGCCCGATGGTCACGATAATCGCGACCATCACCAGGCCGCTCGCAAAAGCTGTGGGTGGTCACCCAATGCTTAGCGAGTGGCCAGGAGACGGGGTTAAAAAACGGCCGCCCTGATTCAGAGCCGGATGCTCTTTGTGAGTGCTCTCTCTGAATCAGGGCGTTTTTTATTTTTACCCCCCGCCTCCAGGCCGCTCGCTAAGCTGTGGGTGACAACCCACAGCTTTAGCGGGTGGCCTGGCAATGGTCGTGATTATCGGGCTTGCGATGAGACCCTTGTGGTAGGGTCTCGTCCTCCGCAAGCCCCAGTGAACTTCCTGCTCTATTAATAGGACCGCCCACAAATGGCAGGCGTTCCTTCAGGAATGCCTCCGTTTGTCCAGCCACCCCCACTGCATGCCTACAAAACGGGGCGAGCTGTCAATCACAATCGACAGCCTCCCCGTCTTGTAGTGAGTCCCGCAGCGAGTGAAAATTCACTCACTACAGGGCTCGTGCGCTCGCGAGCGGGTCTGAATCAGGCCCTTAGTACCACAAATACTAGGTAACATATCTCCTTGTACAATTCTCTAAGAGTGACGTAACATCTGCACAAATTGAAAATTAGCTAAATACCACTAGACCCTTGTGTCTACCGTAGTGAGACTCAATACAGAATGGGATCTATGAGAATAGTTTGCCCATATAATCATCAAGGGTCTGATTCAGAGATGTACGTTCATCCGAGGATGAACGCACATCTCCGATATTTAGGGGTCTGCGTGTGCGCAGGACCCATTTTGCAGATGTGCAGAATGGGTCCTGCGATCTCACTCACAGATCCCCCCAAGCCTCAGCATGATTGCGTGCCTTGTCGCCGTTCCTGGAAACGGGGGAATGACGCCCCCAATTTCCTCTAGGGACGAAGCCAGGAAGTGCGTTGCGGGATGCAGATTCCTGGCCTCTTGTTTGACCAGGCACTGGCCAGGCTGTGGGATGCTTTATCCCCTGCATCCTGACCGAAGGAGCAACCATTGCGACTTTCTGTCGTGATGGTGATCCCAGCCTATGACGACGGTCGCAGTGCTGGGATCGCAAATGCAGCAAGGAGGTGTCTGACACCTCCTTCTGCATTTGAGATGGATGGATTTGTACATTCGCTTGTGAGTGGTTCTGCAAATCCGTCCATCTCTGAATCAGGTCCTAAGTCCCAATAGCGGGTAATGTATCAAACCTAAAGAGAGGAGAAGTGGACAGGAAGAGAAATTGCCAAAGGAAATAAAGCAGCTTCTAATTATCATTTTATAGAATGTACTTGACAAATGCTAGCCGGAGAAGCTGATTGGTTGCTTTGGTTAACATCTCCACATGTCCACTTCTCTACTCCGTAGAAGGTTTCATTCATTTCCCCCATAATCTCCAAATGTATGTGGAGCATGTAAATAACTGTCAGCTTTCTTTATACCATATATGCCTGTTAAAATGTACCTGTGTTTGTATGTACAGTAGCTCTCATGGAGATTGTTATATGTCCGCACTGCTACTCAGTACAGTATAGTGAGGGATGGGTTTCTGAAAGAGTGGCTGATACATTGGGCTGCCAGCTCACACTGCCAGTGATGTTCCCAATTTTTTCAGGTAAATTCATCTAAAATAAAATATGTTCTCACTGAGGGGCCTATTCATCATCGAAAGCCGTATGGCCTCCGATGATGAAGTATTGAACTTGCAGCGGGACTTACGTAGCTGCGTTACTTACCTGCTCTCTGTCGGATCCCTTTTCGCATCCCCGGAACTCCTTCCCATAGGAAGGAGCGGGGCTACAAGAGCGAGCGGCGTCTGAAGATGGCACTTGTTCTCAGCAGCAAACTTCGAAAACTTTCAGTTTTCGGAGTTTGCTGAATACCAAAGGGGTCTGATGATGAATTGCCCAGTAACTAAAATATGCGGAAACTAGCATTTCCGCATTGTTACTGGGCGATTTATTGTATGATGAATAGGTCCCTATATCAGATTTATCCAGCTTCTACAGTTAGAGAATGTCATATTTGGGGGCTTTAGTCAAAGAAACCATTTTGAGAAGATGTCAGATTAAAACCTGAGGTCAGTGTGTCAACTTACACAGGATTTAGGACCACTACAGTAAAATATACCACTCAGCCTATGACGGGGTACACACACACTGACTGACACAGACACACACACTGACTGACACAGACACACACAGACTTCTATCACTAATAAACATGAATGCAGCAGGCAAATAAATACAGCCAGCATGATTTATTAAAGACCCCCCTCTCCCTAGTAGTGACCATAATTCAGTGCCCCCTGTAGTGGTCCCCTTATGCAGTGCCCCCAGTAGTGCCCCTTATACAGTGCCCTCAGTAGTGCCTCTTATACAGTGCCCCTTATGCAGTGCCCCCAGTATTGCCCCTTATACAGTGCCCCCAGTAGTGCCCCATATACAGAGCCCCCCTATTTAGTGCCCCCAGTAGTAGTCCACTTATGCAGTGCCCCCAGGTGTGCTCCCGTATACAGTGCCCTCAGTAGTGCCCCTTATACAGTGCCCCCAGTAGTGGTCCTCCCTACCTAGGCAGTGCACCCAGTAGTGCCCCTTATACAGTGCCCCCAGTAGTGGTCCTCCCTACCTAGGCAGTGCTCACAGTAGTGCCCCTTATACAGTGCCCCTAGTAGTGGTCCCCCATATGCTGTGCCCCTTATACATTGCCCCCAGTAGTGGTCCCCCTATGCAGTGCCCCTTATACAGTGACCACAGTAGTGGTCCGCCCTATGCGGTACCCCTTACATATACAACACAAGACACACACAATATACTTACCTGAATTCCCACTCCTGCGCCCACCACCGTCAGCTCCTCTGTCTTCCCGCTCGGCACTATGGAAGAGACGTCATGACTTCTCTCTTGTCACCCACTGTGGGAGCCGGAAGGCGGAGCTCATGAGTGAGCTCCTGCCCGGCTCCCTCCGTGGATGCAGCAGCCAATGAGAGTCTGTCCACTGATCGGCAGGCAGGGGGGGTTTCAGGGTACTCAGAACCCCCCCTGCGTGCGCGTATGACTCCTACATGTTATAATGCAGGACTGACCATATGTGGTGGTGATGTGAGCACCTGTTTTCTTTAGTATTTGTTTTTATTGCAATAATATCTGCATTTATTACTAAAATTAGGGCCTGATTCATTACGGATCGTGACTGCGATTGCACTAGCGATTATGCACGCAATTTCACTGCGATAGTATGCTAATCCATTGTGATCGCTATGCCGTTGCAGCACAACATAAGGACGCCCACTTTACCTTACACACGCAATGTTTAGCAAAACCATCTGTACTATTGAGTAACATCGCAGCCACAATTGCACACACAAGCCCTGACCTTACTCAGGAATTGCTAACTTCATCGCATGCGGCCTCAAGCCACGTACGGCATTGCAGTGGATAATGTATGCACGCCCATGCAGTGGCATTCAAATGCCCTGGCACGCCTGGATTTCACTGACCACCCCCCCGTTACCTCCCACAAACGGCACTTCCTGTCAATCACTCTGTGTAGTGACTGCGATCATAGTCCCTATAGCAGTGGCTGGTTCGCGCACGCATGCGCCAAACTCAACAATCGGCCGATTGTGTGCGTAATCACAGTTGCGATCGGCAATGAATCAGGGCCCTTAGTCAGGTTTTAAGCATGGACTCCTACCACGGCATGGGGCCTTCATGCCCTAGGCCAATACTGGGCAAGCTCATGCAATCTATTACATCACATATTTAACAGATGGGCAGGTAGCCATAAGCAAATTGGTGGGTCACAAATGTTTCCATCCTGTTACCCGCAAGCACATGAAGATGAAGTTGTGTCTCCCTGCTGTGCGGCAATGCAGTGCGTGGTGTGGCTGCAGCCCATTCATTGCGCAGTATACCGACCGTACATATTTAATATACCAGACCCAAGCTAAAAAGAGCGTGTACAGTAATAATTGCTGTAGGGGAGTGCCATAGTCATCAATGCTAATTATTGCATTCTCTTTTAATTTAATTGTGAAAAACAAAAAAATAGCTAATAGTATCTGATTAGATTCAGACGAATGAAAAAAGGGAGCTGACTCGCAGTTTTAGTCTCCCTGACATTCAGCTCACACATAGGGGTCACCTTCCTGCAATATTTTGAAAGCCGTATGAAATATTTAAAAAAAAAAAAAAATGTTGTCTAGGCTCTGAGTCACCAGGCAGGGCCCGTGCTAATATATCCATCAAAGCCAAATTGTTGCTTAGGATTTCATGTTATGTCAGTTTAATATAAACTGCTGTCACTGTGTGTTTCCTCTGCTTCCCTTGATATATTGTTCATTCATAAACCAGAGTTGGATTAAGACTCTGTTGGACTCTAGGTACGGTCTAGATTTGTGTATTGGCAGTATACACCACTGTCATGCTACAAGTGATTTACAGAAATCACACTCTGCCTTCCTCCTCTTCCATGTCTCGGTTAGATTACTTGTCTAGGTTCCCTAGGGTGTATTCCAGGTCGTCCATGAATAGATGGGTGCAAGACGATGGCTGACACCTTCGATGATATGAGGTTTCTATCCAGAATACTATATATTTTATAACATCATACAAATGCGATAGAAGATTTCAGGTTTCACCTCTCTGTACACATTGTGCAGGGATAGCATTCAAGTATAATCGATAAAAAGTTTGTAGAGTTTGGATCCTGAGGATCTGAGCTCAGCTATGTCATTACTAATGTCTGTATAGCTGGGTCACATACCTGACATGGGTTGTTGTAGATGATTTAGGCCAAGTTAGTTGAAATCTGCACGAGTAAACATCTTCTGTCTTCAGCAATGGGCAATAATTAATCACTGAAAACTGAAATAAGGCTGCCTGCCCCATCTCACTCCTGAGACCTTGAAGATGCCTGGTGCTGAGATTACAGATTTAGGCCACTACTCTAGGCCCAGATGGCATCACAGCCTCATATTATAAAACTAGTAAAGCGACCCGGTATGTGCGGAGTTACCGCAGTGTCTACCCGACTCACTGTTCCAACTCGCTCCGCCTCCCCCCTGCTACACTCTAAACCCTGCTTTGTTCCGCTCTGCCCCCGCTCTGTAATGGACCCCGCCCTCCTGCTAAGTCCTGCCCCCCCTCCTCTGTCCTGTACTCCCTTGCTCTGTAATGCACCTTTCGCACTGTTCCTGGCAGTGTGTTCCTCCTCCTCCTCTCCTGGCTCCTATTAGGCTAAGGTCTGTCCCACCTCCAGGGGCGTATAATCTCTATCCACCCAGTCATTAACTTCACCTGCTACATCTGGAATTATTGCACCAGGCAATATAAGCTGACTATGCGACCTTTCCCCCTGGTTTGTGTTTCTTTTGTTCTAAACCGTGGTTATCCAGAAGTATCAGGTTTGTTGTGGACTTCATGGGCGGATGTACCTTCATCTGGCTAGGGGAATGGTAGTCTACATTCACCTTCCTGGAGGTTGGTGTTTTTACTTACCTCCAGCTGCATCACTTTGTTAACTCCTTGCGGTGCACAGACTCACTTTGTTTCCGAAATTAATTTGAATCAATTTGTTACCACAGTGTCACGCTCCGGACTATTAGAACCACTTTCTTACCACTCCGGTGCCTGTCCAGAGAAGCACAGAGGTTCCGCTCATGCTGCACATTGCTCCCGGCTGGAGCTGAGGTCTGTCTATGCTGCTCCTTCCCCATCCACTCAGTGTCTTGGCTCTCCGCAGCCTCTTGCCCACAGCGTGTCTTCCCATCATGATGGCACACAGGCTGCATGCCAGAGTTCCCTCCTAAACAACATTATAGGTGCAGCCATGTTGAACTCTGTAATCTGACACTCTTCCTCCACTCAGAGTGCTGCTCCAAGCCCAGCTGATCGCAGCATCCAATCCAGGTACCGGGACTGCTGCACCCAGGAGCTTGGGACTGACGCCTGACTGCCCTCCCACGTCTAGCCGCACCCATCACCAGGACCAAGTGCCGGGCGGGTGGAGAAGATGCTGGGGATGATGGCCTGCTGCTTGTCATTGGGCTAGTCTGCATGGGCCGCACGAGGTGAGGAGGGAGTACTGGGGGCGGAGCTTGAGCATCTGACGTCAGTAAGGATCATCCGCCCTTCGTCACTCGCTCGCCCCCTTCTCCTGACCGCTTGCCTGGCCACCCGGGGAAGCTTAAAAGTTAAAATTGAGGAAAAAAAAATTCGGAAGGGTGCAGGGTGGTTGCTTGCTTGGCCGACGGTCCCCCTAAGCTGCCGGTCCCCTTAGCAATCACACCCCCAGCACCCTCTATAGTTACGCCACTTCCTCTTTCACTGACACGCCTGCAACATTCCCTGAACACGTCCACTGAACAGCCCATTTTTGCGTACTCATGTAGCCCCTCTCAGTCACCGCCCAGGAACTCCCATCACTTTTCTGCCACATATCTGATACAGTCTGTCTCCATCCCAGCTTTGTGCTAATACTGTGTAAAGCGTGCGTCGCACAAGGTAAGACACTTTCGCGTGTGCAGACTTGAAAAAAATTGGTCTACTATATGGACACCGGCATAGTGTGCATAGTGTGCAACTCTGAATCCGGCCCAGTATAAAAAAAATTAAATATTCAGGGGGAGATGTACAAAGCCGTGGAGAAAGATAAAGTACCAACCAATCAGCTCCTAACTCTCATTTTTCAAAAGCAACCTGTAAAGTAACAGTTAGGAGCTGATTAGTTGGTACTTTATCAAAGTCCACTTTATCTCTCTCCAAAACTTAGCGCATCTCCCCCACAGTATGTTCAATTGTCTACTACAATAATTTAAAACTGAAGACTTACCTATTAGGATTCTCCATTTATCAAAGGAAATATTGTACAGGACCATAGGTTTCATCAAAAGTTATAGTTCAAAGCACTATCAGCAAATAATATAATTATAAGTATTGTGGAATTCATGAATAAATTATGTAAATATCCTAAAATATTTAATAGCCCTTTTGTAGATATTGGCAAATGTAACAAAAGGTTAATTTCCGGGCCAATCCATCAAGGGGCTGGATCCCCTGCCACGTGCTAATTCCTAGCAGGGATCAATTCAGCAAAAATGTTACTTATAAATTATAGAATGTATTTTAAGTATCAATTAGCACAAGATGAATCATTTGCTGTATTATCAGTGGCAGCAGGACATCATTCTGAATAATATGATCTTGGTTGCAAAGAAAGAAATTATTTAATGTCCTCATCTATCTGGGAGAGAGTAACAAGGAGCTGATGCTGCTGGACCTGTAGGTTCATTTGATAAAATAGTCCCCCCTTTATCATGCAAAAATAACTTCTTTTTTTTAATTAAATGTAATTCTGTTGTGTGGAAGCAAACACCGGAATCACAGAAGAGAAGTATATTACTGCAAAGTAAGCTGGACTGTGTGATAAAACTTGATTAACACTGGGAAAAAATAAATGCATCGAAACGTTGATATTTAATAGTGTGCCTGTGTATCCTTTGAAACCGGAGTGCCGCTGATACTGTATGTATATATATATATATATATGCATACTCACACATTATATATATATATATATATATATATATATACAGTATACAGTATGCACTCACACATTATATATATATATATATATATATATATATATATATACTATACATATTTATTTATTATTTTTATTTATTACCAGTTATTTATATAGCGCACACATATTCTGCAGCGCTGTGCAGAGAATATCTTACCATTCACATCTGTCCCTGCCCCAGTGGAGCTTACAATCTATATTCCCTATGAAATGCTCACACACATACACATTATGGTAAATTTTTGGTGGGAGCCAATTAATCTACCAGTATATTTTTGGAGTGTGGGAGGAAATCGGTGTACCCAGAGAAAACCCACGCAAGCACAGGGAGAATATACAAACGCCACACAGTTAGGGCCGTAATGGGCTACGTAGTGCTGTGAGGCAGTAACGCTAACCATTATACAGCCCTCGCTGCCCAACACATATATATATGTGTGTGTATATATTTGTACACATAGGTCTATATATATATATATATATATGTGTGTGTGTGTGTGTATATTTTATATATGTGTGCGTATATATATATGTGTGTATATATGTATATATATATATATATATATATATATACCTTTATATGCCTCAGAGACCATTCATTGATTTGTATGATGTAGGCAAATCCAACATTAGAATAATAGCAACCACATTTCATAAATAGGCCGATTTCCTGCAAATGGGTCTGACTTTCAATTAATAGTATTCACATATATTAGATCTATTTCCTGATAGTAGTTGCATGTAAATAATAAACCTTTTTCCCCCATAAACAACGTAAGTATTACATTTATAGTATTACATACAGTATAATAAATTAATCTATTTTGTCTCCATAAAACTTGACAATAATTATAATTATTCATATTCAATAAAAATTCCCTCCCTCCACACAAGCTTAGCCCCACATTCAGTTAATATCCCCCAAACTACCCTACCACTATGCGAATAAATCCCACTTTAAATTAAAAGGCACCACCATGATGAAACTATTATATTTTTCAACACCTGCTCATCTGGATTTTGTGAGGACATATGAGTACAGTCACATAAACATAACACTTTTTGCTTCCTAAATGTATTTGACATTTTAGTCGTACCTCCACCTGAGCCTGTATCTTCTTCTTTCCAGTAGAGGAGGTTCACCAGGGGTCATTTGGGTAACCCCTGTGGCCTATGGTGTAGGTGCGATGAACTTTGTTCCCTCCCCTTATCAATAAAGTAACACACAGGTGCATACAGTAGAAAAAAGTAACCTTGAAGTGTTGGTGGTAATTTTATTATAAGGGATAGGATTAAAAAAAATTACAAGGCAAGTAGTATGAATTCAATTTGTTGGGTACAAGGTATGAAGAATAAACTTCCCTTCAGAACAGAATATCCCCGGTTGCTTGAAGAATTACCATATAATCTGTATAAGGTTGAATAAAAATATTAATTACAAGAAAATACTCCCCTAATATATAATGATGATGGGATTACCACACTTTAGAAGAATTCCTCAATCTCAATATTTCCTTCTATAGTCAACTCTCCTATTATACAGTAAACACCAGCCAATATTTGGTTGGTGCACTTGCAAATATGTTAGTCCTGGGTTTTCTGAATAAAGATAACAGATGTCTCCTGTATAGGCTTTATATTATAGGTAAATCTTAACACAACTTTGCAAGCAGCCTCAATTAGATGTGCTAAGAAGATGGAGTTGCACCTTTCTGTTACGAACCTATACTTACAGATGTTTCCTGACACATCATTGCTGCAGTTGCACCAACCAGCCCCTCTCGGCGTGTCAAGTCCCATGCTACTCTGCTACTGTCGGGCATCTTTTTTGTGTCTTTTTTTTTGCCAAAATGCATGTTAGTTGCAATGCAGCCAGGAGACTTTGCTGATTGATTTGATATGCAACACTCTAATATATCTAAGTGTGGCTAAGTATTTGAATCTGTATTAGAAGTGCTATGATGCAGCAGCCGTTGCTTTATTCCACGCCAATTTCTTTTGTGCTTCCTTTATTGACTCAGTCGCACACAGATACAGTATACAAGTGAATCAGCACAGTCTCCTGGTGCAACCTAGTCCCAATGCATTGCAACTAAGATGCATTTTTGGCAAATAAAAGATGCCCAACGCTAGCAGAGTTGAACTGGACCTTGGCTAGACGTGGTAAGGACACAACTGTAGTTTGGGAAACACTGAGAAAATAACAGGATTCACTTTGGTAACTGAAGAATGAAGTTCACTGTGCCTTATCAAAAGTCTCTATCTCTTTCTCTTTAAATGACAAGCACAGAACTTTATGTTCAGTCACATGGCACTTCACTGATTGCAGAGCAGAAAACTCTTTTCCTAAATGTCTTTTTCTTTCATTGGGTGCCATGTCAAGAGTTTTGTATCTATTCACTTTTCTCTAGCTATTGCAGAGCGATTTTAACTGAAAGTCTTTGGTCGTTGCATCCTTCTCACTGCACAAACAGTGATTAATGTCAGTCCCAATTGCTGTTTTGGTCAGGTTTTATGGATACTGTATTTCTGGCTAACCATGAGTCTGGTGTCTAACTCCTTGTTTTGTGGACAGCTACACGTGTGTCACCAGACTTGTCTTCCCTCTCTGGCTGGGCTCTATCTCTTGCTCTGACTAACTCAGTAACTGCCTCACTGACTCTCTTTTGGCCTCAAGCATCTCTTGCTTTCCCGCTCACCTAGTGAGCCACTTTTAAGTACTTCTCAGCTCGTGAGAGAACGGGGGTTCCTACATCGTGTGCCACTGAACAGGGGCACCCTCAACACTGAACATGTTTTACCATAAATCTCTGGTAATGACTTATAGATAGTGTGGGGCTCTATGTTAACACTATCACTGCTAACTCAGCTCCACAATAGGCAGTGGGGTTACCCAGCAACAAATAAATAGTCCTCCCCTCCACCCCACTAATAGAGTAATGGTTCTCACCCACAATTACCTCGTACATAAATAAACCACTCTCCCTACCACTAGATTATTCACCCAAGTCCTGACCCACTGTATGTTAAGAACTCCCCTTTTCTCCCCACACTTACCTTCATCCATCCAGCATTGTTCTGTTCTGTTTTCCTCATACATGACTTTTAGTTAGGCTTTACTACAGGTGGGGTAGACTTTGGTGGGTTTACATTATACAGTGTGGCATTGTGCAAATGCCACAGATACTAACTATTTAAATAAAAAATGAGTGATAATCTTTTAAATAGATACTAAGCCAGGTAATCTTAATACTCCAACACAGTTTGATATGCTAATATTACATTTTTCTTTTTATTTTAGATATTATTCTTTAATAGAGATTGGTTTATATATTTTGAACTCATTCTTTCTAATAAGATGAAAATAAGGATTCTCAGCTTGTTAATATCACTATCAGTAACTTAATGTGCATGTGGATTAGCGTGCTTGGTACAAGATTGTCTCCCATATTCTCTATTATTATTATTATTATTATCCTTTATTTATATGGCGCCACAAGTGTTCCGCAGTGCCTAACATAGTACATAGAACTAATGGGTGAACAAGAAACAAGTAACTTACAGTACATTACAGTACAGGACAAGGACACAACTTATATACATTGCTGAAATAGTGATTAAAGCACTCACATTAAGCTGCTGGGAATTGGTGGTCCCGTGTTAGGTGCCCTAATGGGGAGTAGAGAGTAGAAGAAAATGTAAAGAGAAGCACATGAGGGAAGAGGTCCCTGCTCATGAGAGATTACATTCTAAGGGGAGGGGCAGACAGACAGGCGTGACACAGAAGGGGAAGATAGGAAGGAAAGAGCATGAGGTGGGTTAGGATGAGAGCTGGAAGGCCTTGATGAAGTAGTGTGTCTTGAGAGCCCGTTTGAAGATTTGTAGAGAGGTGGAGAGTCTGATGGGGAGAGGGAGAGCATTCCAAAGGTAGGGAGCAGCACGGGCAAAATCTCGGATGCGGGAGTGGGAGGAAGTAATCAGTTGGCAAGAGAGGCGGCATGCATTAGTTGAGCGAAGTGGGCGGGCGGGAGTGTGAAGTGTGTCTTTCACTAATCTCTATGAATTGCATATCTCAGGGGTATATTTACTAAAGTGAGAGTTTTTAGAAATGGAGATGTTGCCCAAAGCAACCAATCAGATGCTTCCTATTATCTTCTAGGAGGAGCTAGATAAATGTTAAGTAGAATCTGATTGGTTGCTATGGGCAACATCTCCACTTCTAAAATCCCTCATAATCAATCATCCTGTATTTTTTAGATAAATACTTATATGCTTAGAGATGTTGCTCTACTGCCATCTAATTAATAAAGTTAACATTTACTTTTAGATTAATTCTGTTTGTATGACATTGAAATGAAGATGTGAGTATGACATTAAAACAAATTGTTAGATAAGTTTCTTTAAAAATAGTGATAAAACTGGAAGGTATATTTACCTCCTTTATTTTCTGTTATTCCCTGACCATAAGAGAATAAACAAACAATAACGCTATATTATTAATGTAAAATATTCAGTATTTTGAACTTTATATATATATAACACTAAAATATCTGCTCTAAAAATGTATGTTAACCCACCTTCTCAGTAATGTAAGTTTGAAGTGTGGGGGCCCTATATTATTGCAGATGTTGAGGTATACTGTATCTGCTATTAGCAGTCACAGGTTTCCTGTCATTATAAGATCTATGTGTTGCAACAGTCGCAGTATAAATCTCAATTTCTCTTCATATAATGACAGCTACAATGTGGTGTTAAGGTTTAAAAAAAAATGAATACAAGTTGAGTCTCCTAAGGTTATTTTGGATATCGGAATATTCTGTATTTTGGAATATTTGCATACCATAATGAGATATCTTGGGAATGGGAGCCAAATCTAAACACAGAGTGCATTTATGTGTTATATACATCTTATACACACAGCCTGCAGGTCATTTTATACAATATTTTCAATCATTTTTTGGCTCAAATAAAGTTTGTGTACATACATGAAATTAATGTATGTTTCATATACACCTAAGACACACAGCCTGAAAGTAATTGTATACAATATTTTTAATAATTTTGTGCCTTAAACAAAGTTTGTGTACATTGAACCATCAAAAAGCAAAGGTTTCATTATCTCATTCATGATAAAAAAATTCTGTATTTTGGAAAATTCCGTATTTTGGAATATTTGGATATGGGAGACTCAACCTGTTCAGCTAAATATTTTTATGAAATATTTCTCATTTTGGGCTCATTTGTTGTATTGCTCATATGTTTTGTTATAATTGCAAAAACAGACCATTATTTGCACTCATTTATGGGTCCACAGGAGAAATAAAATTTTCTGCCGCCATGTGCCTAATCTGCTTATCCACATATTATGCAATTAATAAATACATTTATATTTTCCCAACAAGATATAGAATTATACTAGTACCACAATTTGTAATTGCTGATTTCATTTTTTTCACAGATTGAGATGTTTGGTGAAGCAGCTTGAGAAGGGTGATATAAATGTGTCTGATCTGAAGAATAACATTGAGTATGCAGCCTCAGTATTGGAAGCAGTTTACATTGATGAAACCAGGTATAATCGTTTAATATTCAAAAAGGTTTCTTATTTTATGATGTTTATGGTTTAAAACTTTTGCAAGTGGGCATTGATATAGCTGTCTGTTTTACACCAGAAATCCCAGACTAGGGGTACTTGAATTGTACATATATCAAAAAGAGTGAAATTCCAAGATTTTAAAAACAGAACTTTATTATGATTCTCAGTTTGAGATTGTCACTATCAGTAAATTACTGTGCATGTGGATTAGTGTGCTTGGCACAAGACAGTCTCCCATATTATCCTTTCATTTCTTTTCTTTCATTTATCTCTGTCGAACACATATGTTATAATCAATTATCCTATATGTTTTACTTAAAATGTAAATGCTTAGATATTGCTCTACTGCCATCTAGTCACTAAAGTAAATATTTACTTTTATATTAATTTTGTTTGTATGACATTAAAATGAAGATGTCGCTATGACATTAATATACACTGCATGATTATTTTTTCTTATGTATATGTATGGATGACGATGTATACAAGAGATGTTTACAGTGCATTTACAATGCAGCATATAAGTGGTCATCACATTTGCTTGACCAGGTATGGACTTAAAGTATAGGTTCTTACATGAGCAAATTAAGCCGTAGAGCAACTTTAAAAAAACTGCCTGCATTTATTTGAGAAAGTGTAATAAGTGCTTACATGAAATTAGCAGAATTGCTGATTTTGTATTTTTATGGTGGCTTTACAGTACTTCTCCAAAATATCCTTGAGTGGCCCAGCCATTTTCAGATCTCTCCAGAGATGTTCAATCGGATTCAAGTCTGGGCTCTGGCTGGGCCACTCAAGGATATTCACAGAGCTGTCCTGAAGCCACTCCTTTGATATCTTGGCTGTGTGCTTAGGGTCGTTGTCCTGCTGAAAGATGAACCATCATTCCAGTCTGAGGTCAAGAGCGCTCTGGAGCAGGTTTTCATCCAGGATGTCTCTGTACATTGCTGCATTCATCTTTTACTCTATCCTGACTAGTCTCCCAGTTCCTGCCACTGAAAAACATCCCCACAGCATGATACTTCCACCACCATGCTTCACTGTAGGGATGGTATTGGCCTGGTGATGAGTGGTACCTGGTTTCATAACATAATGCCTGCCATTCACGCCAAAGAGTTCAATCTTTGTCTCATCAGACCAGAGAATTTTGTTTCTCATTTCTCAGTTGCAGTTTGCAAACTCCAGGCTGGCTGCCATGTGCTTTTTAGTAAGGAGTGGTTTCCGTCTGGCCACTCTTCCATACAGGCTTGATTGGTGGATTGCTGCAGAGATGGCTGTCCTTCTGGAAGGTTCTCCTCTCTCCACAGAGTAATGCTGTAGCTCTGTCAGAGTGACCATCTGGTTCTTGGTCACCTCCCTGACTAGGGCCCTTCTCCCCCAATCACTCAGTTTAGATGGCCGGCCAACTCTAGGAAGAGTCTGGTGGTTCTGAACTTCTTCCATTTATAGATTATGGAGGCCACTGTGCTCATTGGGACCTTCAAATCAATAGATAGTTTTCTGTACCCTTCCCTAGATTTGTGCCTTGAGACAATCCTGTCTCAGAGGTCTACAGACAATTCCTTGGACTTCATGCTTGGTTTGTGCTCTGACATGCACTGTCAAGTGTGGGACCTTATATAGACAGGTGTATGCCTTTCAAAATCATGTCCAATCAACTGAATTTACCACAGGTGGACAATTATGCTGTAGGAACATCTCATGGTTGATCAGTGGAAAGAGGATGCACATGAGCTGAATTTTGAGCTTCATGGCAAAGGCTGTGAATACTTATGTACATGTGATTTCTTACTTTTGTTTTTTAATTAAATTTGCAAAAATCTCAAAAAAAACTTTTACACGTTGTCAATATGGGGTATTGTGTGTAGAATTTGGAGGACAAAAATGAATTTATTCCATTTTTGAATAAGGCTGTAACACAACAAAATGTGGAAAAAGTGAAGTGCTGTGAATACTTTCCAGATGCACTGTATCCCCACAATACATTAATACATAAAAGCAGAATTTCTATGTAGAGTTTAAAAATACACCAATCCAACATGACCGGCATGTAGTAAATTGTGAACAGATAATGGTATCAGCAAAAGTGTGTTTAATATAGAATTTTCTATAGCTAATTGTATTGTCAATCAATTGGAGGACAGCCATGTGCTGTGTTGTTGTAGACTTTTATGATGCTCTGGGAGCACAACATTGTTATGTCTGATACATACAGTATACAGCATGTATCTTGTGTTCTAGTGTTCTTGTCTCCACATTGTAAAAAAAAAAGGGGATAAGCCTGCCTAGAACACATATCACATGCATCCTGAGTCATGGCCTGTATGTTACGTTCATCTGCGTAGTGACTGCAGTTACAATGTAGTTAAAAAATAGGGACATTCCCCAAAGATCATTTTATTTTAGAAGGGCTATTAATGTTGTGTGTTCTATCTAATTGTACTTTTTACAAGACATCCATATGAATGAATAGTTGTTGGTCAGCAAGATGGTTATATTGTAAGGGTTAGTGTTGAACGCATTATGTAATATTGGCTCCCATGTGCTCAATCTGTAACTGTTATACAGTGAATGGTTGATCTTTAAAACAGCCACGAAGTTATGAATATGGCTCACAAATAATGTATATATTTTTAAACCTAACTGTTAAAATGCAACATTGCATGCTACAAAAAGTAGCAGTTTAAATTGAAGTTTACATTTGCCACTTCTCCTAGATGGCTCACTGGGGCTTTTCAATGGGATTCAGTCAGGAAGCCGATGGTCGCAATACCGACCGCCGGCTTCCCGACTGTCAAATCCCGGCAAGGTACTAATGACATGCGTCAAAATCACGACGCCTGTCATTAGACCTACGCCGGTAGCCCGACACCCGGCATACCGATCCAAGGTATGCCGGGTGCCGGGCATGGACAGCCGCGGGGGGGAGGGTTAGGGGCTCCCGGGAGGGACTTAGGGGTAGGCAGCCCCCCGGGAGGGTTAGAGTTTGGCTAGGGGAACGGGGGGTTAGGGCACCCCCCCGGGAGACTTAGGTTTAGGCTGTGGGGAAGGGGGGGTTAGGTTTAGGCACTTAGGGGGTTTAGGGTTACAAACTTGGGGGGAGGTTAGGCACCCCTAAAGGAGGGTTAGGGGTAGAATAGGGTTAGTTGTACTTACCTTTTTTAGCTTCGAGATCTTCACCCCTGTCGGGCTTCCACTGTCGGGATTTGAACCGCCGGCCGCACATACTGATTCCTTTTCCATGTAACCCTTTCCCTGAGCTTCGCCATTACTCCTATAGTCCTAGATGAATCAACAGATTGTAGCTTCTGATTACTCTTCTCGGTTTGAAGTTCCCCATTCTTACTATTAATAGCTAAATGAATTTGAGAGTATTACCATACTGACAGAGCCCTGGGAAAGACAGCTAAATGTAGTGACTCTTGGGACCATGACCACAAAGAGACTTTCCAGGTCCAATGTTTGGGTGTGACCAAAACCTGGGGCCCTGTGTAGCTAAAACAGACATGACTACTATAGTCAGGCCCAGTTACACAGCACCACCCCTCCACCCCCTCTCTGAGCCACTGCCTGGTGCTTGGGGAAGGAACACTGTAGTAAAATCTACCAAAGTTGTAGAGCAGCTGTATTTGGGTCTGGTATGTTAAACCGACAGTTATCGTGTCGACATGCATAAAGTCAACATGCGATAGACGACATTGTGGACTACCTACAAAGCTTCCCTGGTGGTCTAGTAGTGTTGTAACTGGTCCCAGTGACAGAGGCGCCTTAAGCGTAGTCTTGCGGGCCCCGACGGTCACGGGAGGAACAGTTCTGACGGATACATTTAGGAGCAGCGTTCCGATGACTATTCTTCCTCCTATCCATAACCCTAATCCCTACCCCTAACCTTCTCTTGTATCCTAAATATAACCCTCCCGACGACACCTAACCCTAACCGTCGGCATTCTGAGAATGTTGCCATTTCTCGTGGCGACATTTCAGATGTCGACATGTTGAACCCTGTCAACTTAATGAATATCGTCACTTAGAAATACAACTCATTCCATATTTGATATATATATATATGATTTATAGCTTTATTGATTTATTAGTATTTACATTATAGATTATTTATGCATTATAGTATTTATTTACATTGGTCCTTTTTAGATCAAGATTTTTATGTCTTGTGATACATAAAATTTTAGATTATATCAATACATACTGTGTCCCTTCGCTTACATATTTTCCTATGTTCAATATGTTGGTACACTATAGCGCTATGGTTGTCATGTGACATTGAGTCTTGTCACGTGAGCGCTATTTTGTTCCACCATATGTTTATGAGTTACCTTGACTACTATTTTTTTCCTCCCCCGTGTGTAGCTGACGTTATGCTACATGGTGGAGGGAGAATAGGAAAAATGAGTGATATCGATCCTCTCGAATCACGTGACTCTGCCACAAAACGTCAGCACGCTACTACGCTATTTGCGTCACGTGACATTGAGTTGCGTCACATGATTATTATTGGACCTATCACCAGCCATGTTTATAGGTTACCTTGGTTACTCCCCTATCCTCCACGTGTGGTTTGTTTACACCACGTGGCGGAAGGAGAACGGGAGAGACAAGCAGCATTAATAACTATGATCGGACCGCTTGCCTGACTTTATATAGAGATTCCTTGATCTAGGTAAGTCTGTCTCCTCCTTATTACATTATCTATGTGAATGTTTAAATACAGGAAGGTCTCCTTTTATAAATTGCTTGCTAATTAAGAACAGATGGCAATTAGGAGCCATTTTGTATATGCCATATAAAAAGCCCTTTCAGCAGCCATGTCACCACCTTTGAAAAAGCTGTGGGTACTACACAGCGAAATGCGTCAGGATTGGCTGCTTCTCTACACCATCCATCCACCACAGGAGTGCCGATACATGGTCAAAGCAGCGTGCCACTCAGCCACACAAACGAACTGCCGAAACCTCTGCCCGGGGACCAACTCTTGCGGAAGCCTAACAGCACTGCTAATTAGGACCCTTCAATCTAAGTGGACACTGGATTTGGTAATTATAAGTCTGGACTGACTTTTAGAACTGCACATGCTCAGTACAATTGGATCAATACTTATTGGATTATCATCTAAGCCTCCCAGCATTCAAATGAGATTAATGTGACTGGTGGATTGGATTGTTTTTATGTACTTTTTGCACATTTTAAACTATATGCATATTGGTATCTTGTATGCCTTATTAAATGATTAAATGTTTTCATTCTAGTTGAGCGCTGTTATTTTCTGTAATTTTGTTTTATATCTTTGAGGACTGACTATCCTCTTTTTATACAGCTGCTCTTAGTTGATTATTTTACTTGTTATTTTTGCACCCATCTCAGCGCTTCTGCAGTGCAATCACTGTGTTTTTTTGTCCATATTTGATTAAACCTTATTTCTTCTCCATGGGTCCTCACCCAGTCTATGTATAAGGGTGCTAACAAGCGTGAGTGTCATTGCCCTCCAATCCTAATAATAAACCAACTATGAATAAATCCCCCTAGTGAAAACAACTGCACACAATAGAGTATGAAAAAGCTAAGGTAATAACAAAAGCTAATTTTAAACGCATCATTTAATTAGTCAAACTATTACTGGTTGTTCATAAGGAAAAAGTAATTTCAGAAACTTTTTTCCCATAAGTCATGACCTAATTTTTATCCTTACTGAAATACTTGTCTTAAAATAGTGCTATATCCATACTTGGTGCTGTTACATTTTCATTTGTAAGATGGCTTTCAAGATTATCCCTGTAATAACTGGTCAAACAAAGTGAAATCCTTAAGTAATGTACTCATTAATATTTAATGAAAGTATATTTGTTTTTGTAAAACTAATATCACGTTAGACTCGCAGTGAGTGTGCCAATTTCATAATTACGGCTTTATTCATCAAATAATTTAAAGTTGTCCGCAGCCCAGTAGTCAACATGAAAATAAACACTCTATGCAGAGTTGGTATTTGTAATGTTGGTAGCATTAATGTGTACTGGCACATAAAGGTATGAGATTTTGTTATCTGGAATGCTGAGGATGTACTGTTTTTGGTACATTGGAACACAATGCCTATATTCTCTTAAAATACATAAAAAAAATTCTCCTGTGTCTCCCCACTCTGCATTTGGCATCTCCCATCTCCCCTGAATTATTTACCAGCGCCCAATAAAGAGCTTGTAGGCAAAAAACAATTGGCGACCAAGCTATACAACAAAATTGCCAAACAGCAGAAATAATTAACTATTTTTCCTAATGTATCTAGTTAAATTTTGTGGAGAACAGATTTCTGGATTGGAAATCCCATACCTGTAATTTAGGGATGTTCTCCAGAAATCTGAATCCACCCAAATTTTGTGAATACATCCGAGTCGCGTTCCTGATCTCCAGAGGAGAGCCGGACAGATCAAAGTCGATGTTCTGATTTTTCCGTGGTTCAGAATTCGGATTTTAATTCTGAATATCAGGTTTTGGATTGAAAAAGTTACATGATTTTAGCTGTTTTTAAAAACTTTTTATAATTTTTTAAAACATAACCCCGATCCAAAACCAAAACACTTGAGGGTGGTTTTGCAAAAACAAAACACAAAGATGAATCCAGATCCAAAACCAAAACAAGGGGGTCAACGCACATCTCTACTGTATTTGATTTGAGGCTGGTCTAATATGTGAGCTTTTTATCTCTTTTGTAGCGGTTGTATTATTATGTTTTTCTTATATGAAATACATAGGCGGCTACTGGATACGGAGGATGAGCTCTCTGATATCCACACAGACTCTGTTCCATTGGAAGTACGAGACTGGTTGGCTTCCACCTTCACAAGGAAAATGGGAATGAGGAGAAGGCGGCCAGAAGAGAAACCAAAGTTTCGGAGTATTGTCCATGCAGTTCAAGCGGGAATATTTGTTGAAAGGTGAGCTACTTTATTCCCAGATTTATAACTTTGAAAGCTAGCATCTCAAAGACATTGCGGGTTAAGGTGAGTGTGTTATTCTGTTAGAATACCAAAAACATTTGAAATCAGGATCTACAGTAATATGAAAAAAAAATTCTAAACATTTCTTAATAATGTAGTTTGTACACTACACTATAGCTACTGTAGTCAGGGTCGCCATCAGGGGGTATAGGCAGTGCTGTTGTGTGAGACCCGAAGGGACAGTGAGGCCCGCTGCAAGCCCCCTTGTCATCAGCGTAGGCAGAAGGAGTAGGGAGTGGTTGCAAGTGTTGGATCTCATCTCTCTGATGGGCCTCCACCGGCCCCTCCATCACGCCTGGGTAATTAGTACCCTCTCCACCCCATCTCGGCGTCCCAGACTAGACGGTGCACAGGTGTATTTATTACTGGCTGACACATTTAAAAAAAATCCATAGTGGGGTGCTAATTATATCACTTGTGATTGTGAAGAGATCCATAAAACATGCACTGGTAGTGAGCCATGATCACTGTAGTGGGGAAACACTGTGCTATTTGTAAGCAAATAGAAAAAGCAGATATGCACCAAAGTTTTTATGAACGAAGAAGTTATAAAACATGCTGAATAATGTATAGATAAGAGTGTAGGAGATCATTGCCAATGGCTGGTGACTGATGTGATATTTTGTTTTTCAATAGACCATCTTGATATACAACACAATATGACAAGTGCACCAACTCTGCTTGAAGCAGTATTTATACTATTTAATTAGAGTTAATGATATATTTTATTATTTATGCGTCTTATCACACCCAAGTTTAGTACATCTAGACTATTTTGTTTTATAACATTCTAATGTAATAGAGACAAATATTTTTTTCCCTTGCGATTAGGATGTACAGACGATCTTCCAATATGGTTGGGCTCACCTATCCTTCATCAGTGATAACATGCTTAAAGGTAAATTAAATTAACTTGACTATGGTATACAATTATCAACTTCATCCAGTAACCCATTATCCAAAAAACCATAAGGAAAAAAAGTCCATCAATAGTGCTGCTCGATAATACACATGTAGACATGATCACAAAGTGCCTTCTCATACCTCCAGTGGGGGTGATCTGGTTTTGCCCTTTGTGCATACACTTATGCATCTGCACACGTTTCCATGTCTGTATTTTGCGTCATGCGCTTTTTAAGATATGCGCAGTTTTAAATATATTATCATAGATGTGCATTGAGCAACTGTGTGGCACCCAATTTGTATAGATGCAGAAATTTCAAACATACTTGTCAACCCGAAATATAATTTATGCACGCCCATGCAACAGGCGTTGTAATGCACTAGCACACCTGAGTTTTGCCGACCAACCCCCGTCATCTCCCCCAAATGACACTTCCTGTCAATCACTCTGCGATGGGTCTGTGTAGTCACTGCGATTGCAGTCCCAATCGCATTGGCTGGGTCGCGCGCGCATACCGCGATGCATACCCATGCGCAGAATGCAACAATCAGCCGATTGCCATAAGCATGCACAGAACGCAACAATCAGCCGATTGCGTGCGTAATCGCAGTTGCCATCCTTGCTGAATCAGGCCCAGAGTGAGTAAAACCGAGGCCATTTTTAAAAGTCATTTCGTGAAGCTCATTTACAGGTGGAGGCGTAGAGTATGTGCTGAGACTATACATAGTGAAAAAACACATGTAAAAGACGTATTTCCATGCATGTGTGAATGCCAGCAATGTAAAAGTAATGTAAATGTAAACTGTAAAAGTAAATTCAAGTAAATGTAAAATGCAATGCAATGTAAAAGTCTAGCACATGCAGCGCAAATCAAAGAGGCATACAGTATATTAAGTGTGTATGCTTATGTTCTATTGTAGTGTAGAGATAGCATAAACATAGCATATAGCTGTGGCTTGACAGTGTTAGCTGTAAATACTAAAGTCCCATTAACCTACTAGTCCAGCATGTTATAATATGAAGTGTCAGATACAGAATAGAACCTGGATAGTGTTATAAACAAAATTATAAAATATAATTATATATATATATATATATATATATATATATATAAATATTAAACACATTCATCTGTTGTTTCACCCTTTAAAATCCCAGTGGGAGCATATTTCCTGCAGTAGTTAAAATTGAAATGTCAATTAAATAATGCAGACAGCCTTCACCCATAACTGTATATAACATAGCTGATTATACTTTAAGTATAACCAGCTGGAGACTTCAATTTGTAATTGAACAGACTATCATCTATATCATCATTGTCATTGCTAATAGTCATCAAACTGTATATATATATATATATAAACTAATATGATAAGAATGCTGTGTCTGTCTGTTTGTTACAAATTGGAACCACTGAACCCCTTACAATGCGCGTGGCCAGTAAGGGGTGGGGGGAGATGTGCTTTGGGTCCGCGTTCACTTGAATAGGATGCGCTATATAGCCTGTGCACAGGGCACACAGTGACATTGGTGTGAGTGGTGGGTGAAGGTGCTGCTGTCACCAGTCTATATAGGGCTACTGATCACATGGTCACTCCCACCACAGGGCCCCTATGAAAAGCCAAAAATTTTGTCAGAAGTACAAAAAAGAGGCAGCGGCACTCAGAGGTTTGCAAAAGAATCAAACGTGTATTGAACACATATAGCACCGACGTTTCAGAGCCAGCCAGCTCTTTTGTCAAGGCTCGCATAAATGTCACTGGCATTGTGATATCTATTAATTAATATATTTGTTAATCTTATTGCAACTAATACCTCCGAAGAAACCATTTTATTCAGAGAAACGCGTCAGCTTATACCTTCAAAGATTTTTTTAAAGGATATTTTGTAGCAAAGGAATCGTTATATCTATCACTATTTATTGAGAATCTGGGATTGGCTGCTTGTGCACATGAAATTTATTACAGGTGAGCTTTGTAGCTTATGTCTAGTGGTGGTTTTATACTGGACAGCAATTTTACTGGAGGGAGTCTGGCTGAGATTTGGATTTGACATATGTTCTATTCATGAGCTAGCTATAAAAGGTATATTTACCATTGGGGTCTTTCAATCCCCATTTCTCCATTTTGAGCTATTTTATATATATATATATATATATATATATATATATATAATGAGCAGAGAGACTGATGTAAAGTTAAGTCAGTATTGTGGGTGGATCTTGCGTGTTCTGCGCTGGAACAGATTTGGGACATGTATGGTTCATAATTAGAGGAACATTTATTGAACTAGTGTCAGGCTAATGATACGTATTAAATTTTGGGGCTCACTTTTATCAGTTAATAATTATCTTTGGTTTTATTGTATGAAATATTTGTAAAATATTCATTTGTTTTTTATGTATTTTTAAATTCATTTCTAATATTTGTAGTATTATGCATTGGCAAAGTGTGCATACCTGTCAATTTGGAATCATAATTTCTTATTCATTGGTAGTAAGTTTGGCGCTGCTATTTACGCATTTCCTTACTCAGAGGCGCTTTACGAGAGGAGGGACCCGTGTGCAGGCTCCAAACAGGCCCCCTTCTCTCCGGTGGTGCACTAGACACTGGCATTGTGCAGGTCTCAGGGAACATGGCGCCCACGCCACGTTCCCAGGACATCTCTACTGCGCATGCACGAATCACCGGGGAAATGGCTGTGGTGGCCATTTTTCCAGTGATGTATGCAGTATTACAGCCAGTGCCGGGCCAATGGAGAGGTAAGTATAGTTAATTGGATGAAGGATGTGCATGTGTGTGGGCCCCCATGGATCCAGGGGCCCATGTGCACCGCACACCTTGCACCCATTATAAATACACCCTTGTCCTTACTGTACTTGGCCTTTGCTTGCTGGCCACTGCTTAGCACCATTACACCACTACAAGCAAATCAAAAATTTGCAAAAACAATATATTGAATTAACATGTGCACTTTTTGGTGTAAGGTACCAAAAAAATGGAAACAGACATACATCCAGCCATAAATTAAGCCTAGTATGTATTAGGCATCTAGAAAACACATATGATATAATATAGCATTGTCTTTTATTAAGAGTTTTAATCTGAATAAAACAAGTGAATGAATACAGGAACATGATGGCTGTCATCTGAGTGTAAGTGTACACAGGGTCTCATTCAGAGCCGCTCGTAAGCTGCCGCTCGTTCGTTACGAGCGATGTTCGCACATCTGCGCATGCATATGGGTTTCAGTACGCATGCGCGAACCAGTCAGTGCGGTCAGAAATCGTGTGCTCGCAATATTGCGAATGCCAGCTAATTTGAGTGACAGGATGAGGCGTTTGTGGGTGGTAACAGGGGAAGGTGCTTGAAAACGGGTAGTGGAGATCTGAACGCAGGCGTGCCAAACGGTCAAAACGGGCATTTTAAGGGTGTGCATAATTAACAAAGCAGCGTCATCGACCACGTTAGTTGGGTGTCTTTTAGCCAGAACTGCTCGCATGATTGCGGTAGGAAAATGCAACCACAAGAATAGCGAGCAGTTCATTCGCCTTTCGATGTACTCGATTAATCTAATAAATAGCGGAGATGACGTATGATGCGAGCGGCCAGGGGGCATTTTTTTACAAAAAAAACGACCGCATGTTTTGTTCGCTCGTTCAGACCTAGAGGCATCAACAGACCGCAAAGAGCGAATGGTCAATTTAAATAGCCAGCCCCTTTTTCTGGACGAGCGAACGCAAATAGCGTCCGGCTCTGAATGAGACCCACAGTACAGTAACATAGAGTGTCAATTAAATTACAAAGCCACATATCATAAAACACTATGATTCAAATGCTCGCTCAAACAAAATTAATGTTCTGTAAAGATAAACCCCAGATCTCTCAAATCATAATCAGAATTGACAGGAGTTATCCAACTGGAATATCAGAAGATTACCATTATTGATTTAACAATAGAAATCTGAACATGGCTAAAATTCAAGATAAAACTGAGCTAAATCATAGAACTCAGCAACTTTCAGTGACCCTTAAATGATAGTTCCTAATTCCAATTACCACATACCCCACCCTTCTCCTCCTACATTCCCTAATTCACAGTTAATTCAATCTCTCTTGTAATGTTAGTCAAAGCTGCTGCACTCATCTCATCATACAACCTACCACCTATTCCCTCCCAATGTCTTTGCTTTCCCTGATTCCCTCCCACACTGCATGCCCCGCTGTAGCTCAACTTTTCATTCCTCTCTTTCTCCGCTGTCACAATTCCATCTTCTTTTAAACATGGGCTCATCACGTTAATCCTAAATATCTCCATCCAGCCTCTCGCTCCAGCAACCGCTGCATGTCTCCTCTTTTTTTCCTCCAGACTGCTTGAGCAACTTGTGCACAATCTCCTACCTCATGTTCTCTCCTCAATGTCCATTCTTGACTCTCTTTAATCAGACCCCTGCCTCCAACATCCCACAGAGACTGCACTCACAAAAGTCATCAATGACCTACTTACAGTAAAGTCTAAGTTCCCCTCTCTAAACTCATCTTCCTGGACATGCTTGCTGCTTTTGACACTGCTCATCACCCTGTCTTTTTTAACTCCCTTCACTTCATTGGCTTCATGACACCTTATTTTCATGAATACCACCCAATCTATCAAACCACTCCCTTTGGTGTCTCTACTTCTGGTACATCCTTTCCTCCAATCCTACTATCTGTTGGAGTCTCACGAGGCTCTCTTGTCTGCCTTCTAATTTTCTTACTGTACACATTTTCTCTAGAGACACTAATTTGCTCATTTAGCCTGCAGTGGAACCTCTACACTGATGACATCCAAGTCTGCCATTCCTGCCTTGACCTCTCCCCTTCTGTAATATCTCATGTAACAAATTGTCTCTAAGCTACCTATCTCCACATGGATTTCTCAGTGCTATCTACACCTCACCTGGTCTAAAACACATCTTATCTTCTATCCTCCTCTAAGAATCACAACTTCACCCCAAATCTTCATTATCATCAATTATACCACAATTTCTTCCATCTGTAAAGCCAGCTGCCTGCTACATACTTGAGTCTCCCCTCTGCTATATTCGTTATATCCAGCCTATCACCCAGTTCAGTTACCTCCACCAAATATTGCCAGAATATGCTCATTTTCTTATCAAAGATGATATCAAAACTCTTATCTACTCTCTCATCATTTCCCGTTTTGACTATTGCAACTTTCTCCTATTTGGAATTAACCTTAACTATGTATTCCTACTTCAATTCATCTTACATGCCACAGCAAAACTGTCCTGTCAGGCTGCTCCTCTTTGCAAATTTCTACACTGGCTCTTTATGTCCCCCCGGAATCCATTTCAAATTACTCTGATTGATCAGATCATGAGAACCAATCAGAGAGCACTCATTAATTTTAATTGGAATGACAGGCTGGGTTGGGTACAGGATGCCAACGCTCAGGATCCCTGCGGTCAGAATCCTGGCACTGGCATTCCAACCAGGTTACCATTCCAATAGCTAGAGGTAAGTATACCTAACCTAACCCCTAACCCTATATCCCTGGTGCCTAAACCTATCCTCCCCTCTAGTGCCTAAATCTAACCCTCTCCCCTTAGTGCCTAAACCTAACCATCCCCCTAGAGCCTAACTCCTCCCCTTACTCAGTACTCCTGTGTGAGTACTGTGTTTACAAGTGCATTGCAGGTCCTAGAGGGCACAGGTGGATCTCGATATGTCAGCATGACCTGGCAGCCATTTAAATTGGCATTACAGGGTTTGCTGGGACCAGTAGTGAGCTTGTTTAAAATTACATCTTTTACAAATATTTAACCATAATTACCCCACACCCACCACCTAGGTTGTGCAAAAAGTCCTAGTTCTATCAGCAAGTGCCAGGTTGTTCCTAAGGGGAGGGCACATTTTTTTTGTGGCCCTGATACTCCAAGGGAATACAACTCTGTGCTAACCATTCAAGGGCTTGTTGGCACTATGGCAGAGAACCCCATGATATGTGTCTCCCCGCTATAGTGGAACCAGCCCTGGCTAGTAATGTCTAGTGCTGCTAGTGGAAAATTCAGGGGGACCTCACTCTCTTTGACACCCCTGATTTTCTAATAACAGTATTTGTAGTATTTGTGTAGTATTTTAGAATATTTATTATATACAAAATATGATCAACATAAAATATACTTACATAGCATGCATATAAGCAATGCAATGTGTCCCCACTTGTGGTGTGATGTTACCTGCTTCTTGTCCTACCCTCCTTAGAGGGCATGAGCTCTTGACATTGGCATCACCAAGTAGAGGTCATTTATGCAATATTAACTCATTTTGATGTGAAAGAGACTTCCTCAGTGGTATATATAACTGCTGTTGATAAACCATATAAAGGACTGTATCTTAGTCCTCAAAAGGTAGTAGTGCTCTTTGTCCTTTGTGTGTGTGTGTGTGTGTGTGTGTAACGAATAGAAAAACAGGGCACAATTGTGAAGTATGCTTGACACA
Organism: Taudactylus pleione; assembly: GCA_031769625.1. Taxonomy (NCBI): domain Eukaryota; kingdom Metazoa; phylum Chordata; class Amphibia; order Anura; family Myobatrachidae; genus Taudactylus; species Taudactylus pleione. The sequence continues at coordinate 2,469,542 of JAUIMM010000187.1, read as the reverse complement.
ACCTTTACTTCAAAGGATTAAAAAGACTCCTTTTCCTTTTAGCTGGACTTTCTCTTTATAAAGAGATAATTATTAAAAAAAAGATGAATAAAAAGTTACAAAATGTTCAGTGTCTTGACAATAGATTTTATTAAAAACATATTTGTATTTCACATAAAATAATATATATATTTTTTTCTATCAACAGGATGTTGATCGGTGGTCATTTAATGTGTTTTCTTTGAATGAGGCTAGTGGAGAACATGCACTTAAATTCATGGTCTATGAACTGTTTACCAGATATGACCTTATCAATCGCTTTAAGGTAACCAAATATTATATACAAAGGTTGGATCCATTTTTACAGATATCGGTTTACACACATGGAAGCAGCCGTAATCTGAACCAGAATTTATTACAATGGAGCTGATCAATTCACCAGAAGTCAATGACATCTCTATGCTAGAAGGGGCCCTTGTCATTGTCTACATGGTTCAAGTGACTTGATAGAGCATTTGTCAGAATCCCTCTAATGGCTGTAGTTATGGTAAAGCAGCAACACAAGGTCCAATCCTGCCACTTAAATTGAAAGTTAAAAGATGGGATAATCACGTAGTAGTGGCATGCCCACGTCTATGAATCAAGCTTAGTTATGTCCTGTTAGAGCTGATGAAAGATGACCTCACACAAAGGTTCAAAACGTTTGTCTTCTGGCTATATTTATCACTGGTAGCACATCTTATTATGTTTAAAATTAGGGTGTATAGTCCAAGCTCCCTCTCCCTTTCCTCTATATTTGTGTACATAATGTACACTTGAAGGTTGAGACTCCTTCTGCTTGGTATTACCACCCTTCCCATGAGCCCTTAGATGATTATAAGCACAGGTTACTGCAATGCTGTCTACATTTTAGAATGGGCACTATTATGGTAAGTCCTTGATAAATTTATATAATGTGTTAGTATTAGGGATATTAGGGACCCAACTGCTCACCTTGACATGGTAGGTGGGCATACATTTTTGACCAAACATGCTCAAGAACCTCATTTATACTCCATGTTAATTGTAGAGTTTATCATAAGTTTTTTGACTATCCGTATTCTTAGTGCTTAGAGTCTGCACCTGCATTTTCCTTTTGTTTTCCCTGCATGGTACTACATGGTAGAACCTTTTATTATGTTTAAACTTAGGGTGTACAGTCTAAGACCCCTTTTCCTCTATATTTATCACTTTGCCTGCTAATAATTTTATTGATGTAGATAGTATCGTTATCTACCATTCTATTTGTTATAGGGACACATACAGTACTTTAGAAGGGAGATGTATCAAACCTTTCAGAGAGATAAAGTGAAGTTACCCATAGCAACCAATCAGCTTTTTGCTATCATTTATATAGTACGGTCTGTAAAATATCAGTTAGAAGCTGATTGAATGGGTGGAAATACCAGTGGTAAAACTGGTGCACTACACTGGAGCCTCCTGTGAACTAAGGGGCTCACAGGTGCTACTGCCCAGGCCAGCAATTTGGAGGAGTGTTATACTGCTGGTGGGAGGAGGTTGTGCCACCCTGGGTGAGATGTGGGCAGCACCTGATGGCTCCATGGTAAGGGCAGGACTGTGCACCTCTCCACCTGTCACCCACTGCATTCCTCTGTCACCCTTTTCCTCCTCCTGTCACCCTCCGGCTCTCCCTGTCCCCCTCTGCTTCCCCCTGACACCAACTGCCTCTTCCTGTCACCGACTGTCTCCTCCTGTCACCCTCTGCCTCCCCCTTTCACCCACAACCTCACCCTGTCACCCTCTGCCTCCTCTTGTCATCCACTGCCTCCTCTTGTCACCAACTGCCTCCCACTTTGACCCTCTGCCTCCCTCCAGAGAACCACCATCTGCTTTACACAGTTCCTCTCAGCAGATATATAGCGTGTGCACCGCACCTGACTGTGCGCTTCTCCCCCTTTTGCCCACTACCTTTCCCATCACCCTCCGCTTCCACCTGTCACCCAGTGCCTCCCAATCACCCTCAGCCTCCCCCTGTTCACCCATTGCCTCCCCCAACACTCTTTGCCTCCCGCTGTTTTTTTCTGTCTCCTCCATCACCCACTGCCTTCCCCATCCCCCTCTACCCCTCTACCTTTCCCTTTCACACACTGACTCCCCCTGTCACTCACTGCTTCCTTGCCTTGGTGCACTACTATCATATTATGAACTGGTGGTGAGGTAGAGGAGGGAGCCCAAAGCAGGTTTTTGCACCTGGACCCACCACTTGTAAGTTTTGCCACTAGCTGATTGGATGCTATGGTCAACTTCTCCACTTTATGTCTCTCAAAAGTTTGATATATCTCCTCCACCATCAGGTCAACTGCCTGAAATATCTTAGTGTAATCAGCCTGTTTTACAGGGGAATAGTACCAGAATCCTGCCATGCAAACGTAAGTTATTTGTCTGAAGTAATTGTTTAACTGCACATGTGTGGAACTTGCACATCATTGATCTGTGTTTACCTGTCTTAGATCCCTGTTGCTTGCCTTGTATCATTTGTGGAAGCTTTGGAAGTTGGTTACAGCAAGCACAAAAATCCATACCACAATTTGGTTCATGCTGCGGACGTTACCCAAACTGTGCACTATATAATGCTTCACACAGGTATTATGGTAAGCAATACAGTATGACACTGTACTTTTAGTAATTTTGAAATTATTTGTATAGATGTACAAAAGAAGGTATACACTGTGGGGCTGATGCTGGGAGGAAAGTAGCTTGTTTTTTTAGAGTAAATTATAGAACTTTACCTACAGTATGTCCGTACTCTGATCTACAGTAACTCTTGAATCTCCTTGTGCTTAGAGAGGCAGAACAGGGCATATAAGGACTGATTTATTCTAGGTCAAGTACAGTAAAGGCAGGTTACTGCATGTTCATGTAATAGTAAATAAAGATGCACATACATCTTAAAGTAGCAGATCCATGAGGGATGGCACAAATACGCGTTGATGACAGGGGCGTAACTGTAATGGTGCACTGCAGGGTGTGCAGTACACACAGGCCCCTGGGTCCAGGGAAAGCCCGCACCGCACACCCTGCACTCATATTATCTAATACTTACCTTTCCGAGGTCCTGCATCGGGTGTCTCAGCCCTGCACAAAATGCCAGAAAATGTGGCGGCCATTTTTCCGGCGTTTTGCTCATGTGCAGTGAGGAAATCGCTGAGAAAATGGCAGCCGCGCCATTTCCCCGGCGACCTGCTCATGCGCAGTAGATTCTGGACAGAGTCGACTGATGCTGCGCCGCTGCGGTCAGTCTGCTGCCAGCCGCCGGGGATAGAGGAGGGGGCCCCGGACGGGGAATGAACACGGGCTCCCTCCTCTCTTAATACGCCCCTGGTTGATTGTGATGGTGATCGCCGGCACTAGCCACTTCTGATTTGCTGATGAGGATTGACATCTGTAGCTGATAGGCGTTTGCTCAATGAATGGACAAATGTTATATAATTCATGAGCGTTTATCTTTTACTTTTTATTGAAGCACAAGCATCACAATCCAACATCGCAATTAGTAAAGAAATTACCCAATATATGTTGAGATGAGTGCAAAGGTCGAAATGAAACAGTGATATCGGTAACAATTCAAAAAAGATGTTGCATGTGACATGTAATGGAAATCCACAATAAAATCGTAATAATATGCAAAGTATATAAAGCATAATATGATGGCAGGTTTATAGAAATAAAATACATTAAATATGACATGTAATGGAAATACACAATAAAGTTGTAATAACATGCAAAACACACACACACACATATATATGGGGATAAACAAATGAACATGAGAAATCCTTCTTTTAATTATCAGCAAGCACACTTGAATAACCTAACATAAAAGATGACACTGGAGCTTCTGGGTAATTTAAACAGCCCTTAAAGTGTATAAAAATGAGAATATAGTAGTGTTAGTTATCTAATATATATTACAGACTATTAAACATTTAAAAGTCCTCTAAACAGGCTTTGACTATAATCAAAATGTCGGGGGGGAGGGCAGGCAACTTAACTAGGGGAATACACAGGGGCAAAGTATATAGAAAAATAAAAACCGAGAAGAGGTGCAAATGAACAAAAATGTACTTTGAAAAATAATACTATAGAAGAAAAACGGGGAGATGCACATTAACATGACTTCATCTAAATGACAACTCATAAAACGTCTTAAAATAAAAGAGCTATACTTTCATGCGTTTTGTTTTTTTTAACAAATTGTTTGCTACTTTAAAGCGCACATACAGTAGCAGCGTGTTTTGACGGCCGCCTACTTGCAAGTTTATGCAAATAGTGCTACAAACTCCTCCCCTTGTGTACATTGGTTCGGCCGAATGTGCAAGGACTGAGTCGCCCATTTTTGGCACCTGTACATGCTGTAATATCGATTGATGCATCTTTATACAGTACGCCACCCAGGGCAGGCCCTAGCCCAAATTTTTTGGTAAGCGAATATATTTTTTGGCGCCCCCAGGCATATTGTTGCTCGTCCCCAAATAAATGAAGAGGCTGTGGTCTCATGGAAAAAGCCATAACCATGACACCTAACCCTTTCACGATACACAGTCCTTTCTATTCCATATTCACCTTAATGCAGTCCACCCAGTAGTGCCCCTTATACAGTACCCCAGTATGCAATGCACCCCAGTAGTGGTCCCTCTTATGCAGGCCCCAAGTATTGCCCCTTATACATTGCCCCCAGTAGTGGTCACCCTTATGCAGGCCCCCAGTAGTGATCCCCACTATGCAGTGCCCCCAGTAGTTGTCCCCTTGTGCAGTACCCATTGTGCCCCCAGTAGTAAGTCCCTTATATAGTGCCCCCAGTAGTAATCCCCCTATGCAGTGCCCCCTGTAGTGGTCCCCCCCTATGCAGTGCCCCTGGTGCCCAGGGAGGGGTCCCACTTATGCAGGACTCCAGTAGTGCCCCCAGTAGTAAGCCCCTTATATAGTGCACCCAGTAGTAGTCCCTCCCTATGCAGTGCCCCCAGTAGTGTTACACCCTATGCAGTGCCCCTTATATAGTGCCCCCAGTAGTGGTCCCCCCTGTGCAGTGCCCCTTGTGTCCCCAGTAGTAAGCCCCTTATATAGAGCCCCCAGTAGTACTCCCCCCTATGCAGTGCCCCCAGTAGTGGTACCCCCTATGCAGTGCCCCTTATATAGTGCCCCCAGCAGTAGTCCCCCCATGCAGTTCCCCCAATAGTGGTACCCTTTATGCAGTGCCCTATAAACAGTGGACCCAGTTGTAGTTCCTCCCTATGCAGTACCCCCAGTATTGCCCTTTATATAGTGCCCCCAGTAGTGGTCCCCCGATCCAGTGCCCCCAGTGGTAGTACACCCTTGTAGTGCCCCTAGTAGTAGTCCCCCCTTGTAGTAGTCCCCCCTTGTAGTGCCCCTAGTAGTAGTCCCACTTTGTAGTGCCCCCCCAGTAGACACACACGTAATACAAATTAAAAATAACACTTACCCGAATCCCCGCTCCAGCTCCTGCTCCCGCTGCTGCCATCTGCTCCTCCGTCCATCCTCCCGGGCCACTCTTCATTATGGGAGAGATGTCGGTGAGCTGGAAGATGAAGCTCATGAGTGAGCTCCAGCCCGGCTCCGGCAGTGGGCACAGCAGTCAATGGGAGTCTGACAGACTCTCATTGGCTGCTAATCAAATCAAACACACAGCTGTCGGCGCCGGCAGCTGTGTGTTTGTCACTGTGCAGTGCTGACCGAACTCCGTCCGGTCAGCGCTACACGCGCGGTGCAGCTGTGTCACAGAGACACAGTCTACCCGCGGCCCGCATATTCGCAGCTGAGGCGCCCTCCCAGTGGCGTAACTAGGGCAGGGCAAGTGGGGCACGTGCCCTGGGTCCCGTGGGACCGGTGGAGCAGGGGGGACACACACACACACCGCCGGCCATGGTACCGGCCCGCCCTAGTTAGCCAGTGTAGTGCCGAAAGCAGTGTGTGTGGTCAGCACTACACATTTACACAGAACTGGCGCTAGGCTTCCCAGCGCCGGTCCTGTGCTGCACAGCTGAGCCCCTTCCCTCCCCCTGAGCGCTTGCCCAATAGCACCAGGAGGGTGGCAGGCGGGCGGGCTCAGGCTGTGCTAACACACACATCACCGCCAGCGCTGGCGGCGATGTGTGTGTTAAACAGCAGTCAATGAGCGTCAGATAGACGCTCATTGACTGCTGCAGCCACACCGCCCACTGCAAGAGATGGCTCCCTTCCAGCTCCTGCAGTGAGTAATGGGAGAGACGTCATGACATCATGAAGTCTCTCCCATAATGCAGAGCGTGCCAGCCCGGGAGGACTGACAAGCGGACGGCAGCGTGGATTCAGGTAAGAATTTTTACTTTATTTATTGTTTCATTTCAGTGAGTATTTATCGGGGAGGGGGGCTAAGGAGGGGACTACTACTGGGGGCACAGCTTTTGGGGGAGGCGGGTTCCACTACTGGGGACTACTACTGGGGGGGATACCACTGGGGGCACTGCTTTGGGGGGGGACCACTACTGGGGTCTACTACAGGGGGGGGACTATTACTAAGGAAGGGACTACTACTGGGGGCACTGCTTTGAGGGGGGGCACAGGACCACTACTGGGGGCTACTACGGGGGGGATACTACTGGGGGCACTGTATTGGGGGGATCCACTACTGGGGTCTACTACAGGTTGCACTGCATTAAGGGGGACTCCTACTAGGGCCACTATAAAAAGCACTGTGTACTGGGGACTACTACTGGGGGCACTGCATTGGGAGGGACCACTACTGGGGGGACCACTACTATTGGGGGCACTGCATCAAGGGGGACTCCTACTGGGGCACCATATAAGGGGCTTACTACTGGGGGCACTGCACAGGGGGAACCACCACAGGGGACACTGAAAAGGGAGAACCACTACAGGGGGCACTGCATAGGGGGGACAACTACTGGGGGCCTGCATAAGGGGGACAGCTACTGGGGGCATTGTATACTGGGGTACTATATAAGGGGGACCACTACTAGGGGCACTGCATAGGGGGGACTGTATAAGGGGCACTGCATTAAGGTGCAAATTGAAAGAAATGTTCCCAGTGACAAGGAAGGGGTGTGTGTCATGTTGACATGCCTCATCTTTCAGTGGCCATGCCCCTTGTGACCACACCCATTTTTCGATGTGCGTGCCTGTGGCGCGCGCACATAGTGGCAGGGGGGGCTCCATTTTCAAATTTGCCCTGAGCTCCAAACACCCTAGTTACGCCACTGCGCCCTCCACTATGTGGCACCTTACTCAGCTGCGTACCATACATATGGGTAGAACCGGCCCTGACGCCACCATCGGTTGCTCCATCGAAGTTTGCAAATGTCCTATGGCAAGTGCAGTTCTCTGTCTGACCATGGCCTCCTGTGCCCGCGGCTGTGAATGCAGCCTCTTGCATTGACCCGCCCTGGACACTCCCATAACACACTTACTGAACGTACCATTTTTGCGTGCACTACCAATCCCATCACTTTTCCGCCACCTTTATGTCACCATTTGTCCCGATCGCAACAGCGCCTTTGTGTGTAGACTAACGCATGCCCCGTATATTTCAGAATTTTTTCACGCATGTGCAGTAGCATAAAAATCATTCAACTACTTGAACATTGGCTGTGCATGTGGATTAGGTGAACCTCTGAATTAGGACTTAGCAGGGGCATCTTAAGAGAGGAGGGGACCCATGTGCACTCCCCGTGCAAGGCCCCCTCCTCTTTCCCTGATGTCCGGCAGTAGACTGACGTGGCTGGCCGGCCACCGCAGAATCAGTAGACTGGGCACTAGACACCCCACACACCCTGCACCCATTATAGATACGCCCCTGGTACTTAGGGACATATTGATTATCAGGAATTTCTTATTAATGAATTATCATCCCCAATGCACCATTAAACACATGCAGGGACAAGGGCTCCGCTAACCCAATCATTTTACTTCTGACTTTGGGACCTGGCTGCACTACTGCTTATGCGACTAATTGGATCTTCCCCTAAAGACAGGAAGATAATGAGAAAAAGGTCCTAACACCGGCATAAAATGGGCTGCACTCCTGCAAAGTGAGACAATACCGGAATTTCTTGCAAATTATATAATAGATTTTACTACAAACACACTGAGAAACAGTATAAATACACCTTGTCTGTGGGAGTAGTGTAATCTTTATAATACATTTACTTGGATATTACACTATCTCTTTTTTAAAAGGTTAATTTTACCATTCAGCGGTTTTGTTGGGTTTTTATAAACCACCATCGATGTCCACCTGTCTTATTGCATTTTGTGCTTATTTTATTCCTGGGGTTTTGACCAAAACCACCATCAAACCGCCACAAGTCCGTTGCATCTGACCAAACCGTGAGTCAGGAACTGCACTTATAATGAGGACAACCATTATGGCCCGTATTCATTTTCAGGTGCAAAGTCTGCTGGACTTTTCGCCTTCTTCGCCTGTTTTCCAGGCGGAAAAGTATCGCGCGCGAGCCCAATTATCTCCGTATTCAATTCCTATGGACAAGAAAACGGGACCCGACGAAACTTGAAGCGGCTAAAAAGCTATCAATTTTTGGGAAATCATCCTTGGCCCCCCCTAAAGATGTCCAGACATGAGGGATCACTATGGGTACCCCCGTTTTTAAATAGCCGCGGCAGGTGCATAAATGCGCCTGCGAAGAAGTGATGAAGAATAACATTTAGGATTTTTTTGGGGGAAAAATATCTATGTCCAACAAATTTGGGGTACATTAAAATGGGTGTGAGCATATTTTTAAGTCCCTAAATGATTTTTAAAGATTCCTCAAAAATGCACCTGCGGCTACTACCCGCAATGAAGAAAACACCTGCCGCATACTTTGGAACCCCTCTGGAATCTATTTTGCTACTTTAGGATTTGATTCCCCATTTTTTTTTTTTAACCCCAAAATTCAAGTTAATTTTTGGGGTGTCCCGATTTTTTTTTTTTTTTTTACTTATTTTGACATACATTGTTTTTAGGGGGCATTCCCATGGGTGCAGACTATTTTTTTAAAGCCTGCACCCCTAAACCCCAATTCTGCACTTTTTTGCCAGCTAAAGGCTGGAGAAAAGTTATCCCCATTTTTTTACAAAGAATTTTCGCACCGGTTGAAAGTCTTTGTAATTGAATACGGGGATAATTACAATAGGCGAAAATAACGGGTTTTTGCCTATAATTGCATACGGCCCTTAGTGTTAAATAGGGAGGCAGATAACACAGATCATTCTCTTTTGGGGGAAATACCATTTCATTAATTTATTAGTGGGAAAATTCATGTTTAATTTTATTAAGAGAACAATATTATTTGTTAATCATAATAAAGGGGCAATAATAATTGTTGACTGGTGTTTAAAAATGGTTTTATGATGGGGCATATATGTATTATTTTATGGCTACATAACTGGTGAACACGTTACAAATTACTAAATGTAACCCTGTCTTAAAAAAAACCTTTGTTAAACACCAATTACAAATTATTAATATTGCTTCTTTATTATAATTAACGCATTATATTGCTCTGTTAGTAAAATGAAACAATATTTTCCCCGCAAATACATTAATAAAATAACATAAGAGAAGTATCAGTCTTATCTGCCTCCCTATTCAGTACAGAATGATTGCCCTCATTATAAGTGTATTGTGATTCCTCTCCTTTGAATTGACCACATAGTTCATAACAGCAGTGATGTGCAGTGAGGTCAATTGCTGGGGAGGCACACATGGAGATGGGTCTGAGTGCTGGGAGCTCTAGCTGCTGTTGACTCGGCACCGATCTCCAGGCACTGCAGGACACTTCCCGGTCACATGACATATCCAAGGTGTCCATCAGTGCTCAAGGTATGCCCCCCATACTTAGAGGCATGCCTCTATTAGCTCTCTTTCTATACAGCTTACTGCCTGTGGTGTGGCCCCGCCCCCTGCTCTGCAAGCAGTGTCTGACTATACAGAAGTGAGGCTGAGCTGTTGCTGCCTCATCTCTCGTCTCCCTGCAGTCCCAGGGAGCTCCACAAAGCTGGCGAGTGTTAACTATAAAATGATTACAATAAACAAAGATGATGTTTATAAGTTATAAATATCTTGCTACTGTGTACAAAGTTGCAGCAGTGATGCAATAATGTACATCACTGAATCAGGCCCTATAAGTATGCTGTTTTGCTGTTGTACAGTAGCTATCCCAGTTAGCCCATAGGAAATAATAAACTATTTTGGTAGAAGAGATTGTCAATTCTGCATTTTGCTCAATATGGTGTATAAATAAGGCTGGGGTGACCACACAGTCAGTTCAATCTGCCCTGTGTTTGTGTGTGTGGTTGGGATAGGAGTAGGGAATTCCACATGGAACACTAAAGGCAAAATTCAGCCAAAGTAACGTTCTAATTCCATGCCCATTGCACAGTGAGGTCAGTAAGCCACACAACAGCTTTATCACTCATCTGTAGGTAATACCGAGCAGCCCCTCTGATGTGGGGAATTAGGACTGTGTACATAATTGGGTTTGCATTACAGATTTACTGAAATACAATGATCTGTCTGTTCTTTAGAGCCAGCAGAGCTATAGAGTATAAAGTAGAGATTTGCCACAGTAAATTATAAGGATATTAATGATCGGGAAGTTCTTGGACATTTTAAATTCAGGACTTTTAATAACTGTGAGAGTTTAATAATTTTGTACAATATAGAAGTTTTTCTTATGGGCAATAAAGTGATGATATGATAACTCACTTTTTATTAGTGATGACATTGGAACTGAGCGATTATACAAATATTACTGAAATTTACAGTATATATATATATATTAGCATTACCTTTGATTTACAAATATATAAATCACAGTTTGTGTTATCAGATAAGTGGCACAGAGTGTAGTAGTTAATACTGCCGGCCGCATGACCAAAATTCAAATAGGGGAGCCACACCAACTGCCAGTGAGTTCTGGCCGGCGATGTTTGGCAACGTTTGAGGTGGCAGTTGGTGTAGATCCCTTATTTTAATTTTGGTCTGTGCTGCAGCCCCACCTCTGGAGCCACCACTGTATAACTATGAACTTTGACAGAATAATGATTTATCTATAGAAATATGGGGGTATCACATGCGCTCTAGTCTAGTCTGGTGTCGGTGCGGTGTTGGGGATAAATGCCAAATGTCTTTTCCGGTACAATTTGGAACTGACCCGTGTACCGGAAAAGACTGTATACAAGGACAGACTGTCTAACACCTAATCCATCAACCTTGAGAGACACTGTGTCTACCCAAATAAAGAGGTTTGGTCCTGTGCTAGAGTGTCTGCCTTTCATTATTCCACACCTGCCTCACCAGTTACACTTCAGTCACCTACCATAACATTTTTCAACCACACCTCCTTCCCATACCCAACAGCCCCCCACCATCCCTCAACATTTGGCATTTATCCCCAACCCCACACCGACACCAGACTAGAGCACATGTGATACCCCCATATTTGTTGACCAAACATAGGACCAGACACCCCTACTTCACAATGCTGCACTTGTCGAATAACATACCCCTCTCCCCATCTCCTTCCCTCTTCCCACCCTGTACCCCTCCCCCCCTTTTCATTTCCCTCTTTCCCACCCCCACCCCAGATTCACTCTAACACATGTCACCATACCTTTGAAGTGCAGCTCATCCACAAATATTCAAGTTACAGTATAATGATGTATCTATTAGAGGTGTGTGCGGACCCTCATGTTTTGGTTTTGGTTCTAATCCATCATTGTGTTTTGGTTTTGGCAAAACCACCCTCAAGTGTTTTGGTTCGGATTTGGTTTTGGTTCAGTTTTGAAATCCTTAAAAATCTATGAAAATCTATAAAAAAAATTATAAAACAGCTCTTTTGGTCTGTTTACATGCACTCCAAAGCCCGAGTTTGGTTTTAAATCCGAGTTCCAAACTGACTCGGAACCACAAAGTAATTTAGAACTAGGACTCGATTCAACTCGGAACCCCTAAGTTCGGGTGTGTTCCTATTTCAGGAAAACCAA